>OY101450.1:98142835-99342835 GCA_956483635.1 Panzeria rudis | reverse complement strand
TTGGCTATTTTTTAATAATATTTAAAGTTTTTTTTATTACGAAATTATTCGAGAATTTTCGCAATTTTTTTGTACGTGACTTTAGTAGAAATTTTGCTAAAGAAACCCGCCATATATTTAAACATAATTAGAAGTTTTTTCGAAAAAGAAAAGTGAAAAGCAAAATAATTAGTTATGACAGTAACATAAACATAGGATGAAGAATTGTATTAATATAGTACACCTTTTGTATAAAAGAAAATAAAAATAATTTTTAACTAGTTTAAAATTTTAGGACATTATGACAATATGACGACGATAGCACACCCTGTAAATACCCCAATTTGTCTTTTGATATATATGAATTTCGTCCAACTTAAATTGGTTAATTATATCAATCATGACTTTTATTTAGGAATGAAATTGTACAAAAGGGATCTATGTCATCATTGATAATGAATATAAGTGAACAATAAAATTTATATTTTCAGGAACTTGAAAGATTGTCTTCGAAAGAAAATTTCAATAATTTTTTTTTGTTTTAAATGAAGATTTACTTAAAGCTCAGCAGTGAACAATTGTGTCTTGTATTAATTTTTTTAATTCGTCGGAGTTTTCCATGACCAACAGGCTTTTTACACAGTCGTAGTGTGTCGTTATTTGTTTGCTTGTTGATACCCTGTCGGAAAATCCCTAGTCGACTACAAACATAATCAACTTATAGTTAACTTTTCTTAGACTAACTAAAAGCTAACTATAATGCAAACCAGGACTGACCCAAAATCAATTCTTAAGTTGAGTTCATAATCGGATTTGGTGAGAGCCAACAACTTTACTCTCAGCTACTTTGAAACTCATTTCAGGTTTATATTAACTTTTTGCTGTTATTATTTTAAATGGTACCTTGGCTGGCTGGTCAGCGCGTTGACTTTACAACGTGTAATACATAGTTCGAACACCAGCAACATTTTTTGCAAATGTACTAACTACCAGGTGACTTAAATAAAGTCAACTTTAAGTTAGTTGAAAAGTAGTGCAGAGTGGGACAATTGACTACCGCTTAGGACATCGCAATGCTTAAATAGTTAGATATATTAATTAGAAAATAATCCAAGTGTCAGTCAGTACTAGTTGCGAAGTAGTTAGCTTAAAGTTAATTTAAAGTTAACTTATACCACATTTATACGTACGTATTATTTGCAAATAAAAACGTAGTGCTGCCAAGTATGTATTTTTATTGTAACTTACTAACTCACGAAAACAATTACTGATTAACGCGCTATTTGCAAATAAGATGTTTGGGTTGCCACCTTTACATTTGTTTGTTAATAAAAAATAATAAATAGATAAATATATTCACAAATAGATGAATAATCAGTGATTTAATAAGTTACAATAAAAAAGTAATTGGCAGCATTTTACGTTTTTATTTGCAAATAAGCTCTGCGTATAAACTAGGTATTAGTTTCCGACAGCGTAGCTTCAATCGCATGTTGTGCTTATTTGTTGTTTTGTTGTTGGTTATTCTGTTTGTTCGTGCAGTACCGACTAATAGCCTACTAACGTCGTATTAAATGCTGCTGGCTTATACTGGATTTTAGTTGTCGTTCTTTCTATACTGGTGTAGAACCTATCACTGAGCGTCTTAATTATGTCAAATGACCCCCTCCAATGACAACGCCATGTAAAAGTTACCGGTGCCTTTCATATAACGTTCTGGAACTCGAAATAGGTGCTAGTGCTTGGGAACTACTCACGTGATCTGTCTTCTGACTGGTTCTTTTCCCTCTGGGGTAGTTAAGGGCCCAATAAACTCGCATACATGAATGACATACGTGAAAACTGACAAACATTGTTATATGTCAGTTTTTCTCCTCACACTGTTCCAATATACAAGGCACGTACATATTTTTATAGAAAACTGAACGTTCTACATAAAGGTTTCCAGAAAATTATTTGCTAGACTGTCTTATTTTTAAGTTGTTCACACTTAAAGTTCAATTCATAGTCAATTGAATAGGAATTGAACTTTGATTTCGAGTAAATTTGCAATGAGACAATTTAGCAAATAAATAACGAAGATAATGGATGGTAACTTCAAAATGGCTGAACCGATTTTTTTTAAAATAAAGCTTATAAGATTTTAGATTCAGCCATCTTCCAAACAAAATAAACTAAATCGAATTCCATCCAGCCACTTGGGAGCTACTGTGGCACAGATACCAAAATTTAAGAAGATACCGCTAGAAAATATGTGATAACTTCTGACCGGCCGATTTTCTTGAAGCATAGCTTAGAGGACTCCCGATGAAATCACCCTTTCGTTTAGGCTCTACGAAAAAACGGACAGACACAGGTCCACATATACATAGATACACACTACAAACTTATAACACCCACTCTCTTTTGATCGGGGGTTAAATGATTATGTACACTTTTTGTACAGCGTTGCGTTTTCTACAAAAATATCAATGACTCGTGTAGAATGGATCATTAGTTAGTTTGTACATTAGTACATTTGTAGCAAAACGAAAAATTTCCTATTTGTTTGGAAAATAGAAATCTGCGATGAGTGATATCTAAATATTAAAATTAAGTGCTGGAATTTTAGCCCCCGGAACGTACTTCACAGAAAAATTTTTATTATTTATTTATTTTCCCTTGTTCCAAATCACC
This sequence comes from Panzeria rudis, assembly GCA_956483635.1. Taxonomy (NCBI): domain Eukaryota; kingdom Metazoa; phylum Arthropoda; class Insecta; order Diptera; family Tachinidae; genus Panzeria; species Panzeria rudis. Next base: position 99,340,180 of record OY101450.1, on the reverse strand, counting down.
TTTCAAACAAAAGAAACTAAATTAAAATGGATCTAGCCGTTTGGGAGCTATGGTGCCACAGACAAACAGATACGAGGGGATGTCGCTAGAAAATACAAGATAACTTCTATACGGCTGGACTGAATTTCCACAAGCTCACTAGCTCGTTTTTCAAGTGAAAAAAATATGTTATTTTCTAAAAGCGTGGTACATTAGTAAGTAATACACTTTTTCCAAAAAATTACATTTTGAATTAAAAACTAAAGTAAACCAAAATATTTATAGAAAAATTTTAAACGTTGAACAATTTAATAATATGATTTAAAAGTAAATATGATTAGTTGTAGCCTGCTGTTGAATATTATAGAACTGTAACTCTCATACGTGGGTGGGTGTCTGTCTATCAGTCTAGTAATAAAAAAATCTAATGACAACTGATATGCCTATAACTAGTGTATAAAAATGTATTTAAGAGCAATTTAAGCCAATCTGTTGAGCATAAAACAAAATTAGTTTAGCGGTGTTAACTTACTTACCTTTTTGAAAATAGCCATAAAAATCATAATTTGATTTATGATTTTATTTTTTATTTTCATTAAATGTCTTTTATAGAGTAGATTTAATTATTTTCTACAACAAACTATCATTAAATACGTCTGGTTACAACAAATGCAGTTTAGTTTAATTTGTTTATTACCATGACATGCCTACAATTTAAAGTTAATGTAAATTGTTAATGTAATTTCATAAATACGAGTTTACCTTGCATTGCAGCAAATAATGACAGTAACAATAACAACAATATTTTTACAACTATTTCATTGATATTTAAAAATTTACATATTTGTGTTGTCAGTTCAGAGTTGATTTTGTTTTTTCCTTTTCTCTTTTGATGAAATTTATTTCAAATATTTTAAAATGCAAATTTTATTCTTTCTTTCATTTGAAGAATAATACTTTACGTATGCATTGGTTTCTGTTTAATCTTTTTTGTTAAACTTAAGCACAAAGAACAAAAAAGTATGTAAAATTGTTTGGCCATACTGAGTGGTAGCGAACGTTCACGGATTTCGCATCTCAACAATGGCCAACATGAAAGGAAAGCGATCCTGCAAACATAAATATACATAAAATCTAAAAAATATCGGAACCGGTCAAAAGTCTCCACCCATGAGAAATTTCTAATCTCGCATAAAAGATTTAAGAGTAAAAATATTTTGTTAATCTCTATATGTAATTATTTTTTGGGAATATAATATTCGCACATCTGAATTTAGGCTGTTATAGGAAGAAAAAAGCGATTATTTTTTTAATAACAAACTCAACTAGAGCTTTTGGCCGAAATTGAGCCGGGGATCTCCGAAGGAATAGGCTACCATTGTTACCTATCAGCCGCAGCGCAACCCAACTCTATTGGCAAAGGTTTCAATACTTACCTACCTGTTGTCATCTATCATTCTTTATTATAACCCTTATAAGGTTTGATTGTATCTAGGAAACTTAAAAAGAGAAATTTGTAAAAATATTTTTGGTTTATCCTAACAAAGTCTGAAGTTTTAATATATACAAAGCTACAGCCAGCCTTACATACACTATTTTTTTATTATGACTCACTGCGGACCAATAAAACTATTCTATGGATGATATTGTAGGGTATAAAACAAATCTTAACATTGATTGGTGTGTTAAACTGTTAACAGTGATACATACAAGGTTGGCACATGCCTCGTTTTGCTGTTGCTTGGGGAAACATAAAAGTACAACAACGGATGTTGCCATAATATGCTACAAAAGTCTAACCACATATCCACATGCATAGATGATACAAAAAAAAAAAATACAGTGCTGCATAAAATATACGACAAGTATGCAAATGCATCTGTCATTGGGAACATCAATCGATCGTTCGTTTGTTCACAATGTCAACACAAGCAATCAAACATGGCAAGATGTCAAATGTTTTTTTTTTTAGTTTTCATTCTGTTTAAAGTTTTTGTTAAGGCTTTTTTCACATGCTTTCTAGATTTAAAATTTTGTACACATCTGATCAATAAAAACAAATGAATAAATAAATGAATGCCTCTTACCAAATACTACAACTTTATTACATAAAATCTTTATTTTAGTGCCATTCAGCGAGTTTGTCCTTTTACTACCATACTATTAACAAATGGGAAAATTTTCTGCTTAAGGATTTGTTTAGATTCGAAAAAAGTCATTCATATAACTCTTTCAGACATCAAGGAAATAAAAGCTTCTAATAGGATTATATATTTATATGACTTACATGCCTTCTAAAAAGTACACAAACTTGTTTTATTTTTCATAATTTAATTATTTTGCGTATATTTTTCGAGCGTTATTGATTTAATTGAAACTTATAAAATCAGGCTGAATTTTTCAAATTAAAATTATTTTAATGAGGAGATGAAAACATTTAAGCAGAATGTAGCAGTTTTCAAATGTCGTTACACTCTCTCACTAGAGTTAATTTGTGTATAATTAGGTGACGTGCCAATCAGTATACAGTACAGGTTGTTACAAATTGCAAATATCTCCTTTATAGATATTTCTTTCAGTGATTTCGATGGAAAAGGAATCGATGGGAGCATAATAATTCTTTTATAAAATTTTCTCAATACAGCAAAGAGTAAAAAATCATCCGGTTACAAAGCACGTTGAGTTGATAAAAACAATTTCGACATATTTGAAAAATATCAATAAATTTGGAAATTTTTCTGATATTTTTTACGTCCTGTCGACCCACCTAAAGAGTTTTGTTGGTGTAGCTTACAAACTCTTTACGTATTGCATGATATTTGTTCGCAATGTGCGATATAGGTGCAACAACATTCTTCTTGGCATTCTGTGTATAATAAAATCATCCTATTGTTTTGAAAAATGGCTACATTTTTACAAAAATAGAGCGTAATTCTTCAACGTTTCTCTCAAATTTTTATAAAAGTGAAAATTATTTTCTTTTCAATATTTCAAAAGAACAGACTTAAAAATTACTGAAGTTAAATCAATTAAGGTAAGCAAAATGTAGCGTTGGATGAATATAGTGAATATGTAGAAAACTACGAAATTCTAAATTAACCGTTTAAGAAAAAAAAAACGCCCATTAAGTTTTTAAAATTTCTTTACAAATTTTATCAGATATATTTGATATTGTATGCTTTTAATTGTTACCCGTCCTATCAAAAATGTGGCCTTGAGAGCAGATTTTCTAAAATTATTAAAATTTTCAGAAGTATTTTTTTTTTACCTGCATGAAAATAGTACCGAACTTAAAATGTTTGCCCAAACTGCACAACACATGTATGTATGTATGTTAAACCGACCCGACTTGTATGAAGATGAAAAATGTGTTTTTGTCACCCCTATAAAATTAAAGACCGGTCTTTTTAATGAGGATTACTAAAACATTTGAGGGGTCTAGCGATGACCGCCCGTGAGCTAGACCGTCTCTAAATAAGGTCTATTTTTGTAGTTATTTGCATATTTTCGTATTTTCTCCCACGACAACATATAAAAAAATTACAGCGTTTGAAAGATCTTTTCAAGCTGCATCCAATGGTGCATTAAACTTTACCATTCATACCATCAGCATACCATCAGAAATAAATAAACAATAAGTGTGTTTCTTTACTCTACTTTGGGATCCCACAGGATCCCAATTTGCACGAAAAGCGTTTCCGTACTTGAAATTTATGTAAATGGGAGCGGTTCTAAGAGAGTAATATTCTTCTTCTTCTTGCACGAAACAGCCCAAACTTTTTCTTCGTGCAAATTGTGTTAACTGTCAAACAGCTGACTATTCAAAGATAAACAAGAGAAAAAGTGGAATTCACAAACAAACATTTTTATAAAGTTGTGAGCAGGGGCCGATAATAACAGTTATTTATGAATTTTTAAACAAAAAAAGCACACAGAAATAAATGTCGGAGATAAGATTCACGCACACCATTTTCATCGTCGTCGTCAATATATTCCAGATACGTTGTGCTTTTTATTTTTCTGATTTTTACTTTTTTGAGCAAAAATAAAAGTTATTTTTAACTTATATTTTTTTCGAGCAATAATAACAGTTATTTTTAACATATTTTTTCGAGAAGAAATAAAAATTATTTCTAACTTATATTTTTTTTGGGCAAAAATAAAAGCTATTTTTAACTTTTATACATATTAAGCAAAAATAAAAGTTATTTTACAACTTATATTTTTTTGAGCAAAAATAAAAGTCATAGGCATACAAGCGCAAACACCCAGATATTAGAAAATAATGCAAAAATCGAAAAACGTATCAAAATCAAGACATAAATGGTAAAGTTGTGAAAGAGAGAAGATAAAAGCTGGAGAAATATCACGCCTGTCGCGGAAATGACAATAATTTGCTAAAATTGCTAATATCTGAAATAGCATATATGTATGTATGTATATTGATTCAGAATCATTAAAGACATAAAAGGTGGTATGTAGGTAATATGTTGCGAAATCCTCATATTTCGCTTTCGCGAATATGTGCATAAAGTTAAAAAATCCGAAAAACATTTAAAATTAGTTCTTAATTATTAAAAGTGTAAAAGGGTGCTAATTGGTGAATATTGTTTGCATGTATCGCAAAAGTGACGAATATTTAAAAAAAAATTTACAAAATCGGAAATAGCTTAAAAATAGGTTCAGAATCATTAACAATATAAAAGCGGGCTAGAACTGGGGAAAAATTTTAGCTATCGAGAAAATTGAGAAATATTGCAAAAAAACTTCAAAATCAGTTCACAATCATTAAAAATGTAAAACTGGCGGAAAATTTCGTGTATCGCGAAAATTTGCAAAAACCCGAAATAACTTCAAAATTGGTTCAGAATCATTAAAAATATAAACGGGAGTTAAACCTGGCGGAAAATTGCATGTATCGCGATTATAGCAAAAATTTGCAAAAATCGGAAACAATTTCGGTGCTTGGTTGTGAGTTATAGTAAGAGGTTGATATTTATTTTAAAAAATGTATAAAAATATTAAGAAAAACAAAAATAGTAAGTGATTGTACATTAAACAAAAATGAATAATGATTTATTTTTAGTCATGTCGCTGTCATTTATAAGATATATATCTTGTTGTGCTAGGCTACAATTTTGTAAATAAATACAAATACTATGCTATACTTTTAAAAATTCAATTAAAATGTTACTTGAAATATTTTTAGAGATTGACTGTACAACACAAAAAAAAAATTATAAGGTTCTGACGACTGATTCTGGAAGAAGGCATCAAAAAATATATACGTGTATCGGTGTTTTGAAAGTTTACATCTGGGATTGATTTTAAGGGACTTAAATTTACCCCCTTTTGTACATAGTTGAAGTGAGTCGGCGTAGGAAATCTTGTAAGCCTTACGTTTACGGCATAAGAAGTGCTTAGGATTTTTATGTAAAATGGCACGAGAAACATTTTTATGTAAAATTTTAACCCTTCAACTTTTTTTTATAAGTTCTTTTGGCACCTTCTTAAAACTGGCCAAAACCCCCCTTCAGCGTCAATATAGCGGGATGAAATGTTCCAATCTCTAAATTCAATTTGAACACCAGAAATCATTCAAAACTTAAAATGTGTTTAATGGTTAATTACGTACTTATTCACATTTAGTACTTAGCATAAAAATAAAATGTTCCACAAATATCTTCCTGGTGGTGTTTTAAATAAAAGTGCTGATCACATCTTATACCTGATATGTAACGTCTAAAAGATTTCCTATGTCGAGTCACTATAACTATGATCGAAAGGGGGGTAGGGGGACGAAACACCTCCTAAACTAAATAGCAGATGTAAACTTTCAAAACGCTGATACACATATATATTTTTTGCTGTCCTCTGCTAGAGTCAGTCATTAGAACAATAATTTTTTTTTTGTGTTGTACAGTGTAATCAGGCTTGAGGTAATCTAACTTTGAGTCGTTGCTGGATGTAAGCCCGCGATAAAATATTAACGCGCAGGCAAATAAATAATGTATTTTTATATCAGATGCATAAAATATATATTGAAATATAACGCAAACCTTTTTTTGCTGTAATTTACGTAAAATTTTGGGCAGTCCCTTTAAGACTCCAAGATAAAACTAAAAACACTCTTGGTTTGAAAATTTATTGATACTAATACAAAAACTATATAATATAAATGCACATTAGGGCTTAAAGCCATTAAAAATTCCAGTAATGTAAAATATTTGAGAAAATCTAAAATAAAAATTACTGAATAACATTTAGAGATTTTCCAACTTCCGTGAAAGCGGAAATAGCGTGATCAATATCATCCTTAGAATGGGCAGCTGAAATTTGTACACGAATACGAGCCTTGCCCTTGGGTACCACCGGAAAACTAAAACCGATCACATAAATGCCACGCTCTGAAAGAAAAGAAAAATAATAATTATTCAACTAACTTTGGTTAGAAGATCCTCTATACTCACTCAACATTTCATCAGCAAATATTGAGGCTAAGCGAGCATCACCCAGCATAACTGGACATATGGGATGATTTTCACCAGCAATGTTGAAACCGGCTTTTGTCATAGCTTCTCTAAAATGCTGGGTGTTGGTTTGAACCTTAGCCGTTAATTCACTTGACGACATTAAAATATCGATAACTTTTGTTCCGGTGGCAACAACAGCTGGTGGCAAAGTGTTAGAAAATAGATATGGGCGAGATTTTTGTCTTAAAAATGCAATAAGTTCCTTGGGACCGGTAGTATATCCACCAGCAGCACCACCTAAAGCTTTACCCAAAGTGGAATTGATGATATCAACTCTGCCCATAATATCATAGTACTCCTCAGTGCCACGACCCGTTTTGCCAAAGAAACCAGTAGCATGACATTCATCAATAAAAGTTAAAGCATTGTATTGTTTGGCCAGAACAACAATGTCCTTAAGGGGAGCGATGTTGCCATCCATAGAGAATACGCCATCGGTAACAATTAATTTAATGCGAGCATTGGATGCCTTTAATTGGCTTTCCAAATCTATGAAAAATATTGAAGAAGATAAAAGGAAGCTTAAACGTATTCATTCGGTTAAGATAAATTTCATGATACATGCATTCATCATGGGAAATTCCACTGAATATTTCAACTGAGATTTCTAATATTTTTGATCAAGGCAAATTTATTTATATATATGTTTTGATTTTTGATGATTTCTGAATATTAAGTTATAAAAAATAATTTTTATTTTTTAACTTACCAATTAAATCACGATGTCTGTAACGATTTTTCTGAGCTTTGCACAGACGAATTCCATCAATAATTGAGGCATGATTGAGTTCATCAGAAAACACGGCATCATCGGGTGTTAAAATAGCCTCAAAGAGACCAGCATTGGCATCAAAACATGAAGCATAAAGAATCGTATCTTCGCGGCCATGGAACTGAGCCAGTTTCTTTTCCAAATTTTTATGAATATCTTGAGTGCCACAAATAAAACGCACAGAACTTAAGCCGGCACCATATTGTTTAGTTATTTCGCGAGAGTAATTCACCACTTCAGAATTGTTCTTTATATACGATTAAAAATACAAATAAACAAAAAGGGGTTGGGGTCATATGCCCGAAGCTTAAAATCCCGAATTGCAAAATCCAGAATTCTGAAAAAGCCATCATTGACACAGCAAAAGAATTTTTCCCGTATGCTGAGTGCAAAGGGTGTCAATTCCACTTTGGCCAAATAATTTGGCGCAAGATTCAGAAGGAGGATTTAAGTACAAAATATGGCCGCTCAGAAGAATTTAGCTTTCAAATCCGGATGATAAGGGCTCTTGCTTTTGTGCTGAAATTCCTGAATATTATAAAGCTTTATACCGCAACTTTGCTGATAAAGATGCTAATAATAATAGCCCGTTGAATAAATTCCAATTACATTGAAGAAGGGCATTATACCGAATTTTGGTCGGTCTGTGACATGCTATAAGAAAATTTTCCACGCACGCAAAACTCTGTGGAGGCTTGGCATAGACGCCTTAAAGTCGTTGTGGGCAAAAAAAAAAATCCGGTCCTTACAGACTAATCGAGAGTCTAGCCAAAGAGCTGATTGTTGCTAAAACAGCAATCGAAAAAGTAAAATCGGGGAGCATAGTACCCCGCAATAAAAAAAGTTTTTTAAAAAACAAAAATTTTAAGTCCTTACTTAGAAACAAATAATATATGGATAAAGCAGAGTATTTAAAAGCCATAGCAATTAATCTAGCCTTTTAGATATCAATTGAATGAATATCTAAATAAAAATTAAATAAATAAAAACAAATAAATTAATATTTTTATTTTTCGGGATTTTCTAAATTCGGGATTTGATATCGGGATTTTTAAATTTAAGATTTCAAAATTCGGAATTTCAAAGTTCGGGATTTTGAGATTTAGAATTCTGATATTCGGGATTTTTAAAAATTCGGGATTTTGACATTTCGGGATTTTAAAATTAGGGATTTTGATACTATCCCAATAAAAAGATCACACTTGGAGTTGCAATAAAATAATTTAATTAAATGAAACGGAAAAAACTTACAGCTAAGCCCAAGTAGTTGTTGGCACAAAAGTTTAAAATCTGCTTATTACTGCCTTCAACTGTAATTTGCGTACTTTGGGACGAAGTGATAATGCGTTCCGATTTAAATGTGCCAGCATCTTTTATTGATTTTATTTGATCAGAAAGTATTTCACGAAACTGTACATGAGCGGGTGATGAAGAGTGATGACGTAAACTACATATTAAAAATTGAGTTGCAAAACCTATTGATAATAAATAACAAAATTATTTTGTATCACATTTGCAGTTTATTTCAAGTACATGTGCACAAGTCTATAAATTTATTTATTCAATCATTTGCCATGACGTAGGTTTTGTGTATCTTTTAAATATCACTTTCATATAGTCACCTTTTGATTGTAGAAATTTAAATAATTTTGCCATATTTCCCTAAAAATATATATTAGACTTTTGTTGAATTGTTGTGCGAACAATGTCTACGGAAAAATCTCAAAATAACGACATACACACCCTCGCGTATTTCCAGTCAAATGAAACTGAAATACTGTTTTCATTAAAATGCCATAGAAACCCCATGAAATATTAAAGTGACGTTCCCACATGCCTCCCATATTTCGTGTGCGTATGTCTAGAGACAACAGCTGTTTTTTATAGTTCTCTCCACATGTGGAAAGGTTAGATGATATACGTTTATCATAACGTTTGTTTTTTTTCACAATAGATAAGTTTTTGCGAAGCAACAAGTTTTTACTCAAAACCTCTTGCAAAGTTTTCTCAAAGAAAGTGAACGACCACTTTGATTCTTTCTTGGGTAGCGAGTTTACATTCCAAAAGTAAATAAATAAAGATGTATTAATTTTTTTGTTTTTTGTTTCATTATCTTCTGTATTTTATGTTCCATCATCCATTCTTACATAATCCAACAAAGCCAAGCAGTTTGCAAGCACGGGGCTTACATTTCGTTACAATTATCTATTTTTCTCAAAAATCGTTTTTCAGAAACGCATTTCGGATATAAAATCAGTAAACAAAATGCATTCAACCATGAATTTTGATTATTATTCGTTCAGCAGTTTAGCTGTAATCACTGACACAGAGTTTGCAACAATTTAAACATTTTGATTTATGTTTAAAAATTTTCATCCCGTGAAATTTAAATAAAAATAAATATGAGTAACTCCTTGTCAAATCAACTAAGAGTTAGACACGACCCCTTTCAATTTTGATGAAATTTGGTCAAATGTTGTCATTCATCCTATAACGAATATATGTTAAGGGAAAAAATTTAAAATGTTTATTTCAAAAGTTATGACATATTCAAAATGTCATAATTTCGCCAAATTTACAGAGTGCGTTGGGCTTAGTTTTTAAATATCTCTAAAACTATTTTATATACAAGGATGTTATGTATGCCATTTTAAAGAGGATATTTGGGGCAACAAAAATTACATAGAACAAAAATTTGTTTTGGAAAAATTACTTTGAAAGTTTAAAAACTGATTAAATGAAAAACCTATATTTTTTTCGTAAAAATTTTATCAAAAAAATAAACTTAGATCGACTTGCTGCACGTGTTCTCTTTGTTTAAAAAACAAAAAATTAACTTACATATATTATATTTTCATCAAAACGTAGGTTTTTTCGGCCGTCCCAAAAAATTTAATTTTTAACGAACACTCTAATGTACATATATATCGTCATATAAAATATAAAAGGGCATATCATGATTTTCAGGAGAGATAAATAAGTTAATAAAAAAACAATCTGTTGCTAGCATATTATCATGGAATCGAACATTCTTAATGAAATTGCCCAGAAAAAATCGATTTTATTTATAATCACAATAGTTTGCTCTCTATTAAGTTTTTCATATTTCCTGAAAAATGTTTTACAAAGAAGATAAGCCCTCTTGCATTATATTGGTGAAGGGTGCGCAAGATTCTACACTGCCGAATACTGCCCTTTTTCTTGTTTTTGCCATTATAATTTCAAATAAATTCTATTCATATCGCCCATTTACTTGAACAATGTAATAACTCAAAAACCGTAATTTTTTTAGTTAATAACGCAGAACTAATAATTATATCGTTATTTATATTTTGTAAAAATTTAATAAAAATATCTTGTAAGCTCACATCTAGAGAGAAGAATATACTTATATTTTTCCATTAAGTTAGTTGTATGTAAAACTAAAAATTTAAAGTTGTTTTCAGCACAACAACTATTTTTTCAGTTATGACACTATAGAAATAAACGAGCAATATATTGTTCAGATGGCACATTCATTTATGAATGTATGTATGTATCTGTACACATCAACATGCTGGTTTGATTCTTAAAAAATAATATTTTGTTCTTGATTTGTTTAATTTTTGTTTTTATTATGATCAACCTGACAAGCAAGCAGTACGCGTTTGCGATTTTTTTTACAACGCTCAAAAATCTGTATGAAGAAAAATTATGCTTCGTATGTGTCCGTGACAACAAAATTTAAATTGATTTAATTTAGAGTGAAATTCACTTTAATTTCTTTCATTAGTAAAGCACTGAAAGAAGTCACTTAATAGTTAAGTATTATAAGCAAAATGTGTACAAGAATAGAAAAAGCTGGGTATTATACAAGACTATTTAAATTAGGGATGTAACGATACGCCGTTTTGCCGATCCGATACCGATTCCGATACTTAAAAATAAATATCGCCGATACCGATTCCGATACCGATACGAATATTGAAATTGAGTTCAAGTTTAGATTAACAAAACTCAAGAAGGGCAATTGTTTTATTATGCAACATTACAGTGTAAGAGATTATTAATATTTAAAATAGATATTAATACAGTATATAAAATTGGAAGTAATTTTTAAGGAACTACATTTTCATTGCTTTCAAAGAATCTATATTAAAAATATGCAGATAATTAGTAGAAAAGCCAGTACAAATTTGTAATTACTTTATAATTTTAAAAAATACTCGCCATGCTTTTTAAAAAATCGATTTTTTAAAGGACATTTATCAACTAATATTCTTCTAAATAACTTATTAGCTTAATTATTAAAAGTCTGCTAAAAGTTTATATTTATTCACTTAAATTTACATGAAAACACAGTTTTGTGTTTAAATTCGCATAAAAAGAAACAAGTTCTGAAAATGGGTAATTTTTCATCCTTTTTTAACCGACTTCCAAAAAGAAGCAGGTTATCAATTCGTGTGTATGTTTTTTTTTACTTTTTTTGTACACTCTGTCATTTGTGAAGCGATTTTAAAAATTCTTTTTTTGCTGGAAAGGGTTTGCCTGGAGTTTGGTCACATAATTTTTTTTTTTAATCGGAGGGGGAAATTCGCTGCCCCCATGCTGTCATTTGTGAACCGATTTTCAAAATCCTTGTTTTGTTTGAAAAGGTTTGACAAAAACTGGTCTCCATTTTTTTTTGTTGAAAATCGGAGAAGCAAGTTTGCTCCCCCTCCCCACCAATCCATAACTATGTCATTTGTGAACAGCTTTTCAAAATTCATTTGTTGTTTGCATGGGTTTGCTAGTAGTTTGGCCCCATAATTCTTTTCGAAAATGGGAGGGGGAACCATGTATAACTTTGTCATTGGGAACCGATTATAAAATTTAATTTTTTTTTTTTTGAAAGGGTTTGACTACAGTTTTTTTTCGGAAATCAGTTGTGAAATTTGCTGCTTTTTTTCAGAATTATTTGAGGAATCATTATAGAACACCGAAAAAGAAATTTGTCCTAACATCACTTCAAATTCGGTGATTGGTAATGGAAAAATAGAACTTCTTGCAATGACAAACAAATGTGAAACTAATTAGAAATTATCCAAATTCGCAATATTTCCGGATAGCGACTACTACATTTTCATGATTTCTTTATAATGTCTTTTTTTGCTGGGAATAAGATTTAAAAAACAACGAATTGAATTTGAGTTCATGGTAAAATTAACAACAAAAAAATTATTGTTTTTGCAAAATAACAGCGTAAAATATTATAAATTTTTAAAATTGATATTAATAAGATTTAAAAAATAACGAAATGAATTTAGTTCTTGGTAAAATTAACAAAAAAATAAATAATTTGTTTAAAAAAACTGAAAAAAAATTTTAAAGTATCGTCGTATCGACAGTAAAATATCGCCGATACCGATGTATCGGAAAATCTGAAGTATCGCCGATATATCGGTATCGGTATCGGTATTCGTTACATCCCTAATTTAAATATTTGGATGACCAATTCTGAAAAATAAAATTTTAGAAAATGAGTCGAAACCTGAAAGTGTTCTACACGTTCAAAAAGCTCCACAAATTATTTTTTGACAGTTTTCTTCAGCATTTCTTCGCCGGAATTCAGAGAAAAGAGAAAAAAGAAAAAAATATCTTAAACATATGTTTGAATGCATTTGTGCATTATGTATTCACCAAATTTTTTCCACATCAATGTTTTTGATGGCATGAACTATTTCCAGTTACTGTCTAGCCAAACATCTTTTAAAAAAGAATAAACCGATTACAGCTCCCCTTTGAAATCTGGTGGAAGGCTTAAAATGGAAATGTTTTCCAACAATCACTCCTTGGTTTTGTTAAAACCAAATACGAATAATCAATACACCAAGATGAATACGAAGGACCCTTACCTGCAAACATATTGTGGTCTGCAAAATGAGTTCAGCGGGGTTTGTTTCCTCAGTCATTTATTCAATTGAATATTAATGATTGAACTTTATGTAACTGAAGTCCTTAGAAAGTCATTGGCAGGGAAACCGCAAATATGCAATTGGATATTTTTTCCTGTGCGATGTATATAGGCACAAATAAGATACTTACACGTTTCAGAACTTTTTAATTTTTAATTTTGGCTTCGATTTGCTAGTGCATATTTTTGCATATTTTACCCTTTATAACATGTTCTTGCATATTTCACACTTAGTCGCATATTTAGGGCATTATTTCTATTTTTGTGCCATATTATTTCTATTTTTCCTGCATATTTTGGTTTTTTAAATTTTAATATCCATTAATACAAAAAAAAGTCTGTTTTGTTACGAAAATTTTGAAATTTTTACCCCATTTAAAACAATGTTTTTAAATTTACTCTAATGTATTTTTTCCCCTATTTCTGACAAATTTCCCCCATTCCACTGATATATTCCGGAATATATAGATGACATGCAATATCGTCTAATGAAATAGTGTCCATGGATATTATTTCCACGTTGAAAAAGATAAAGTGACCTTAAAAAAATGGAAATAAAGTTTATGCAAATAGTACTGCAGAGTGAAGATTGGCTGCATAGCCGGGCTTTGAACGGGATTAATTGTTTTCTTCTCTGGGTATGTCAAATATTATCTTCGCAGAGTTCAGATTTTTGACTAGGCAGAAAACGTTTACTCTGCCAATCCTCTATTCAATATTCCCATGGACATTATATCCTTTTCGAAGTGGATATAATGCACGTGGACATTATCTTCTTGGACATTATTGCATGCCATAAATATTTGTACATAATTCGTGGTATCAGAAATGAATATCAGAAAATTATAAGAGAAATTATAAAGTTTTAAGAGCATATTTTTTACATTTTGAAAGCATATTTTTAAGTTTTTAGTGCATATTTAATTAGCATAAAACACATTTTTAGAGCATATTTACGGTTTCCATGATCATTAGTATCCATTAATCGTATTACAGTGTATAACACCGAACACTAGGAAGATAAATTAATAAATTGTTTTACCTTAAACTGTCATATCCGACATAACAGTGTGTGCTGCTAATAGTCTCTTGAACTTTCCTTTATGTATAAATAAACCTCTGTAGAAGCTGGGATGAATCGATTGTTGTTTTAGAATTAGAATTCCACTGGATCAAAAACATGATAATTTAATAAGATAAATAAGCAGTTGGTTGATGCACATGAAAAAGTTTATCTAACTCATTATTTCAATAACACGTACTACAAATGAAAGCCCACATGAAATTCTTTATTCCTTATTTCAATTTGTTGGTTTTTATATATTTGTTGCTTTGTCTACTCATTACACACTTACATAAATGAAAAAAGAAGCCATGAAGTTTGGGAATAAAAAATATGTCCATCGCAACCACGAGTATAAGAAATTACACTGACTAACAAACTGGATCGCAATGTGAAGGCATGTGTTTCCTTTAAAATGTTTCCATACTTTGACTATGTTACTTTTGTTTATGGAAAATTACTGTTCGTATTTATTTCTTGCAATCATCTCATAACAATTTTTAGTTTTAAATTTAATGTGATTTGTTTTTTTGTGTTAGACAGTGTAAAATACATAGGATGGTATTAGTTAACTGCAAAGCGTTTATATGGTTGTAAATATTCTGTACAATTATTTAAACTTAATTGTAAATACTTATAAATACACATACAAATGATCATACCATATATATGTACATATACATATACCCTGACGGAAATTTCGATAGTAAAACTGTACTAATTCACTATTGTCTTTGTCACCAGTACTACTGACTAATTATACTCCAGGCAATACTCTGTACTATAGACGTTTAGGATGTGCTTGTCACTGATATTCCACTAGGGACTTTGGAACTATTGACTAGGTTCTTATGGGACCACATTGACGCATTTCTTTGATTCTAGTCAACACATATGAACGATTTTACTAGATAACTAGATAAACAATTTTATTTTTGATTGCAGCCGCATAGGTTTTCAATACAACAAAATCAAACAATAAAAAATCGTTGTGTAGCTGAGTAAAAACAAGTCAAGTAGCGCTCGTATTTTCCACTTGACCATGGAGAACTTGCTAAAATATATTAATCGAAAGTAGTAATCACTAATAACGCTGCACGTTGGGAAAAACATAGTAAAAACCCTCGCATTGGAGCTAAACCAAAAGTTACGGGCTTTTCTTCGTGATTTTTTGTAACCTAGATATATTGAATATATGAAAAACGTATTTTTGAAGTCAAATCACCACCTCCGTTTGATCTACAGCCTCACAAACATCGCACTCGAAAAATATTTTTTTAATTTTTTTTATAACCTATTTTTTATTGTTACATTGAAATGAACGTGGAGTAGGTATTTATCAGCCGAATGCAATGAGTTTTGACATTCATAGAAACAACCATACCATTGCGCAATGTTAAAATTTTGTTTCTACTGTTTATATTTCTGAAGATATTAACATTTCAAAAATGTATTATTTTTTACCGATATTTCAAAATTTTTTTGCATTTTCATTGGAAAACAACTTTCATGGATCCAGGTGGATCCACCAGATTTCTACACCGTAATAATGCTGAATAGTTAACCAAAAAAAAAAATGGTACCTACTTCCCATGCGCCTTTCCCGGATTTTTCGGTTTTATTGTGTTGTTATGCCTTTTGAAGTTTTTGGTACCCACTAAATAAAGTAAGTATCGTAGAACTAATATATAGAGCAGATTAACATGAAACGTCAAGTCCCTTTTAAATTATGCTTCTAACATAAAATTCTAAGTGGTTTGCAAAACGGGCCGCACAGTGTCGTGAGTTCATATAACGAGCGGGCAAAAATAGAAGGAGTTATGGTAATGTAATGAAATTTGGCACATATTTTTTAATTGATAAAATACAATCGCACGTAAAATTTGGCCATTTAAATTTCAAGGATATGTGTCCTTCCCATATATCCTGAAATAAAAAATTACCATAACGGACAGAAAAATAATTGTAAGTTAATGAAACTTTGTACAGATATATTTGATACTTTTGCAAAATTTCGTTCAATTTTGTGCAAGGATACGCTTTCCTCAAAAATGTCCTTTTTCAAAAAAGTAAAAAGGAGCAAAAAATAAATTTTCTTCACTTATAATGAGTTAAATGTGTAACTATATCCCGGGCTATAGACGCCGAAACATTTGATTAATTCGCTAAGGAAACCGCGGTGATTCTTACTGAAAAATATGGATGGTTCTACATGTCGCCAACTATGCACAAAGTGCGCTGACATGAGAAAATATGCAATTTTTCCTTTATATTATATCACAAAACTTTTAATGATAATTTAAACCACAGTGTATTATTTTAATGATAATTCAAACCATATGTATTATATAGGAAAATACATATGTATGTGTCTAAGAGTTATTTACTTCCTTCATATGGTATGCTATCAGAAGCAGCGCAGCAGCATTGCAATAATGATATCAAGGCCAGTAGAAGCCAGTACGCAAGAAGAAATTCGCGATTGTCACATCTGACAAATATTATACCAGATTTCTAGTAGCATCTGATCCATAATAAATAATTTACGCGCATACAATTTATAGCCATGCTAGTATTACTTTTTTAAAATTAGTAATAGAAACTATTACATTTTGTGCAAGATTCCCATATTAGTACTATAACTTTAAACATATCTTTCGTACCATCTGTAGGGTATCAGTCTAGGGTAAACAAAATTAACCAAAACTTCTACCCCAGACTACTTTCTTAAAAATTCTGTTGCGAGTGACGAAATCTTTTAATTAATAAAACTTATAGTACATTTACAAACAACTAAAATGGCTATGAGCGTTTTCTTGTTCACTTCACCAAAAAAAGTGGTTTACATCGAAAATTTTAAAAATCGGTGATACACGTGTATCTTTATTTTCTATTTTTTACGAGAATCAATTGCAAAAAATTTTAATATATCTTAATTTTTCATGTGGTGCAATTGTTTAAAAGTCTTGACTTCCGAGTGTAGGGTACTAACGTCTAATGCTATTACATAAAAAAAAAGTATATCATACAATTCTATGAAAAGTTATATTAAACATATCCAACATCTATAAGACTATCGCTTATAACAAAGGCACTATCAAGTAAAATAGGCGATGCGAGCGTTTTTACTATGTTTTTCCCAACGTGCGCTGTGTGGTAGTCGAAAATTCGGGCAAAGATTCTGATAATCGATTTTATATAATTTGGGTCAAGGCAATGAGTGGTGTTCACCGTTTTTCTAGATTGGCTCGAGCTTTCGAGATATAGGTATTTTAATATGTTTCTTTCTTTTTTATGAAATTATAAATGTTTTACTATAAACTCTGAACATTTCGTTAAATTATCTCCAACAGTTCTTTTACAATTGTAATTTTAATTAAAAAGTCGATTAGTTGACTTTTTAATTAAAAATACTGAAAATGTTTATTGTAAAAAATGGCTCAAATTGAAGATTTTTTAAAAAAATTTTAATTTTCTTAAAAAATTTGTTAAAAAATTTTAACTCTAAAGACACCTAGCAAAATGATGTACATGTTCAAATAAAACTGAACAAATAAACATTCACACACACTAGTACTTGTAATTATCGATGATAATTCATACTAGAATAGAGGAATAATAAAAGAAGCTTAACACAAGACAAAGGAAAAAAAAATGAATATCAATAACTATCAAATGAAATACAGCTCTAAGAGTGACAGTATGAATTGATTAAAAGTAGATGATATTCAGCTCTTGAATGCAAACACCCGACTTTGGTCGAGTGGTCTAAGCGGTAAAGAACTTTGATAAGATTAGCGGGAGCTATCGAAACGTCAGTTCAACCAAATTTTCTTTGTCTACATGCTTCACATTTATCTCTAAATAAAAATATAATTTAATTGAAAAATTAAATTAAAACCGAACTCAAGCCAAAATAATTAAAATTTCTTTGGATATAAACCCATATAGTTCGACTAAATTTATAACTTAATTTTAAGGGATGATTATTAGTGATTACTACTTTCGATTAATACATTTTAGCAAGAATTCCAAGATCAAGGGGCCCACTTGACGTGTAGTCAGCTGTCAAAAAATGTTCTTCCCGTTAAATACAAATTAAAAAATATACACGAATCGATTAAACAATGTCACCAAATTTGTCGACAATAGTTGCGATTTGAAGACACTTTTGTAAAAATATACCCAGTAAAAAAATTTCATGTTTTTTGAAGCACTAAGACAACTTTTTTAAAATAAAGCGCTTTTAATAATACGCCTTAAAACAAAAGTTTATTTTTAATCGTTGAACGTTATACGTTAAAGCTATAGAAAACACGCTATACAAAAAGCTATACGAAAAGATATACAAGACAAGCTATACAAAAAAGCTGATTTCAAAGTGCCTGTAACTCAATGAGTTTTGATCCGATAATTACAGTTTATTCACAGAAAATTCAAGCTTTTAAGCGACAAAGCTAAGTAGTTTAAACCTCAAGGAGCTTACATCGATACTAGTTGAAGTTAAAATAGCAAACAGTGAGTATATATATAAAACTACTAAACTAAATAGTCAGGAAATAACAAGAATTCAAAATGACGTTAGCGCTTTTGGAACACGTCAATGCATCATATTTTCCAACCCACATCGAAACATATTTTCCATTTTTTTACAGTTTTTGTTCTAAAAATTTTAATTATTTTAGTACTCCCAACAGGGATCTCGCCATACAAAACTCAGCAATAATATCGGCAGGTTTATAAGTACTAAATTTACTCTATTTAAGTAAGAACCTGCTATTTTAAGTATTTTTTTACTGGGTAGTTACATACGAGTATGTACATAAATACATATGTATGTATGATGTTCATATCTTATGTAAACATTCTTTTATACCCAGCAAACTCGCAATATTGAATTTAGAAACTATTATTTGACAATAAAATCTTAACCTAATCTACCTAAATTTTAAAAAATACAGGGGGAAATTACGGCATTCGATATCGATCGAAATTTCAAAACAATTTATATGTAAATTTCTATCGATATCTAATGCCGTAATTTGCAACCTGGGCTCAAATCGTCACATCGGTGAACGTACAACTCGTCACGTAAAAAAGCCATTTTCGGATTATGAAGTACGTGAACGTACTGTAATCCCATACAGTTTATACGATTGATGTGTCACGTAATTCATTGTACGATTGCCCACGATCACGGATGTGACGATTTGAGCACTGAGTTCTTGATTTAAGGCCATTGCGAAGATCCTTTGATTCATTATCTTGCTGAAAATCCTATTAGGACCGTGGAATGGACGTGAGACGTGTTCGCGTTCTCATCATCGTTTGGAACTGTTTTTATGTCTCTAAACATCCAAGTACATATCGTTAGCTGAAATGCAAAATCACGTATCTACTTTCTTAAATTTTATAGGAGAGAGGAAAAATGAAATAAAATATGAATGCACTTTAAGTTCCTGTAGTTAACTTTCTTTTTTAATTTTGTTGATTTTTATGATAAAGTTTTGAAAATTTGTACGGACATGCGCTTCAATGTCATACGCAATAATTAAATAGCAATGCGATTTTGAATTATTTATTAGGTACGTGGTTTTGAATTTCAAGTACTATCATATAAATGTTTTTTCATCATCCCGCTTTCCACAAAATATTTTATAAAATCCTGCTTTTTAGTCGTATTTTTTTTAGAATCCTGCTTTTCAATCGTTCTTGTCCCGCTTTTTGGCAAAACTTTATGGTCACGTTAATTATTGGGAGAAATTCTATACTAAAAGGCAGATTTTGCAAAACAACGTTTGAAATTTTTATTAAAAATAACACGAATACGTTTACAAAAAAAATTATTCCATAAAAAAGTTGAGAGGGCAAACTTTTACATTTTTGTCATTTGTCAATCGATGGACAAATGTCCACTTTATTCACAATTAAGTGAAGGAACTCAATTGGTCAAAATCACAATTTCCATGAAACAGACAAATTTTAATTTCCGTGTGGATATGTGTTGTATGAAATCTCAATTTTTGTCAATTAAGTTTCTTCACTTAATTGTGAATAAAATCGACTTTGTCTATCGATTTTCATGGTTTATGCCTTATTTATTCCTAATATACCTAGCTTTCTGCTAAATGAAAGTTGGATATATAAAATAGTTGTGTATAGATGACTTAAAGCTAGTTTTCAGCATCTTTTGGTGGATTATTCAGTGAAGTCGGGCAGGCCGTTCTCGAGTTATAGTGCAATATACTGATGTTTCTCGAGTTATAGTGCAATATATAGGCCGTTGTCTCTTTAATTAATTATTTAAAGGAACCAAATTTTTTTAGTAAAAGAAACTGCAACATTTTCAATATGCACCGAAATGCACGGTAATTAAATGTTCAGAAAATCTGTATACACCTTTTTTGTTCATTTAATGACGAAGAAAATGGGGAAACAGATATTACTTCAGATGACGGTGATGCAAGATAGGTCTTTCGAAAAGGGACAAAAATATTGATAATTTATACAACGTCCTCTTAACTATCCGGGCAACTTCCTTAGTGGGCGAAATTATTTTCTTAAATACAGAAAATTGTGTTACTTGAATAAAAAACCGATTGTGAGATGAAATAATTAATACGTTAGCGGAGTTCAGCATTTGACGCAAACGGTCCAAAATTTCGTAGCTTTTTTATGAAATCCAACAACAAAAAACACTAAATTTCATAAAAAAGCTAAATTATTTTCCATTTGCACTTTCGCAAGACCACTTGCATCAAAGTGCAAAGAATGATTCAGTGATTCATTTTGGTCATATAAACATCAATGGATTTTGGAAATTTAAATTTTTGGTAGATGTTTTATTACGTTTTTCGATTCTCGGGAATTCCCGGGATCCCTGGAATTTATTTTTTGTTTCCCGCTCTCCCGGGAAACAAAAAAAGTCCGGGAATAAAAAACCCTATACTTTAAGCAAAAGCATACATTGAAAGATTCCTTAAATCGATTGTTTGCAACTAATGAATGTCTTTACCTCTGAAAAAATATATAAGTTTTTATCTGCGTTTAATTATTTTATGTATTGAATATTTCAATATTATGCTTTTTGCTCAATTACTTCATTTCTAATATTAATATAAAAATATTAAAACTTTTTAAAATTGGTAATATTCTGCAAGTATTTGAAAAAAATTCTATAATCCATATAAACTTTTTCATGATAAATGATGTTAAAAATGCTAGATCTAGAATTAAATATGTTATGAGGCGATTCCTAAAGTCAAACGAGTTTCCATTTCAATTTTGACTACACAACTAAGTACCACACTAATGCCACATATTATAACATTTTCTTGTTAATTAGTATTTAGCAGAAGCAAAAAGCAACATCAACAAGTTTGGAAAAAGAAGAATATAGGAAGTTAAATTAATATTCGTTTCTAGTTAAACAATCCCTTTTTCATTATATTATTGGAATAAGTAGTGACCATATAAGGTGAAGTTTTCTTTCTATCTAGGGCTTACTACTCTGTACCAGAACTTCTCTAAAGATGAAAAACGACAACAAGAAGATGAATAAGATTTTATTTCACGGAATAAAAAAAGAAACTGCATTAATGTCGGCAAATAAAAGTCTCTGCTTCAGATGTGGTATAATGTGGCATCAACTAAAAAAAATAGGGAATAAAAAATAATAAATGAAAATTGAGAATAAAAATGATTTGGTGACGACAAATGCAAGCTAATGAAATTGCGAATACATGAAAACTGCAGACCTTACATTAAATAGTTTTTAGATGCTACACAAATATCAAAAATATATCTAAATGCAGCTGCATCTTATGGACTCTTTATGAAGAGCTCTTTTATTGCTTAAAAGTACTGACAATATTGTGAAAAAGGACAAGGAGTAGATACAAAAAATGTAATATGAAATTTGAATATTGTTTTTACAATAAACAACTTGATAGAAATTTGATAATTAAACAATTCGTTTCGTTTTGAGGCTACTTCTAACGCAAAAGCATTACAAAATACTAGGGTATTCCTATAATCGGGTTTCTGTTTTAATCAGTTAATTTTGGATTAATCGGTTAGTCGATTAATAAAATTTTTCCATAAATTAATTTCAATAAATAAAAATAAGAAAATTATTTATTATTTTGAGATATTATTATTAAAAACACAATAACATACATAACTTCTAATAATTTCAGTTAATTCTTTTATTAAGTTTATTATTTCCGATATTCTCCCAATTTTATTTTAAAAAAGTCTTACTTATTGCGGGTTAAGCATGTCTATATGCTTGCATTTCATTGGTGCTTTACCAAATCATCAATAGACAGACTTCATATGCTCAGATCTTCCAAAATCGTTTCAGAATTTACAAATAATATTTGAAAATCACAATAGATAAGCGTAGTAGACTTAGAAAGTTATACAAAAAACAACAAACAATTTATATTCGATATGAATATATTTTATTTTTCTACACCTTTATACAATTAGTCGCCTATTGAGTGAAAAAAAGTATTTATAACGCAAAATTAAAAATAAAATCCAAATTAGGCATTTATTAAATTTATTATTTGAGATATTCTCCCAATTTTATTTTAAGAAAGTTTTTATTCCTGCGGGCTGAGTAAATAAGATAAGTGGTTTGAAACTTTTCAAAAGTATGCTTGAAGCCTACTGATGATTTGGCAAAGAACCAATAAAAAGCAGGCATATAGACATGCTTAACCCGCAACAAATAAAACTTTTTTAGTCAATTCTGATAGAACACTGTTTGTATTAATTACCAATAGTCCATTGAAATGTTACATGAGCTTTGCATTTTTTAGAGGACGCAATTTTATTTTTGGGATATATTTGGGGGGTCAATAGAAGCTTAACCTCACGTTTGTGGGGTCGCCACCCTTGTCCCCCGGCCACCATCTTGGAAAGAGGGGTGAAAACATTTTTTCGGGATATCTCAAAAACTATGCGTCTTACAAAAAATTTGTGATATCATAATTTGTAGTAAATTGTTTTGCCTACAAATACGTTTATAAACTTTTTCCCCTAAATTAAAAATTAAAGAAGTTATAAGATCATCTATATGATTGCTCTGAAGTAATTTTTTTTGTAAAATGTATAAAAAAAAAGTTATAGAACAAAAAAGAAAATTTTTATAAAAATTTTCTCACTTCGTTGCTTATAACTTCTTTAATTTTTAATTTAGGACAAAAAGTTATATAAACATATTTGTAGGCAAAACAATTTACTACAAATTATGATTTTTTGTAAGGCGCATAGTTTCCGAGATATCGCAAAAATGTGTTTTCACCCCTCTTTCCAAGATGTTGGCCGGGGGACAAGGGTGGCGACCCCACAAACTTGAGGTTAAGCTTCTATTGACCCCCCAAACATGTCCCAAAAATAAAACTGCGTCCTCTAAAAAATGCAATACTCGGTCCTTAAAGTGTAACATTTCAATTGACTACAAAAGGTGTAAATTTTCTAATACATTTTTTTTTGGTAATTAGGACGTGCTAAAAAGTCTGCGTACAAGAGTAATATTTGCAACAAACCTTATTTTTGCACACAAAAATAAAAAACAACTACCTGTATTATATTCTATAAATGGATGATATAGTTAAGAAAGATACTAGCTAGTAAAATACATATTTAAAGCTCAATAAAATTAAGAGGAGGTTAAAAAGTAAAAATGCGTCATTTTAAGACCATGCAAAAGTCTGCGTACATAATTTCAATGCTTTTCTTATAAATTCTTTGTTTTATTTAGTTCTGAAAAACGAAGTTTTTGTTGAAAAGCTCTGAATTTAATTTATCTATCATGTTACAGCGTATACTTTGATAAATTTTTGTTACCCAGGATATTAAATAACTAAATAAATTGAGCTCGTTGCACTCTAAAAGCATCTCACAAAAGAGTTCTTTGGTTTTTTTAAATAAGCAATTTTATCAGGAATGCCGAAAAACTTTATTTTTAATATTACGGACTCTGTGTGATTTTTATTAAAATTTTCTTGGACAGTCATGTAAATATATGTGGGTGAGGGTAAAACCCTAGAGAATAATTAAAAAACAATTTGTCAAGGACATTAAAAGTGTGTGCAGAAAAAACCTTATGTCGATAACGGTTGTTTACATTGAACAATTCAAGCACAAAAGATTGTTTTACCTGAAAAATGCTTGCGTACAAGTCACTATAAGTTTTTATTAACAGCGCATGTGGAATGGGTCCATACCGATAACTCAAAATCGAGAAAAATGGACGACAGCGCTTATTCAAGAAAACCATATAGTTAATATTACTTTTTAAAAGCAAAAGTAAAGGATAGCAACTTGACCTTATTCTCACATTTATGCTTCTATAAAATTTTGCATGTAGTCATGTAAGTGATTTTTTTTGAGAAGTTTTATAGTTAATATATTTTTTAAAATTAACTTCAACTATGGAATTTTAATAAATTTTAGTGAATCGCACTGTTCATTTATCTATCCGCAGATTGTACAGTTGTGCTTCCAGTTGATTGATAGCTACACCTTAGTGCCTTGCTTTTGGGGAAAATTGTATTTCGGTTTTTCCAGATCTTTCCAATTACCCATAAAAACCTATGAGCTACTTACTATACAATCTGCGAAATAACAGGGTAAAGGGCTTGTATAAAAGTATCCAAAAGAAGTAGGCTAACCTACGCTATTCTGGTAATATATGAATATATGTATGTGGTCCCCTCTACCAGTATAAGTCATTGGAACCTTGTTATAAAAAAAATGGCTAATTTGTACATTTTAACTAGCGTGAGATTCGTCAACCAAATAGGTCTCTTTGTGTTGTTGCTAATGCAACAGTAGCTACACCAAATAGTGTTTTGAAGTTCACCCAGCAGTGCTTTGAAGTTCACCGCAGATTTTAAGATATAATTATTATAAAGCATGCTTGAAGGCTCAAAGCTTACTAGTCCTATATGAAGTACTAAATAAAATATTTTGATTTTATTTTACTTTTAACTATTTCTCATAACAGTTTTAGTACACATACATACACGCATATATACAAATCTTTCGAATTGTTGCAATCGTTTTGTAGACATAATGATAAACATGATGCATTACTATTTTATTCAAGCGATATAATCTGAACCGATATATATATTAAAATGCCCATAAATCAAATGAAAACGAAAACATGTTTATTATTTAATTATAATTGAATAATAAGTATACTTTCACGTACATACGTATGTATGCTTACGTATGTGTGTTTTCATATGTATAAGTTAGTATTTTAGCTTTTATGTATTGGAGTGTGTTCCTTCCTGATCATCAAACATTTAAATTGAACATAATTTTATTCTTTACACTGTCACATCACATCACGTACACTGATCTGTAAGATGAACGTGTATGAAAAAGGCAGACAACATTGTCTCACGATGGGACACATGCAGTTTTACAGACTTGTTGCTTGTTTGGCTACATATTATTTTACTTGGTTGGACGGATGACTGGCTGAATGGTTGGATAGATGGATGCAGTTATATGGACCCCACTCACACACATTAAAAGGCTCCACAAGATCATTGTCGAACTATTTGATGTGTATGGTTTTTGTTGGTTTCTAAAAGGATGTGTTCAGTGTTCTTGTTGTTTTGATCTTGCTGATTTTTTGATGATGCTGCTGTTTCTCTTACTTTGTTACTGTTGTTTAATTTTGTGGCCTGATAAAGTTAAATGTTGCAAGTGGGTATGGATTTTGGCGTATCTGTATGACTGCATGTATCTTTATGAAGGGATCAACCACTTTAGTTGCTGTAATGTAAACTGAACGTGCGTGTTTGTATATATTCTTTTTGTCTTTAATTTTATATAATTTTTTTTTCTAAGACTGCCCTTTTTGTGACTTTGGAGGCTTTTCTTTGAAATTCTTAGTACGTTGTTGTAGGAACAGGGTTATCATACTTTGATACTGTTGACATCATCATAAAGTTTTTGCTCGAAATCGCCAAACACTCAATGAATAATATTAGCAGGGCTCAAGTGCGTTCAGCATTTTTGGGTAGGAATATGTTTTTAATCTATATATTATATAAAAATGATGTGTATGTTTGTTTGTTTGCTTGTTTGTCTACAGATTTTTTTACGGCATCACGCCTAAGCGGCTGAACCGATTTAAATTAGGGATGTAACGATACGCCGTTTTGCCGATCCGATACCGATTCCGATACTTAAAAATAAATATCGCCGATACCGATTCCGATACCGATACGAATATTGAAATTGAGTTCAAGTTTAGAAAAACAAAACTTAAGAAGGGCAACGTTTTTACTATGCAACATTACAGTGTAAGAGATTATTAATATTTAAAATAGATATTAATACAGTATATAAAATTGGAAGTAATTTTTAAGGAACTACATTTTCATTGCTTTCAAAGAATCTATATTAAAAATATGCAGATAATTATTAGAAAAGCCAGTACAAATTTTTAATTACTTTATAATTTTAGAAAATACTCGCCATGCTTTGTAAAAAATTGATTTTTTAAAGGACATTTATCAACTAATATTCTTCTAAATAACTTATTAGATTAATTATTAAAAGTCTGCTAAAAGTTTATATTTATTCACTTAAATTTACATGAAAACACAGTTTTGTGTTTAAATTCGCAAAAAAAATAAGTTCTGAAAATGGGTAATTTTTCATCCTTTTTTAACCGAAGAAGAAGGTTATCAATTCGTGTGTATGTTTTTTTTACTTTTTTATTTTTGTACACGCATAACTCTGTCATTTGTGAAGCGATTTTAAAAATTCTTTTTTTTTGCTGGAAAGGGTTTGCCTGCAGTTTGGTCCCATAATTTTTTTTTTGAAAATCAGAGGGGGAAATTCGCTCCCCCCATGCTGTCATTTGTGAACCGATTTTCAAAATTCTTGTTTTGTTTGAAAGGGTTTGACAAAAACTGGTCCCAATTTTTTTTTGTCGAAAATCGGAGAAGCAAGTTTGCTCCCCCTCCCCACCAATTCATAACTATGTCATTTGTGAACAGCTTTTCAAAATTCTTGTGTTGTTTGCAAGGGTTCGCTAGTAGTTTGGCCCCATAATTCTTTTCGAAAATGGGAGGGGGAACCATGTATAACTTTGTCATTGGGAACCGATTATCAAAATTGTTTTTTTATTTGAAAGGGTTTCCCTACAGTTTTTTTTCGAAAATCAGTTGTGAAATTTGCTGCAACCCCCCCTTCAGGTTGGTACCATAATTGTTCTCCAAAATCTGTGCGGGATTTCCCCTTCCACCAGAAATATTGATTATCGTATAGCTCCTCCATTTATGGGCCGAATTCCAAAATTTATTTTTTGTTTGGAATGGTTTGTCTAGAGTTTGGTCGCATAATTTTTCTACGAAAATCTGTGGGGCAAGTCTTCCACGCCTCCACCCAAAATATTTATTAGAGTACAATTCCTCCATTGGCTTACCGATTTTCAAAATTGTTTATATGGAAGGCCATCAAGTATATTACTCTTTATACTGAATTCGGCTTTTTTTCCAGAATTATTTGAGGAATCATTATAGAACACCGAAAAAGAAATTTGTCCTAACATCACTTCAAATTCGGTGATTGGTAATGGAAAAAGAGAACTTCTTGCAATGACAAGCAAATGTAAAACTAATTAGAAATTATCCAAATTCGCAATATTTCCGGATCGCGACTGCTACATTTTCATGATTTCTTTATAATGTCTTTTTTTGCTGGGAATAAGATTAAAAAAACAACGAATTGAATTTGAGTTCATGGTAAAATTAACAATAAATAAATTATTGTTTTTGCAAAATAACAGCGTAAAATATTATTAATTTTTAAAATTGATATTAATAAGATTTAAAAAATAACGAAATGAATTTAGTTCTTGGTAAAATTAACAAAAAAATAAATAATTTGTTAAAAAAAAACTGAAAAAATTTTTTAAAGTATCGTCGTATCGACAGTAAAATATCGCCGATACCGATGTATCGGAAAATCTGAAGTATCGCCGATATATCGGTATCGGTATCGGTATTCGTTACATCCCTAATTTAAATGTAATTTCGTATACAGATAGAAATTTGGCCCACAATCAATATCGGCTGTATTTGATTCCCGGTTTTTGGACTGGGAGGTGATAAAATGGGTCAAAGCCTCCCCCTACGCATACCTCTGTCATTTGTAAACCGTTTTTCAAAATTATTTATTGGTCTGAAAGGGTTTGCTTGTAGTTAGGTCCCATAACTTCTTTTTTCCGAAAGTCTGTTGCTGCTCGAAAAAACATCAACCCTTAAATGTCTGTTTTCTTTAGCATCTGTCGCAGTTGAGAGCGTTAACCCTTAACTACAGACGGCCTGTGTTTTTTAATTCCACGTCTGTAGTTAAGGGTTAAGCGTCGTGGCCACTGATCAAATTCCCATCAAATTGGTGTACCAAACTCAGCTTTTTTTCATTGTGTTAGTACAAAAAAACTCACACGTATACGTTTGGCAAAAAAATCTGAATGCTCTCGACCTATTCATACATAAATTCGATCAAACAGTTTGATAAGTGCCCAAAGGTCTTTAGACCAGGGGCCCGTTTCTCAAAATTACAAGTTACAAGTCTACAAGTAAAATACACACAAAACAACAACACTTTTACAAATTTTCTTGTTGTTTTGTGTGTATTTTACTTGTAGATTTATAACTTGAATTTTTTGAGAAAAGGGCCCCAGGGGTTCATTTCTCAAAATTACAAGTTACAAATAAACAAGTAAAATACGTACAAAACAACAACATTTGTACAAATTTTATTTTATTTTTAACAAACACAACCCGCGAAGCGATTAGCTGGTCTGCGGAAAACACCCAGAACATATGGCGGGAATCGAACCAACGACCTCTGAACTGACAGGCTAGAGTCGCTACCACTCAGCCACAGGGGAGCCCTCTTTTTGTAGGTATATTTCTTGTAGATTTGTAACTTTTAGGGGTAGTGCTCGTTGAAAAAAGTTATTTAATAGTTAAAATAGAATACCAAGTATGTGGACTAGAGGCAAATGAAGCAACGATTTGGGGGCCATTCCTTCTCACCTACATCATGAGTTCTTGGCTTTGCCTTACCAAACTGTAGTTCGTGCTGCTCTTGTAGAGCCTGACGAAGATGGAGAGAAAAAAGCAGAAGAAGGCGATGGCCTTCTTGAGTAGAAATTTAAATGTCAATTATACTATTTTTAATTTTAATTATTAATATTTTTTTTCAGTACATATGTATTACATTAAATTTCTTTTGATCCCAATGTAATATTTCCAACGTATTATTTTCCTCCCTAATATATGCAAACATTGGCCCAAAATTTTTCATATTTCGATAAAAATATTGAAGCACATAGGGGCCAAACTGCCAGATTGTCTTTTTTCACTTTTTAATGACTAAAACCATTATTACGTAAAAAGGGTCAAACTGCACTATGTTGGTCTTTTTATCATTTTTTTATAAATACGAACGTTTAGATGATAATTGAGATACTGAAATAGGTAGACCACTAAATTGCTCGAAGAAGCTGACCCATAATGGCCCTTTTTACGCAACAGCGTCGTGATGTTGACTTAAAAGTTCTTGTCTAGTTATTGTATTTATACATAAAAAAAGATTATATGTAACTACTTTCAGATAATGAGAAAAATACGTACTAATTATATTAAAAACTAAGTAGTAGGACTAATTTGCAGCATAGTTTAAAAATAAATAAGTACCAATTATATTACTCTGTAACCCATTAAAAAAATTTACAAAAGCTTTTGCTGGGAACAGAGTAAATAAGTTCAAAGCAATCATATGATTGCAGAAAATAAATTAATAGCAAACAACTACATATGTATGTACATGCATTTGTTCGAATTCACAATCTGTTGTAGGAGTTGTATGTTGTATAAATGTTGTTAGTGATTTCCACATAAAAATTTCCTGAATTGGACAATTATTTCCTGATTAGTCAATAGGAAGATTAATCAGTAGAGTCCGATCGGATTCGGATTCGGCCAAAATTGTGGTTTCGGCTGATATTCGGTTTAGGCCAACTTTTTGGCCGAAACCCGAAACCGAAACTTTTTATTCTCTATAAATAAGGGAGTTAATCGAAATAGTAATTTCCACATTTAAAATATGTCACCGTCATGAATCTGTTTTTCCCGTAATATATCTTTTCAAATTGAATGAAAATTTTGCTTAGTTTTATAAAGCGCAACCAAAAGATATACATAGTAACATAAAGTATTCAACTGTTTGTTGCCAAAAGAAACTAGGGAATGGTAAACCGTTTTCGATTCCAATCGAAAATATATTTTGTTATAAATCGATTTCTCGCAATCGAATTTACTTCTGCAATTTTGCACTGAAATTGATTATTTGTTTTTTAAAATAGACTTTTTAAATAATTTCAAAATATGACAAAAGCTCATTTTCAATCTTCACCATAAATTCAATACCGTCGAAAAGTGGGCGTAAGCAAAAATATTTCGCTTTAGTAGAAATTAAATAAATTTCCTGTCAAAAATAGGAAAA
The DNA here is from genome assembly GCA_956483635.1 of Panzeria rudis. Lineage (NCBI taxonomy): Eukaryota > Metazoa > Arthropoda > Insecta > Diptera > Tachinidae > Panzeria > Panzeria rudis. The sequence goes on along the minus strand of OY101450.1, from coordinate 99,309,341 downwards.
TATTCCACTTTATATCTTTTTGGTTATTTCGACTCAACTCTTTGATTGGTGCTGTTGTAACGTCATTAACAAAGTGATAAAACACTCCTCAATGTATGTGTACCGCACCCAATATTCCAATTCTATTCATTATTTAAGCTAATTTCATGCCAAGCTTTTATTAGTGATGTACTCGTAAATGTTTAACTTTTATATTTGCTCGATGGAATGAAATATATGCAATTTCTGCTATTATTTTGACTGACACTGTATGTATGTAGAAATACTCTTACGCCCTTTTTCACAGTGTGCAGTTAAAAGTTAACGTATACTTTAACGGAGAGTTTTGTATTTGCCGTTAAAAACCACGTTAACTTTTAATCACATTGTGAAGAGGGCCGTTGATCAAATAAATGACTTTTCAGTTCTGTCAAGTTTTTAAAATGTCAATATCAGCTAATGCTAAAAAGTTTCGGCAAGATAAGGATTCGGCTGAATATTCGGCCTTTTTGCCGAATATTAGGTTCAGTTCGGGTTCGGTCTCAAAAAAGTGGTTTCGGTCGGACTCTATTAATCAGCATCACGGTACAGCGGAGTTTTTGCTAAAAGAGACACGTTTGTGCATTAATGCTGATTGATCAATAGAAATATTAATTAGCATCAATGCACAATGTTTACTCACCTTGCTAAAAGATACTTGGTGTAATTAATCAAAAGCTGAAATATTACACGAAACTATTAAATATGTAGTTAATATATGCGCAATTCCATTGTAAATTTTAAAAGGATCACCGTTTTGGAAAAATTTGGAGATTTGGATTTGGGTTTATCACTTTTAGTTTTTGAAGCTCTGTCTACACATTTTGGTTCGATGAACCATAAACAAGTATCCAATAATACATTGCCAATGATACATTGTCTCTGTTTGGCTACAGCAACCCAGAAAGAAATTTTTCAAAGAATATTTTACATTTGGTAACCCTTTTGATAAAATAAAATTTTTTGCGCAACTCAGATTCTGCAGACAAACTTTTTGTTTCTTCTTCCGATGATGGTTTTTTCCTTTCGAAAAGCGACAATAAGAACAGAGTAGAATCAGAAATATAAACGAACTACAAAATGCTTATAGTTTTCTGATGTAGTTTGTTACAGGAATGGTGCAGTGAGTAACTTTTCACTCACAAAATAATACCACAGATGTAAGAATAAGAAATAATTTTTGCAACGAAATCCATTTCTAAAATAAACTTCATAAGGCAAGTTTTTAGAAATTAAGATTACACTGTACAACAAAATCAAATTTTTTCAAAATAACATAGCTATAACGTCTGATTCCTGCAGAGTACACCAAAAAATATACATGTATTTTTGCGGAAGAATTTACCCTCTTAAATCTTCTTTGTAAGGGCCTTTTTGTATCTAGCTTAAAAAAAGGAAAAAAACTCCCCTTCAATGGGCTTATAAGTTCTGAAAGACACAAGAGCTCCAAACTTAATGTTAACGCTAGAAATTACTTAAATCTTAAAAACTATTTAAGGGTTAATTGCGTAATTATTCATAATTAGTACTAAAATATCCCACAAAATCGAAGTGTTGCAAGAATAGGTATTTGAATAAATCTTACTGCAACTGCAACTAATTTTTACAATTCCAGAAGGAATATATGAAAATATATAAAAACTTTTATTATCAAAAGTTATAAAATTTTTCTGGACGTAATATTTTGTTTTCTCACCTGTCACACTTTCGATATAAGTAATTTTGCTCATATAAATGGCATTTTATTAATTCTTCTAATGATAAGGGCAGATAAGGAACTGTTTAAGACAAATACAGTAGGAGTTAGAAATAAACAATTGAAAGTTTTGATGTTGTAGCACCCGTCACAATGGAATGAACCAAAATCGTTTTCTTTTATAGAATTGCAGCAATTAATTCACAATTTCCATTTGCATTTCGGAAATTATAAATGACATTTTAAAACACTTCAAAATTTACCTCTAGTACACAGAGAAAAAAAAATTATTTGTAAGTACAATAAATTTTTTTGTTATATCAATTAAATACTTTTTTGATTTTGAACCTACAACGAATTTGTAAATACAATTATGAAATTGTAAGTTAAAAGGAAATCAGAAAATTTGTTTAACATTTATTTTGTAGATTTCAAAATTATTTCAAGAATGTGAATTATTTCAAGAATGTGAATTACTGATTTTCCGAGCAAATTTTAATTATCATAATTTTTGTATTAACAATTTTCGCTTGCCTGCGAAAAACACTAAATTTCTTTGGGCGGAATCGAACAGGCTACCTCTGGACTAATAGACAAACGTTCTTACCTCTCAGCTACAGAGCAATTCGTTATTAAATACGCAAATAATTAATACACACAAAACTTGATATGCTTTGTTTCATTTACGTGTGTGCATTCATTTGTTATATTAACAATGATAATTGTTAATTTTTTTTACAAGTTTCAGCAAAAACTTTAGTTGGCATTTTTAGTCAAAAAATATCCAAAGTTTGTTGAACTTTTGCGCCATACATAACAAAAAATTTGGTTAGTTCAGCTTGTTGAAAAAATTTTTGTGTTTGTCGTATCAACAACTCAATTTGTTATATTAACTAAATATATTTTTGAATTTAAATTACATATTAACAATTCGAATAGTTAGTTGCAGTTTGATGATAATTTTTTTTTGTGTATGCTTACTCACGTTGAATTTTTTATACTCAGCTTCAGTTCCACATACGGCATTGAGGAAAATGAATTCACGCAAAACACATGAGCGGTGTCCATCTCCAGTTTGTTATAAAATTTTTATTTTTTTCTTGTATTTATTATGTAGTGGTTACACTTGGCAAGCAATGTGTCGTTTTTATATCAGGTTTTCCATCAACGTGTTTAGTGTGATCAGTGAAATCATTCAATCTGAAGAAGTTGAGGAAAATTCACTTATTTGAACGAGAAAATGGCAGCAAACAATTTTTATGAAGAACTGATGTAATACTTCTAGATAAATGAATTTAAACACATACTGCATTTTTTATAGCTTATTATTATTATGTATTTTTTTCTCGTAATCATCTTCATCTCGTTTGTCCACATCAGAAGTGGTTCTTGTTTCTGTTGTCATTTATGGTTCAAAGTTCTTCTTGATAATTTTAATTGTAAGTTTTCTTTTTTGTTAAGCATTCAAACGTCTAACAACAACATCTCCCAATACACTAAGGTCCTATACAGTAGATACTTTAAATAGTCTACAATGCAAAATTTTAATGTGTCGTTTGTTGTTTCGAATAAACACAAAACCTAATCATATAATTTAGAGTGTCTTGTGTGATAGCTCACGTCTCAATAAGGCAACTTTGAACCACATTCTTTTTCTATTGTAAATTTAATGTCGGGATGAAATGAATTAAATGTTGATAGCATAGTCTCTATTTCGCTTTCTGAAAGAATGCAAAAAAGGTCATCTACATACTTTGTCAAAACTTTTGGCCTAATGTTCAGTTTTTCACCACATTCATCAAGTAATTTTTCCATTACAATATCAGCCACAACTGGCGAAGCTGGAGAGCCCATGGGAAGTTCTTTTAGTTGTGCATATATTTTATTGTTATATTGAAAATATCTGTTGTCAATAATACAAAATCTAATGATTTCCTATATTTGTAAGTCCCTTTATCAAATCCCATTTTGCAGATATAATATCTATTGCAAGATCTACTGGAATACTGGGAAATAGCGATACTACATCAAGTGAAATTAATTTTTCATTAGTATCAATCCTTAGATGTCGTATCTTATCTGTAAATTGTAAATAATTAATTACATTGTATTTGGAACCTATGGTTAACTTTTTTAGAATATGTGTAAAAAATTTACAAAGCTCATACGAAGGAGAATTTATAAAAGAACAAATCGGTCTTAATGGAAAATTCCCTTTGTGGATTTTAGGTAATCCATACAGTCTTGGCGCCATAGCAACACTAGTCTTAAGTCTATTTTTATATATATTTGTAATTATTTTTGCTCTGAACAATTCGTCAACAATATTATTATTTATTTTTTGTAATTTAGTTGTAGGATCCTTATTTAATATTCTATATGCAGTAACATTACTAACAATATCTTTAATTCTTAACTCATAATCATGCTTATCCATAGCTACTGTAGTATTTCCCTTATCAGCATTCAAAACAATAATGTTTCTATTTAATCTCAAGAATCTCTCACTAAGATCTACCTTATTTATTAAAAATCTATCTCTGTTCGTTAGCCTAATTCTGTTTATGTGATTATCAATAATAGTAGTCAGTCTAGTCAGACCTAGCTATTTCTTGTTCCTCTCTATCTTGTAGAGTCTGAACAAAATCTTCTCCATCCGATATTACTTTCATTAGGGGAAAATCTTCTTTCTTAATGGGTACAGAAAATTTTTGACCCAAATAAAGTACATATTGTGCGTCAATAGGAATTTCTACATTTGATTTATAGATAAACCACTTACTATTAAATCTAATCCCTAATTCCTTTCTTTGCAAATCAATAAGAGAGTTAAACATTTTAATATGTACTTGTTTAGTTCTTTTAATCAAAACGTTCGCTAATTTTTCATTGTATTCTAAAAATTTTTTTATTTGTTCATAGGTAAATAGTGTTCTTAATATATTGATTAAATAAGTCATCTCTTCTTCAAATTGTTTCAGGAATTCATGCTTGTACCTTATTGCCAGATTGAGAATTTTGATTTGGAAGCTCAGTATTTGTCTCGTATAAATTTGTTGAGTTGATGATGAACCATTACAATGAAAAATATTAAACATGTTTTTAAATGAGTTCTTTATGAATTTAGGAATAATACCTGAATTTCGGCATCGAATTAAAAAAGTTATGGATGCCTTACACTTAATTAATTTGTCCCTGATGGTCTTATACCTATTCACAGTCTTTCTTATTTGGTCATTGCTCTTAAAAAATGCATAATTTCTGCTATTATTGCTTCCGTGATAAACTCTTCATTCCTGGATTATATTGATGATGTTGTTATTCATTCCTCTGTTCTGATAATTCATTCCTCTGTTCTGCTTTTAGGCGGGCTCAACATCTTTAAATTTCTTTATACTAATTTCTTCTACCTTTTTTGTTTATAAAAGTTGTATATTTTAATTTAGCTTAAGGTCTCTTTTTATATAAAAAACAATAACAATATTTATTTTTTAATTTTTAGCAAGTCCAATATTTCGCCACTTCTTTAACAATTATTTATAGCTTTCAAATTGAAAAAATTTTTTGACAAACAAAAATTGTCAAAATAAAAAAAATGAACAACTTAAAAATACAAATGTACAAAAAACATAAAGTTTCATTGTATTCTAAAAATTTGCTTATTTTGAGTTGATGATGAACCATTACAATGAAAATGACGAAAATTCGCAAGAACTTGCTAACTTCGAAAGAACAGTAAAGTTTTATATGAACTAAAAATCGATAAAACTGTAAAAAATTCAAGAACTAGTAAAAAAATCACTATTATCACGAATATAGCGAAAATTTGCGAATAATTTAAAAATTGCAAACAAGTCTAAATTGATTAAAAATAGCTAAAATTTTATGGAATGCAAAAAACTATGAAAAAATCGCGAAAATTGCGATAATTCTCAAAAACTTGCTAACATTAAAAAAATAGAAGTCTTATAGTGATTAAAAATCGATAAAACTGTAATAAAGCCAAGAGCCGGCTAACAAATCACGGAAATATGCGAACAATTGCAAAACTGCAAACTAGCCTTAAAATTGCTTAAAAATAGTTAAAATTGTAAGGAATGCAAAATATTAGGAAAAATCGCGAAAATTACGCAAATTCGCAATATTCGCGATAAAAGTAATTTTTTTCAGCTTTTGGTTTTTTAACAGTTTTACCAATCTTTTAATCAGTATCAGACATTGATATCTTTTTAATCTTACCAATTTTTTGCGAATTTTCTTCATTTCCGCGATTTTTTCCGAGCTTTTTGCATTCCTTACAATTTTAGCTATTTTTAAGCAATTTTAAGGCATGTTTGCAATTATGCTGTTTTTTGCGAATTTTCGCTATTTTCGTGAAAAAGTGTTTTTTTAGCCAGTTCTTGTATTTATAACAGTTTTAACGATTTCTAGTCACTCTCAGATTTTTCTATGTTTTTAATGTTAAAAAGTTTTTGCGAATTTTCGTCATTTTCGCAACTTTTCTAAGATTTTGGCATTCCTCATAATTTTAGCTATGTTTAATAAATTTTACGGCTTGTTTGTAATTTGGCAATTTTTCGCGTATTTTTACATTTTGCGATTTTTTGCTGATCGTCAAGCTTGTGCGTATGAAAAAATTTAAGGGATTGTTTCTTATTCTCACAATCTGTAGAAATTTTTCGTCATTTTGGCTATATAAAAGTCTTCCAAAATTTTTAAAATATAGTTGATTACAATATAATCATTACAATAAAATCATTAAATTAAATTTTCCTTGTAATTGTAATTGCAATCATGCCAATACAAATTACTTGTAATTTCAATTGGCATGATTGCATTAACAATTACAAGTAATTTCTAATAGGCTTCCCACAATTATAATTATATATAGTTGTAATTGCTGATACAGCAATTACAATCAGAAGTAATTGTATTTGGTAGTAGTCCAATTACAATTACAAGAAATTTCAATTGTGCCAAGGCAATTACAAATTACTTGTATGTAACTGAACTGAAAATGTAGTCATTACTCCGCAAGCCTGTTATACATATATATTCTTGATTAGAAATACTAAATAAAATGGCCATAAAACAGAGACCTCAGGTGAAATTTGGCAAAAGTACACTATTTATGCGCATGAAACGTATAAGTAATATGATGGTATCATATTACTCATACGCATACGGTTTTGTGCAAAAAATGGGAAGTTCGTATTTTTTTCGGTTTTTTGTTAAAAGTTCTTAAAAAAAGCCCGTTCAATATATCGTAAAACATTTTTAAATATAAGAATATTGCTATGTTTTTTAGTAAATAGTTAAGAAATAAAAAATGAAAAAATTATGTTTGGTAACATTTTCATGTACACAGAATACTTATTTGCAAGAAACTTTTTGCTATGAATCCAACATGATAATTTTTTCCAAACAATTTTCATTCCAACTAGGAACTTTTACATAAATAAATGAACTGTATTTTTACTTTATATAAATAAAAAAAAAACTTTTTAGAATAAAAAAAAAAAATTCAAAATTGTTTCAAGGCAACTTAGATTTCATAAATATATTTATTAAAAACTAAGTTCATACTGCGAGTGAAATAATTCCTGTTTTTCATTTATAAATTAATTGAACATATGAACGAATTATATTTCCTGATAGTTAAGCATTGTCTATACGCATTTCATTGGCGCTTTACCAAATCGTCAGTAGACTTCAACCACAACTTTGAAAAACCATTTGAGAATTTACAAATTATAATATTTTTGAAAATCACAAAAGAATAAGATAAGCGTAGTAGGCTTAGAAACTTATACAAAACCCAGCCAATAATTTATATTCGATATGAATCTATTTTATTTTTCTACACCTTTGTACAATTAAAAAACCATTGGATAACAATAAAAGTATTTATAAGGCAAAATTAAAAATAAAATCCAAATTAAACGTTTAAAATATAACAAAACGTTTTTAAAATAAAGTTATGACAATATTTCAAATAAGAAATTCCTTAAATGAAAAAACTAGTTTTCACTTCAAATACAAAATTCCCTAAATCAAATGTAAATTTGATCAATTTAGGTCCTATAAAGAAATTTGTAAATTCAAATGCAAAAGTTTGTAATAATTTGCTTGAAAAAAAATTCTGATTTTTTGAATAAACAAATTGTTTCAATCAAAAAATGTCTTAGAGAAATATAAAAAATTTATCAAAGAATTTCATAATTTTATCAGGTTGCTAACATTGGCGGTAGGTAAATGGAATGAAATAATAAGTCAAACAAAATTATTTATCAAACTAAATAGAGACAATAATAAACATTTAAAATCTGTTTCAAAAACATGTTTGTTTAAATAAAAAGCTATCATAATTTTTTCTGTGTATAGATTATGAACTTTTTTCATACTATTTACATTCAAAATTTTCTGTGTACACAGAAAAAAAATGATAGCTTTTTTTTAAATAAACATGTTTTTGAAACTGATTTTAAGTCTTTATTATTGTCTCTATTTAGTTTAATAAATAATTTTGTTTGATTTATTATATCATTTCATTTACCTACCCCTAATATTGGCAGCCTGATAAAATTATTAAATTCTTTGATTTATTTTTTTAAATTTCTCTAAAACATTTTTTGATTAAAACAATTTGTTTATTGAAAAAATCAGAATTTTTTTCAAACAAATTATTACAAATTTTTGCATTTGAATTTACAAATTTATTCATAGGACCGAAATTGAACAAATTTACATATGATTCAAGGAATTTGGTATTTGAAGTGAAAAATTAGTTTTTTCTGTGTAGGTAAACAAAATGCTTCTGAAAATTTAACTATTTGTAGAAAACCTGCTCTCCTGGCCATATTTTTGACCAGGCGGGTGACAATCAAAAGCCAGATTAATTATATCAAATGCATCTAATAGAATTTGTAATCAAATTTGAAAAACTCGATGGCCATTTTTTTTCTTAGGCTATTCACTATTTCGTCTAGTGCTGGATGTAGCGTGCATGCTTTAACCGATTTAAAATTTCAACTGTAGTCATTTTTGAAGTTTGTTCTTTTGAAATACACAGAAAAAAATTATGATAGCTTTTTTTAAACAAACATGTTGTTGAAACTGATTTAAAATCTTTATTATTGTCACTATTTAGTTTGATAAATAGTTTTGTTTGACTTATTACTTAATTTCATTTACCTACCGCCAATGTTGGCAACCTGATAAAATTATGAAAGTCTTTTATATGTTTTTTATATTTCTCTAAAACATATTTTGATTGAAACAATTTGTTTATTGAAAAAATCAGAATTTTTTTTCAAACAAATTATTACAAATTTTTGCATTTGAATTTACAAATTTCTTTATAGGACCTAAATTGAACAAATTTACATTTGATTCAGGGAATTTTGTATTTGAAGTGAAAAATTAGTTTTTTCTGTGCATAAAAAAATTAAGTTAATTTAGTCTAAAAAAAACAACTAAATCCGCTATTAAAACTATTCAAGTATTAATTGATTTGATGATCAAAAGATCGTATTTCTCTCAAAAATATTTATGAATATTCTTTTGGAAGCAATAAAAACTTTTCAACTTCAACTCTTCGCTAAATTTAAAAGAGAATGTCAGAACTTTCACATGGTTAAGAGAATAAACTAATGTTTTGCAACAAGAAAACTTAGAAAACAACAGAAATAAAACAATTTGTTAAATAAAAAATGCGTTCTGAATTCTAAAAACCTGAAATGGTTTTGTAAATGTGTCTTCACATCAACTCACGCAATGGCAGCAACACGATTGTAAAGCCAGAGTACGAGACGAAAGAAATTGAGTAAAAGAAAAAGTATCTGTGTGCAGAACAGTAAACGTGCTTGTAACTTGATTACATTATTCAGTCAATTATTTATTTTATATTCTTTCTGATTCATTCTGAATTCATCAAGCCGCTGATGTCCACTCTCAAACTTAGTGGCCGTTGTGGTATAAATGGCAGTTACCTTTGTTATGGTTATCAGTTGTTAACTGAATTCTAGATAGAAGAGTCTGGTGAAGAAATTTGTTAAGAAAGTGCAAAAAAAAATAAGAATTTTAAAATTATAATAATGAATTGCTATATTAGTGAGTGTGTTGATAGAAAGAAATTGACCACGATTTTTTTAAACTTATTTTCTTACAGATTGGATTTTTGTGCTACTGACGTTGCTGGGCCAAAGCAATGCCAATACTATTGCAGAGCGTAATTTATTCGCCACCGAACTGTTTCAAACGGTAGCTACACAAAGTCAAAATGAAAATGTCATCATTTCTCCAGTATCCGTGCAAACCGCTTTAGGTTTAGTTTATTATGGAGCTTCTGGCCAAACGGCTACTGAGCTACAGAGAAGTCTGCACGCTACGGCTCACCAAAGTAAGGACGGTTTAGCACAGGGTTATCACAAACTTTTACATTCATTTATTAAATCGAAAACTGTGCTGGAAATTGCTAATAAAATATTTGTTAATGACCAGTTAGAAATAACTCCTGAGTTTAAAAGAATTGCTCGAAATTACTTTGATTCGGATGCGGAACAATTAGATTTTTCGAACGAGTCGTACTCCGTGAACCATATTAATCAATGGATTGCTGATAAGACAAATGGCAAGATCGATAATGTTATACAACAACTTGATTCCGACACGAATGTCGCTCTCATAAATGCCATTTACTTTAAGGCCAAATGGGCACGCCCCTTTATGGATGATGCTACCACTGACCGCGAGTTTTGGCTTAACAATGAACAGTCGATTAAAGTGCCCACTATGTTTGCTGACAATTGGTATTATTACGCCGAATATCCCAATTTAAATGCCAAGGCCTTGGAACTTTTTTTTGAAAACACAGATCTTACCATGTGGTTTATTTTGCCCAACAAACGCGATGGTCTCTTTGAATTGGAACAAAATTTAAAAGGCGTCAATTTCAATGACCTTGAAGCCCTGTGGGAATGGAAGAGTACAACTGTGTACTTACCAAAATTTAAATTTGAATTTGATACCGACTTAAAGCCATCACTACAAAAGGTAATAATATTTGATATACATTGTTTTGGCTTACTTAACAATTGTGTATTGCATAATTTGTTGTCGTTGTAGCTGGGCATTAATACAATGTTTTCGAATACTGCCGATTTCAGTAACATGTTTGATAAACATGCGTCCAATATGCACATCTCACAGGTACAACACAAGGCTTTTATTGATGTCAATGAAATTGGCTGTGAGGCTGCTGCCGCCAGTGGTAAGCAAAATATATTTGCTATTGTTTTTCCTTTAAGAAGAAAAAAAAACAAATGAGAAACAGCAAATTAGCAGTAATCAAACTAATCTTCCTTTCTAATTTTCCATTTGTCTATGTAATTTATTGCAGTTGCTGTTGGTGTGCCCATGTCGTTGCCGATAGATCCCAAAACATTTGTGGCCGACCATCCTTTTGTTTTCATAATACGTGACAAGACTGCTGTCTACTTCGCTGGTCATATTGTTAAATTCTAAGACACTGCAAATTAATGACATTCAAAGTAGTTTCAAAGAATAAAAAAAATCCACAATCCATTCTTCATAATCTAAGCAGAAGACATTACATTTGTGCATTCATTATGCAGAAATACAAAGTTCTCTGAGAACGATTAGAAGTTATTAAATTACATACGCTTATATAAAATAAATAAACAAATTTTTTTAACATTTAATTGGCTTTTATTCGAAACTCTCCTCTAAGTAGTGCTGGAAGATCTTCTATGTAATGTATAGTTTTTTGATGGTCTTATATTTTGTTATATGATCCATCTTCTATATGCTTGAAATTGAAATAACATTAATTCGAAACAAACTATTTTTTAATATGAAAACTGGCATATTTCAAAAGGCCCCATTATATAACACTACTCGTATAAAACGTTAAAGTTTTAGATAACAAATTGTACCACTAATTTCTCTACTATGTTGAAGGTATAAACGATTCTGCAGAATCGAGTACAAGCTGCCACCTCTTGTTTGTATTGGATTTTTGCCTTTATTTAAAAAAGTATAATTTTAATATAAAATTTACTAAAAAGAAATTTTACCTAAATTTGAATATCATAAAAGAATGAAAACTATTTATTTTTAGCTCTTAATTCGATTATAATCTAATATATTTTGGCCTAAATCAGAAATTAATAAAATTTACATATGATTATAAAATTAACATAAATTTCATATGTGCACATTTTGTATCCAAACAAAAACACACATACATACTCTGTCGATTAACTACTCAATCGATTAACTTGTTTATGTTTTTAAAAACTAATAAAACTAAAAACTAAAAATACCTAGTAAAAAATGTTTGTAAGTTTACTGTTCGGAAACAATTTATCAGTTGCAAATCAATTGGTAGTTTGAATCTTAGCCGCAGCTAATTATAATATGCGACAAATGAGGACTGGTTCGACAATGTTAAAGTACAAAGTGAATTTAATGGGTTAATTAGGGTTCCTAGATATCTTCAGATTGTATTGATATGTTCACAAAAGTTTTTCAATTTTACCGCAGGTACAACTTTGCCAAATATTGTTAGTAAAAAATTAGGAGTTCGTGTATGTTATTCTAAAAAAAGTAAAAAAAAAATTTTTTTTTGTTCTTCGAAAAAAGCGCAGGAAAAAATAATTTTTTGGGCATAAAATATTCAGAAGATTAGTTTATAATTATGTATGTATAGTTTGTATTAGCTCCTGGCAAAAAACTGACGACACCTCTTATTTGGGAGCCCACTGATTTTCAAAGTTTTTAGAGGCCCATCAAAGTCCCAAAACTGAGTATAAGGTTTTACTATCATTTCCCTCAAAAACATAAGTTTCGTTGTTTATAACAAAAATCCAGGTATTCAGTATTTTTTTTCAAATTTCCTGTGATAAAGAATTCCACTATATTGATAACAAAATTATTTCAAAAGCAAAAAAAATGTATATATCTAAAAAATATGTTGACATGGCAAATATATACAACGAATATATACAACTTTTTCGAGAAAATTGAATACGAGAATTAAATCACTCTCAAGCTGATATTAACTGCAGTATTGCAGCGTTGCCATCGGTTGGGGAATGAAGAAAAATAAATCGATGGTAACGCTGGAAAAGTGCAGTTAATATCAGCTTTAGAGTGAATTAATTCTCGTATTCAATTTTCACGAACAAGTTGTATATATAAGAATTAAAACCACATTCAACAAGAGCCACCTGGCAAGTGGTGATAAGCAAAATACATGCGAGCACTGACGATGGAAGTGTAGCGGGTTCTGAAAGTGGCGCTACTCTGTTCTGCTGAGCACGTTAAAAAATAAAGTTGATATTAATTTTTCTCTTGTTCCTGGGAATATTAATCATGCCCAACTCTTTCTGAATATAACGTTACGAGCCTTAGCCTAATAATCAATTTTAATTCACAAAATAAGTTTCGTTTTTTGATAACAAGAATCACTGTATTCAATTAAGTTTTTTTCAAATTTTCTGTAATAACGATTTCCGCTATATTGATAAAAAAAATTGTAAACATATATAAATTTTTTTAATTAATAATCAAAATATTTGTATGAATAAAACATTTAATCAATAGCTTAACATTTTTTCAATAAATTTTATAGCAAATTAAAGTAAGTTTTTTTTTAAACTTGGGGGAATTTTGACAAAAAATTTATATAAAAATTTATTTCAAAAGAAAAAGTATATACATTTAAGAAAATGTTGACATGGCTGCGGTGCGAACCACCGACTTTTCGGACGTAAAGCATGCTCTCTGCAGCTGAGCCATATCCCAGTTATTTTATTAACATGTTTTAAGTACTTATGTAAGAAAAGAAATCACCGCCTTGGTAAAGAAATACCTACACAGAAAAAAGTTTGAACATAAATAGTATGAAAAAAGTTCATAATCTATTGTTTATATATTTTAGTAATTTATAAATAAAATACAGGCATTTTTTCATTCCCAGTATGAATTTAGCTTTTAATAAATAAATTTATGAAATCAAAGTTGCTGTGAAAAAAATTTTCAAATTTTTTGTCAACAAATTCTAAAATGCTTTTCTATTTATATAAAGTAAAAATACAATTAATTCCAAATAGTCTGTTTGGCAGAAAGGAAAGAGTTGTGCCTACACTGAAAAAATTCAATGCAACATATGCACGAAAACGCTCGTACATATTACTAAATATTTCGTAATTTCGCACCACGAAATTCTGTCGTAAAATATACGAAATCTACGAAATTAATCAAAAAATAAAAGTAAGAAAAAAGTATGGCTCAACCGGGGCACGAATGAGTATTAATTTCTGAACAAAGTATGTCTAAATAACAATAAAATTTTGAATATTAAGCAATCTGTCTAAAAAACAGCAGAACAATTTTTAAACAATAAAAGCACGCCATATTTTTCTTCGGTCATCAAAGTTTAATTTCTGGTCTTTAAAGGTTTTTAAATATATATTATGTAAGCATGTATTGGTAAGCAAATATTGTTAACTTTTAACAAATTTATTATTTGACATATTGTCATAATTTTATTTTAAATGAAATTTATTTGCTGGAGTTTAAGCAATTGTCTATATGCAGCATTTCGTTGGTGCTTTACCAACTCATCAGTAGACTTAAAAAACAATTTTGAACAGTTACAAACCCTTTATCTTATGTACAAACTTTTAAGAACCATTTAAGAATCTACAAATATATAAATGATTTAAAAAAATAAGCATAGAGGGCTTTGAAACTTATACAAAACCCAGAAAATAATTTTTTATTCGATATAAACGAAACCAACGAAATGCTGCATATAGACAATTGCTTAAACTCCAGCAAATAAATTTCATTTAAAATATTGTTAACTTATAAACAAAATTCTAATACCCATACTCATAAACATTTTTGAAAGTTAATGTTGGTTTACTGCACGAATTTTTTATCGGAAACCCGGTTTTAATGCACACATTAACTTTACTAATCATTTATGAATATGGGGATAAAGGCTCATTTAGCTGACCGTAACGTTGATGTAGTTGAATGTGCTGATCGTTTCTGTCACATTGAAAAGCTATGAGACAGAAACGATCAACTACATCAACGTTACGGTCGGCTAAATGAGCCTTAAGACTTTTTCTTGTTTTAATTAATGTGATGTATTAAGAAAATGTATTTCATACAGTTTTATTAAAGATAAAACTTTTCAAATTAAATATATTTAGTCCAAGTGAACAAAATTTAACATAAAGTATAATACTCCTATGGCTGAATGGTAGCTGTGATAGACTATCTGCCAGAAGGTCACGGTTCGAAGCTGCGCACAGCCAATCACTTCGCAGGCGTTTTTATTATATTTATTAATTTTTTTATTAAATATATTTTGTTCAAAAATCAACAAATTTTATGTCGATAATAATCAGTAAAGTGTTGCCGACTATTACCGACCTAGTTTTCAACAAAAGTGTTTTAGAGTGTAGTTTAAAGTTGTTTCAAGAAATACTTTTTATAAAAGGAAATAAAATTGTTTTATAGAAAATGGCAAAAATACATAACGCAAGAAAATTATTTATTTTTTAATATAAAATAATTTTTTACCATTTTCTTTGCTTTAAACTAACTTTGGCATTAAAGGAATTCGTGAGAATTTTTCTTTTACATACGTTTCGTTTTATTCAGGATTTACTTTGAAATAAATTATTGTTTCTTATTATGGGCTTGTGTTTCTAATTAAATCTGACTTATTGCCATCGGGCATTTATTACAATTAGATTGCGATACTTTTTCTATTCAGGGCAAGTATTCAACTTGTCATCAAATTGAAGTGGGCCTGTATGTAGCGCCACAATGTTTGATCACACTCAGATGCTTTAACAATTCATGAATATTTTGGACTGCTTTCGATATCTGTAACTGTTTTTCTATAAAATCTTAAAAGGCATTTGGACATTAAATTGCAAATGTTTGTCGTTGTTTTGGTTTGTTTTCGTATGTGAGTTTTTATGGCAAAGTTTAAACGATTTTAGTTTTCCAATTGATTTCATATTTTATGCTCATACATAATAATTGATGTAAGTATGTGTGTATGTACAATTTTGTTTTTACTGTAAAACAATATTAACTTGTCATTCATTCATCATGTACATTGATACACTGGCAATTGTTACAATTTTCCATTGCCATAAAAGTTATGTATTCAACCTCATCGCATGGCTGGTTAAGTGGGTATCAGCTGAGTTGCGTAGTTGCTGTACTATTGATCACTCTGAGTCCTTTGGAAATTTATGAATTTATTTTTCATCTACTGCAACTTACACTATTTTTTTATAATTATTGGGACAAGTAAGTTAATTTTTTTTAACGATTAAAGTCATTTATCTGAATATAAATATGTAAACAATGATTTTGAAAACAATAACACTGTGACTGAATTTGAAACAATTTTTTTTCAAACAAGGTGTGCACCGTGCTAGTAAAGATCTCTCGAGTTCCCTTAATTCAGTGGTGCGGGCCGATGTTGGAAGTTGCGGTCGAATAAACACAACATTATATGACCCAAAATAACAACCCCTTAATTTTTATTCTCACAAAATAATTATTTTTAGGCAAAAAATTTATTTTTCGAGCATCTTTTATTAATCCCCAGAATGTATGCTTTAGGGCCGTTAAAAATAAAAATATTAACCTGCAGTTAACGCTAAACTCAAAATTTAAATCTTGATAAATAAAATTTCATTAACACAAAGCAGATTTACCTATTTAATTTCAATTAAATGTAACTGGAACCTTTTTTGAGTTTCGAGTACGTTGGACTTCAAGCCTGAAGGTTTTTACCGCCCAACCGAAATAAGAGCCAACGCGCCGCGACGGCAGAAGGGTACATATTTACTGTACAGTAAAACTAAAATATATCTGTGGAATGTATGGTAAATACGTACTCTACTGATCACGCGATGGCACAACGCTCTTATTTAAGTAGAGCCCTTAGTTCGATATTAGTTGAAGTTAAAATAACAAATATTGAGTAAAAATTTGAAATTGATAAAAATAAATAAAAAGAAATAAGAAAAATTAAAAATGGCGTTAACGACGCCAATCCACATTGAACCATTTCTTTCATATATTTTCAGTTCTAGTGCTGAAAATGTGGATGATTTTCAGCGCTTCAAAAGCGCTTTTGTGAGCAAAAATGTAGTACTCCCATCTGGGAGCTCGCCATATAAAAATCAGCAACGATATCAGCAGGTTTCTCAGCGCAACTTTTATTCCATAATAGTAGAAACCTGCTTTATTGGAAGCAATTTTTTTACCGGGTTGTGGAATGCCAAAAATAAATTTATGAACATTTTGGCTTCTACACGAACAATAAATCACCCGAGAGAAAATCGCCCAAAGCGCCTAATTGCTTAGAGATTTTATTCATATCGCTAAATAAAAATTGTTTGCAAATCACACAAAAGCTTTGGGTATAACAATCTTAGATGGGAAAATGTGCAATCGTCCATATTCTTGGATCATTACTGACTATGCCAAATTGCGAAAATTCGCAAAAACTTGATAACTTTAAATAGATAGAGAAGTCTGATAGTGTTTAAAATTGGCAAAACTGTAAAACACCAAGAACTAGCAAAACAATCACTTTTACCGTAAAAATAGCGAAAATTTGCGATAAATTGCATAATTGCAAACAAACCTTAAAATTGTTTTAAATTAGCTAAAATTATAAGCAATGCAAAAAACTCTGCAAAAAATGGCGAAAATTACAATTCCCAAAAACTTGTTAACATTAAAAAGATAAAAAATTGTGATAGTGATTCAAATTCGGTAAAACTGTAAAAATGCAAAAATTAGCTAAAAAACAGGTTTATCGCGAAAATTGCAAAAAAGCCCTAAATTGCTTAAAAATAGCTAAAATTGTAAGAAATGCTAAAATCTCGAAAAAAATGCGAAAGTTACGCAAATGAGCAATTTTCGCGGTAAAAGTGATTTCCTTTTTCCAGTTTTTGGATTATTTACAGTTGTAACGATGTCTGATCAATATCAGACTCTGCATTATTTTTAATCTTAATCAAGTTTTTGCGAATTTTTGCAATTTTCGCGGTTTTTTTCCGAATTATTGGCATTCCTCACAATTTTAGCTACTGTTAAGCAAATTTAGGGCTCGTTTGCAATTTCTGGCGAATTTTCGTTAATTTTGCGGTAAAATTGATTTGGGCGATTTTTAATAAATTTAACGGCTTGTTTTAAATTTTTCGCCAACTCTAATAACAAATTGAATAAAATTTTTTAAAAATAAATTCCTGTTACCTACTGTTTTGTAGGTAGTAGTTTTATTGACTTTTGTTACGATAAAAAATTATTAGAATACCAATTTCCCATTTTTATAATTTTGGTTACACATTATAGCCATAGTGACTGTTATTACTATGTCAGAATAGGCCTGTTAAAGTTAAAATCAACATAACTGAACTTTGTGTTAATGGTGGTTAAACTATCCTTTAGCCTTAAATATCCTGAAAATTGTATTTTAATATTTTTGTTATTTTTTACAGATGACTGACATGACTGTATTGTGGAAAGTTTTTAAGATGGGATGAAAACAGATTCAAAAGCTACAGTTGTTTCCTTATGATAGCTCGATCATTTCTATGAACATTGTGTTAATAAAAACAACCGTGGCCGTAGAGAAAATAAAGAGAATTTTTCAGGATATTTAAGGATAAAAAAATGTTTTTTTCCATTTGTGATGTCCTTGTCTAGGATTTACAAAAAGTGTGCCTGAACGATTCAAACGATAATTAAATTACTAAAATCAGATGAGGCGCTAAAAAGTTTTGCTATTTTCAATATTATTTTTTACAAAAGAATCCTAATGTATTCAAATGGTTGTTTTTACATATTATTATTTCTTATACAATTTTTATAGGAATTATAGAGTTATCATAAAGAAGCCACTGTATTTTTTGAGTCTGTTAGGACAGCTGGAAAATAGAAAAATATCTGGTTAAAAAGAAAAGTTTTTGTGTGTTCTGGTTCATTAAAAACTATTGTAATCGGTTAAGATTTACAAAGTGTTTAAGTTTAGCTAACTGTCACGCTGTCACTCTTCAGGCTGTCCCTCATCTATACCATGTTTGCTCAGAACCTCGGAAGTTTTATATTTACTACCATTTATTTTGTGAGATGCTCCATTGTGCATTACATAGATGCACATACATACATGCTGTTCGAATGCCATGTTTATTACAATTATTATTTGATTTAATTTATATGGTTATAACAACTAAATGCAGCCATTTACGTTGAATCTTGTAAAATATTTATTTATAAATTCTTATGTTTCATACATGAGCAAATGCATACTTATTTATGTATAGTACTTGCACATGTAACAATAAATATTTCTACTGGAATCGAACAATTTGAGTTCGTATTGCTTTTTTATTTATATTATTATTTTTTATTTCATATTTATTTTATGATATTTCACGTTTTAACACATCATTTTAATTTAATTTAGTTTCTTTTGCATTTTTACATTTGAGTTTTTACTTGATGTACATCTTGACCCAAAAAGGCAACCGGACTAAGCTCATGCATGCATTAAGGTTTTGATTCAGAATAAAACGCACTTATGTAAATTTATACGCGCACCCAGAAAAAGAAGAAAACCAGCGATAGGAATTATGGTCAATAAAGAAGGACATTATAATACACTATTAATAATAATTCAATTAGAACAAGGTTTGGTGAAATATTAAGATGAATTTATAAGTTCAACAAAATGCTAAGTTTTAAATTAATATAAGTACCCAGCAAAAACTTGGTAATGAGTTGTCATTACCGAACAACATACTTTTTAACCACAAACTACATACCGTCTAAATTACTGAATTGCTATGTTAAGGTAATTAGTTAAAATGACAAAATAGAAGTAGTGAAGGGTATGTTTTTAGAATTTTAACTCCTTACTTTGCCACCAACATTTTTCCTGGGTAGTTTTAAGGTTTTAGTGTCGGAATATCTTGTTCATTCCGCAACTTATTTTCAAATAACTTTGTCTACAATTTCTTTTTTTTAATTTATGCTTATTTGCATCTGTTAACCAGAAATATTTTTTCTTCTGAAAATAGTTAAACTCTCATGCCACCCAAAAACTTGCAAAAGCTCTTAACATTTTCACAGCTTTTGTCTTTGAATTAAAAAAAATAGTTGTATATATTTGTATGGGCATTTTTTATGAAAATCTTCAAGTCTCACCCCTCAGAAAGTTGTGGACTGATGCAAAAATTACTCTCCAGAAATTTTACGCCCCTGGGACCACGTCTCACATTGCTTTGTCTCCATATAGTGAATTGGAAAACTAGAGTAATTATCGCAGAAAAATTAAATTTCGTATACTGATGTTTAATGACTAAACTAAGGTTTGAGACAAATCGGTGCACGGACATGCCCACTTCCCATACATCCTGAATTTAAAAATTTTAATTTAAGCTTCAGTTATTATCAGAATTCGGGAAAAACTGGTATCTGTCTCTAAAATTTTGCATTCAAGCACTATTTTTAATTTTATTTCATTCGGTGCAAGGACATGACTACAAAACAATTTAGATTTAGATAAAAGTTCGTAAGGCAAAAGCTGTTGAAAACTTTACAGACATCAACTTTTTAGAAAAAAAATTTTCATGATTTTCTCATATTTTTCGATTTTTGGGTCAATTTCAACCGTAACGGCACGGGAAGGCGTGGTCCCAAGATCGTGAAAATTTTGGAGAGACATTTTTACATCAAGCCTCAACTTTTTGAGGGGAGAGACAAAAAATATATACACTTTAAGAAATAACGTACACCATAATATATATGTACAGCTTAAAGCAAATTATTTAATTCAGTAAAAACTCCTGACAAACTTGAATATGAACACATAATATCGATCACACCAAACGTAGTGTATTGTATAAGAAAATACGAACGAAGGAATATAAAAACAGATATGAACTTAATAAAAAAAAAATAAAATTCTATATACGAGTACTTGCACCTGCAATAAACAGGGAATTATAAAATTTAAATAAACAAAACAAATGCTACTAAAAAAAGACAAAAGAAATAAGAGCGATTTACAATCGTTTATAACACAAACAATGAATAAATTTTCATGTGAGGATATACGCTTATTTAAGTTATAATAATATTGAAAAGAAGCCACAATATACTGATATTTTTCATAATTATTTTTCTAAATAAAGAATAAAATAAATTAAAATAATTAGATTCGCAGAAATTAAGTTAACGGTTTTCTATAAAATATTTCTTTTCTAAAGATTTAAAATAAGAGACCGAGATTGTCAAGGGCTTTTGTGTCACAGATCATCACCTAAGCCAAGCTGTGTATAAGAACGATCATGTAAGTCAGGAAAATATGCAGTCTACTCCCACTTGACCTGAGACGCAAAAATAATCGTATGTTCGCTAAGGCGAAGTCGAAATTACAATAGAGCGAAATATTATCTAGTGATTTTGCGAATATTTAATATGTATGAAGAGGGTGACCGTTGAAAATTTTTAGAATGTGGCATAAAAAGAGAATTTTAAGAAAAGACAGTGGCACCAAAAAGGGGATTCTTCAAAAAAAAAGTGCAACTTTTTAATAGGGGAATAATTGGACCAAATTCGACTATTTAATGAATTTGTAAGGCATATAATGCTTTTGAAATAAAATGAATTAATTTTGATTTTGTTTTTTTTCTATCTAAAAAAGGAAGAGTTTTTATATTTAGCACCAACGAAGTACGCCGCTTCTAAGGTATTATTTAAACAACACATACCCACATAGAAATAAAAGTTCAATATAAACATTTTAAATAGTGTCCTATAAATGGCGGAGTTTTAAGGGAGCAAACATAAAAAATGCAAAAAATTCATAGTATCCTCCCTTTGTTGGTATCGGTCAAAAATTTTGATTTTATGTATAAGATATGTTGCCATGTCACACACATTTTAGTGTTCTTTAAGTTTTAGAATGTAAAAAATAGCCATGGCTTTCAATAAAATCATTCTTGGCTATCTTACAAAAAATGTATTTTGTAACATGCGTGATTATTTGCGAGAACCAAAGATATGTATATGGGGAAACAGCTTATTAGTTTGATTATAAACATTCGTCGATTAAAATTTTTAAATTGCGTAAATATCTCATTTCAAAACGTTATTATTACTTTTGTCTCAGGTGTTAATTTTGTAAAAATCAACCAAAATTTACATGAAAACCACTTTAAAAATATTTAAAACTGCATGCTTTTCATATTAATATTTAGCAACACGTTTTTGTTCGTGCTACCGAATCAGGGTGTTAGTTTCTAATAATTTTAGTGCAATAACAAATATCGATAGATACTTCATACTTCATGTATAACCTGAGCAGACATCCCGCTTTTAAGAGTTCGATTCAGCCTAAAATTTGTTTTCGCTTTCTTCCGCTTTTTGGAGTTTTAAAATTCATAATTCTACTTTTATAATTATTGCCAAAAATTTTTGAAAAATTTTCAACTAAATAAAAAGATCTCTCCCTTCTTAGCCAGTACAACTCATTGAGTTAAACCCCTTCAAAATTGAAAAAATGAGTTACTTCAAAACTAATTACCTGAATCCAAAGATATCTAGGGCCATATGCCATATGCGAAAACTTGGCATGAAGTTAGCATAAGTTACGACATTGAACTGGATATTCAGCCATGTCACAGAATACCATTCCGATAGGAAGTGGTTTCAAGTCCGTAAGTTGCTTTTTTAGAAAACGAAAAACGAAAATTTTCTTCGTAATCAAACCACTTTTAAATTTCAAAGTGGAATTGAAAACCACTTTTCTATTGACTTCATATGCAGTAAATACTAAAAAATGTGCATACTTTTAGGAGCGTCAAATAAATATTTGATCATAAGCTTTGTATGTTAATAAAAAGCTTAATGTGAGCTTTGCATCTAAAAACAAGAGTAAACCAAAGCCTCAAGGTATAAAAACTTTATCATTTTAAAAACGAAATACAAAATAGACGGAATCTTAAGCACCAAAAATATACTTTTTCGGAATGACAACTACGGAATCAAAACCAATCCGAATGGAATCTGTGACATGGCTGATTAAAGTGAAATTGTAAAACACTTTCCTACAGACTTCATTCACAGTAAATATTAAAAAACGTGCATACTTTTAGGAGCGTCAAAAAATATTTGGTCATGAGCTTTCCATGTTAATAAAAAGCTTAACGTGAGCTTTGCATCTAAAAACAAGAGTAAACAAACGCCTCAAGGTATAAAAACTTTATCATTGTAAAAACGAAATACAAAGTAAACGGAATCTAATGCACCAAAAATGTACTTTTTCGGAATGACAACTACGGAATCAAAACCAATCCGAACGGAATCTGTGACATGGCTGAAAGTCTTGAAAGCCAAACGCTAAAACTATACCAAATATACAAAATTGCGTTTGATCAAATATATTCTTTTACTATAAACTGGATTTAAGTAATTTTGTATGAAAGATAACTTCGAATTTTTTCACTTACTAGCTTACAGTTTTCTTCTTATTTTTGTTGTGTATAAACGACATTATGTTTCATGTGTTCGACATAAAATTATCTTTAACCTGTAGGCTTAAAGCAATTTATAAAATTATTGTTTCATATTTCAAAAATACATAAATGTATTGATTGTGGGTTAGCTCATCTATATGTCAGCATTTCGTTGGATACTAATGCCAACTCATCAGTAAATTTTTTGCACGATTTAAAGAAAACATCTAAAATTGCACGTTTTATAATTTTAGTGAACTTCCTAAGTACATATCGTTAGTTGAACTGTAAAATCACGTATCTACTTTATTTAAATTTTATAGGAGAGAGGAGAAATTACATAATATATGAATGCACTTCAAGTTCCTGCAGTTTGCGTTTTTGCGTTTTTAATTTTGCTGAATTTTATGATCAAGGTTTGAAAATTTGTACGGACATGCGCTTCGATGTAATACGCAATAATTCACAGAAAAAAAGATTTGTAAATAGAATTAATTTTTTAGTAAACACAAATAAAACTTTCACTGGAAATGAACCTATAACGATTTTTTAAATGCCAACAGGGTATTTGTAATTTCAGAAAAAATTTCAACTTCAACCAATTAAATTTATCGTTTTTCTTGCAATTTTGTTGCCAATTTCAATAAATATTTTCAACAAACTTGTTTGGTAACATTTGTTGCACTTTCCAAACAAAAAAAAAATTATTATTTTTGTTTGACTACAAAGTTATTTCAATAAAAGTTATTGTTATATTAACTATGTGAACTTTTGAGTTTCCATCCAAATTTTGATTGTCATAATTGTTATATTAACTATTTTTTATACGCAATCACAACGCATGAAACGACTTTTTGATTGTCTCCGAAAAACACTAAATTTCTTTGGGCGGAATCGAACCGTTGACCTCTGGACTAATAGACTAACATACTTACCTCCCAACTACAGAGCAATTCCGTTTCTTGGAAAAACATTCTGGTCACGTTATTCATGTAGCTTATAACATGCCTTTCGAAAAGTGCTCTGCGATCGATGCAAATAATAAAATTTAAAACAAGAAAACAAGCATCGAATTCAGACGGTATTAAAAGAACGAATGAGCATGCGAGTTGATTCTGTGCAACAAGGATCTAGGTCTTCGAATGATGGCAGTACCTCAAGAAGTTTCCTTTTTAACCCTGCGCTTATTGCCGATAGAACTTAAAGATCGCATTAGAATTATTCTTTAGATAATAACATGTGGCCAGAAAATTGATAGTGAGAAGTTTCAAAAATTTGCAGGGGATACGCATGAGCTATTTGTTAAAAAATATAACTGGTATTTTCATGCCTGTTACTGTCAATACAATACTATATGGTAAGCTCTTCTAAAGATTAGTGGAAGTACGTTATTCTTTTCCAGAAAGTGCAGTAGAACTTCAACAACTACTGATGTTTTGAAACGTTTGCTTGCATCATCTGATCCGTCTATAAGTAGCATAAGACGTCGAACTTATAAAGATCCTTTAGAAACAGATGATGTATTTAAATAAATGATAGCTGGTGAATAACATGTTTAATTTTTTGGATACATTTTGCTTACACTTATATATGAGCGGTGAGCGTGGCTGATGTTGATGAAATTTTGCATGCATCTTTTGTTTATTTTAGAATGTGTATGTACCAAATTTGAAGACTTTAGTTTCAATAGGAACAATTTTATGGGCGCGGCTGATATTGATGAAACTTGGCATTATGGTAATGGGTGTTCAAAATTGAGGTATCATTTTAATTTTGCTGCCATTTTTTTCCTACTTTTAATTTTTATTCTAAATTGTTCAGATTCTAAATACATTCCGGTTAGTTAATATGAAACGTTACACGTGGTTTTATTATTAAAACAAAAAATATTTAAAAAATTATATAACCTACCTATACCCGCGCTAATTTTTGTAACACAAATATCCGAGCACGGTCTCACAGACCGAAAGTTTGAGCTAGATGAAATACTAGTTTTTTGAAACAAAAATAAAAACAAAAGATTCTTTTTTAATATCAATGATATAATAAAAAAATAAAATCACGCATTAAATTTGTATTCACTTATTTTATTGATTTTTAGTGCCATCAAAATCCATAATTTTTTCTTAGATATTACAAAAACAAAACAAAAACATATTTTTTTCTTCAAATAAATAAAAATAACTTATACCAACTTAAAAGCACTTCTTGCTCAATACATAAATTATAGGTTAACTTAGTTTTCAGCCTTTAAATAAAAATCAGAGGCGATATGCCCCGGGGGTGAGTAACCCCCAGGGCATATCGCACTGCATGTTTTACCTTCACAAAAGGTTATACATATACCCGCGTCGGTCACACAGACCAATTGTTATGAAATACACCAACACGCTTGTCTAGTGCAAACACCAAATCAACACTAAAACGGAGCTTGTAAAAAAGCGGAAGCTAACAGATAATTCAACTTTGAAGAGTTTCTGGGAAAAGAAATATTTACGTAAAATCGTTTTGTCGGTCTCACAGACCAACACGCGGGTATAGGAAGGTTTAAAAAAAATCATTAAAAATAGTTCGAAAATTACATTATTTCGCGTAGAGGAGGAGTAAATTGGCCACCAAGATCGTGCGATTAATCGCAATAATCCCACAACAGTTCAAGAGCTTAAGACCAATATTATCGAGCAGATATCAACCATTGACAACAGTTTATTGAAAAACGTGATTGATAATTTTAATAAAAGACTGGGTGCCTGCCGAGCCAGTAGGGCGGGTCCCTTAACCTTTGCTTTGATAAGAAATATTTAATGAGAAAAAAATTGATTTGGAAAGTATGGGCGTAGTCGATTTTGATGATATTAAACTTTTTTCTTAACTTAGTCAACATAATGATCGGACAACTCCTTATATTTTTGCACAGAAATGTATGAAGCCATCCATCCCTCTGTGCAGCGTAGCGAAAACAATAGGGTGTCTTTTCATCTTGCTGTATGGAACCCTAAAAATAAGATTCAATTACAAAAATCGCTTAGTTAATTAAAAAATTGATTAGTTTCCAACCAATCACGAACTTTGAAGTAACTATTAAGACTAATCAGATTAACGTCCCTTTTCACAATGTATGATTAAAAGTTAACATGGCTTTTAACGGCAAGTTCGGCATACTTGCCGTTAAAGTTCACGTTAACTTTTAATCGTACATTGTGAATAGGGCCGTTAATTTGAAAAAAATGTATAATTTTTTAAAATAAAAAAGTATTACATATCGCACTTGTTTAAATACTGTAAAAAATTAAAATTTTATCACTTTTTACCGAATACCGATAAGTTAATAGAGCTCAAAATCTTAATTTATTACATAATGTTATTACATAAACATTAACAGAACATGAACAAATTGGCCATTTCTTTTGTACTTTCTGGGGATCGCCATATTATGAGGACATTTCCACGGAGAAGTGTTGCCATTTGTTTAACTTTAACATAGGAAGTAAGTTGTTGCTGGTTTTTCAAAGCAGAAAGCGAGAATTCGCGTTTTTAGCAGATAAATGTGGTCTGTCGATAGTTGATGTAATTCGTCGTTCTCTCTCTCTTAATATGGTTTGTTGATAGCGGCTATAAGTTGTAATATTTTATTCGCCGCTGAAAAATATATTTGTACAATTCACAAGCTCAGTCGTATGTCTTATCGTTTAAAAAAATACGATATTTGTTTATGTACTTGTGAACAGACAAATTTGTTGTATCGTTATTTTGTCGTATTTTAAATGTCAATTTAATTAATACAAAGGCAAGGCGAATTAATATCAGGACGCCTCGAGAGATCAGGTGACTAAGAAAATTTTTCCATATTTGAACTGTCAACTGTATAATATATCAGCTTTTTGACAGCCCAAATATAAATTCGCCGTGCAGAATTTATATTTGGGCTGTGAAAAAAGCTGATACATTAACACAGTTGGCAGTTCAAATATGGTAAACAATTCGTAGTCATCTGATCTATCGAGGCCACATAGTATTAATTCACCTTAATTTGATACCATGAAACGAAACTAAGTATGGGAACTTTAATTTGACGGGAAATAGAATAAATTTTTTCGCGACAAGCAATTTTGATTAAAATAGTTTGGAAATTAAATTGAAATGAATCAGGTATAATTTATCATTAAGTAGAATGCATTTTCTGGTGTTACTTATCACATATATAAAACATTTTTACAAATTAATCTAACAAATAGAATATTCCCCGACCTGCCCTCAATACAACTATTTGAAGAACATATAAAATTTAATCGTATAATTATAACGCACTTTTGTATGAAAGTTACTAACAACAAAAATACAATATTGTATAATTAGACGATTACACAACGCATACGACGTTAATACGAGCTTGTGAATTGAACAATTGTAGGCTGGCGACGGAAAAGATATATGTATATTATTTTTTTTTGCAAAGCCTGCCTAATCTAAATGTGATTTTCCATAATATTAACATACAAAAGTGAAAATCTTGCAAATTCAGAAACATAAAGAAGAGTAGTGCACATAATCATATAGTCGGCACAGTAATTTCCAAACAAAAACTCTTGAAATGCCCGGTATTATGTAGAACCAGTATTTTAGGAAAAGAGTAACTGCAAAGAAGCGTAAGAGAATTTCTTTGTCCAACATAAACTTCCTCTGACTGGATGAAATAAGAGGAATTTATTTAACGATCGCGGCAAGAGTTGAATAATTTAAAATGTTTGTTTACAAAAACACGGAGTAGCTGCAGCACCACCAGCAGCAGCAGCAGCAGCAACAGAATAAATGTTTATGTTGCCACAGATCGACCAGTTTTTTTGCCATAACAGCAACAGATAAATTGTGTTGTTTTGTTTCAATTTAACAATTCGTTGTGTTGCTTTAGTCTTTAGTTTACTGTTTAAGATACACAATCTTTACAATAAATGAACGGATAGACGGATGGATGGAATAAAGTATAGAATACATGTGGATACATTTTTTCATCAAAGAAAAGTTTTTGATTATTGTCGTGGCTGCAAAGAAAAGTCAGTTAATGGAAATTATACGCGCATTTCTTTCGTACGTTACGGTGTTTTAAATTAAAATCGAATTTTAAATTAAAAGAAAAATTGTCGAAATTTTATATTGGCAATTGCCGTTAGCGAAAAACCATTTGTAAAGTCAGTTTAACAAAAATAAGAATAAATATAAAGAAAATGTTGTATTTGAAGGAAGAGAAAGAAGTATGAAATGAATAAATTTTCCGAAAACTTTTTTATTGCCTGTTTGTGTTTGCGTGTGTGTGTGTTAAGTGTAACAGTGTTCGTGCTTGCGTGACGTTGCGAAAATAATATATAGATCGCAGTTTTAAGAAGAACGGACGAGTAGATTTTTTTTTATTCTAAAATTTTTGGCTTAAAAATAGCCAATGTCCTCGTCTTAGGCTGCTTAATAAGCAGCAGCCAGCTTGATTATATGTTTTCAACAAAAAAAACGACAGCAAAATATTGTGCAAAAAATAGAAAAACAAAGCTAAAATAGTAAATATATAAAAAATGTACTCATGTATTACAAACATACTAGCAAACGACTCTATGTTGTTGTAGCATGAAAATGTGACAACAACAGCTAAAATAACGACAGCAAAAAAGTGCAACAACCAACAGTGGCAAATGCGGCATCATAAACCAAACACTTTGAAGGTTTTTTGTTCTTATTGGTTTCCAGTAGATAGATCGGTTTTCGTTGCTGTTGTTGACTTTGTTAAGCCTGATTTTATTTTTATTAAGTGCAATGTAAGCCTCAAGTGTTATCAATGTTCTTTTCGTCTTTAATTAATGCATTTGTTTTGGTTTGTAATTAAAAATTCAAACCAAAATAATTTGTATGGTTAAGATGAAGTGAGGGCCTTTTACAATAGTGAAAAAAAGCATCAATTCAACAACAAAAATAAAAAATATATATTAAAAAAATTTATTTAAACATAGAATAAAATAAAACAAAGCTAGTACCATATAAATTGAAAGCAATTAATTAAAGAATTCAATAAAAAGTAGAAAAAAAGAATACTTCTGAATGTCTTAAAATGTAAAGAATTAAAAAAAGCATAAAATGCTTCCAAATATGTAGTTCCAATAAATAAAAGTGCATGCAACGGCTTTTTCAGTTTTTTATTAATAAGCCACATCAAATAAACTTAAAAAGGCGATTTAATATTTTCAAGATAAAGACCACAATAAAAAAGCAATAAAAAATTTGTACGAAACTCGTTTTAGCCTCAAAATAATTGTATTAAATGAATGCCACACATATTTAACCAGTAGACAACACAAAATAAAATTAAAAAATAATAAATTACCTCAAAAGTGTTATAAAAAATCGTTCTAAAAAATGCCATAAAAAGTTGCACAAAGTGTTTGAATAAAAAAAAAATATATATGTATGTTAAAATCTTTTAATTCTTTGAAAAACAAAAAAAAATTATGAGGATTTGAAAAAATTTAAAGTTTTTAAATTGAAATAATAAAATATAAAGCTTGCATCATTGTTTTAGAAAAATGGATACTAACATGCATCATCCCCCAGAATTAGAAAGGTTAGTCTTGTTTTTGTTTAACGATTTTTTTTTTGTTTCAGTTTGTTCAACCGCCCACTATGCTTTAGTGTCTGCAAATAACTTTTGGCAGTACAAGTGCTTTCTTTGTTTGTTATTTCGTAGCGTTATTATTTTAGCAATTTCATATATTTATTTTGACCATATGAAAACTTAAGCAGAGATGTATCATATTTAATAAATTTATTTAATAACACTGAACAATACAAATTGATAATGAAAATGTTTTTACAAAAAATATTAATCTACCAAGTATAAAATTGGTAGGTTGTTCGAAGCATGTGACGAACAAAAGCGCTTGTGTAAGCCCTTTTTTGATTTTTGTGCTTATCCCTCTAGCTTACAGAGAAGCACGAAGTATTGCAAAGACTTTCGAATCACTAGCACAATATTTATTTGTCATCTAGTGCTTGCAAGTGGGAATATGAAAAATATATCCGCACAAAAACATAAATGTGAAAATAAGGCCAAGCTCCTATCCTTTGAGCGTAATAAGTACTGAGATCAAAACAAGAACCAAGATATTGATAGCTACAATACCATCTCACTTTTATGCAACCTGTAAGCACTAACAATATTTGGGAAAACAACAACAAACAATAAAAGTAATAAATACTAAAATCAACATCAACATAAGAAGTGAAACAATAATAAAGAAATTAAAAAATTTACAATAAAAATATAGCCTAACTGGTGAAAACGGAAATTGTTAAGGTACAAAGTAGTTTTTATGGCTATTTAGGGTTCCTAGATACGTTCAGATCGTATTGATATGTTCACAAAACTTGTTCAGCTCTACCGTAACTACAACTTTGCCAAATATTTATGTTTTTCAAATTTGAAATCGTACAATTTTTCAAAATTAATATTTTACTTTTTCAGTAGAATATTAATTGTTATTCGCTAGTTCCTATGCGCATTTCACTGTAGCTAAATGCAGATCGTCAGGGAACCTTTTTAAATAAATAAGAAGCTTAAACAATATCAAAGTTTAAACATGAATATAGTAAACGTCAATGAACACTTGTTCGAAGAACTAGCGCTTGAAGTTTATCAAAACGCTTTTAATAATGAAAACAGCTCCACAAACAGAATACTTTCAGAGATGTTCGCAAATGTAGTTAACTCTACGCAAAAAAATATTGCAAAAGTCTTTGAATATGGAGAAAATACCAGACTATGACTTAATCAGTTCATAATTTACTATTTTTTAATAAATTGTTGATAGCACCTCGGTCTTAAAACGTTGTCCGATTAAACGTTTGAGTTAAAAACGTTTGTTTATTTACTTATTCCCGATTTTTAAAAAAATAATTAATATATTTGCCATTTTTTCTTTGAAATTAGAACAATATATTTTGCTAAATATAAATGTATACTGGTTTTTTTGTAAAAATTTACTGCATACTTCATAATACTGTTTATATTTCTGGTAGGACAAGCACCTATTATCCGTTTGATCCACTGCAATTAAAAAATATTAGTTACTTTGTACGGACGTGGCATTGCCGGATTTCTTATTAGCAGGGCTCGGACTTTCATGCAAATGCATGTTTTTTGTGGCGATAGGTAAAGAGGTATTGGCTAATTGTACTGGTCAACAATTTTCAAAAAATTTAAAATCCCATAGGGTTTCATGACGGTTTTTATGTTTTCGAGGTCGCTGAATCCGAATCAGAAGTTATTTTTTTTGGTCACGTCAGGTTTTTGTGATACAGAGGGGGCAAGTCCTAACCCAACACTGTCGAAGAGGGTTAATATATTTTCCCTTGGGAGGTATCCCCCGGACCCTCCTAGATACAAGTTTTATGATTTTTGTGTAACTTTATAAAAAGAAAAAAAATTATATTTTTATCATAAAATCATAAATTTTGTATGGGAGCACCCATAAGGAGGGCCAGAGAGATCCCAAACGAAAAAATGTTCCTCTTGAATAAGTAATGGGGTTGGTCATGTATATTAACCCTATCCGACAGTGGTGGGTTAGGAATTGTCCCCTCTGTAGCACAAAAACCTGACGTGACCCGAAAAAATAACTTCAGATTCGGTTTCAGCGGCCTCGAAAACATAAAAAACGTCATGAAACATCAGGGCATTTCCCGACTATTATATTATAGTGTTATCTATTCGAATCATTAAATTTTAAGTAGTTGTTCATCGATTTGTAGTTGCATATTTTAGGGGTAAGTGCATATTTTGTGGTAAGTGCATATTTTTGCATATTTTGGAGCTATAAAAATTTTTTAACGCATATTTCTCAATTTTAAAAAATTACTAATAGGCCGATTATGGATGGCAACCGAGCCTCAGTTGGGTTGCTAGTTGCTAAATATGATATAACTGATGGCAACTGGCAACCAGCTCAGCATTTTCGAGGCTAAATTTAGCCCCTTTTTCATCTTTTAGCCTCGAAAATTACGTTTCAGCTTCGTGGTCTTTTATAGCCTTTTTTAATTTAGCCTCAAAAAGGCTAAATTAATTTTTTTCATTTGTCATTTTCTTACGTTTCAGCATTTTATAATAATAATTTCTAATACACAGAAAAAAATATCATCAAACTGCAACTAACAAT
Organism: Panzeria rudis; assembly: GCA_956483635.1. Taxonomy (NCBI): domain Eukaryota; kingdom Metazoa; phylum Arthropoda; class Insecta; order Diptera; family Tachinidae; genus Panzeria; species Panzeria rudis. Next base: position 99,276,837 of record OY101450.1, on the reverse strand, counting down.
TTCAATTGTTGATATGTAATTTAAATTCAAACATATATTTTGTTAATATAACAAATTGAGTTGTTGATACGACAACCACAGAATTTTTTAAACAAACTGAACTAACCCAATTTTTCGTTATGTATTGTGAAAAAATGAACAATCATCATTGTTGATATAACAAATGAATGCACACACGTAGATAAAACAAAGCAAATCACGTTTTGTGTGCATTAATTATTTGCGTATTTAATAACGAATTGTTCTATAGCTGAGAGATAAGGACGTTAGTCTATTAGTCCAGAGGTCGTCGGTTCGATTCCGCATAAAAGACATTTAGTGTTTTTCGCAGCCAAGCAAAAAGTCGCTTCGAGGATTGTGATTGTATAAAAAATATTGTTAATACAACAATTATGATAGTTAACATTTTTTTTCGGAAAATCAACAATTCACTTTGTTGATATAACAATAATCTTAATTGAAATAAATTTTAAATCAGCAAAAAAAAATTAAAATTTTTTTTTCTGATTTTCGTTTAACGTACTTGTATTTACAAAAATTGGGTAGGGTCAAAATGAATTAATTATTTATTTCCGAATAGAACTTTTCCCAATACTTATATTGGCGCCCGATTTAGAAAGTATGTGGCAAGTTCAAAAGAGATAGCCCATCTACAAATTAGTGACTTAACATAAGTTCTTCCGAAGTGAGAAACTATTGCGAACTTGTTGAGAATATCTAACACAGATGTTTTTATCGCATTTTTCGCTCATCTTCAATACAGGTGATTGTTGCTTACTTTTGTCCCTTGGATAGCTTCAGCAATTTAATTCAATATTAGAGTTTGCTATTTTTCCATTTAGAGCAAATTTTTGGAAGATTTTGATATTTTTCCAAATACATTTCTCCGTTACATCGCAATGGGGATCTCACTTAGATCCCAAATGTGTTTGCATGAAAATTTCTAGTCGGGTTATTTCATTATTAGAAGAATTTAACTGACCTTAAGATGGACTAATAGAGCTATGTATTGGAATTTGATCTTAATTAAAAATTACGCAACTGAGAGCTATAAAACTTTAAAACTCTCCAGGTTAATCAAGAGCTTCACGTAATTTAGTTAAGCTATAAACAATATCGAGTCGAGTTTTCTGAGTGGGTTAAAAGTGCGAAATTCAGAATTATTCCAAATATTTAAGGCGAGGGGCTTGAAAATAAAGTACTTTGTACAATTTGTGTGAAACAAAATTTTCTTCGCTGTGTGGGTAAATATTTTAATGGTTTCCAGAGGAATGTTTGAACATTTTCCTAACAGAACGTGAGTGTTAGTGATCAGATTTATTATATTCGTGAGAGTGCGTGATTAAAAGTTTTATGGACCTTAAGAGGAAGCCTTCTAAGGGCAGAATTTTAAAAATAGTTTAAATCCGTCTAGACATTTTACTATACATTAATTTTGGACACAAAAAGGATAAAATTTTCTGTAGTGCAATGCAGAGCATATTAAGAATAGAAAGAAGCTTTTGCGCAACTATTTTCTACTATCGCTTGCGGCGAATCAACAAATGTTGATTAAAATTCATTGAGAAGCCATTCAGATTGAAGAAGATAAAATGGAATATGGCTGTTTTTGTATGTGAGATTAGTATTATTTTTCTTTTCAAATTTGGTAGAAAAATTGCAATTCAATAATGACATCTTGCAATAACCTGAAGTTATTATCATTATTAAAAACTAAAATTTAATATAAAATTTGTTTAGCTAAAAAATGCTTCTTATTTTGGGCGATCTAACTTATTCAAGCCTTTTTTAAAAGCCGATTTAGCTTCTTTTTTCTCCTGCTCCTGGCAACGCTGCTGGCAACTGAGAGCTGTCAATTTCAGTTGCTATTTAGTTCCTTTCTGGCAACCATTAGGCCCCTATTATGATTCACAGCTAAATTGATAGTTGAGTCGTAGTTGTTAAATTCTTATTATGGATTACAACTTTCATCAAAGTGAGAAAACTGTTTTTTATCAGCTGTGTTTTGGTTTTTATTTCGACTATTGTGTTACTTTTGTTTACTTTTAAAATGGTGATTTTAGGCGCCAATCTATCCCATTTGTCAACCAATATTGCTGCCATATCCATAAAACATAAAATCTATAGAAAAAATAGTAAGGCCAAAACTAAAAATATTAGACTTGGGTCCAACTCGTTCGAACTCTTTCAGCACCTCGTTTTCGACACAAACCTATGATCAAACCCATGCAATTTAAATGGGTTTGATCATTGTTTTGTGTCTAAAACGAGCTGCTGAACGAGTTCGAAATAGTTGGACCCAAGTCTAGTTGTGAATCATAATACTAGACTTGGGTCCAACTCGTTCGAACTCTTTCAGCAGCTCGTTTTAGACTAGACTTGGGTCTAACTCGTTCGAACTCGTTCAGCAGCTCTTTTTTGACACAAACCTACGATCAAACCTATATAATTTAAATGGGTTTGATCACAGGTTTGTGGCTAAAACGAGCTGCTGAACGAGTTCGAACGAGTTGGACCCAAGGGTAGACCCAAGTATATTTTAGACACAAACCTATGATCAAACCCATGTAATTTAAATGGGTTTGATCATTGGTTTGTGTCTAAAACGAGCTGCTGAACGAATTCGAAGTAGTTGGACCCAAGTCTACATAATACAAAGAAAGGGTTGAGTTGGGTCGTAACATTGACAACATAATCTATTTGAGTTGTGAATCGTAATAGGGGCCTTAATTTTCAGTTGCCGACTGGTAACGCAACAAAAGTTCGGTTGCATTAAATAATATATCCAATTATGTTTGTTCTATGTTATTTCTCTAATATGTAATAATAAAAAATTAAGAAAATATTTTCATATTATTTTAGCTTTGTTACTTTTTCGTAGGTAAATGCATATTTTTGAGCATATTTTTCATTTTTAGGTGCATTTGTTAAGCGCTTAAAATCAATTTTTAGCTGCATGAAAGTCTAAGCCCTGCTTATTAGAATATTGTGTTGTTACGGGAGGCAATGTGTTTGCAAAGTTGCATAAGAATCGGTTAAGTGAAAGTAGTTGATGACGTGGCAATTTCCATTTTTCTAAGCTTAATATTAAATAGTGACAAACACTCAATGCGTGAGCAAGGTTTCATTACAGTCGGGCAAGTATAAGCAGGTGAAAAATATTATTTATAAATGGGCGTTGTACTGCACAAATTTTTCATTATAATTTTGAATTGTGATGTTATCTCACTGGCTGTACAAATTTTCATACAAATTGGTGATATATAAGTACATAGATAAATAAAATAGCAGATATACTTTGTATACCCACATCTCTGATCATAATGTTATATTGTCGCGCGGTCTCAATACGTATGCATGGTTTCATAAGAATGGGTATAGCAGAACTATTAAAAAAGATAGCGATAGATTTGCCCTTAACAAACATAAAAGCTTTTAAAAATGGTGTTCTTTTATAAAATTATATTCATAAAATGCATGATCAGACTTAATTCTAACGATACTATAAATTATGAATTTACTAAGAAACTAATATAAAATACGATAAAATGAAAATTTTCTGCAAATATGTATCACACAAATTCTGAATTCTTTAATAGCCACGAGTTCCACTAAATCATTATGCCATTAACAAACTCACTATTCATACAAATATGCATACATATGTACGTTTAATTATGAAAATATACTTGTTGACAAACATACGATCCGTGTTACCAAAATTAAATCTCGCGTGTAAACTTCTTGGAGACATCATGCTGAGAAAAGGGATAAAAACATGTTATATTTTATGAGACATTCATTTCCACAACACGAGATCAATTACCTTCTTGTTCATCTTGTTGTTGTTGTTGTATGACAAGTTTTATATTTTATTTATTAATTTTTTATTTGTTATTTTTGCTGTTTTCATACGAAAACCAAAATATGGAATGAAAATAATACAGGAGAACTTCTTTCATTCAGCCGTATTTTATTCATTAAATATATTTTGTGACAAATCATGCTGATCATTACGGCTTTTACAAAACATGAAATCTGATATGAAAATTAACAATAAATTAGGCATTAAAAATATTTATCAAATATAAGTATTTCAAGGGCTTTTATAAAGATTAAAATTTGTATTTAAAGCCGGCAAAAATATTCGTATTTAAAGCCGACAAATTATTTTACTACCGCTGCCAAAAAGATCTTTTGGGTCGCTGTGCTTCTGACCTATACATTATAAATATCTTAACATAGCGTTTTGCTCTTTTCACAGCCATTTGTGGCAAATAAATGTTTTGGAAATTATTGATTGCGTTTCAAATACTTTGCTAAACTTGAACTTTCGAATAATTTGAGAATTTTTATATGTTGGAATAATAATAATTTTCGTATTGTTTTCTCATACATGATTTGTATAAATAAGACTTAGGGCCAGATTTTATAATACAAACGTTATCCTCATTTTGAAATGCATTTGAGTTATTTTTCATACAAATTTGAAACATTTAGAAACTATATTTTTTTCAAAATGTGCCTACTACATGCAAACAGAGTCATATTAAAATTGATTAAATATATAAAATTCATATGAACATTGATAAAAGGGATCTCCGACCTCCGAAAACAACGTTGTTATGTTTTGCCGTGTAGGGTACATCTAATTAATTATCTTTTTCGCTGATCATTGGAATACTGTCTCATGACCAATTTTTTTTTAATAAAATATTACGAAATTAACCTTCGGATTTTTGACAAGTTCATAATTTTGAAAAAAAAAATTTAAGCTGAAGATATCTTAAATCTTTTCTTTGTCATCTACAAGAAGCTCCCACTAATCATCATGATGATGCCAGGTTATTTATATATCTAGTTTTAAATCTATACTTTTTCTCTTACGACTAATAAGAGCATAACGTTTATGATCTTTGCTCAATGCACCACGACTCGGCTACCCTCAGAGCATATTTCATGCAACCCAGAATGACGTCCATAAGCGTGCCACCAACCATGAGCGCTATGTCGTCTGCATACCCTGTAGTGTGCATGCCTTTTAAGTCCAATTTTCACAAAAGGCCATTCCACAGTAGAGGCGAAAGAGTCCCTCCCTGCGGGTAACCCTTCCACGAAGACTGAAACTCTCGTTCCTGATATTTATGCCTCTCAACCATAGCGCAGATTCTATCCATTCTAGGATAATGCCTTCGGTCTCCTGTTCAACGAAGGCCATTCTCGGTTTGTGAGAAGAGATCTCATCAGACGGACCCTCTATATCCATAAAAGCGGAGAGAACAGCTCCACCATTGTTAATTTATCTCTTTTACACTTCTACAGGTTCAAGTAGTACTGTCTCTATAGAAGTGTCTTCTCTGTAAACATGTTAGCATTAACTCAGAGACCTATTCATAAGCATTGGTTCACCAGACAGGTCCACCAGAACACTTTCCAGTGTTTTCAAAATAAACGACTGAGGGACTTCGCTACTGTATAATCTTTTTCCACTGGTCTCGGCAAAAAAACAGCTTCAGTTTTCCTCCATATCGCCGGTATGTAGCCTTTCGAAAGACATGTCACGAACATCTCGCTGATCCTGTCCATTGCAGCTTCTTAAAAAGGGTCAAAGGAAAGTGAAGCACTTTTGACACCATTTGGAGTCAGCATTCTCTCAGCCTTTTCTCGTCCACTAACTCCCTAAAATCAGGAGCCGATGGATCGATTTGTAACTCCCTGGAAAATGTATCCATATCAGCGAATGCAATGCTGTCATATGACTGTCTTCTTTTCTAATGAGTCCCATATTTGAGGCTGGATGAAGCAGTGTAGCTACTTCTGATGTATCTCACATACTGGAGCGAAATTCCCTGCACTTACTTTGTTTCCGAAGACAAATGAGTTTTTTTAGGTCAAATTTTTTTTATTATAATCGTTCCATGAGTTGAAGTTCCTTTCTCTCTCACTCTCTCCCTTTCTCATGTAGCGATTAAAGGTCCTTCTTGTCACTTTCTTCATGGATTTAAATTCTCCACTCCTCCATGAAGCCGGAGTAAAAACTTCTGTATTAAATATTGTAACAATGAGAAAAAACTAAAAGTAACATCGAAAATTGCAAAAAAAAAATTAAATTAAATTTATGGTATATTGCTTTGTTGTATCTTATTATATGTAAACATAAGGATGAAACCTTTTTTGTTTCCACAATTTGCATGTAAGATAGATTATTTAATAAATAATAACGTATCTAAAGAAAAATATTAGAATACCAGCATTTTGAAAATTCGACCAAATACAGCAAAACGTTTGATTCTATTCCATGCCTTTGCCCCAGATTGCGGAAGATCAGCTATTATAAGTTTTGCCCAAATTTTCGACTATCACAGTGTTATTATTTCTAAGTTTGAAGTTTTTGACCGCCTTCTCGCGAAACGTGCTATACTGTGCGTCGTTCCATTAGACAATCCTAGTTTCATATGAAATTGATATAATTCTCTATCTTATAAACTGCACCCAGCAAAAAATAATCGAGATTTTGGAAGCAGTACAGACATTTCGTGTCATACAAATGCGCTTCATAGTAGCGACAAATGTATTGCCTGAATATATGCACTAATGTATGGCAAGAAATGCTTAAGCTTCTTAGATTTTTCTTTTTCGTCCACTTAAAAAACAAAGTTTTGCACATTCACTTACAGTGGTGCATTCAAGGAAGCGCTACTGTAAGGCAGAGATTATAAAAATATACATTTTACGAAGAATGACGATGAGTTACGATCTTAAAACGACAAAACAATAGTATGATTTTATTATATACTCAATGCGCTGAAATAAGCGTTTAACATGAAATTCTCCTAAATGGGACATCGCAAATATCATGCAATACGTAAGCATGTTTGTAAACTACACCAACAACACTCTCCTTTACAAACCTGCTTATCGCGAAGCAGTAGCTTTTACTGGCAATTACTGTTTAAGATTTCATTGTTTACTGGGAAACATCCATCACTTATGAACGTGAGTATTATTATTTTGAGTAATACAATATTAAATTCTTTCTAAGCTAGTGCTTAGGCATAACAATTATACCAATGACATTACCATCACATAAAAAACTAAATTTCATTTTCTGTAAAGGAGTTCAATGAAATAGTAAATATTTTGTCTATGAACGGACCTACAAACGAATTTGTAAATATAGACAAAAATACCTAAATAATTTCATTGAAAAAAACGTGTTTTTTTTCAGTGAACAAATTGTTTAAATCTATAAAATAAAAATATTTATAAATTGTACACAAAACAATTAAATAAATCAAACAAAAATATTTACTGGATTTTCTGAAAAATATCAAACAATATTTCTGTCTGAATTTAATAAACAATTAGCCTACAAATGCTAACAATTATTAAGCGAAATAATTCACTTAATCACACAAAAATACAAACAAAATTTTTGTCTGTGTCATCATCATCGTCCATTAAGCATTTAGGAGATTTCACTTTATTAAATGTGTTCAAGTCTGAATGTTTATCTAAATACTCAAAAAAAATGAATGAGAATTAACGCAACGACATTAACTAATCGATTCACCCAAAAATCTTTTGTAAACAAACTTGCTACAATTGCATTCCTCTTGCTATGATTGTTGTTGTTATTTGTGTGTATGTCGTCATCGGGGTGGTTTTTTACGACACAGTATTTATTGTTGTTTTTGGTGTTTGCGTTCTAAATAAAAGTCAAACAAACAATTCATAGCTTATGGACCGAACATTTACTGAAAATTAAATTTATTTTTAGGCAAACTTTTGTTTAAAAATTTTTAGGTGATAATTTTTTCTGTGCTACTTTACCGATAAACCTTACATAGGATTTTAGCAATTTAGTAATTTAATAAATACATAATTATAAATAACCGCAATATAAAAGTTTGCAATATACATAAATGGAAAATTCTGAAACGTTATTTTAAATTTCTGAAAATTGTTTTTCAAAAAGTATTACAAATGTGGTGCGGATTTGGGGGAAGGAAAAATATCTACTGTTTCTATTGCGGTGCTTTAAAAATGTTAGATTTCATTAACATCAGCACAAAAAAATGTCTTAGCATATCAAGAAGTATTTCATCCATGGTTAATTAATAAAAAATATTCTACTGTATTTGAAATTCCCAACTTTATTTTTTTTAAAGAAAATTCATTTTTATTAAAGCTTCCCTTGTTAATGGCATAACTAAACATAAGCATAATTGGCGATATGACCCATGAATATAACAGAATCCTTGTGTTGAATACAGAATACAAATGGATGATCGGCTTCGAATTTCCTTGTACGTGAGAAGATGTTTTTAAGACCTAAATAGAAATAAATAATTAAGAAAGAAATTATTAAAGCAAAAACGAAATGAAAAGACATAATGTTAAATAAATAATCATAAAATATGCATCTCTATTTACCACCAGCTTCCAATGGTTGTTCACTGCCCGCCTCAGAAACTTCCACATAAGCCTTGTGATTTGCACTATTGATATAGTGGCTGACAAACATACGATACATGTTGCCAAAGTCGCCGCTGCGTGTAAACATGGTTGTGACTCCCAGCTGTGAAACAGTTTAAAAAGAATTTATTTATTTTTACTTTACTTTACGTGTATGCATTGCAATACATTTGCAAAGGTATAAGTGTATGTACCTTTTTAAAGGGTTCTTCCAAACTAATGCCAAAAGTGGCACTAAATTTTGGTAAAAGTACTTCCACCTTTTGAGTGCTTAGGTTATCACCTATTACAGCTGGCAAATTTTTTCCTTTTAGATTTTGCAGTAAATCCCGCAAACCATCTTTTCGATTAGGCAAGATAACGACCATAGAGAAATCGGAGTTTTGATACGGCAATTTAACAACTTTGGCATCTAAATTGCTTATTTCTCCATACAGGAAATTATTTAATGTCCACATTGTATCAACTTTTATTGTTTGGCGGCCAGTCGAGAAGCTACGCTTTGAAGTCCTATCAACACGAAAAGCTTTTTGCCAGGGGGCACTAAAGGTGATGCCATTGACAATAACACCCTCGGTAAGATCATTCAATTGTTGTGGTGACAAAATATCACTGATCTTGCCATTTGCTTTGGTTTCCATGGCCTTATTGATGCGTTCAGCGGTACGCTTATTGTAGGGAGGATGGAAATCGGCCTTTTCTATGTTGGACTCAAAGTTGCGTTGAGCCATATCTTTGAATTTCTGCTTGAATTCAAGGTTTTCATTGATGTAAATATTATTAGCTAAACGAATATTATTATCACGAGCAAAAGATAACTGGAATTCTCCAAAACGTCTCGCAATATCTTCAGCTTCACAAGAACCTAAACGCAAGCCACTTTGCATTTCAGTGGCTGTTTTGCCCTTCGCTCCATAATAAGCTAAAGCCATAGATATTTGTACTGCAGCAGGCGAGACTACAACATTGTCATTTAGTTTTTCACTTGCAATAGCATTGTAGAAATCAGCGGCAAATAAATTTCTTTCTACTGTTTGGTCACTATTGCAAGTAGATTTTCCATTTGTTGATTGACTTGTAGCAACGATGACAGCAATTAAGACTTAAATTAAATATAAATAATCATTATATAATACTTTTTATAACTCAAATGGCTTGATCTATTATTATTTGTTATCAGTATTCAAGATCACACTTACACAATTGCCACTTCATATTTTTTAACTTGATCTTTAAAATTTTACAAGTTTTTCTTTAAAACACACTCGTCAATGACTAAATCAATACTAAAAGTTTTATTTAAATATTTCCATTATTTTGCTAATTAAATGAAGACCGTTTTTAGTTTATTTTCTTCATACACATGATCGCAAGTCTAAACATAAAAATCTTTTTTAGATAGAGAGTATGTAATCTTGTTTACATTTGTACACTGAAAATTTATAATTTAAATATCTTTACGACTAAAACTTTTAATAATGATCGTTAAGAAGCCGTTATGAATTCTTTTAGTTTCAGATATTAACTACCTGTGTTACGAAAACCAATTTGTTTAGGCAAAAAGGATAATAATAAAAATGTTCTTGTTATTTTATATTTAAAATATTTGTAATAAACTCAGAAATATTTTAATGGTTTTAACGTTGAGTGCTGCAGATCATATAGAACAAATACGTTTTAAAATTTTTATTACGGACTTTACTAATTGATCTCTACACACATACAATCACCCCAAGCTAAACTGGAACACTTGGAAAACCCATTTTTATTAGCAATAGCGATATCTAAATAATAGAAAAGAAAATATTTGGTTTGCATATTCAACACAGTGATGCCAACTTTTTTGTACCAAAAAGCACAATAAAATTTACAAAAGGCACTAAAGAGCATAATTAGCATATAAAAGTAGCTTAAAAAGCACTAAACCATTAAAAAAGTAAACATTTGGAGTTTTAAGCACTAAAAATAGCGCCAAAAGCACTAAGTTGGGATCGCTAATTCAAAGAGCTCTTGAAAACAGAGAACAAATTTTAAAGCAATTGTTTGTGAACGAAAATAATTTAAATATGCGTTACTACGGACAGCTGTAAGATTTAGTATTTCTAATTCTGTGCCTGGGTGCTTAAAGGACCAATGTCAAAACAATCACTTTTGAGAAAAAACCAATTTACATTTAAGTTTTCCATATGAGTTCATAGCAACATTGGCTAGCAAAATCCTTATGAAGCTGTTCTGGGTTACATTAGACATTCGCTGTTTCAGCAAAATAAAAGAGATTAAGAACAGAAACCTAATGCAATGATTAACTCAAAACAGCAAAATATTGACATTGGCCCTTTTAGCACCAAGCCACTGAATTGTGAGCACCTGTCTCAGGCATAGCTGCCAGATAAATTAGAGATAAAATTGTCAACAAATTGTCAAAAAATTGTCACAATATGTCGTTAAATAAAACGCAAAAAGTCCTGACTAAAAATATTCTAATCTGTCCCCTTATTCTGTAACTCGCTACAGCTAAATCTCTATCGCTAAAAATCTATAAAGACGATTTATCGATTTTTGGCTACGAATGCAATTTTGTAACGTATATTGCTAAATTAGGCAATGTCTTAAAAATTGAATCCGCCGAAATTTTAGTGTTTTATGTCTTCGCCAAATATGTTTAATTTTTTATTTGTTCAGCATTTTAGCGATCGGGATTTAGCTTTAGATTTAGCGAATTACAGAATAAGGGGACTGCTTTATAATAAATTGATATGTATTTCACATACACACAAGGCGCGGATTCAGCTTGACCTTTAGTGCGAGGGGGGGGGGGGGGCACTTCTAAGTAAAACATACTATGTTTCCAAAATTCTTTTAAAAACTATATAGAAATTTACTCGTTTGGGGTGGCGGGGAATATCCCATTTTCCCCCTTGTATCCGCGGTTGATACACACAGAACTACTTTCAATATAACTTTCCCGAACAATTAAGAAAATTAAAATATCTAAAACGAAAACTACGTGGAAAATTACTTGATTTAGCATATTTATTGCTTATCCTGGAAATTTATGAAAATGTTAGTTAGAGCGTTTTGCGATTTAAGTGACGATGTCTACAAAATTAGTTTGAGATATTTTCAGAAAATAGTTATTTGAAAAAAAAAGAAAAAAAATATTTGTCTGGGTTAAGATAGCCGAATGCCAAAAGCGTGGACTTTGAATCTCCATGCCTGATGTCTTTCTATATTTGCTTAATAATATAGTAAAACTAAAATTGTTGGAATAAATTAGGACAAGGTAGGAAATAAAAGACTAGAATATTTAATTTTCATTTTTGATAGTCGTTTCCAAAAATTTTAAAGTTTCAAATCATGCTTAGGAAAAACATAATAACCATCTAGCATTAAGTTGGTATAAGTGAAAATGCCTTTGTATGTGTGAAACAGATGATTCTGGATGGAAAATAAAAAAATTGGATTTCTTAGCGCGCTTGATGAGCGACTTTTTTGCGTTTACTCTGCAAGAACCTACAAACCATAGGTACCGCACAAACTTTTAACGAGAATTCAAAAAGGTACGTTAGAATTAATTAAAAAAGACTAGAAACATAGATTATACGTAGATAGTCAACTAAAACTTCAAAAACCTAAGTCTGCTGTCAAAAACCTAAGTCTAAGAATGTGTTAGTAGAGCATTTTGTATTAGTATTGGTTTACAATAAAATATTCCCCACAGCACCAAAACTATACTTAGTTGTACAAAAAGTATTTAACAAAATTTATATTTTTTAAACACGAATTTTTAGTTGTTATATACAAATAGTTTTGCATTAATTAATGAAAATATGAATTTAGAATCATTTTTAATGCAATTGAGCTCAAAAAATTTTGATTCGCTAACATTTTTTAGCATTTTTTCTATTTGGCACTAAAAAAATTATCCCAAATAGTATCAAAAATGCAATACTGTTGAATAAAAAAAAAACGGTTGATAAAAGAAAAAAAAAACGTTGATAAATTTCAACACACAAATGTCAACAAAATTAAACAAATATTTTAAAATTACAGCAAGAAGAAACATAAAATTTGTTATATGGCAAATAAAAAATTTAATAATATAAAATAGTGTTTGTGTGTGCAAAAAAAAAAAAATAAATTTTAGTGCATTTTCAAGTGCAAAAATTACGCTCTCTGATGAGTGTTGAGTTGCCTCTCTCAGTGTGTTGGATAACAAAATACCCATGGGTGTGAAGAGAGTTGTAAATTTTTTTTTTTGACAGGAGCCCAGTTGACTATCTACGTATAATCTATTATAGAAATGCATATTGTCAACAAATAAATGTTGTCAACTTTTAATTTCTAAAAATCGTTAAATTGAGGGCCAAAAACGTCTAATCGTCAAAGTGCTATTTGTAGGCCCAAAAATCGTTAAATCTGACAGATATGCTCTCTTTCTATATTTTCTATTTCTATGGAAGCCATTTTTAACATCCAAACAAAAAAGAAGGGTGTTATAAAATTGTAGTATGTACCTGTGTGTCTGTACGCGGTATCGTACAGGCGAAACGGCTGAACCGAGTTTGATTTAGTTTGTTTTCTTTGAAATTGTTCCAACCGTTTAGAAGTTATCTCCTCTTAGCTGTATCCTCTTGAATCTGTGTGTCTGTAGCACCTTAGCTTCAAAAAGGCTAGACCAGCTTTAACTTCGTTTTTTCGTTTGAAAGGTGACTTGATCTAAAATCATCTAGCCTATGTTTGAAGAAAATCGGTCTAGCCGTTTGGAAGTCAAATTTTTAAAGTACACAATATACAATTTGAAAGTTTCAGTGAAGATCCAAAGATATCTGACAAGAATAATATGGGCCTAATGACAAAATATGTAAATAAAAGTTATATTAATTTAATCGAAGAAATTATATGTAGGAAGGAGTTTTTCTGAAGATGGAATATCTGTTGACGCCTTTAAAAAGTCGAAACTATCCTATAGGGAAGAGAACCTGGCACAAGACAAGTCACGTGACAGGTCCGAGTGCTGGAACTTTATACGAAAGAGACCGGTCACTTTTACATGTCATTGTCATTGGAGGGGGTCAATGGACATAATTAAGATACTTAATGATATGTTCTATACCCAAAACTTAAGGTACTTGTCCTGTGTTGATAACTTTAATACTAGTTAAGGCGCCTATTGTGCTTCACCACACAACTAAGGTGAGTTGTCAATGTTACGACCGAGCTGAAACATTTTTTTGTGGTATTATGATTCACAACCAATTTTAGGTGTCTTCGAAATAATGTTCGAAATGCTCTGTGCTTTTTGAAACCATAGTAGCCATCACAGAATATTTTAAATATGTATAAGTCGGAAGTTATTATTAATCGGCTTAAGTTCAATAATTGAATTAATGTAATTCAAATTATTTTTAAGAGTGGAAGTTCGAATAATAATTACGTACAAATATTATTATTTTAAATATGATTAGTCTTGGCCTTACTATTTTTTTCTTGAGATTTGATGTTTTGTGGATGTGGCAACAATATTGGTTGACAAAAGAGATAGCTTAGCGTCTGGAATAATGATGCATAGTTTAAAATCACCATTTTAAAAGTAAACAAAAGTAAATAAAAATCAAAACACAACCGTTGATGAAAGTAGAGTTGAATTGTAATGCGTAAGTGCCCTTTCGCACTAGCAAAGTTTACTTTGCAAAGTCTTGAGTATGTAGGAGAGAAGGGAAAGAAGAATGGGTGTGAGTACAGGCTTTGATATTCTCGCAAAGTTGATTTCTCCCGGTTCACATACTTCAACTTTTGTTGCGCAGCTTTTAATTCAGCCGCGAGAAAGACAGAGAAAGCAACACAGTTTTCTCTGTTTTTCTCGCGGCTGAATTAAAGGCTGCGCAACAAAAGTTGAAGTGTGTGAACCGGGAGTTTGTTCTTCGTTCGTTTAAAGGAAAATTTAAAAAACTTTGTCAAAGTAAACTTTGATAGAGCGTAAGGGGACTAATAAGAATTTGTAAAGTACAACTCAACTATAAATTTAGTTGTGAATCATAATAGGAGCCTAAATTACTGTACTTTAAACAAATATTTTTGATTTGGAAATAATCAGCTGTACAGTGAGGTATTTCCTAAAATTTTTGTTATAATTTTGTGATCTCTTTTCACTGGTCATAGGACAAGTACGTTCTAGGCAATTGGTACAAAATTTACCGCAGTGTAGTAATAGAATATATTAAAAATTGTGGTTTCAAAGTGGTTATTCGAATAAAAAAATTTATTCGTTGTTCGTTGGAATATTCGAATAAAAGTTTTATATAATTCGGCTGTTCGAACAAAAAAAAATGAAATTTTATTTGAACGATTATAAAACCCGAATAATTGACCGCATTACTTCGGTTCGCTTGAAGAAATTAAAATAGTTTTAGTTTCATATGTTTAAAAGTTTTATTTAAATATTTCAATAGAGAATAGAGTAGAATAGACTTATTCCATACAAAACCAACGAGTGATTGGGCCCACACCAGTCCGAATTGAATCAAACTTGGTATTAGAGGAATATTTCCAGTGGTTCCCAAATTATGATGCATTTAATGTATGAAAAATTATAAAATTTGCTTGAAATTGCTTTCATATAACTCATTTAATATCTAAGCTAGACGAATGATTTATATCTTCTTGTAAAGGTATTATAATAGCGCTTTAACGGCTATAAAAATAAAATAAGTTATCACAATTATAGAAGTTGATTTTTCACAATCCGCGATTCACGATGCTGTAATGAAAAATATGGTATTTTTAAAAATTTCTAAAATATATATATTTATGCTTATCCCCTCCACTATGTCTTCATCAAATATCTATATGGTACTTATACTGATTTCTGGGTTATAAACAAAACTTATAAGCAAAGTAGAAAAATTTAACATACTACGCTTTATAAAGGGAAAAAGTTTGTTTTTGTGGAAAAAAGTTTTTGGTAATCATACTATGTTTGTATGGACTTTAGTATTAAGCCCCAAATTTTGTAACCGATGTAAAACAAACAAAAACAAACTTTAGAAGCTCTCTTATTTATATTGAACACAATAATAAAAAATTTTAATTTGTTTTTGTTTTCAATATAAATAAGAGAACGAAATCGTGGGACAGGCCCTAAGAATAGATATTTAGGTATGTTTCGACGTCTGGCACCTGGATCGATGCATTACTATACAAACAAAAGAATTTTTTTGTTTGTCGACCGGTGTAATCAACGATTTCATAGCATTAAAATAAATTAATAGATATAAGAAAAAAGTACTGGCTTTTGCTCAAGTATGACGTACATTTAATACTAAATATTAAGTATACGTTAGAGCTGGTCATTATCATTGTCAGGGCCAGTAAAGCTATTTAAGTACGAGTGTTTATTTAAGGGCCATTCACACATTACGTAACGCCCAGGGGTGGGGGGGGTTAAAGATTTGTTATGGCTTAGATACTTTATACTAAAAATTTTGTAAAAAGCGTTACGCAGGGTGGAATAAAACCTTCAAAAATAGCGTTACGTAATTTGTGAATAGGCCCTCACAAGTGCATTAATTTTACACGTTTAAATGAGAAAGGTAGACATATCTCATATCAAAACTTACTAAATTTTTCAATAAAGTTTTTAGATTATAGCAATTTAAAAATTTTTTTAAGACTTCTTACTACACAATGGAAAAAAATGTTATGTGGTGTTTTGTGCATATTAAATTTTTCTTAATGCAATAAAATAGTTGATTATTGATATTTTCGAATTTTTTTATTTATGTACTTTAAATTAAGGTTGTCTTCTGAGGATTTCAGAATTCGTAAGAAAGTTAAAAAATTAAATTTTCAACAGTTTTGCCCATAGCGTCAATTCTAAGTCTAAGGCCCATTAAAAGCTTTGGCAAACAAATGTGTCGACATAAGGGTTTCAAGAACTGGCAATTGTATTTGAATCCCAGCATTGGGATTTTGGAACATGTGGACTATATGTTCCAAAATAATTTTTTGAATTTATTGAATTATAATTCGGAATCATTTAAATTTAAAGTTTCATGAAACCGATTTCCAGTAATAATATTTACACATCTTGCATATTTTAGCAATAATAATATTTTCGAAATTTTTTTTAAATTCATATTTTTCAATCTTTACTAATAAATAGAAAATTGATTCGTGAGGTAAAGCTCCACCGCGTGTTATTCTATGTAGAGAAAAATTACGCAAGTTGTCTCTACAACGAGAGCTGGTAACCATTAGATGAGGAACTTGGTTAGATGCTGTCAAATATTGCGGCAATTATTTTAACGAAATGAATAAGTTTTATTTCGTTTAAAAAAATTTAAAAGAGGTACGTTGGAAAAATTTTAAAATATAACAATATAAAAGAAGCGTTATGTAGTTTGTTAACTAACATCCCTTTAAAGATTTTTCATTTTAGGAAACTTAAATATTCATTCAATCAATAAAATATTTATATTTTTAATTTGAATTAAATCATTTATTTTTCTCGGTGTATTATTGAAATTAAACTGCTACGTCATTTATTCAATGCAAATTTATTGTTATCAGCTTTCAAAAATTTAAATAAATAAACTTAGGCCGTACACTCTTCTGGCTGTCGAACAGTTGAAAGATGCTGGCTTATTCTACTCATTTAGTGAGCAAATAAGTTAGATTTATCTCCAAAATAAATATGATCTATTTTCTTTTTGTGGAATATAAAGGAAACAAAAATAAATAATTAAACCATATCAATATTTTTTAAATTCTGTATAATTAATTAATATGTATGTTAATTAATCTAATGCTTTCATTAGAATTCTGCACAGCAAAGTAGAAGCATTTAAGTCATCATTTTTTGTTTTAATCGTTGATTTGCTATTTTTATTTAAGATTACATTTAAATCATTAATTAACAATTTGTTTATACTCTGATTCTTACAACTACAAAAAATATGATAATTAGTTTTAATTGGAATATATGTTTTATTTGTATCGCACTTCATGATCGCTTTAAACTTGTTTATTATTTATTCTCTCACTGAGTTATTGCTCACATTCAATCACATGCAAGATATGAATATTGTTGTTGACTCAGATAATAACACTCAAATAAGTATTTCTTGAGCTTAAAAAAAACATAAGAAACGATAAAGATCAAATTTAGGGCCTTATTTTGTAAAACGCAACGCAAAGCGTTAACTAATTTTGTGTGTGTTTTGTTTTTGCAAATAACATTTTTTCCATATAAAATTTATCAACGCTTGGCGTTGCGTTTTACAAAATAAGGCCCTATAACTTCAATTGAAAACAAAATCAATACCGGAGTTCAGTGTTTGATGCGAATGGGCTTGCGAAAGTGTGATGCAACATATCGTAGCTTTTTTATGAAATACAACAACAAAATGCCCAAGATTTTATAAGAAAGCTACAATAATTTGCATTTGCACTTTCACAAGAATATTTGCATCAAACTCTGAACACGACAGCTCATTAAAGTACAAACTGTAAAGTTCTGCCAACAATTTTAAAGTCACGAATTTAAATTCCTATCTTCGGTATTCATAAAAAAATAAAATCAAGTTGCAATATATTTGAAGAAAAAACTTTAAGAAAATTTTGTCTTAAAACACATGTCAAACCTATTTCATTTTTTATGTAATGAATACGGCAGTATAGCTTTTTACAATAAGTACAGGACTTCCAGTAATATGGATGCCAGAGTACCATTTCTCAAAAATACAAGTTACAAATCTAAAAGTAAAATACATAACAACGGTTTTACAAAATATATTGTTGTTTTCAGGGGATTTTACTTGTAGAATTGTGGCTTGTAGTTTTGAGAAATGAGCCCCAGTAATGTGGATACTATTGAATCGAAAGAAAATTTACGTTACAAAAAGTTAAGCATTTAAACAGTTTAAGCGCTTTTACTAACTTTTCTGCTAATCGTGGCATCACTAGCAATCAACGTTGCCAATTTAGCTATTTTCGTTCTAAATTTAGCCATTTTCCATCCCGTTTAGCAAGAATAATTGTTAACTTATGTGTTGTTTTCACAATGCAAACAAGCACTGCTTGTCTAAAATTTATATGAAAAGCACTCAGTTTTTTGAGTGATTTCCATACAAATTTTAGACAAGCATTGCTTGTTTGCATTTTGGAAATAGCACATTGGTCTGCGTTTACACTGTACGATTTTTGGTGTTGCAATTTTTGTCGTTTCTTCCTTAAAATTGCATTTGCGTTTACATTGTGAAACTTTTGTCGCTGCAATTCTTTCAATTTATAAATGTATGTATGTGTGCACACAGTTTATACAGATTTATATTACGAATGAGAGAGCAAAACGAATCTCAAGAGCACAAGCATAGTTGTACACCCATCTTGCCAACATAGTAAGAATTGCGGCGGCGAAAATTGCACAATGTAAACGCAGTCTTAGTCTGTTAGGCATTTTATTAATTAAAACATTGATAATTTTTACAATTTTTTTTATTAATATAGGGGAATTCTTTACCACAGGAAATTTGAAAAAAAAATCAATTGAATACCGGGATAGTTCCAATATTTAAGAGACTTTGTCTAAATCTAGTAATTAACTAGATTTTGTTTTGTATGGGAAACCTAATAAAAATAAACTAGGTTTGGCCCGAAATCTCGTTTAAACTAGATTTAATTCAGGTGTAAATGCGGTATAAGGTATAAGATAAGGTCAGCTTTTTTATGTCAAACACCCCAAGCAACATGTTTGTAGTATATTCTAACCTTCTAACTATTCGTTGTATGAGTCATATCCATATATGTATCTGAATTATATTTATTATTATTTTTAAATGCTCGTCGTTTTAGAACTCAGTATAATTTAGCCATTTTTTAATCATTTTTATTTCAATATTTACCCTACGCCTTCACGAGCCATCGACTTGAAGATGACATGGACGTCGACAGCGCAACTGTGTGGTGAATACGTTCGATGTCCATGTTATGCCTTATCAATGTATATTGCGGTAGTGCAATACAGATGAAATATTTACCAATTTTGTTCCGTCTCTTTTCTTTCTATTGAAAATGATTGATGACGGCGAATCTCATGGCGAACATTGATGATCAGACATATGTGCGGGCATCGATGTCAGAGCATGGACGAAACATGAACAGCACTGTTGTCCAGCACTGTTTTTCATAGAAATCAACACTGTTGATTTCTGGCAACACTGTTTGTCATAGAAATCAATTTCGTGCAAAAATCAAAGCAAAAATGCATATTTCTGAAATAATCGAATAAACTAATTTTTTTTTACAGTAGAAAGCTTGAAGTGTCATCCATGCTAGAGAAGTGTCGGCTTGCACGCGGACCGCCGATTATTTTGACTTTTTATGTCCAAAAATATTTTTATATTTTTAGATCCTTTTGTGGTAACCGTTAAAATTAGGGATGTAACGAATACCGATATGTCGGCGATACTTCAGATTTTCCGATACATCGGTATCGGCGATATTTTACTGTCGATACAACGATATTTTTAAAATTGTTTTTTACAGTTTTTTTTTAACAAATAATTTATTTTTGTTCGATTTTACCATGAATTAAATTCACTTCGTTATTTTTTAAATCTTATTTATTATCAATTCTAAAAATTAATAATATTTTATGCTGTTATTTTGTAAAAAAAATTTTTTTTTAATTTTACCATGAATTCAAATTCAAGTCATTGTTTTTTAAATCTTATTCCAGAAAAAAAGATACTCCAAAGAAGTCATGAAAATATAGAATTCGCGATCTGGAAGTATTACAAATTTGGATAATTTTTAATAAGTTTTACATATCCTTGCCATTGTAAGAAGTTCTGTTTTTCGATAACGAATCACCGAATTTGAAGCGATGCTAGGACAAATTTCTTTTTCGGTATTCTATAATGATTTTTCCTCAAGGAAAAATGATACAAAATTACCCATTTTCACAATTGTCTTATGCGAATTTAACTCAGAACTGTATTTTCATGTAAATTTAAGTGAATAAGTATAAACTTAGAAGTCTTTTAATAATTAAGCTATTAAGTTATTTAGAAGAATATTAGTTGATAAATGTCCTTTAAAAAATAGATTTTTTTAAAAAGCATGGCGAGTATTTTTTTAAATTATAAAGGAATAAAAAATTTTTTCGTGCTTTTCTACTAATTATCTGCATATTTTTAATATAGATTTTTTGGAAGCAAAGAAAATGTAGCTCTTTTAAAATTACTTCCAATGTTTTATCAATTTTAAATATTCTCTCTTATAATGTCATTTTGTATAATAAAAAAATTGCACTTGAGTTTTGTTAATCTAAACTTGAACTCAATTTCAATATTCGTATCGGTATCGGAATCGGCAACGGCGATATTTATTTTTAAATATCGGTATCGGTATCGGATCGGCAAAACGGCGTATCGTTACGTTACATCCCTAGTTAAAATAACCCAGTAACAAAATGTCATGATTTTTGAAGCACTAAGGCAATAAAACGCTTTAAAAGAAAAGCCTATTGCATAGCTGTGAATGTATATGAAAGAAACTATAGAAAAAGCAGATTTTTCGCTGCAGGTTTTTAAGCGAGAAAGTTCCATATACTTCCAGTTTTAGTGCTGAAAATGGTGATGATTTTCAGTGATTCAAAAAGCGTTTTTTGTATCAAAAATGTAGTACTCCAAACCGCGAACTCGCCATACAAAAATCAGCAGCAATATCAGCAGGTTTGTAAGCACTACTTTTATTCTCTCGTAGTAAAAACCTGCTTTATTAAAGGAAATTTTTTACTGGGAATTAACACAATTAAGGCAGATTTAGTAGATAAGACATAGTTTCAACACAATCACGGATAGAACGGAAACACTTTTCTGGGACCACCATATCTCCTGATATGAGTTGGAAGTTTAATATATCTTTAGTTTTTCTATAAGATTTTTGGGTAAATGATCTGATGTTCTGTATTAGCAACAGTGAAATGGTTATAAAAAGCAGCTACACCCAACAATAATCAATTTCAATGAGTTTTTAATAAAACAGTTAACACTCCTTTTTATATTATCTATATTTACCATGCTACCAGATTAAATAAAACATCCATGATGAAGTTGGGAATTTCAAACGAAACGTCGAATGAAAATAAGAAATAAATAATCTTTTATTTTAGTTTAAACTTGAAAGCCCATTAAAAACAAGCTTACAATTAAAACGAAAAAGGTCAGTAATAACAACTGAATACAATTAATATATTATTTTTAATAAGTAAAATATTAATTCTGGGAAAAAGTGTAATTATAAATTTAAGAACTAAATTGTAGCAATTCCCAAAAGCATGAATTCATTTTTAAATTGTTTACAAAAACATGGACAAATTTAATGGAATCGATAAAAATGGAAAATCAAATAATTGGAATAGATTTCGAATCTAAATAAGATTTTTTCTTATCAGACTTGTACGGAAAAGCAATTCTTTTCCAAGAATAGAAAAACTTTTTTATAGAAAGTCCCAACCACGTAGGTTTTTAATAAATTGGATACGGGACTTTTTTAATTAATAAAATATTGTCAGAATTCTTGATGAATCATTTTGTTTTTAACAAAACAAATCTTGTGTTTATTTTATGTGCACCCAGCAAAAAAAGAATAATAATAATTCAGAAGTAGTAACAGCTGGCGCACAGTGGCGTAAAATAAAAAAGTGGTAATAAATCCGTAAATTCTAAACTGTTTAACCGATTTGCGTGATCACAAAACGATATTGCCTCACGTTGTCTGTTTTAAATTGCTATTCCAATTGCCGTTATCATCATCGATGACTGTCGACATGTATTTGATATTCTCTAAGGAAATTTGACGTTGATATTGCATTGAGACAATATAGATTTTGTCGTTGTCATTTTTTATAACGACTTGAAGTATTTTGAAGTAATAAAAATAAATACAATGTGTAGAACGGAAACAAGTTATGGAGCCTTGTAAAAGAGTTGTTATAAATCATGCGCAAAATTATGATTATTTGCAAGAATGAGAATTTATAAATGTAAAAGTCGATACCAAGTCTTCATTGAAATTGAAAAAGTCACTCAAACTCTAAGAAGGGCAAAAACTTTAAATAAATCACGTCTATCGTGAATATATCGAAAAGTCACAAAAATGATGACTTTGAGGACGAAAACTCGAGTAAGGGTTTTGTATATGGAGGCACCTTGAGGCCAACAAGCCTTTTCATGCACGAGATAGTCAACTCTGACGCCTTGTGGCTCTCCGTTTGCCTCAACAGGGTGGTCCAATTATCAACATTCTTAAAGCGTAGGTCATTTTCTATGATTTTTACAAAACGATGTATTTTTGTAATCGGATCGCAAGTTTCTAACATACAGATTTATTACCCTTTGTTCTAATTGGAACCACTGTGTAACTCTTATTTGCATGGTTTATGATATTTTAAGATATCCTTTCTGTCATGAAAAATCAGTCAATTTCATAAAATTATTTTAAAACCAGTAATTATTATGCGTAGCAACAACCTGTTCTTTAACTGTTTCATATATATTATAGAAGTTTTTGTCTCTAGTTTTGCTCCACATGAGATTTTTAGCTTAGCCGACAGGTTTTGCAGATATGCATATGTATGTATATCTAGCCGTCTAAACGCCAGGACCATGGTTAGGAATTTATGGAATACCCCCACCCCCTCCCGCAAAAAAAAAAAACAAAATTTATTTGCTATTTCCTTGTCGTGGCCTTAACAAAATTTTAATAATTGTATCATGAATTGCAAACACACAGAAACAAATTTTAATTCGTATTCTATTATTATTATCAGTGCTTGGACTTTGATGCAAATGCATGTTTTTTGTGGTGATAGATAAAGACGTATTGACTAATTATATATGCTAATCATCAAATTCTACGTAGTTTGGCATCGATTTGTAGTTGCATATTTTTGCATATTTTGGTGCTAGATGCATATTTTTGCATATTTTGGAATAAATGCATATTTTTAGAGTTATAAAAATTTGTTTAATGCATATTTCTCAATTTTTGAAAAAATATTAATAGGCCGATTATGCATGGTAACCGAGCCTCAGATGGGTTCTCAGTTGCTGAAAATTATACTGCTGATGGCAACTGGCAATTGAGAGCTGTCGCTTTCAGTTGCTATTTAGTGCCTTTCTGGCAACCATTAATTTTAAGTTGGCGACTAACAGCTCCACTAAAGTTCGGTTGGATTAAATAATATAAACAATTATGGTTGTTTTATGTTTTTTTTTTTCTCTAGTATGTAATAATACAAAATTAAAATAAATATTTTTATCTTAAATAAATTCATAACTCAATTATTTTCATATTATTTTGTTTTTGGAACTTTGTTCGTAGGTAAATGCATATTTTTACGCATATTTTTTATTTTTAGGTGCATTTGTTAAGCGCTTAAAATCAATTTTTAGTTGCATGAAGGTCCAAGCCCTGATTATTATTATAATTATTATTATTTTTTTATTGATATTAGACCTACCGCAGAATTCGTAAAACTAAAAACTAAAACTTCGTTTGAAAATATTTAATAAGAAAAAACAAACGTTTTTTGATGGATGGGAATATTTGAAAATCATTTGAGCCTCCATTCAAGTTAAAAATAATCAAATTGTTTGATTTAAATTTAGTTGTATTTTGAGTTGATACTGTTTTGTTGATAAAATTTATTTTACTTTATGATTTTAATTCGAAATGTGACTTTTTATAATAAATTGGTTCACATTCTTAAATAATTCAATCCTTCTTTAGTTATAACCATTTTCATGCTATAATTGCAGAACTTTAACAGAAAAACAATGATGTATTCGGATTTTCAAATTCTCTTAAAATATAACCACAAACAGTTTTTGACCTCTACTGAAAAATTTAAAATTTCGAGTTAATACCCTCTTGTTGATCAAGTGCGATTCGATATTCGTAATAAAGATTATTTGTACTGCTGCACGTTCCTTGTATATTGATTTTTCGTTGTGAATTGCCAGTCTTTCATGAAATTTCCATTTTGGGAAAAAGTTTTTGGCGCTTTGGTGAAAATAAGACTTTAAATTAGCTTGAATTGAATTAAATGCATAATTTAAACTTCTATTAAAGTTTCAAACACTGTGTTTTCAAAACATGTAACAACATATATAAAAAACTGGAGTTGCTCCCAAATTCCCCAGCTTGCAACATATTTAACTTTATTGGCCCCACTCGGCTGAGAAGGAGAGACACTCTTGCTCTCAGCCGAACACGACAAACGTAAGACAACCAAAGCAGCAACAGTTGAACCTAATATTTTGTCTAGCAGTGGCTGGAATTAATATATACAATTTTAGTTTTAAGATATGAATATTTTTATTTATTTAGTAATCACTACAAATTTCTCTGCATTCATATATGAGTATAAAATACAATGCATTTATTTAATAAACTACATTTTATCTAAAATTTTACCACATGTCCCATGAAAAAAGTGGTATTTGAATCACGTATCACAAACACAAATGGATGGTCGGCTACAAAATACTTCATATCCGTCGGTATTGAAAGTGGTACATACTTCGCCACTGAAATTCAATTTAATTGGTAATAATCAATAAAATAATTTTTTCTGTTTTTATGTTTTTTTTTTAATTTACAAACCTGTTATAGCTGCTGCTTCTGTGCCCGCCTCATTAACATTTATGAAACTCTTGTGTTTAAACTGATCGATTTTTAAAGTTTTTTGTTGATTTTTAAAAAGATTTATGCTAGCATCGTTATTAAATAAAGCATAAAGGCCCATCTATAATAATAAAGAATTGTTTTGTTTAATAGTTTTTGTTGTCGGCAAATCTTACGATATGTAGATATATCGTAAGATTTGCCTTCAAAAATATCAAATTAGTTTTTCAAAAATGTTCATGGTAACAAGATTGGGAAAATGCTACACGGGAGAGTGTAGCATTCCCGGGAAACGGGAAATAAAATTTTTTATTCCCGGGAGTCCCGGAAATTTTTGAAAATTAGTGATTTGAATCAAACGAGCTCAAGATAAGAAATATAACTTGTTTTTTAATAAAATGATAAAGAATAAAAGCAAGTTTATTCATTCTAAAAGGAAATACATATAGTGAGAGCTCGATATTCGCAACCGGAAAAATACAAGCCTGTTGCAATTATCAAAAAAGTTGCAATGATCGTTTTTTGTTTATTATACTAGATCACATCATTTCATAATTTCATAATGTACGGCCCTATGCTCCTTATAGGAACAACAGGAATTTATATATATATATATATATATATATATATATATATATATATATATATATATATATATATATATATATATATATATATATATATATATATATATATATATATATATATATATATATATATATATATATATATATATATATATATATATATATATATATATATATATATATATATATATATAATTATCTCAAAGCTGTCTTAGTCTCTTTTTTCCAGATCATGGCAACATTGTTACCAAATTGCCTCAGTATACATACATGCGTACATTGTACATAAAGCAAAAATAATAAAGAAAACTTTAATTCGAAATATTTCTGACAAAAAACGATAAAATAGGATTCTGTAACGCCGAGTACTGATAACGATTCTGATTCGAACAATAAACCGACAATATTGATTTCTATAACCCCAACATAATTTTTTTTGTCGATTTAAATTCTGATTCTGACAGCAACATAGCAATTTTGATTATCTCACTTTTTCCGTACACATCGATTTCTGAAAGATCTAATAACTATATCTGATAAACAATAATGACCTTAACTAATATGAAATATTGGCATACAATTTAAGCTTTTTTCCGAATATCACTAATGTTTTCCTAATTCTCCACATTTTTATCTATACTGCCTGTTCTGTAAACCGAGTCGATTTAAAAACGCTCGGTTTGGAAAAACTAAATCCGCTAATAACAAAATTTTTTCAGACTTTTTTGTATTTTTCTATACTTTAGAGCTTAAAATGTCATATCTGAAATTAGTTAATTTTTTATGATTTAAATTACATGAATGGTTGCATAATTTATTTTTGGAAAACGAGAAATTTACTCGGATTCGGCCGTATATCTGCGTTTGTAAGGTCTACACTTGAGATTAATTTTAACAATTTAAAGCTTCACGGTATGGCTTTATTGTGGCTTTCTTAAAAAGAGGCAAAAACTCCCCTTTAACAACGATGCAGTCTGACGTAAAATTTCACTATAAGTCACCTTAGAAAAGAAAGCTGTAGATGTAATATTTATTTACAAAAGCTTGAAAGCAAATTATGTAAAATTTTTAATAGCAGTGAACCTTATCAGCTAAACTTTGGTAGAAGGTAATATCGTTTCTAAAATTATATATCGAATATATGTAATATTTATAGTTATGATGGATGTTTCAACCTGCAATTGAATTTATATAATAACTTGCATGCAGTCAAACTCAAAATCACTGTCAGAAATGAGCAGCCTGTAGAACGAAACGAAATTGTGTGTTTGCAGATATATGATATATTAAAAAACTAGAGCCGCACATTTGTTATTATTGTGAAATTTTAGTACCCATTAAATTCCCGTGATAAAACAATTATGACTAGAAAGGTTTACAGTTTGAAGGCGTGAAAGGCAGTGGCATTTTATTTAATTTTAAGTGGAAGTATCGATCTAAATCGAATTTCTTTCCCCGTTGCGCTATTTAGAGCTTATAAGTGAACAAATGCAAGTAGTTATTATTATTATTATTATTATTTCAAGCAGTTCAAATCGCAAATAAAATCACTTACCGCTTGCAATGGCTCAATCATATCAATTTCATATTCAATTTTAAATCTCGGCAGTTTTACAGTTACTGTGTGCCTCTTTAGTTTTTGAGATATTGAGTCAAAATCAAAGTATCGTAATTTTTTTTCCAAATCTGCCAAACCTTCTACTTCTTTTGGTAAGATTAATAGCATTGATATATTTGATGTTTTATAAGGCAATTCGATTACAGATGCTCGTAGATCTTCGGGAAAATCACCATAGCGAAAAACATCCTCATTGTACATCATGTCGACAGGAACTTTTGCTTGTTTTGTGTTAAAGAAATCTTGAGTTTCTGTATCGTCAGTGCCAAATTTCGTTAACCATTCACTTTTAAAGTATATGGAATTCAATAGCAAAGCACTAGTATCACCGGAAATCGTAGAGGGTATGACAATATCTCTTATTAGATTGCGAGTTTTTTCACTAACCCATGAATTTATTATATTGGCAGCTTTCTTCGAAGCGAAAAAATCAATTTGTTCCATTTCACTGTCAAATGATTTCTTAGCAAAATTTCGAACACTATGATCAATTGGGCCGAAACGATAATCATAGTACAACTTATTGGCCATAATAAGTGTTGCATTCAGCGTAACTTTTTGTAAAATATTTTCAAAAAATTTGCCAACATGCGTGCGATTATTGGAAATGGCCAATAATTGAGTCAACTCTTCATATAGTTTGCCATCAGACATTGTAAAAATGAATGCCAAAATTGTTTGCAATGAAATGGGTGAGTAGACGAGATTTTCATACTGGGCTTTGGAAGACATAATGTCAAAAAATTTTACATTAAAGGAATTCCCAGTTGCAAATTTCCATGTAGTAGGAGATTCTGTAGTTATAGAATTAACATCAAATGTTGACAAGCTGTTTCCAACATTCGGATTTTCGTTCTGCTGAGACTTTTTAAAACCTGTATCTTCTGTTTGCGAGAGAAAATGATTCTCCGTCAAAGCATTTGTATTTCCAAATGACTTTATTGAGTTTGCATTGTACGTCACACTTGATGATTGAGGGAAATGTATCTTTGTGTTATTATTACTTCTACTGGTCAAGTGAGTATTGTAATTATATTCGGAATATATATTTTTCCCATCTCCTTCTCGGCTGTTTGTTATAATGGCATCTTGTTGGGCACTTAATGATTGTATCGATAGTGCCAAGATGACATCTTTAATTATAAATATTTTCTTTTAGAATTATGCTAGTAAATGTTTTTTACGCAATTATATCTTACAAAATATCCACATTTTTCTTTAACTTTTGCCAGTAGATGTTCGTAAAAACGAACTATAAAATAAAATATGTATTTACTGCTGTTAAATCCGTTTTAAAACTTGATTATCTTCGAAGCTTGAAATCAATACTGATTTAAGTTGTTTGGGTATTTTTGTTTTATACTTCATTTGACAATATTTGTTTAGTTCTCTTTGATGCTTATTAACCCATTAAAACGGGTATTTACGGGCACGTACCAAATATATTTGAAATAAATTCGTAAGCATAAAACTAAAACTAAGCTAATATATTGACGAGTATTACGAGTATAACTTTTTCAGAATATCCAGAATGTGCTCTTTTTAAAACTTTGGACATGATATGAATCCTAAAAATTTTGAATAAAAATATCTGGCGAGTGTCCCATTATAATGAGATACTATTGGAGGCCAATAAAGACCCACGATATTAAAAGAAACTTTATGAATAAATATAAAAGTTTTCTAGCTAAAAATCTATGTCATTGTTATCCGGAATTTTCGTCCTATAGAAAATATATACGTGCTCACAAGGAATAACAGCTAAACTCTATTTCGGCAAGTTTTAAGGAGAGCATTATTGAATTTGAAATCGTTGCCTGAAATCAGGGAATTTAGATTAAGCAGTTTTATAATAATTTAATTTGTAGTGCTGCCAAAAATAGACAACTATTTAATTATAAAATTAAAAAAAAAATTCATAAATCTAAAAGTTTTGTAAAAATGTATATTGTTATTAAAAATTGTATTTGTATGATCGCTTACATCCGAAAACCGGATTTGCAAATAAAAGAAGAATTTGTAATTTAATTTATAATGAAAAAAACAGTTAACTACAGAGAAAAATCCAAGCTAGAAGTTTAACTGAAATATATTTTTAACAATGCATGTAAATAACGGTGCGTTGATTACATTATTTAAATTCTTGCTTTTAGCACAAATTTTTCCTTTACTGAGCCAGTTTGTGAGAAAATTGCTCGTGCTTCCACATGCATACATAGTAGTGCGATTGCTGAAAGCTAATTTGTGAAAAAATGTTTTTAAAATCAAACTATACGAAAACTTAAAAGAAAAAATTAAAAATAAATAAAAAAATCAAAAAACCCGACTGCTAAAAAACAATAAAAGGAAAACCAACAAGTCCAGTGTGCCGAACATAGCGACTTATACATCCACGAACCATGGATTCGATTTTTAGTGCTTCCCGACTGTAACATTCGCCGTGTTCCGCACACTGGACTTGTTGTTTTTCCTTTTATTTTTTTTACACAGTCGGGTTTTTTGATTTTTTATATTTATTTTTAATTTGTTTTCTTTTAAGTTTTCGTACACAGTTTGGTTTTAGATTTTTTGTTAAAATTCACTTTTTACGCAATTGGGGTTTTTGTTAACCAAATTTAAACCGTGACTGATCCCAAATGGTCATTCGAAATTAAAAACGATAAGAGAAACCTAAAGATTATTTCCAAATACCTGTCGAATGATACCAATTTTAATTTAGTGCGCCGACTTTTATTTATTTCGTATTCACAAAATGGCGTCTGTTGGCCGCCATATTGAATTTTGAGTACTGTCATATCTTTGGTGACGATTGACATATGTTTATTTAATTTTTCTCCATTAAGATGGAATAAAAATTTTATAAATTCTTTTAAGCCTTCAAATTAAAGAAAATTTTGTTTCGGACATACGAAACATTAAGTCGTTTAGATCTGACTAATATAAGAAAGTTATAAGCCAATTAAGGCTCGTTTCCGCAAAGATTTTTTCGTTGCTAATGTATGGGATTTCGTCTTCGTCGCCGATTACGGTGTATGTGTAAACGAGTCTTACATGAAAAAATCCGAAATTGCTAAATTTAGTTTGTAGTCAAAAGATTATTTTCGACAAAAATCTATTTTGTATTGAAAAATATCGAATTTTTTCACTTATTGGCTTGTAAATTTGCTATTTTTTTTGTCGCGTATTAACCATGTTTCATGTATTCGGTACAAAATGATATTTAAGTTTTGGCTTTGAAAACTGTTTTTTTTTAATTCTTGGTCCATTTTAATGTAGAAATTTTGTAAATAATGAATGTTAAAGACACGTCTAAAATTAACTTTTTTTAAATTTTAAAGTTCTTTAACTCAATGAGTTTTAATCCGATCAATACAATTGTTATACTGGGTGAAAAGGGGAAAAAATATATATGAAACAATGTAAAATCTTTTTTATTCAGCTGAAACTTTTTCGATATTTTTGGTAATAACTAAAAAACAAGAAAAGCACGTTTTCGGGATTATATCGAAAACGTTTGTTGAGAAAAAAAATTTTATGAATTCATAGTCGTGTTCAGTAATCTCAAATAAGCTTTAGAAAATCTATTTTTAAGGTTAATTTGTTTTTTTGAACTAGTGTATTTCAATAAATTTTTTGTCTTGTAAAAGACTAAATAGTTTTGTATTGATTGCTATTTGCAGCAAAGCTTTCTTATGTTTCGGATTTTTTTTAAAATGTTTTCCTACATCAAATTAGAAATTTTCAAACTCGAAAAAGCTCGAATTTTAGGTGGATCGACCTCTTGATTGTGGGATAATTCTGCCCAAATCGGGATGTCTGGTCAGGTTAGATATGTGCAATGTTGTTCTAATAATAAAAGTCGCTTTTTTAGGCAAAATTTAGACAAAAAATTTGCCACTCGAATACAATTTTTAAAACTGTCCGAAGAATTTTTTTTATTATCTTTGAAACAAAAATAAAATTTTATTTGTTTACATTTATGGTATATATATGTATATGCTATATGCTTTATATTTATCAAATAAATAACTATAAAACAATAATAAATAACTATAATTATAAGGAAATACAAAATACTTTGAATTAAATAAAATAAAATTAAAAATTTCGTCGCGTTTGGTGTGGGGACATTTTCAACGATTTTTTTTATAAATTTGTTTGGTCTATACACGGCTATGCGATGAAGAATTTGATATGTGCAAAAATGTAAAAATCGTACCCTAATGTGTATGTTGTTTCAAATAATAAAAAATTCATATTTTAGAAACAATTTCTAGAGGGAATCTGTATTGAAATAACAATGAAAAAAAAAATAAATTTGTTTTGTTTTTAATTCAAAGTACCTAACGAAAAGTTTTTGTATTTACAAAAACAGGCAGTTAATCTCTGATCATTTTCTGTGCTACACGAGAGGGTTAAAAATTAATTTAAATAAGAGAAAATTTACAACACACAACATTATTTTCTCTTGATTATCTTCTGCTAATTAATGCATTTGTATATTGAATAGGGTATTCATTTTAATCGATTATTGTTCGAATAATCCAATAATGGAAATTAAGGTTTTTTATTTCGTTTGAGTTACTCCATTAACTTTTGCTTTTATAAATTATTCGACTTAAACAGTAATTTTTTTTCGTTGATTTTTATTTACAGTATCTTCAATAAAATTGAACTAACAATAAATAATAATCAAATCTTAACTCTAAATTTTTAAATTGTAAGTCCAGCCAAAGCCAGACAAAAATATTTGTTTCTGCGGTTGCCTTTTACGTCTCTCGTGTTCGGCTGAGAGCGAGAGTGTCCCTCCTTCTCAGCCGATTGTGGCCTCTAAAGTTAATGATGTTGCCGACTAGGGGATTTCGGTGCAACTCACTTTTTTTATATATATTGTCACATGTTTTTAAAACACAGTCTTAGCCATCGGAACATCTAGGTCTTTATGAATGCGTTGGTTTTTGACCTACCAGAGTGCTGCTCTAATCGTACGGAGAATTTTATTTTGTCGCATTTAAATGTTGTCTACATTTTTTGCCGAGGAAGTACCCCATAATTGGATGCCGTAGGACCATATTGGTCTTAGAATAAAGTTTAATAACAATAAGCCAATTCACTTGAGCCGCTTTAAATTTAATTTGGGTCACCTTTGCATTTATGTGGGATTTCCATGTTAGATGACGATCAAGATGAGCACCGATATATTTAACTTATATAACATTTTTTGGTAGATTTATTCGATTAATCGACCTAAAGTATGCGAATAAATTTTTACTCTGAATTGAAGAATTTTGAATGATCCAAGTTTGTTTGATTTAAATTTTCTAACTAATCGACAAAATATTATTCAACTGAATGCCCTTATATTGAGCTATCTTTAGAGTCGCATTTTCAATAATAATTAGTAAATTTAACAATAAAATTCCAATAAGTGTTCTAAAGTTGACCTTCGAAAGCAAAGTTATATTGCTGTCTGTTTCACCCCTGCAAACAGACTAAGAAACTGCATTTTTGTTCTCATAAAATCTCTGATTAAGGTACGAGTATAGGGTTTTGCAAAACCATTGAAATCGTTATCGTTGTCGGTTTTAATCGCAACCTTTAATCATTTAAACTGTTTCAATTTGCATACAGGGTAAATTTAATTCTCTTTATGAATTTAATAAGATTAAACTTTGAAATGACTTTGATCTGTAAAATACTCCATTTGATTTTGAAAACTCGGACTCTGTTGTTTAAAAATCTAAATTTCATTTTCGAAAGGCTAAATTTCAAGTTAAAACCAATAAAAAAGTTTTCATTTGTTGCGGGTTAATCATGTCTATATGCCTGCACTTCATTAGTGCGCTATACCAAACCTTCAGTAACCTTCAACCATATTTTTGAAAAGTTACTAACAAAACCTATTATTCGCTTATTCGCAAACTTTAAAAAAATTATTTTAGAATTAAAGAAGAATAAACGTAGTACAAAAACAAGAAAGAAATTTTATTCGAAATGAATCCATTTTATTTTTCAACCCGCAACAAATGAAAACTTTTCTAGCACAAAATTGGGAAAATATCTGAAATAATAAATTTATTAAATATTTAAAAATATAAACTTACATTAAAAAGTATCAAACAAGTGTTATTATTATGAAACTTTCGAAATTGTGTTCTTGCTAAATAGAAGTCGGCATTAAGTAACTTCCAATCAGTGATGTTATATACTTTTTTGAAAAGTCTTTACGCAGCCCGAAAAAAATCTGTACTTTTCCCTACGCGCCTATAAAATTATCTTTACAAAAATCCCTACAACTTTTAAATGATAATACATATAAGAATGCAAATAAGCCCCTTTGTGTTTAATGTAGATATACGTGTATGGCTTAATACGAAAAAAGCTTGTCTCGAATTTTCGATGTTTTACAGGAGAATGACACGTTGACTACTAGAAAACGTTAAAAACGAGATTTCGAAAAAATCGAGATACGCCTTTTTTATGTTAAGCCATTGATATATAAAATTTATTTAAAGTTGTTATACAAATTTTTAGAATTTCGAGGTAAAAATATTGCACTAATTTTAGGAAATGTAGCTAACTTTTGACCTACGGAAAACAAATTCCCTTTTTATCGGGATCATCACATATAAAGATATACACTTTTATATGAATTGCACTGTTTTACAAACTTTTATTTTTGGAAAGTTTAAAATTTTCTAATGCATTTTTTAAAGGTATTAGTAATTAGGATGTGTAAACACGAAAAAATCTTTTTGGCCATTGTCGAGCTAACGACGTTACATTTGTGTTTTACAGACTCAAAGGCTTCTTCGAATAAAATGAGTATATTTACCAAATTACGCATCGAATATTGGCTAATTGGCTTTGATCGGATAAAAAATTACGGAGTTATAATGGATCAAACTTTGTTATGTACCATAAATAATAAAACAAATCCATAGTTTTATAGTTTTATTGAATAGTTCATGCAATTACAAAAATTATAAGCCATAATGGACCGAAATCGGCCAAAATCTAAATATGCTGTAATAAAATAACGAAAAAAGCTAGCATTTTTAAAAATCCCTACATTTTAATGATTTGAAAATATCTGTCCTTTTTTTGCATACGGTCAATTATTTTAGACAAAAATCCCTACGAATAGCGATTTTCCCCTACATATAACATCACTGCTTCCAATATCTATCATACTTAAATGAAGACTATTTAGACGATAACAAGAAAATATTCACTTATTTTTATGAATCGATGGATTTTATTAACAGTGCTATATTTCGCTGCTTAGATGTTACCGTTATTTACACCAATCAGCTTAGAGACTTAGGGCCGTATGCATAACCAAATCTTGGCCGGAACTTAGCATAAGTGACGAAATTGAATTGGGTTTTAAAGAGTTTTTCTATACAATTGGACATTAATACCGACAGCATCTTGTAATCTTGACTCATCCTTATATTGAACATTGATTTTGAATGTCAAAAAGTCCAAGTCGTTAAGGGCCAAGTCGTTAAGGGCCAGTTCAATTTCATCGGTTATGCTATCTTCATGCCAAGTGTTCGTTATGCATATGGCCCTTACTTTTTTAAGTATAAGATATGTGCTTTCATCTGTTCGTATATAAAATAATGGACATCATTGCCCCAAATAATTTATGGACTTAAATTTTTACTAATACATCTGCACGTTTTGTATTTTTTTCTATATACCAGAAAAATCGCATAAATACCCTGAAGGAAATGTCGATAGTAAAACTGGTACTGATTCACTATTGACTTTGTCACCAGTACTAATGCCTAATTATACCCCAGACAATGCTCTGTACTATAGACATTTAGATATTTATGATAGTCATTGAGATTTTACTAGTGACCTCAGAACTATTAACTTACTATTACTTACTAGGTAGTTCTTATGAGACTACATTCAGGCACTGGCACCAGAGATTCTCTAGTGCATTTTAATGATTCTATGAATTTTTTTGCTGAATAAGGCAGTTAAATTTGATTTTTTATGAAAATTTTTATTTTTGCGTGCAGCCGCATGTATTTTCAACACAACAAAATGAGCCAATAAAAATCGTTTTGTAGCTATCAAAAACTTCTCTTTCCATTAAATGCAATATAAAAAGTGTGGACGATTCGTTGACAACGTCTCCAAAAGTCACCAAACTTATCGATAAAAGTGGCGATTTGGAGACACTTGGCCCATGGCTTCCTACAAGGTAGCTTAGCGGACAATCCCCAAAAAATAATCAAAATTGCGAAAACTTTCAATAAACTCGGAATAAATTAAATAAATAATGAAATTTGGGGAAAAAATACATTAGAGCCAGTTTAAAATAGTAAAAAAAATTTGTAAATTTGCAAAAAATACAGAAAAATTTAGATTTTGTTCAATTATAAAACAAATTTTGTTGTTTGTATAAATATGCATATTAACATTAAAAAAAGCTAAATATGCAGAAAAAGAGCCAAATAGGCTACAAAAAGTAGACCAATGGCCCAAATATGCGGCCAAGTCTGAAATATACAAAAACATGCTGTAAAGGGTAAAATATGCACTAACAAATCAATGCCAAAATTCTTAAAAAGTTCTGCAACGTACAAATATCTTACTTATGACTAAATACA
Source organism: Panzeria rudis (assembly GCA_956483635.1). Lineage (NCBI taxonomy): Eukaryota > Metazoa > Arthropoda > Insecta > Diptera > Tachinidae > Panzeria > Panzeria rudis. Next base: position 99,240,826 of record OY101450.1, on the reverse strand, counting down.
TCGCACAGGAAAGAACACGCAATTTCATATTTGCAGTTTCCCTGCTAATTACCTTAAAACTGCAATGCACTATTTAAACTAGGGTTGTAACAATACTCCTTTTCGCAGATATAATACCGATACTCAAAAAGAAATATCGACGATACCGATACGCATGTTGAAATTGAATTCAAGCTTAAATTAACAAAACTCAACTAGAGTAATTTATTGTATTTTTATTTTTTATTTATTTTTTTATATTCATAATAAATTACCAAATGTTAAAAAAAGGTTTATGAAACAGATTTCTATACAAAATTTGTTTCATAAACTTTTTACAAACCTTTGATAATTATTATAAATAAGGGGTAAAAAATTATTAATATATAAAATTGATATTAAACCAGTAAAAAAATTGGAAATAGTTTTTTAGGAACTACATTTTCATTGCTCCTAAAGAATGTATATTAAAAATAGGCGGATAATTAGTATAAAAGCAAGTAAAAATTTATTTAAGTCATACAAAATTTTTTAATTGCTTTATAATTTTCTCGTCATGCTTTTTAAAAAATCGATTATTTAAAGGACATTTGTGGACTAATATTCTTCGAAATAACTTAATAGCTTAATTGTTAAAATTCTTCTAAAACTGTTCTTAACATCGCTTCCAATTCGGTGATTGGTAATCGGAAAAGGGAACTTCTTGTAATAACAACCATACGTAAAACTCATTACAACTTATCCAAATTGGCACTACTTCCGGATAAAAAATTCTACATTGTCATGATTTCTTTGAGTGTATTTTTTGCTGGGAATAAGATTTAAATATGCACCAACGAGCTCATGATAAATTAACAAAAATAATTTTTTTTTACAAAATAACAGCCTAAAACATTATTAATATTTAAAATTGATATTAATAACATTTAAAACCAACGACTTGAATTTAGCTCATGGTAAAATTAACAAAAAATAAATTATTTTTTAAAAAAATATCAGAAAATAATTTAAAAAGTACAGTCGTATCGACAGTAAAATATTGCCGACACCGATGTAGCGGAAAATCTGAAGTATCGCCGATATATCGGTATCGGTTACATCCGTACTTTAAATGGCCCAAAAATCAACATTTTTAAAGCAGTGTTGTTAATGACTAGCCGTATAGCTTTATACAGTGATCAAATGTGTTATAATTTTCATTAACATGTCTTCAGTTTTTATTTTTCTATAACAAGCCTTAATGTAGATTCTTAGGAATATGTTTGAAACAATAATATTAATTTAATGTACCCCTGTCAAATGTACAAAATACAAGCGCGATCAGTGAGACGAGAGAAAAAAAGTTTAATGAAATTGTTAAAGTGGCAGCTGTTGAAGGGGTTAAATGTTAATTACATGTTTACGATCTGTTTTTGGTTCTTATTTGCTCCTTACAGTTCTATAAAAAAAAGCTAAAATGTGTTAAATAGAATGGGCGGACACAAAAATGTCGGTAATTTTTTTAATGTCTAATAACATGGGAATCGTAAAAGCTTGTTAACAATTCTTGCAGTTGATTCAGTTTGGAGTTAATTACAGAAAAATTAGCATTATTTGATTGAATTTAGCTAGAAATATTCTAATAGTATAAATGTGTAATTATCATACAGTCAAATTTCGGAAATTTCCACTGATTCATCTCAATAACTATAAATAAACAATAAAATATATGGGATCCGTAATATTACTATCCAATTTACAACGACCGCTTACAACACTCCAATATTTGTTTTTGTACAATAATAAACAATTACTATTTTTTGCAAAAGTTACAAAACCATTAATCTTTAAGATTAATTAAAATCTCGTTTAATCAAATGAAAGGTGTTTAAACATTAAAGACATATAATTTTACATAAATACTCATTATAAAAAAGTTCAACGTACAGAGAGCGTTGTGTAGTTGATTTTTAGTTTTAGTTCTTTTTCGATGCATGTATGTACATATATATTCTGGCAAACCTGTCAACATGTTGCCAAGAACATTTATGTATGGAGTGCACATATAGAGATATCTAGGAAAAAATGCACTTGCTCAAGCAAGTGAAAGCCAGACAAGCGACACGACACAAAGCCTCGCTTGTCTCACTCACTTCCAGTCAAGAATGGTTAGCAGCGGTTTTTTTTTGCATTTAACACAACGTAACCAATATTTACGCATAATTAACGTAACAACAGTTTAGTTAAAATGCATTTATTTAAATTGTATCTATTCGTTTGTTTGCAGCCTTTGGATGTTTAAACAGCAGCAATATTGTTTGTACTTAAACGTTCTCTTACGTTGGCTTTGATAATGTTGCAGTTGTGTTGGAGCTGCGCGGGCCCATTTACTTTTTATACTCACATGAATAAATTTAAGTTTTATGCACATATTTTAGCACAAACATAACACACACTTGTTTTTATTTAAATATATTTATAAGAAGAGAACATTACCTCATTTAAAAAGTATAAAACAACAAAAACAGTGAACACCATAACAAGTGTAATAAAAACACAATAGTAAAAAAAAAAATAAAATAATAATTAGAAATTATTTCCACCGCTGTTGGCCGTAAGTTCCTTATTATAACTGGAACCGCTGTCGACTAAAAGAGGTTACCGAATTTTTTTTTTAAGAGAAGTAACACAATCAGGCAATTAATGCCTACCAGTTGATTAATTAATGTGTTACCTTCTTTGGGAAAGCGATAGAGTAGAGAGAGCAGGTGGTGAAGTGGGAGAGAGATAGAAAGCTTAATTCATTTACAACCCTGCTATTGCGCGTTTTTTGTAGAGCAGTGTTGCAAGCCTCTCCGGTGTCAAGTAAAGGCATCGCGTTGTTATTAAGCTGTGTAGCCATTTTATTAGTTCTTTTACTTCGCCGACAGTTCTGCTACAATACTGACGAAGGAGGGTGCTGGCAAGTGCATTAGGATATGTTAGTATTAATCGCTGTCGGTACTGTTAAAGTGATCAGTGCTATGCCTTCGTCACTTTAACAGTCCAACAACAACCAACACAATTGCACACCAATGCACATGAGAAAAATGCGTGATGTTGTTGGCTGGCCTGAAAGTTGTCTTGAACTCATGACCTCAGGGTTTGTATTCAAACGTGCTAACTACTCAACCAACAGCACCCTCATAGATATTGATATTAAGCGAATTTTGACTGTCCAAATTTTTTGATTTTGTGCTCGGAAGAAGAATATGTTCTGCTGTACGTGGAATAATTAAGATGATGTTAATTTTTTCTTTGTTTCTTGGCATATTAATAATGCATGATTCTTTCTGAATATAACGTTACGAGTTTTAGCCTAATAATCAATTTGGATTCAAAAGAAAAATAAGTTCGAAGTAATCATTTAAAGAATCAATTAGCTATCTGCGTCCTTTGTTCGCTTTTACCACGTTTGATCGTGGATACTAGTATTAATGAAACATCAGCTATTTAACCAAATTTTATGAGGAATAAGAATATGAGTCCTATTCCTTTTATTAATATGGTGAGCCGAACAAATTTCACCTTCTGATTCTTTAAATAATATTGTAAGCTTTATATTGAAAAAAGTGCAATGACAACAATATTAATAAAATGTTTTTAACAAATAAATAGATTTCCCATCCCTTGATAAAGTCAACAAATAATTGACGAAACGTCGGGAAAAATTAAATAAAATAATTTGTTTTATTTACATTATGAATCTTTAGGCCTTATTAGCTCATTTCAAAATATACAAATACAAATTTACATTGGCCATACAACAAAAATAATTAAAATTGGAATTTACATTAATTCAATTATTGTGAACTTAAGCCAAATAATAATAACTTCCGACTTATACACATTTTCAATTCAAATAATAATTACGTACAAATATTAAAATTTGCGACGGCACCCACAAAAAGTTGAATACATGTGTGGTTTCTGTGGTCTTATTTAAAACTGAAAAATCAGAATGCAAATTATGACACAAATATAAAATACCTGTTTAAAAACATATACAACAACAATAGCTTGATTTATCATAGGCGGCGCTTACGTACAAGCAAAAACCAATAAAAATAAGAGTTGGAAAATTGGAATAAAGAATCATAAGGTGCAATTTGTTCGGCTCACCATATTAATAAAAGGAATAGGACTCATATTCTATTTCCTCATAAAATTTGGTTAAATAGCTGATGTTTCATTAATATTAGTATCCACGATCAAACGTGGTCTGATTAGATATTCTAATATTCCACTCTTAAAAATAATTTGAATTTACATTAATTCAATTATTGTGAACTTAAGCCAAATAATAATAACTTCCGACTTATTGGGTAAAGCCTTCTCGAATTATGCTGATATATGTCGTGCTAGTGCTTTCATTTTTGCCAGAACAGTATATCGCGAAAACCAGAGCTAATAGCACATGTAGCCAGAGACGGCTAAAATTTTTCCGTAACGCGATGTACTGTAATCATGTCTTATCACATGTACTCCACCAACACACATCGGTATATTTGCAGCACAACATAATGGACGATCTCCATTTGATCGCGTATTAACAACTAATTGGCATTATGCTTAAAATTATCGGATTAAAAAGCAAATTATGTGCTTGATAGAACACAGTTCCTCCAAGGGAACGAAACCGCTTTGTAGCCTTTCAGTAATAAAAATATATACCTTATGTATGAACAGTTTGTTCTGTTTGGTGCTGCAATAAAACTTTGAATCATTTCTAATTTAAAGTTCTGAAAACTATTCAAGTTTTACAATTTATATTACTTATCTTTCATATTGTCATAACTTTAGGAGTAACTATGATAATTGAAAATTTTTTTAATATATAATTTCGAACAACGATTAGTTTTGTCAATATGGAAAAATAGTGGCCAAGATGAATGTTAATTTATGAACTCAATTCTAATACATTTTTCTTCTTTCTCTTCGGACTGCTGTGAAAGATTTTGTTATAATATAACAAAACTAACTATATTATAGTTAGATATAAGCATACCTATATACATTCATATGAATGTGTGTCATTGATATGGTAAATTTCTGTAAATTTTTTTTGATAATTTATTAACAAAAGGCAATGATGCATAAATAATCTACCCTTTCGTTATCTGATTTCTTGAATGAGTTAAACAATTTGGTCTAATTAATAAAATGCTTCTTTAATGTCGGCATTAAAATTTCTTTAATCGTAACTAAATCATAATTTAAAGACAAACAATAGCTCCTACTGCGATAATTGCTAAATATTTATTTATTGAATAAGAAATTAAAAATGTAAATAAATTTAAAAAGAAAGTTTTGGGAACATTTTTGTAATACATAGTAGGCAAATGTAAGTAAAAGTTCTTAAGATGGGTATTTATTATTTATTAAAAAGTTTTTTTTTTGGGAATTATTGACTTACAATTAATTTTAGCTTCCAAATTAATATTTTACTATTCAGTAAACTATAGAAATTTTATTAAATTACATTGATATTGACTATTAAGGGGTATTAGCTAGTTCATATGTATGCCCATTTCATTGGGGCTAATCGAAATAATCAGGGAACCTTTATCCAAAAGTCTCATGGAAAAACTAGAGGTTTTATGTAAAACTTCAAATCATATGAATAAGAAGGTAAAAAATATCTGGTTTCTTAATAAGAGATTTTTTTAAATAGAAACAAGATTTATTGTATTCTCTTTTCCAAAGCATATGCTAAATTTTTTGCCCTTTTCTTGAAAAAATAAAAAAGAACTCTAAAGCATGTAAATATTGAAAGTTCAAAGAAAAATTGGGATGTACGGAAGGTTGAACTGAAATCAGATGTTTCGAGACCACCGCAGTCTTCTCATCAGAGCCCTTTACTTACACTGCCAGCGGCGGCAGCAACAACACCCTAGCGAAAATTCTACTTACTTTAGTAAGCCCAACCAAGCGATTTTGTCGCCACCTCGCGGCGAGTCGTACCTATTAATGAACTTTTTGATTTCTGTCTTGCCAGCGTGAAATATTATCGATATTTTCAATGCTGGGATTTTTTGAAAGTTTATTTTGCCCAAGTTTTTGGAACAGTATACATACATATTTTGGTTTTTAGCAATTGAGTTATGAATTTTAGTCGAACTGTGTGGTTTTATCCAAAATTATTTAATTAGTTTGGTTTAAGTTCGTTTTTAATTTAATCTCGATCAAATTATTATTTTTTATTTAAGAAAGAAGTTCTAAAGAATGTAAATATTGAACATTCAAAGAAAAAATTTGATGGACTGAAGGTTGAACTGACATCAGATGTTTCGCGACCACCACATTCTTCTCACCAGAGCCCTTTACATACGTTTTTTTTTTGTATTTTGTTTGGATTTTATAACCAATTTCAACATAATTTTAGGTTGAAAAAAAAATATATGAATAATTTTGCTCTCCACTTTTCTCATATGGGAACTTGTTTGCCGTTGTTGTAAATTCGTTGAACAAAAAGGCGTTGTAGACAGCAAAAATGCATTAAATTGCATGTTTTCATCATTTCTGTTCTTGTTGATTTTTCCAGTAATTTGTTTAGTTTTGTATATTTTGTCTCTTATTCCTCCATTTTTTCTATATTTTTTATTTTACTTTGTTTCTTTATTTATATGTATTTTTTTATATTTTTATTTCTCATATAAATTTTTAATGAATGCCAATAATTGTAGCAATAAATCAAAAATTTTACATTTTTATATCACAATATTTACACTTGAGCTTAATGTTTAACAATTTATTTTAATTAAATGCATGTAAATTATATATTTTTATCATTTTGTTTATGAACAGACAGTTATGTGGATAAACATGTCCAGCTTAGTAACCCTGTAAAGAATCTAAACAGTTGCATGAAAGTGTGTGCATAAATTTATATTCGATAATATTTATTAGAAGTGTCAAGAGAACAAAGTCATTTATTAAAATACGAATACAGTGTGAACACAAGAAAAATTAATACACCTAATTAATTGAAATAGTTTATTTCAGTAGGTATGTGATGCAAATCGATTCTAAAAGTCAAATGACTTAAAACCGAAAGAACTTTTGATATTCCGTTTTTTGATATTTTAAAATATGTACATTAGAGCGGGTTAATTTGTATGGGGGGAAAACAAAAAAAATCGTAAGGCAGAAATGTAATCTATGGAAAATTCTAAGAAATTTTAGCCAAGAAACCGTAGGCCGGAAATGAATTCCTAACCCGCACAAATCGAGATGAAGTTTTAGGTGGCCCAATTAAGAAAATGAAGCAAGGCCCAATAAAATAGCCAAAATTTTTATTCGGGCCTTATTTAATGTTTTTGTGCCTTATTTCATTTCGAATTTAGGTGTTATGTCATAATACGCCCCAGGATATAGCGCCCCAAAGTGTAAAATTAAATATATGTAGCACCAAAAATTGTACAGAAAATTAAAACAGGAAATTGTTGGGGCGTTTTTGTAAATTTTTTGGGACCTTTCTTCATTTCTAGATTTTATTAATTTTTTTATTGTCTATAATGAAAAATAGCCCCAAAAAAACAGAAATGAAAAAGGCCCCACAAAAATTTACTATTTTTATTACTTTGGGCCTCTTTTTCATTCGAAAAATATTGACATAATAGAAAAATTAAAAAAAATTATATATGACCTCAAAATACAATATAAATTTTTGGAGCGATATTTCGTTTAATTGAAGGTCTTCAATAATTTTTTTCTTCACGACTAACGACCCAAGGCACAATTGGCCAAAATTTTTATTAGGCAATTTTGGGTTTTTGTTCATAGTGTTTGGGTTTTTACGATCACCCAATTTTCAAAACTATCAAAAGAACCAAAATATATTTATCTGGGTACGTCGAATAGCGGCTTCGTTGAGTTCAGAATTTTCGCCTAGCCGGCCTTAATAGTTTTCTCCTCCATGTATGTAGAAAATTGGCTTCGCTGAGTAAAGATTTTTCCACGTAGCAGGGCTACGATCGGTTTTACCCCATTCGGCCCTCATCCAGATTTATGATTTTTCTTCTCTGGGTATATCGAAAATCGGTTTCGCAGAGTAAGGATTAGGGTGGCTAAGCGAAAACTCCATTACAGCGAAGCGGTTTTTGACATACCCAGAGCAAAAAAGTTTTTAAGCTCGGCCGAAGGCCGGCTAAGCGAAAAATTTTTACTCAGCGAAGCCACTATTCAACATACATGGAAGATAAAACCCTTAAGCTCGGCCGAAGGCCGTCTAGGCGGAAAATCTTTACTCAGCGAAACCACTGTACGACACACATGGAGGAGAAAAGCTGTAACCGCGGCCCAAGGCCGGCTAGGCGATAAATCTTTACTCAGCAAAGCCTCTATTCGACTCCATGTGAAAATCCTTACGTCCGTCCGTAGGCCGGCCAGGCGAATTATCTTTACTCAGCGAAGCCACTATGGAGGACAAAATCCTAAAGGCCGGCCAAAGGCCGTATAGACAGAAAATCCTTACTCAACGAAATGCAGTATTCGACATACCTGTGCCTGGTTTCTAAAAGTAATGTGAGAGTTCCCCGCATCGAGAAATGCATTATCATTCTGTGAAAAACAGGATGAGTGAGAAAAATTTCAATATTTTTATTTGGTTTGCAGGGTGATTCACATAATAATTCAACTAAAATTCTATGAATCGTCCTACAAAAGATTGGATGACAAGTATAATTATTAATTTGTTCTAGATGTGAAAACTTCTCAGAAGTTACAGAAACGTGGCACCGGAAGGGAAACCTCTTAAGCTCGGCCAAATGCATGCTGGGGGGGGGGGGGGGGGTCTCTGCTAGTTAGAAAATCTTTCCTCAGCGAAGCCACTATTCGACATACCTCATTTTTATATCTTGACCCTGAAAGAAATGCGTTTGTTTTTTTTATATTAAATAAAAATACTCTAAAATTTTTTTCAATTGGAAACACGCGGCGCGGTGTTAGTATTTAAGAAAAGTCAGAATTTATTCAAAATCTCTCAAACAAAGACATGACCTCTATGCATGCTGCACTAAGCTCCTCAATTCTTTTATGTATACCATTTTCCACTTTATAGTAGCACCCACCGGGATATGTAGTCATTGATTACATATATAATGAAAGATATGACGTATTATTTTAAAAAGCGAAACAATACATTCCTTTGAGAGCGAGAAGGTAATTTGATCACACACAAAAATTGCACATTCATTACCACGTACTTTACCATATCTTGTTCCTGCTCGTAACAACTGTTCGTGTTTTCCTCGTTTGTACTTACATGCATACATATTTATATATTATTATACTACGAATTAAAAAAAAATGGATTATATAATTCATTCGCTGGACACAATAAAATAATTCATTACTTTCCTAGGATATGTTATGTGCTAAGAATAATGAATTCTGGTATGAAATATTATACATTCTCTGCATGACTCTCGCGTTTACTATTCATTACCTTTTCCCGCTGTGGAGTTACTTTTAGGGCATAATTTCGTTTACTCCATTGGGGTGTTTTTTCATAATGAAAAATTATCTCAAATTTAGGACCCTATTTCCTTTTTTATTTGGGTCTATTTTTCTTTATTTTCGGACGCAATTTCATAAAAAATATTGGGGCTATATTGCATAATTAATTATAACCCTAAATTTTGGAACATTTTTCGTTTTCTGTTTTGGGGTCTTATTTCGCAGCGCCTTCCTAGAAGAGAAAATCTTTAAGCCCGGTCGGAGGCCGGCTGTTCAGAAAATCTTTACTCAGCGAAGCCACTATTCGATATACCCAGAGGAAAAAACTCTTTAGCACGGCCGGAGGCCGGCTATGCAAGGAATCTTTACTCAGTGAAGTTTGGCGCTTTTTTTTGTTTTTGTGACTTTTTTTGGCGAATTTTTTTTTAATTTTTTGACGATATTTTTAGTTTTAGCGATTTTTTTAGATTTTAGTGCTTTTTTTCGTTTTGATGCCTTTTTCGGGTTTTTGCATTTTTTTTTTAGTTTTTTCTCGATCTTTTTAGTTGTGGTGATTTTTTTCGTTTTTTTTTTATTTTGGTGCTATTTTCCCCTAACCCTTTTTTTCATTTTGGCGATTTGTAGTTTTGACATTTTTTTAATTTTTGAATTTTTTAGCGAATTGGCTACTTTGATGTAATATCGTACCTTTACCTTGTTGTCAAAATCTTTTAAATTATTTTTAAAAAACTGTTTTGTGTATTTTGATTTTATTTTCTATATTGATAAATAAATTTTAATATAGTTTGGAACAAATATTTCTTTAATATATAATAAATATCATACCAAATTCAATAAGAATCTGATAGCTTTTGTAAGAGTTATAGTAATTTGAAGATATGGCAGGTCCACGAGTCCTTGCATCAATTACAATAAAAATTACCACACAAGTTACTAGCATGGGATGTATAACATCTGCATATTTTGACGACTTTGTGTGAAGCTATGTACCCGATATTGAAAATTTAGTTTTTGGCATATATGGGCGGTAGGCGTGTCCTTTATCCTATTTAAAAAAATTAATTTTTCTTAATTAAAGTATTTTATAGTAGTGTACAAATTTCAAAATTCTGCGATAACTACTTCTATTTTCTTCCCATCGTTAATGGGACCAAAGCGCTGTCCGTTATGAGGGATGGTTCAACATTACTCGCCACTTTTATAATTACTTGTGGTGTTATAAATGCACATCTTCTCGGTAGCTAGATATATTGAATTCTCTAAATTCAAATCAGTCACATATTATTTCCTCAATAAAGTCAAATGCTATCAATTATGAATATTTTTTCTCATAAATATAATAATATACCTATAGTTTAATAAGTGGGCAATTATGACCCAACCCCACGTCCATGTAAGGAATTTCCAATATCTTGACTCTGGGTTAAAGTGCAGCCTTTTGTTTGGTATTAAAGAAACCACCACAGGACAAATACGTTTATAACCTAATACTGAGTATCTTAGTTATGTCAATTTACCGCCTCCAATAACAACGCCATGTCTCAGGTTCCCTTCATATACAATTCCAGAACTCGAACCAGTTGCTAGACCTTAGGAACCAGTCACGTGACTTGTCTTGTGATAGGTTCTATTCCATTTATAGTTACTAGTTTTAAAATAATCGTGAACCGTCAAACTGGAGCTGGCGATGTACGAATGGGCCGCAAATACAATCCAGTGTTGCAATTTCACAAGGAAAAATGTTTTCATAGACAGAAATATTAAAAACAAAGACTTTTAAATCTATTAAGCCAAAAAAAGGACAAAAATTTTTTCTAAAAATCAGTGATCCATGCATTTTACGAGATGTACAAATAAATATTCTTGAATGTTCTTGTACAAATACAAATCGTCGTGCTATGCAAATTCAAAAAGCCAAATGCCAATTGGTATTTGCCAATTGTCTATTACATTAGATATGCACATAAACACACTCACAAATTCACATACTTATTCTGCCGTACAAGTAAGTATACGTTCATACTCGTATTTGAAAATGTAATTTATCTCAATTATAATCCTACTACGATTTTAAAGCTTTCGTATATACGAATTTACGGGTATTAACAACAGACTATAATAAATCGTTCATGTACTTTTTAGAAATTAAAGATAGAGATCTCTTCTGTACCATGAAAGTCATGATGCATTCGAATCTGACCGCACATGAAACAACAATTGGGCACGCGTGTAAGATTGAGATTGAGTAAAATAACTGACGTTCTTTAAGAAAAATTAAAAACAAAGAAATATTCAAGATAAAATATAAAAAATGAAAGAAAAATAAATATTGCACTCAAAATCATATAAAGCGATTGCATGTCCATGCAAAAAAAAAGCTACCGCAAAATAACAACACATTTAGATCAAGAAAAAGAGAGAACATTTTAAGCCGATATATTTTATAGGGTCTGCATCATACGTGGATATCTTAAGCAAACTGAACTTTACAATGCCCTTCACCATGAATTTGTTATATTTTTTATATGCAATACGATGCACAAACAGCAATTGACATTTAATTGCAACTTTATGCACACACATGTATACTCCTCTGCATAGGAATACTCGGCATTGAAAGTTTTGCAATCCTTACGTTTAAGGTACGAGTAAGATGTGTTTAACACATCTTTGTGAAACACCTAGAGGAACATTTTTGCTGGACAATGTAACTTTCTAGCACTTCGCTGTATGGGTCTGTTTGTCCCTTTTTTAAAAAAAAGGTCAAAAAAGCTCCTCTTCAACGCCGATACAACGGGCTGGAATGTTATGTAAAAATATTTTCCCTGAAATTCTATTATACGTCTTCAAAGGCAATAAAGCTCATCTTGAACGCCTTATTGGAAAATCCTTTCGCTTTCGAATACTTAGCTAATTGGGCGTCTGTTTTAAACTAAGGTTGAGGATAAGAAAAAAAAGCTCACGTAATAAAAATAGATAAGACAGAAAGTTCTAAGAAGAAAAACTAAGAAGCTGATCAATAAGACTTGCATCTTCTGAAGGTTGACTAAGAAACCAAAAAAGTTCAAGAAAGTCTGAAGAACTCTCTACAAAAGCGTAAGCAATGTGCCGCAATGCACTTCGTCAGCATTCAGGTGTCTTGGGTTTCGCTGAAACCTAATCATGGCGCCCGCCTTGCACTGGTGACATTTGTAGAAATTCAGGACCAGGCATTTGGGGAGATCCTACCAACGTCCCATTTTTTGTTGATGCTGTTTCATCACTGCTTGTTTCGTGAACACAGAGCTTAGTAATCGCTGTGGATATGCAAGCGTCGTACATGGTCCCGATGGCATCGTTGATGTTTAGTGAGGTTTTCATAAATGCTGATGTTGTAGATGTGAGACTGAGCGTCGTGAAGGTTGTTGTTTGTATGCGATTGGGATTGTGGCACCAAAATATTCATAGTGGCCGCCGGCATCGCTGACACCGGCACCACATCCGGCTCGAAGGACCATAAACAAGTTGCAATCGGTAATTGCAATTCTTGTCTCTATCTGGGGGTACCAAAGCAGAGTTCGTGGACTATAGGTTTACACCAGCAGAATGGAATACGTATTTTTTGTGCCGCAACGCACTTCGTCAGCATTCAGGTGTCTTGGGTTTCCTTAAAACCTAGACAACATGCTTTCAATAAAATTAATTTAATTGAAAATTAAATTGAACGAATTTAAGTCTGAATAGTTAAAATATCTTTTGATTAAAAACCATGCAGCTCGACTAAAAATTCGTTTATATCTCAATTGGATCCACGCTCAGAAAATAGCCGACTCCCACTCGGCCAAAGATTGGCAGCCCAGCGACAGCTCTACAAATTGGAAGTTTTTTTCACAAGTGAAAAATTTACGTCAATGACTTTGCTCAAGTTAACACTAACTATTGGTGTCTTCGAACAGACCTCAGATCCCACAGCCTAGAATTTGTTGGTGTGTCACGACCGCCTTCAGCGTAACGGCTCGCAAGTTAGGTTGAACGTTTGCAATGCTGGAACCACTCTAGAAGGTGCTTAGGCGTCACTGCTTCGTAACTAGTTGTCGCTATACACAACCAAAAAAGTCCACTACTTCTCCTCCTGATTCACAAAAAATTTTGAGTCCCTATAAGTTATACTGAAAAAAGTGAATAAAATAATTATTTCCTATATATTTTTTTCGAAAGAAGTGCAGGAAAAACAATTTTTTTTTAGAACGAAATGTTAACGAAACACAACATAACACAACTAAAAAATTTTTTTAACATCAACAAAATAGTGCAAAACTACAATTTTGAAGGCAAAAATTTACATGTATGAGCTATTAGGGTGCCTGCCTAGACACGTTCAGATTGCATTGATATGTTCACAAAAGTTGTTCAGCTCTAATGTAACTACAACTTTGGCAAAAAAATTTTAGTAAAATATTACGAGTGCACGAAAAAAATATTTTTTGGCATAAAATGTTAATAAAATCTGTTTAGCGGACTCTTAGCTACATTATTGGCATATAGTTAAGCTTATAATTTTGACACAATACGCTTTTTCATTTTCAATTAATTCTGATCAACATAACACAAATTCCTCAAGTGTATATACTTTCCACTTTAAATCAGAGGACACGAAATAAATTTTCATAATAAGTTCATTTAATGAAAATTAAAAATAAGTGAACATTCTAAAAAAAAGAAGAAAAATAGAAAAAAGTATACAAAGCCAGTAAAAATTGCAGACAATAAGTTATTCTGAAACTTTAAAAGTTTTTCTGCAGTAACATCAAAGTCATATAAAAATTAAAATAAAAAAAGGAAATCATTTTTAAAATAGTTTGCAACGCCTCATAATCTCATTTAGACCGTGAAATTAAATAGGCTTCTATTCCTAATTATAATAAAGCGTAAAAAAAGGACACGGTTAGTGAAATCTTTCGGTCGTTATCGTGACCACATACAGGATCCGTACATACAGACAAACGGACGTCCAAGACAGAGTTTTTTTAAACAAGTTTTTAATTGGTTTAAATAATAAAAATTAAATTAAAAATGTCATTAGTGTTAAAAATAGTATTTTTTCTTAATATGTGGGTGTATATATTTTTTAAAAGTGCAATATATGATAAGAATAGAGCCATTTTAAGTTTAAAAAATCAGTAGTTTCGCGTGAAGTGAGAGTAGTACCCTCCTCAACGCTTCGCTTATGAGGCGTGCAATATTTCGCGCAGTAACATCATAAGACACATTAAAATTTAAATACAGCGATTTCTGCTATGTTGCTGTTGTCCAACGATGGGTAGTAGTCTTTTTAAAGGAGTTCTTAAAGGTGTATACAGTACAATTTCATGAAAGACCTATTTTTAATATCGACGCAGTTGCGTAAAAAGGGCCAATCTGCAGTTTAAAATAATGTTTCTAAGATTTACATAGATCATACAGCAAGCAAAAAACGTTTGCGACTATATAATTGGTCGGGATCTTCTAGCAATTAGGGGTCTACCTATTTCAGTACCTCCATTTTCATCTAAACGTTCTTATTTATAAGAAAAATGATAAAAAGGCCAAAATAGTGCAGTTTGGCCTGGCCTTTTTTACGTAGCAATAGTTTTAGTAATTAAAAATTAAAAGGGCCAATCTGGCAGTTTGGCCCTATATGCTTCCATATTTTTACACAAACATGAACATATTTTTACACAAATATGAAAAAGGGATTAGTCAGGTTTGTAGGTCTAGTTAAGTAGATCATTTTTACATTTTAAAAAATTGCAATACGCCCTCAAAATCGGAAGTTATCGATAAAAAACGATGTTTGGAGACTTCATGGACAAAAAAATTTGTTACTGCGCTGTTTCTGCGCCGATTTTCAATTTTTAAACGGTGTCGAATAGAGGAGGACTTAAGCTTTCCGTGTATATTTAAAACATTTTGTGTTTATGGCCCTCATAAAAAAATGCAGATTGGCCCTTCTTACGCAACTGTGTCGATATTTATTTTTAGCTTTAAAGTCGATTATTTCAAAATATTTTTATGTGGCTTATAGTGTTATTATAATAAGCCCTTTGAATTTAACCAAAACTTCTAAAACATGGCATGTAGAGGTCTCAGAGTGCTGATCATTTACTATAATGTTTGTATAATTTCGCTTTTATCCAATGAATAATTTGGAAGACTTTAGTTGAGATGATTTCGATTAGTTACAAATAGTGCACCTAAGGCACCAATATTTTCTATGGCCAAAGAAAAATGTTACAACAATGTAAAACTTCATTATTGTTGTTGGTGGCAAACCCAAAACACATACGAACGACCACAAACAAATACACAGTGAATGCAACAATTGTTATTTGCTTTAATTTCGCAACAAAAAAATAAAAAATAAACAGAAACCAATATTTCTTAAAGAAGTACAAGAAGTTTTCAAAATTGACCTCACCTGAATTGTAAGGCATGTACTTAAAATAAATAGATATGAAATAAAAGAACAACAACACATAAATAATGTGAAATCGAAAATATGCTTTAAGTATTAATGGCGCCTTACATAATGCATCTTGGCTAATAAAACAATATGTATGTTTTTCCATATATTTGTAAATTGGATGCAGATGAATGTACAGCTTTTGGAATTTTCATTTAAAGCTTTCTCCCCATTATTATGCAAGAACATTTGTTGCTGTTATTATTATTGTTATTATAGTGGCATCGTCAGAATGTGTTTAAACAAAATGATTGGAGCACGAAAATCAAATTTTCTAAAATGCTTGATTTTAAAGAACATTAAGATATTTTGATATTCTTTGTACTCATGTTAAGTGATGATGCTATTTATACAATCTGAAGGAGTAGTTACAATAATGCAGAAAAATATCATAAAAGAATTTTTTCAAAATTCAATAGATTCGTTGAGTTTTTTTCCTCTTTTTAGAAAACAAATATTTTCAAAAAGTGTTGCCAAGCTGCTTACTTGTCCACACACAAATAAAATCAAGATTTGATTTCAGTGATGAAATTTACAGTATTGTGTTTATTTTTTTGCCTAAAAGATGCGTTTAATAAAAACATCGTTTTATCGCTTCTTCTGTCAACTTTTCCTTTGGTTTTAATAATTTTTCTTGTGTGATGGAAAGCTGGAGCAATAAGCGGTAAAATGCAGGGAAGTCTGGATCTTACTGTAGAATAGTGCAATGTTAGAGGGTTGGCAATCTAAGCGGTAAACAGTTTTATTGTAACTTTTAAAAAAAGGATAACTCTAACACTTGCGAAAATATCCTAGAACGTATTACTTGTTGAGATCCCCGATGAAATTAAATATTTGGGAGTTTTCTCTAAACTCCTTTGGAATCGTAATACTACTCATACTACTAATAAATCCACACTAGGGTTTGCAAATAATCGCAGATTCTCATAACCGCGATTACGATTAAAAAATATGCGACTAACCGCTATTATCAGTTAATCGCGATTACGTATTTTATATTTCTTCTTTTCCTTTTGCTTTTGTAAAGTAAATCATAAGCCTATAAACAAATTGGTACACAATCAAACACGCACTCTTTATGAGTGTCCCTAAATCTAAAAATATAACAAAAGCATACTTTACTGTTGTTGCTACAGAAAGTGAAAATGTAGTAAATAAAACTTTACACTTGGGGTCAAAAGTACGGGTACGCTCAAATTCAATGCCAATGACAGTGATATAAAAATAAATATTTTGAAATCAGCTTCACGAACAAGTGCCAACAATAAGAGCCCACAACTACCCGAAAAAGAAAAAAACGATAGCAAGTGGCTCCTAGAAAATGGTAAAGAAAAACCAAAAATCCAAATGGGTATTGATCGTTACATTGAAGTTATAAATAAGAAAAGAAAAAGAAGTCCAAAATCGAAAAACCTCTCTCCAGTGGCGAAAATGCCCGAAGGTGGTAAATTTGATGCAGCCCCTTATGAAAATCGGTTTTCAATTCTACAAAACGATGAAGATGAAATCACCACTGTCAGGTCCAGCAAGCCACCCCCAATTTACTTAAGGGAGAAAAACTCAAATGAGTTAATTAAAATGCTAGCACAATTAATTGGTGAAGAGGCATTTTAGTCATCCCGATATTACGCGTCGCGACTGATGAGACAAAAATTCAAGTTAATGAAGAAAATCATTACGGCGCAATAATTTCGGAGTTGGAAACACAAAATAAAAATTTTCACACCTACAAACTGAAAAGTGCAAAATGCCTCCAGGTAGTGATAAAAGTTATGGATTGATATGTGGATCCAGAAGAGATAAAATTGGGTATGATAAATAATAATTTTAAAGCGAAAACCGTTACAAACATCAAAAACAGAGAAAGAGTTCCCCAGCCACTATTTCTGGTGGAACTAGAATCAGGTGAATTGTAATTAAAAAAAAAAACTAAATACACCACATAATCGAGCTGGGCCTATGCAATGCCTGAATTGCCAAGAATATGACCACACAAAAACATATTGTTAGTTGCGCACTGTTTATGTTGTATCTGGAGAACTACACAGCACTGCCAATTTTGGTAAACCAAAAGATGATTCAAAAATTAAAAAGTGTAGTAATTGCTCTCAAAACCAGACTGCCAACTACAGGGGCTGCCCTGTTATGTACATGTCAAGCAGTCTTTGTCTAAAAGACGTAATCATATCGCAGAATATATTTTCATTGCTTCCAAGGAATTTTGCAAATAATTAGTAGAAAAGTCAGTCAAAATTTATTTTATTGATGCAAACATTTTTAATTTCGTTATAGTTTTAGCAAATACACACGATGCTCTTTAAAAATTAGATTATTTTTAAATTTATGAATTTATGTTCATCTAAAAATTAATAGTTATATACTGTTATATACACTGAAAATAGTTATATACTGAAAACACTGTTTTGTTTTTAAAATTAGTATAAAGCGACGTGAGTTGCAAAAAGAGGACTTTTTACCTTTTTTCCCAGAGGAAAATATCATTATTGATCGCCAAAGAGGAAATTTTTCTTTACATCGCTTCCAAATCGGAAACGAGAACTTCATGCAATGACAAGCCTATGTAAAAATTATTAGAAATTATCCAATTTTGCACTACTTCTGGATCGAAAATTCTAAATTTTCATGAATTTTTTTGGATGTCTATTTTTACTGGGAAGTTCATGTAAAAATCATTAGAAATGATCCGCTTTTCACCACTTCTGGATCAAAAGTTCAGTAAGTTTTTTTTACTGCGTTCCCTTGTACTGACTAATCAGTAAGCTTTCCTTAAAGAAATTGTTTATACATATCAGTTACATATATAACAATTGATACACAGCCAAAATTAAACTTCATTATGATGATTGAGGACCTATAGACCAATTTGTAAATTCAGAAAAAAATTTTCCAAATTTCCGAATTTCCAAATTTGTGTATTGACAAAATTTTTAAATATTTCATATAAACAAATTTGTAAATTCAAACAAATAATTTATTGAAGTAGGACCTAAAATTGTTTTTATAAAATCAAAGAACACATTTTGACTGAAAATTTAACTGGTTCTTGTTGTTGCTTTTTAGTGTAACCCTTAATTACTCGCACTAAGAAAATTTCATATATGCTCGCATGGGGCCTCAGCTGACCCCAGACTATTCTCATTGTTTTTAATACACATATAGTGCATAATTAACTCAGTAAAATATTTTTTATTTTTAATTTGTTTATTTAAAATATAATTTATCAGCAAGCAAAATGAATTAATATCTAATCATACAAAAATTAAACAGAGTTAAAATAACTTCAGAAATTAACATTTTATTCTCATGGCGAGATAAAAATTTTATATGATGGTTCTTTTTGGTAACTTTCGGGATCTCTCGCATTACACTGTTGACAATATTTTTTTAGACTGCCCGCTGCACACAAAGTTTACAGATTTTTTGAATTTTGCATATCCATTTTCTTCATTCAAAGAACTTGCGTAATTACTCGCATGGGGTCACAGCTTAAGAGAGCAGCACTGTAGCTTTATTTGTCCGTAACTTGATCCATGTACCTGTTTTTTTAACAATAAAGTGCTTTGACCCCATGCGAGTAATTAAGGGGTAAATAAGAAAAAGATTTATTGAAATAAACAAACTATTTATAAAATTTGATGCAAATTTCAAACAAAAAGCAGAAAATTTTAGAAGTTTTTTGTGTGTAGACTTGAGCGTTACATAGAAAAAATTATCATAGGTTTTTATTTTAACACAAATGTGTTTGAATTTGTTTTTAAGTTTTATTATTTTTTTCTTTGGTTTTTAAATATTCCAATACAAAATTATTACGACTTTTAGTGTTTAATTTTACAAATTTTGTGATAGGTCCCATTTCCATAAAATAAATATTTGAATTCATGAATTTAGTAATAGAATACGAATTATAGATTTTTCTGTGTTATTGATACTTGAAGAATCTTACATCCCATATGAGGAAAATGGGAAACTTTCACAGAAAAAAATAGACAAGAATTATATTCAATAAAACCATGTTATTAAAAAAATATGAATTTCAATAACATTTATCTTTAACATAATAAAATATTTCGTTGTAAGTATTTCTTTTCCATGCCGGTTATTTCTTTTCTTTTTATACATAAGTACTTAAAACAAGTTGTATCCCATAAAAAAATAAATGGGATATGGCTCAGCTATAGAGAGTATGCTTTACGTCCGGAAAGCCCGGGTTCGTATTCCAGCCATGTCAACATTTTTTTAATTTATATATATATTTTTATTTTGAAATAATTTTGTTATCAATATAGGGGAATTCTTTATCACAGGAAATTTGAAAAAAAAATTATTGAATACCGGGATTTTTGTTATCAAAAACGAAACTTATTTTTTTCTGTGTTCAGAATGTCCAATGCATTAGGACAATCGCAGATTCAGGGAGGGGGGAGGAAAATGGGATATTTACCAAATTAAATTTTTTTAAATTTTTATATAATAAAAATTTTCTAATTTGGCTTAAAAAAATAGATTGTTCATCATTGCAGTCTGATTAATTCAGAAGTCATTGAGTATGTGAAAAAATAATGCTACAACGGCCTAAAGATAATTTTACTCCAAGATTTTTAGCGTTTTTTTTTTCTAAGGGAAAGAGTTATCCAATCCTTTTCTAACTTATGATAAAATCGGTGTAGCAAGGTCTCCAAAGCTCGAGATTTCGCAAAAATCAGGTAATTTTACTTTATTGTGAATAAAATCAATATTGATCCACCGATTTTCGTGAAATATCGCTTATTTTATTAGTGGTATATGTGGCTTTTTAGGGAACAAAAAGTTAACATTTTGCTATTTTTGATTTTTTTTAAATAAAATGTTTCAATTTTGCATAACAAAAACATATTTTTCATCATTGCGGTCTGCATAATGCCGAAACCATTGAGTATATAAAAAAATAATGTTAAAACGGCTTAAAGATAATTCTATTCAAAGTTTTTTTTTATTGGTTTTTACAATAGAATTGAACAACCCCTTTATATGTTATGATAATATCTTTATAAATTCCTAATTTTCAAAATTAATAAAAAAAAAATCTATCCATAAAATTTAAAAATTTGAGTGTTTTCGTAGTTAGGGGACTAAAGCACATCAAACAAATACTGTGCTAATCCTAGGAATTTTTCTTGTTGCATAGTGTAATCAGAGATGGGGAATTTCATACTAACCAAAACTGATTAAAATTGTGATAAGAAATTAAAAATACCTCTCGCATTATATTTCATTAAATAAAATTGTTAAATAAGTAGTTAATATTCCTATTAACTAAATTCACCTTAAAAGCTTGTAGAAACGACCAAAAATCGCTGATGAGCTGATATAGCTTCCTCGAAATCAGCACTGATCATTCTGCTAGTCTGCTTAGATATTCTAATATTCCACTCTTAATAACATAAATTTACTTTAATTCAGATATTGAACTTAAGCCGAAATAATAACTTTAAACTTAAAAAAAGGAATTAATGTCAAATCTGATTCCAATAAAAAAAGAAAAAGGAGAAATATAAATGGACACTGATTGGCTATCGCCACTGATTGGCAGACGAAGACAACGTTGTTATGTTCTTCCGTATATTAAAAATAATTGTATCCTTGACCGCGGAATAGTGTATCATATCCAGTTCTTTACGAGACAAGAAGAAGCTTTTTCATTAGTCTGTATTTATTTTGTTGGTAACTTCCCTCAAAGTCCCGCTATTATTAAACCGATTTGGATTTTTTTCTTAATTTCGAGGACCACACTTTCAGACTGGATTTCATGTCCGTTCGCCTATTTTGGAGATTTATTAAGTGATTGAAACGTCACATTAAAGAGCAACTGCTGTTAGGCATAAGTATCAACATTTATTTTTGTTTTTCTTTTATATAAAAGGAACATGTTTGTTTTTAGAATTTTAACTTTCACATGGCATCAATTATGTGAATATAATGATCGTTTGTAGCAAAAAAAAAATAACAGTTTACTTCATTTTTCGCACGATTTTGGTGTTAAGAAATAAATGAAAAAAATATAAAACAAGACACAAAATATCTAAGTACAAGTACATTAAACACACAATTACACGGACACCATTTGGACCACAATTCAACAGATGCAGGAGATTTTTTCAAGCAAAAAGTTTAGTTAAAATTTTGCTAATATAAGATTTTTTGCCTTTAACATTTCTTTCACTTCTTATCTTTGTTGTCGTATTTCTTTATTTTAAAGCCAAGCAAACCTTTCATTAAACCAGAATTCGCGTGCACTGCTGCCACATATAATAATGATGAATTGGGGAGATTATAATAATTATTTACTATACAAATAAACAAAGCAAAAAAATCATCAAGTTAATTTACATCTTGCACTTGCAGTCATTCTTACTTATTCATTCATTGGCTACTTGATATTATCCAGTACAAACATATCGTCTCTTACATGACTAACTGACATAACTTATTTGTTGTGTTAACGGAGTTAAGGCCATTAGTAGACTTTCCTAATCACGCTACAGCTTGCTCACATTTACAGACGTTAATCCGTTATAAATATTGAGATTTAAGCATGAAAAGCCGAATAAAATGCCCATCATGTTAATTTTAAATTTAATGTTACATATATAACTACTAACTCGTATGGCCAACGGACGACACAATCGTCCGTATTTCAGAGACAAATAATTTCCCTAAACTTCCCAAAAAAATTATTCAACGTCATAAAAATCTCTAAAAATAGCCACACAATATATAATGCAACTATGTATAATTATTTAATGATATATGTTTAGTAACTTTCCTACACTGAAATTAATAAATTCAGTAAAGTGTGACTTTGACTAGCGCACGAAGGCTTCCTTCCGTTTGAATACCATATTCATAATTGCTTTTTTCGTTTAGCGACTTTTTTTCGTTTTGAGTTTTGTTTTAACTTTTTTTTATTTTGACGAATTTTCTTTTTTTCGATTTATTTAGTTTTGAAATTTTTTTTTGTTTTTGGCGATTTTTTTTCGTTTCGGGGATCTTTTTAATGATTTGTTAGTTTAGCAGTTTTTTTCATTTTTGTGCTTTTTTCGTTTTGGTGTTTTTTTAGATTTGGTTTTTTTATAATTTGGCGATTTTTTTGAATTTTTTTATTTATCCGCTTCTTCCTTTATGCAATTTTTTTTTTTTTGGTTTGGCGATTTTTTATTTGTGGTGGTTTTTCGTTTTTGAAATTTTCTTAATTTTGATATTTTTTAGCTACAGCGGTTTTTTTTGTTATGGTGCTCTGTCTCTTTTCATTCTGGTTTTGTTGTTTTTTTTTTTGATGAGGTGCCCTTTTGCTTTAGTTATTTTTTTCTAATTTTTTGGCGATTCTTTTTTTTTGCGGTTTTTTCTTTTGCTGATTTTTTGTTGTTTTAGCGTTTTTTAATTTTGGCGAATTTTTTAATGTTGTCTACTTTCTTAGTTTGGTGTTTTTTCGTATGGATGCTTTTTGGTTTTAGCGATCTTTTTAATTTTGTAGATTTTTTTTTTTTAGTTTTTGGCGAATTTTTTTTGTTTTGGCGACCTGATTTCGTTTTGGAGAATTTCGTTAGTTTGGCGATTTTTTTAGTTTAGTCAGTTTTTTCATTTTGGTGTTTTTAGCGCTTTTTTCATTCTGGCGATTTTTTTAAAGTTGTCTTCTATTTAGTTTTGGTGTTTTTTTCGTCTAAGTGCTATTTTCTTTTGGCGATTTTTTTAATTGTTGGTGATTTTTTTTAGTTTTTTTTTTTGTTGGGCGATTTTTGTAGTTTACGAGTTTTTTTTGTTTTGGCAATTTTTTTCGTTCCAGATATTTTTTGGTGATTTGCGTTTCGGCTTGTTCGTTTCATTTGAAGGGACTTCCTTTAATTATTCATTTTGTTTGTTTCAATTGTCTAATTATTGCTTTTCATAAGACGCACCTTAATTTCAAAATCACATTTCCTAATAGAATACCATTCAATTTTCAGTTTGTTTAGCATTCGTTACTGTTGCCTGTAAAATACTGCACTAACTTTGAAAATTTCAAGAGTTTGCTTATTACAGTTTGTACCATAGAGCTCATTGACAAAATTACGTCGTTAAAGTTACATTACCTAATAGAATACCCTTTTAATTTTATATTGTTTGAATTTCAGTACTTATTGGTGTATTCTGTATAATAATACACTAAGTCTGAATATGTGAACTGCTTATATATTACATTAGTATTTTAACGCGTTTCGTTGCTCGCTTTAGAGCACCCTTTCATTTTTAATGGGCTTTTAATAGTTGTTGTTGTAGCAGCTAAAGTAACACATGTTCTGTGAAAATTTCAGGTCCGTACCTTTTGCGGTTCTCGAGACAGACAATCAGACTGACAGCCTAGCGCAAACAATAAGCTTTCTTAACACCTTTCGTGTACGGAAACCTATAATGAGCGGTCAAATATAAAAACAAAACACCTTCCAATGAATTAAATCAATTTATTGACCCCTCTTCCCTTTTGTTCCTATGCCATTCCTAAAATTCTCCCACATCATAATATAGAAACATATGTTTTATTGTTACTTTTTTGGAAATCCAGTTGCAAAATAACACCGACTTGTTTTTTGTCATTTTTTGTTTCATTTATTCAACTTACATGCATGAGTAATACGTGTGTATGTATTAGTAGCAACTTTAAATGCTTACAGCTCCCAAAATACTGAACCAATTTTAGCAAAATATGAGTTGTACAAATCTGTAAATAAATATGTTTAAAATGGTATAAGTTTTTATCAATATCGGCTGTATAATGTGAGTATAAACTCTTTCACAAAAAATCGGTATGCCTATAAATTATAAAGATTATATTGCATTTGAATCTTTTTTAAGAGAAGTAACACAATCAGGCAATTAATGCCTAAACTTTATTAATTAATGTGTTACCTTCCTTGGAAAATGTGTACTGCAGCCCCTCTGGTGTCAAGTAGATGCATTAATTTTTTTAAACTGTGTAGCCATTTACTTGTCCTTTTACTTCATCTACTGTGCTGCTAAAATACCGACGAAGAAGGGAGCTGTGAAGTGCACTAGTATATGTTAGTACTAATCGCTGTCGGTACTGCCAAAGTGATCAGTGCTATGCCTTCATCACCTTAACAGAACAACAACAACCAACACAACACACTAATGAACATCAGAAAAATTTATGATGTTGTTGGCATGACTGAAACTAGTCTTGAACTGAAGACCTCTGGGCTTGTAGGCAAACGCACTAACCATTCAGCTAACAGCACCCCCAAACACTCTTATTCACGAACCAGTTATCACAACATTTTTTATTACAGTAAGAATATTTGTGATAATTATGACAAATACGTGGCATATGCCAATAATAACTTAATGTTAAAGATCAGCAAAATATATAGTTTTAATGCGAAATCTAGAATAATATACATATATTTTATCCTTCCAAAAAAACACACAGACACAAAATTGTGTGGTATTTATTATAAAAAATTAGAGGAAGTTCAAGTTCATTATTTTAATTAATGTAAATTTAAATTATTATTAAGACTGGAATATTAGAATATCTCATCAGACTACCACAACGTATTAGTACTACTAATTTCGACAGTATCTACACTGTCTTCATCAGCGTTCTTTGTTCGCTCTTACCACGTGTGATCGTGGATACTAGTATTAAGGAAACATCTACTGTTTAACAAATTTGTTTTACGAAATAGAATATGAGAGTACTTAGCTCGTTTTTTAAATTTGGTGAGCACGAAATTTGCCCTCTGATCATTTCTTTAAATATTGAAATTAGAGGATAATACCATTTGGTTCCTATTAGGTACAAAGGGCCACAACTCTCTCTCTCTCTCTCTCTCTCTCGTTCCATTGGGTTCGGTTTTATGAAAGATGTTTTATTTGGTTGAGCCACCATCTTATACTTCTCTTTGCTTGAGTAGAATTACGTACTACAACATAAATAACGATGTTAAATAGAAGAGGGGATGGAATGCATCAATGTCGGATACCAGTTACAACGTAAAAGTTGTTGCTCATCGCGTTATCGTGCGAAATTCGATATTTAAAATCCCTGTACAGAGCTTGGATAAGCGTAGTAATTTTAGATGGAACGCCTTGCAAGCAAGAGCTGTCCAAATTGCAAGGTTATTCAGGGTGTCGAAAATTTTTCGAAGTATATAAAGACCAAGTAGAGGGGAGATTCCAACTCTGCTAAGTGTTCTGCAATTATACGCAAGCTACGACCATGTAGACGATTGACTTTTGTGGACGGAAGCAAGCCTTTTCAGGTCTGAGATCTGTCATTATATGTAGCATCTGAAATTTTCTTGTTGATAATATGCGCAATTAACTTTTTTACTGCGTTAAGGGTTGTGATACCTCTCCAGTTCCTACAATTGCTAAGGTCTCCTTATTTTAATATTTACAATGACACCTTGCTTAAGCTGCGAGTCGAGTTGGAAAGTAAGCCAGAATTTTTCAGTGCGAGGTATCAGGAGGACCGCAGTTATTTGACAGATTTGAGCATTTGACAGATTTGACATTTTGAGCGTGAGTTCTTGTAGTATTAATAATCAATTTGGATTCACAAGCAAATACGTTCGAAAAAATTAATAAACAATTAGCTACTGGATTGAGCTTTCCACATCTTCATATACACTAGGGTGATTCATTTCCGCAAAAAATTGTTTTTTTCTCGGTGCTCAAGCAAAATTTTAATCTATATATAGAAAAAACAATTCTCGCCAAGACTGAGCTCTTAATTCCAATTCTAAGTACTTGCAATTTAAATGTGAAGTTTTCCCATATAAAATACATGTAAAAAAAATTTTATTTTTTCAAATTTCTTAAAGAGTTACACAAAAAACGCTAAGGCAATTTTAAAGAGCGTGAAATTTCCGGTAAGGTCCATCAAACCGCTTCTCAATATGATGAAATGTGTCTAAGCATTAGAAATTTGAAAAAATAATCGTGCAGCAAATTTGTTATAAAAGATGATTTTTGATATATACGAATTCTATTTTTACCTCTCTTCAGATTTTCTCTCATCTATAGGATATTTAAAAAGTTGGCAAGACCACAGATTGCAATGATTTTGTCTTCCAAATTTTGCTTGCGTGTACTTTGTACTAAAGAATGAGCTACCCTATTGCTTTTTTTATTATTTGAAATATATATTTGAAATTAGTGTAATGTTCTGTTCTAATGGTGACTCTTATTTAGCTAAATATTTAATCACGAAGGTATTTTAAGTAGTTTAGTATATAAAGAGCTGCATTACTTCTATCAGTTTTTGTTTTCTGTAAAGGATTAACTCATAAACAGCTCGTGCTATTATACATTCACATTCGCTAATGCATAGTGCAGTGGGAATAGATTAAAATTTGGATGGATGAATGTGTGCTTTTCAAGATGCATGGTTTGTATCTCTGTGCAATACAGTCTGTTAGTACTCTACTCTGTCTACACCTAAGACAAATAGTTGTTGTGTTTGACTTTAATGTTGTATCGTTATCTTTAAAGAAAATGTTTCATCTCTTTGTTGGATTTTGTTTTCGTTAAATAATGAAACGCATCGACGGACTAAAATTTTACTCAATGAGAAATGAGATGAAATTTTAGATGCCATGATGATGATTTATTTAAATTGCATGTTGTGATGTTGCGTCTTTCTATCATGTAAACATTATATAGCTCCTCTCCTGCACCCTTTCAATAAAAACAACTTAAAGCACAATTGCTTTAATAAGAAACACAAAACAAAATCACAAAAAAACTTAATCATGCTTTTAGCTTTAACACAACAAACAGTTTGTTGCTGCTTTTATTAAAAAAAAAAAGTTGATGCAGCACATAAATGATGTTTCTTGTCTATTGTTGCCACACAGCCAGCTTAATTCAAACTTAATATCAACCATGTCATGAGACGACTTTGAACCTGACTTATGTACGAATTTCAGACAGTTTCATAATGCAGTCATACGTTTGGTGTGCATGATCACGAGTACGATGCCATTTTTCTACATGCAGCCAATCAACCAACAGCCAATACTCGTATTATACGATGCATGTGTGCAAGTTAAATTCTATTTTTAATTTTAATTTAATTTGATAGATTTTACTTGAAATGCAATTTAATCTTGAAATAAACTGAACTTGATGTTTGATAAAGACCTTTGAAGTTTATTTTTAGCATATATGTACGTGAACATGTGCTCGTGAAGAAGGTCCTTCCATTTTCTGGAATTAAGAAAGTTTATCTTGTATAGGGACAGAGGATAACATTAATGTTAACTGACATTTTATGTTGCTTATGTTTTTTGAAAGATTTAAAAAATAATAATAATAATTATTACGAAATTCTATGCGTTTTAAACCTCATTTGAAACATGCCGTTCCCAAAAATTTGATGTATTCACAGAAAGTTTTTTAATTCTTGTGCTGAAGATTTTTGAATGCTACTATTTATGTACATCTGCATATTTGGTATTGCTTATTAAATTTCATCTTATTTTCGAAAAGCTCGATCGCAAAAAAATTTTGTTTTGTAGATTAAATTAGTGCATTGATTTTTTCTGAGAATGATGACACAAGTTGACAAGTTCTGGTCAACATTTCGACTGGAGCAATTGCAAGTTGTTTTTTATATAACTTGAGGTGCTAAAATCGAAGCTGTAGGCACTGCTATTTATTTATAAAAATTATATGATAACTTAATTTAATACTAATAAATACTTTCATTCTTTGTAGTGAAACAGAGCAGAAATTATGATAGAAATCACACCTACAGCCTCCACACTGACAGTCTAGCACACTATCCACTAGCTTATCGAGACACTCAGTTTTTTTATTGGTTCTAGTTTTCCACATATACACATACAGAAAAATTTCAGTGTAAAATCGACGAAAACCAGATTAATTTAACAGTTTTCGGTAGTGATTTTGCTTCATAATTCAACATGAACTACAATAATCTTGAAGGAACATTTATGCGTTGAATTAAATATATACTTCATGTTGATATAATATTGCAGTACAGTTGAATAAAAAAATTTAAACTGAAATAATACAAAAATCATGTTGAATCAATATTGGAACAACATGAAGAATCATGTTGAATCAAAGTTATTGCGAGTTGAAACAACGTCAACTTGATATATAAATAAAACTAAGACTCATGTTGAATTATAGTTATATCAAGCGGAAAAAACATGACTTTAATGTAGCTTTTTTATTAATTATTTAACTTACTTGATGATTAGCATAGACATCAGAAAACTTTGTGTTGTAGTTGGCTCAAGCCCCAGCCAAGATTTGAACTCGTGCCACTTGCATGATATAGTTCACGCGCTAACAACTGCAGCCACAACAGCTTCAAAGTTTGCTTTAGCTATACACTAAATAATTACCCATCGTATGAAAAATAAATTTCATTTTAATTCAACATGATTTAAGTAATTATTTAACATAAAACTTACTTGAAATTAAAGTTATAGTCATGTTGATTTTAAAATGAAATGTAACTTCTATAACAAAGTTATTTTAACAGTGAAAAATTTTTAATCAAAGATATTTAAGGGAATTCAAATAAAAAACACAAACTTAGTAGCAACATGATTTTGTAATCTGCTCAGTAGTTTCAGAGATATGGTGGAACTTTGGCAACAAAAAAAATTAATTAATTAAAAAGAAAACTAAAATGGCATTATTTTTCTATTTCTAATTGTTCAGGTGATAGAAAAGGCGAAAGACATCTAGAAAAACAAAAATCTACAAAAAATTCTTAGAAAATTACCCTAAGAAACTAAGTGTCGGTCAAGAATCAAAACATAGCCTAGAAGCAAAGCATAGAATCAAAACATAGCTCCCGCTGAGAGATATCAAAATAAAAATTTTTCATTGGGTAAAAACATTTATAGCACATCGGAGCAGTGGTTTTGCTGTTTAAATAATAATAGCTGATCCCTATGTATTTTCATCGGCTGATTACGATGACATTATTAGTTTTGCCCCAGCAGCTCTAGTTTGAAAGATATGGAGACATTTAATATTTGCATAATTTACACCACTTTTTGTATTATTCGCTTAATATTGTACGAATGCTCCTCCAGACCTTAAAATACTTTCTGCATTATTAATCTACACAAAAGTCTCTTTCATTTGGGTAAAGTCACATTGATGAGTATATCAGGATATCTTACTGTTATTGCAAGGATGTTAAATACCGAAAATAGCGTTACGTTTTACGTGAATAGCTCTATTTTTTTTATCAAAATTAAAAATTTTAAAAATCTTGATCCACTACCAGAACAATTGAAATAATTGAAAAAGAACTTCCAATATATGATGTTGAAGTGTGTTATTAATCAGAAAACTTATATTCCAGAATTTGCAAAAAACAACTCGAAGGCTTCTGGTGTATCTCTCACACTTTTTAATAGGTAGTTTTTTCTCATTAAAAATGTAGCTACCCACCGAAAATAAATTTGACACAAGGATGCAGTAAGATTAAATAGAAGGGCATGAAAATAAATGTTCCTCGGTAGCTCAGTGGTTACTGTTCTAGCCTACCATGCTGAGATCGCGGGATCGATTCCTGATTCAATACGCGAGCAAAAAGTATTTAATAAAAGTAAGTTTCCAATTGTGTTTGTACCATTTAATACATAAATAAATATAAAAACAACATAAAATAATTTCAAATAAGAAATGTATCCAAGTGTAGGTGAAATTGTTATATAAACAGCTTAAATTTTTTAATTATATACATACAAAAAAGACATGGGGTTAATGCATCTAAGATGCGCAGAAAGAAGTTCATACCTCCAGAACAGGGATGGCAAAATTGGTACAATTGTACCACTTTTGGTACAAATCGTACTATAAAAGTACAATGGTACACCAATGACTTATTTAGTACAGTTAATAATTTTTGTATTTTATAGAAAATCTCCTTATTGCAGCTCTTTTATTATGAAACAATTTTTGCACTTCTCGTCCACCCGTTCATATGCAACATTTTATCTGAATTAAATTTAAATTTTGCGAAGTATTGATAACAAAGTTCGACTTAAAAGGATGTCAGATAAGACCAGCTCACCAAACGGAGTCTCTGCAATTTAAAGCTCTTGCAGATCATGATACATAATAAAGTCAGAAAAAAAATACATTTTTATAAATTTATTTGCATTGTAGTAAAGGCGAATATTTCGGAACTTTTTTGAGAATATATTCTACTACCTTCCAATAGCTAGTATATCGAAACTAATCAGTCCTTTTTGATTAGAAATTTGTCACAGATAGTACTATGTGGGCATTTCCAAGGAAAGTCCACTTTTTGTCACGTGCGACATCAAGAAATTGTGCTCGTTAAAGAAAACATAAGTTTGTATTACTTTTTTATATATTTGTGTAGGCCGTAAGTAGCTCTACAGTATGTAAGAGCTTAGGAAAAACCGAACTACATGGCTCTGAAATAGAGGCTTAATTGCTTGATGTCACAAATTGTAATTTTACTGTGGAAATGCCTATATATATTTATGTACGTATAGAAAAGTGATATATTTTCGACTCTTAATACATATTTCTTGTTTCAAAAATCTGTTTTGGTACAATTATGTCTAAAAAAGTACAATTTTGGACAACAATTGCCATCCCTGCTCCAAACCTACCAAGTGGGACATCCCATATAAAAATCATGTAATACCGAAGCAGGTTGGTAAGGGAGAGTACAAAAATCTCTCCCTTGCAAACCTGCTTCCGGTAGACGGATATTTTTGCTGGGTATCAGGACTGCGATTTGCATACAGACAAAAATTTAAAATATGTGCTTATTAGCACTTTGCAATAAACCAAAAAAAGTAAACCATTTAATTTGGATCTAAAAAATCTTCATTGCAACATAAATTAATCCTTTTTATATACATACAAATACATAAGTTTATATCATCGTGAGTATAATTTAAGTAATTTATAGCAGGCAAATAGATAATTAATATAGATCTGAAAATACACATATCATCCGCATAATATTAATAATGCTGCACATACACACTCACATAAATGCATTAAACTAACATAGATATAATACAAATAGTTTAATCTTGCTGAACTATTGTTAAAATTATGTTTAAATAGATTCGTTTGTTCGATCGCATATTTTCATTTCCTTATAAACTTAGACTTAAATACACACATAAATCTAATTGCTGCATATAAGCAGCCACCCGGTTGGCCATATCTTTTAGACATCTTGCAAGACCGATGCATGACAACGTCAAAGCGTCGATGACCTGTTGGTGACAGTTCAATCAGATCAGTAAGGAAAGTTTGGAACAAATGACCGCTTTGAAAATAATCGAAGATTTTCATAATTGCGATTACGATTAGAAAAATATGCGACTAATCGCGATTATCGGTTAATCTG
Organism: Panzeria rudis; assembly: GCA_956483635.1. NCBI lineage: Eukaryota > Metazoa > Arthropoda > Insecta > Diptera > Tachinidae > Panzeria > Panzeria rudis. Next base: position 99,208,436 of record OY101450.1, on the reverse strand, counting down.
ATATTAAAACAAAAATAAATATCGTAAATCATAAGTAGTGATTCATAACGTACGATTATCAAAAACAATTCTATGAGAAATCTCTCTTGATGGGAAACTTTTTCTGGAACAAAATATAGCCGACCTTTTTGTATCAAAGAGCAAAAGTTTTTAATCATTTATATATTATTCGCCTTTCTATTATTACCGATTTTATTATACATATGCATATGTTTATATATTTAAATTTTGTAATAGTATGGGTTTCTAATATAAGAAAAACTGCTTCTATCTGCCCATCGAATGAAAAATATTTTTATCAATCGTAATACAACAATGAAAATCTGTTAAGTTAAAATTTTCGTGGTAACCGATAGTCTAGTTTAATTTTGTTTAGGTAGCTCAGTTCAATCTCAGGGATAATAAATTTATATGTATTTATTTGGATGTGTTTTTATGTATGTACACAGAAAAAATTATGATAGCTTTTTTTTGAAACAAACATGTTTTTGGAACTGATTTAAAGTCTTTATTATTGCCTCTATTTAGTTTGATAAATAATTTTGTTTGACTTATTATTTCATCTCATTTACCTACCCCCAATGTTGGCAACCTGATAAAATTATAAAATTCTTTGATATATTTTTTAAATTTCTCTAAAACATTTTTTGATTGAAACAATTTGTTTATTGAAAAAATCAGAATTTTTTTTCAAACAAATTATTACAAATTTTTGCGTTTGAATTTACAAATTTCTTTATTGGACCTAAATTGAACAAATTTACATTTGATTCAGGGAATTTGGTATTTGAAGTGAAAAATTAGTTTTTTCTGTGTATGTATGTATACGTAAGTATCTCTAAGAAAATAGATTAGCTCAAATTTATAGTATCACCCCCATATATTATACAAAATTATACAAAATTTTAAATTGAACGTTGCAAGATTAGTTTGCGGAGAATATCTACAAACTAGTTGGCATGACCAGTTGAGTAACTTTTCTTTTACCCATTCTTTGAGTACGGTTAGATTGTCTTAAAAGAAACTGTAATCGATAAAAATCGTGCATGACAAATGTGGAAATTTCCTTAAGAAGTCGTTGATGAAAATGTCCTCTGCGACGGGTTGGTCAACCGGGCATGTATACGTATTTATGTGGTGAAAAAATAAAAAATAATATATTACAGGTACTCTTGTGGAAGTGGCTTTTAAGCCATTAAACCAGTTTTATTTATGCAACGCATTGAGCTTGATTACTAGTCCATATATATATATATATATTTTTTAATCATTGCAAATGGAATGGACATTCTTAACATTTATAACTAGAAGTTCGCTATTTTTTGTATTTCTTATAAAAATGGTTCAATTCAAAAACTATACAAATGCTATGGAAAAGTGAATGTAGTGCAGGAAGCAAGTATATACACAAATATTCTTTGAATTATATGGTTGGTGTTAAGGATTGTACTTTCTTTGATAACAGTGAACCATTTGTCTTAGATGACTTAGGATATATTTTTGTTTTATTTTCCTCAAATGAAACTTATTTCAATAATTCTAATAAATGGTTTAAAACTTATGACTTTTGTGCTTAAATATCTCACTCAAAGAAAGCATGATATATTGTAAAGAGTTTTAAATCGTAAAATACACATATAGAAATCATGCCTCTTGTAAGCAAGTTTTAAACGGGTAAAATTCTTTATTTTAATTAATGGTATTTTTTCAAACAAATTTTGATTTTCAATCCAAAGTGCAACTGTAGGCAAAAGTTCGCAACGTTATATTGAGAAAGTAATATACATGATGTAAACTAGATACTCTATCTCAGCCTCAGCGTCTTCAATTGGTATTAGGAACAGTGATGGAAAATACAGATTTTGAAATGGTACCGAACTTCAACTTAAAAAGTACTACTTTCACCTTAATGGTACTTTTTTCAACACAATTTAAAAAATACAACTTCTGCCATTCTTAATTATCATACAACAGAATCATTCTTGGCATTTGAACATATTTTTTCATTATTACCGTAGTTTTGTCTCGATCTTGATACTCTTCTGGTTAGTCTTCATTTAAAATCCTGAGTTTTGTTCTACTTATTAAATTTAAACCTCTGGGATAGGAGGGACACCTCTCTGAACTTCCCTACTATCCATCCCAGGCATCACAAAGGGACCTAAGGACCCAAGTGGGCCGGTTGTTAGAAACCGGCAGCCTGTTCAACCTAACCTAACAACAATGTACGACCCAATGTACGATTAAAAGTAACCTGTACTTTAATGGCAAGTTCGTTATGCAAAACTTGCCGTTAAAGCCCACGTTAACTTTTAATCGTACATTGTGAAAAGGGCCGTAAGGCAGACATTAATAACGTTCAGCGAGTGGTTAGACAAAATTTGCTAGCATTTGGAACTCAGATCCGTTTAGATCTTCATGCCTATGCGGCTATAAAGATTTCTTTTTGCTTTTATTTTACTCAAAATAAAAATGCTGAGGATTTACATAAGTTCTAAATATTTTCTTTATCAACAATGCCAGGAAAAGTTTTAATACTTTCATTTCGATTGCAACGGGATTTGTTCCACTATATTAGATTTAAGAATCTATAATGTGCAATCAAAACTCAGGAATGAATTCTTCCAATAATCCAATTGAAGTGCTTTCAATTTCATTTCAGCTCAATAAGAAGAGTGGGAATTAAATAGCCTCCTATAACAATGAATTTTAAGTTTAAACCGATTTGTTTTCTTCAAATAAAGAAATCAAGAGCTTTTGGAACTTGTTTTTGAAAAGAATAGGCTGAAAACTAATAAAGAAAAATAAAATTTAAGTAGTTTTAACGAAATTATGTATTTGATTTTACTATGATTTTGATTAGCATTTTTTAACGTTACACATTGAAAAAAGTACTTTTTATGTCGTGGCGGTACTGCGGTATTTTGAAAAAGAAAAAGTACTGAAAATAGTACAATAGTACTGAATTTTCCATCACTGATTAGGAATCATAAGTAGATGAAGCGTCGATAGTGGCCTCAATGCTAACCCTCAAAAGACTGATCTTGTTCTTTTGAAGAGAAAATTGAAGACACCGACCATCACGTTACAGATTCTTAACGGAGTTACCCTTAGGTTAACAGATAACGCGAAATACCTCGATATTATATTGGACTACACATGGTTGCTAAGGATGGTGTTGTTTTATATACCTGTAGAAAGGCATTTGGCAATAGATGAGGTAAACGTCAACTGGCTTTCTAGCATGGTGGTAAATACCATACTAATAGATGTAGCGACAGAGTAGCGGAATTCCTTAGAACAGCTGTTATGATGTTTGCACTACACCATCTAAAGCACTATTCATCTTACTACATTGGCTTCCCACCGATCTCATAATAATATAACTAGCCACTTACTCTGCGGTTAGACGTAATGATCGGCTGCATGGAATTAAAGTCATGTTGGTCATATTTTAAATCTTTGCGATCACATTGACTATTGATCGTAAGCTCTGTATCCGATCAGGATATACATATTGATAGTAAGGGTGCGTTATACACAGTATCTTGTATTTATACAACATCGGAATTGGCTAGAGAATGCTGGACATCCCTCAATAAGATGAAGAGGCATTCCAACCTGGGGTTTCTCTGGGTACCAGGATATGTAGATATGCCTGGTAAAATGATTGGCGCGGTATGTAACCATACTGGGGCTTCAACTTCAACAGTTACGTATCGGTGCTCATGCAAAGAGATTAAATCTTCATTATAACGATTTCTGCAGAATTTCCCAAAATAATGAGGAATAAGAGACTGTAAGACACCTCCTCTGTCGATGTCCAGCTTTGTCTAGAAAATAATGCTATACTTGGAAAATTTTGTCACTTCCCAAACTTGCAGATCTTGGAGAATGCAATGTAAAGGAAATAAATGTACTTATTCGGCACTCGGCATATGCTGCTGTGGTTTGCAAAAGGATTGGATGTTTGACAGAGAAGGTCCTTAACAAAAATAAGAAATAGGGTAGGAGAAAGAAGGGAGAATTGCAGTACCAATGAATAAATCGTATAGTACGATATCTGAGAAAGCTCGACATAAATCCAGAAAAGTAATCGCCGGCACCAAAAGCAACAAGTTTTGATAAAATAACCATTCCACACTCTATCAAACACCTTAGATGTATCCACCACCATTTTTCCTAACGGAAGGCCAGTATGACGGCCTTAAAACTACGCCTACGGAAACCATACTGGCGGACGCTGAGTAAACTATTGGACTCTAAATACCTCACAAAATGGAAATTTACCATACTTTCCATCACAATTGAAAATTGCATAGCATATTTCGATTGGGCGATAATTTTTTAGGGTTACTAGTCTCTCCGTCTTTGGTGACTTGCGCTACGTTGGCAACCTTCCAACACAATGGAAATTCACCAGCATGATGCAAAGTGCTTAAGAGGATTGCCAATAGATGCGGTAGCATCGAAGAGCACTACTTCAAGACTAATGCTAGAATACTTATATTGAGCTCTGCTAAAACCTTTTTCCTGCACGCGCTATTTTTGGCATAGTAACAGATACTCTTTCAAGTGCGGGCTGTGGTTGATTGCTTTTTGGCAACCAGAAGGTTAGTTTTATCCACCGGGTCAGTGAACATTTGGTCATCCTTTAAAATAGTCAGATTATAGGAACTACCACTATCGTTTATCCTTTTAACCAATGACCAAAAGAACTTGCTACGGCCAGGGAACGAAAAACTTTACCACGCAGACGCTGCTCGTCCGAATCTTTTTCACGCCTTAGTACACTGGCCCATGGAGATCTCGCCCTTTTGTGCAGCGAATCACTATCTGCTTTTCCACAAGTGGAAATATGTTGTTAGGAGCAAAAGTACTATCGTCATCGCTATCATCATCTAATTCAATTTCTTTCTTCGGTCAAGCAGAGCTTGAAAATTAAAATTGGAAAATTTAAGTTAAGTAAATTTAAACAATGGTTAATTAATTGTGAAGTATTTCTTCATTATCCCATAATATGACCAGCAAGCCGTCATACTCATCATATCAGCGGAGACCTTTTCCCATGATGAAACAATAAATTTTCTTGAACATGTACAACAGAATTTCAAATCTCATTATGCTTCACAACAATATCTTTTCTCCTTTTAAAACTATATTGTCTTAAAGTAATGCCACTTCGACGAGCTACATATGCAGCGTTACCATATCGTACGCTCTTTTACAATATAAAAAAAATTAGATAGCCATGCACGGTGTATGGCTATCTCAGTATTATCATTTCGTAAAAAAATTACGATATGGCAACAGATAGCCATATCTCAGTTTTGTCATATCGTAAAAAAGCGTACGATATGATAACGCTGTACATATGCATACACACTCTAAAATATTACTTCAAATTTACGATCATATATTGTCTAAATTTGTGTTGAAAATTTCTCCTTGGCTAAAATTACATCGATTTTGTAGTTATTTTATGAAAGAAAAAACCTTTCAAATTAAACATATTTAGTCCAAGTGGAAAAAATATAACATAAAGTGTAATACGGCTGTGGCTGAATGGTTAGATACGTCAGACTATCAGTCAGGAGGTAGCGGTTCAAGCATGTGTAATTTTAGGTCGATAATAATCTGTATAATCTACTATTATCGACCTAATTTTCAACAAAAGTGTTTTAGAGTGCATATTGGGAAAACATTTTATTGTCAACGAATATTTAAACACATCACCGCTTCAATAAGTAAGAACATGAAGACAATATTTTTGAAATTTCATAGTGGTGGCAACAAACATGTTCAACAATAACTAAAAAATATATTTTTATCAAATGAATAAAAACCAGAATGTATGCATGTATTTGTTAGATGGCCTAGAGGCCAGTTTCTGTGTTAATGTTGCTGTATGTTTGGACATTTTAGTTGTGGTTGTTTAATTTATGTTTTCAAAGAAAAAAATATAAAAAAACGGCAACAAAACATTCACTTAAATAAATTTCAAAAGTTAGAAAATACAAGAAAAACACATCTAACATTCTCTAAACAATGTGCTCGTTCAGCAACCAGGTTGGTTGGTTGATCGGTTGTTTGGTAAAACTCCATTACCTTACTTTATAGCGGTGCAAGTACATACATATTCCCCGGTTGGCCAACGACTACTTAAGGAAATTTCGACATATGTCATGCACGATATTTGGCGATTGCAGTTCCTTTTAAGACAATCTAACAGAAACCGTACTCAAAGTATGGGTAAAAGAAACTCTATTCAACTGGTCATGCCAACTAGTTGGTATATATTGTCCGCAAGCATAGACTACTAACTAGACTAACCTGACCAGACATCCCTCTTTTGGCGGCAGTATTCTGCTTTTTTAATGTCGATCTCGCTTAAACGTTTTATCTCGCTTTTTCAATTTTAAAACTCCAACATAGTGAGATATTTATAGTAAAAGCGGGATAAAATTTTTAAGCGGAATCAACCTTAAAAAATCATAATAATCCCGCCAAAAGCGTAATATCTTGTCAGGTTAAACTAGACCCGTAAATATACAACAACATTCTGAAGATTGTATGAAAGAGAAAGCAAATCTCATTTTATAATGTGGTCTCTAATTTGACTATCTCGTTCATATTATCTTATTAAGAACACTTTGCATGTAAAACTGCATAAAACATGATAACAGCCTTTTTAGCTGTCAAAAGTGAGTATTCTGTTCCATATTCTGTGCCGCAAGATAGTCTTGCAACGTTCAATTTAAGATTTTGTATAATTTCGTTACAACAAAAAATACTACTCTTCGTATACCAGCAAATGAACTTCTTATGGATATTGTCGCCCAGTATGCCACCATTTTGAACCATTCTGATACATTACTGCTTGCTAAAATTGAGCGAAATTGATCTGATTAAAAGTTGTATAATGCCTATTAAAACTTCTTGTATTAAATACTCTCTGAGCGACAAATTGTTATTGTAGAAAACGTGTAAAATACTAACAAACTAAAAAATGTAATGCGGACATTTCTGAGAACGTTGTCATTTACATGGTCATTAATGAAAAGATGGTTGACAGTGTCGCTTTTGTTGTCATGTATGAACTTAGGGCCATTTGTTCGAAAATGTGCTTTAACATTGTCATGCATCGGTCTTGCAAGATGCCTGAAAGACAAGGCCAACCGGGTCTTTTTTATGACTCTTAAATTGTATGTGAATGTGTTTGGGTCGTTATATTTATGTCAGCTCTAGTAATTATTGTATTCATTTTGATAAGATTTTATGGTCGAAATTCAAGTGTTTAAATTATTTAATTCGAACATAGTAGTTTCTTTGAAATACAAATTTATTGAGCGTTACTGCTGCTTTAGCTTTAACTTCTGTAGGGTATTTTAAATAGTAGTATCCCTGTTTTTATTTAATAAATTCCCTTGTTGCTGGTCATTAATGAATATTTTGGTTTACTAGATATCATTTTACCAATCATTGCCTTTTTATGTATATATATTTTTCATTTGCTTTTTTTTATTGTATCTTCAAAAAAAACTTAATTAAAAATAAGTATTCAAATCGTAGCTCTAAAATTTTAAATAATATGTCTAGCCCATGATCCAATAATCAGGTCAATGCAACTCGAAAGCTGTTTATTGTTTACCATCGCGATGGTTGAACTGTAGTAACGAACAAAGCAAATTAGCACTAACACACCTAAACGACCAATTGGTTCTTGTAAATGTAATATAATTTTCAATCACAATTGTGTCATGTTGATATTACATTCCTTTTTTTCTGTGTGTAAAAAAAACGACAGCTGGTGATATCTTAACTATATCAGCAGATATGTTTGGAGTAAACAGCTTTTGCAAGTGTTCTACGAACAGAGTAAATTTTTAAGCATCAGTTCTTGACCAGCCTTCATTCGAACTTCGTAATGGAGGCTTGCAAATCACCGGTCTTTTAAGTTCTGTGAATGTTCGCCAAAGCGAATAATGTTTGAAGAGATGAATTTTTTTGTTTTAATAGCTTTTCAAGCTCTTTTGTATATTTATACAGCATAATTTTTAACTGGGGGCATCTGTAACGTTGTCATTCTCTTCGAACACTTTTTTTTACAAAATCCGTTGTAGATCTACAAAAGAAATTTTAATTTATCTTACCTTTAGATTTCTAAGAGTAGCGTTTTGAACAGATTGCTTAGGGTTTGTCTCCTACTTTCTAATAGAGTCATTTATGCCAGTAGGCGTTTCAACGGCATATTTTCAATACAATGGGCTATCAGATAATATTTTGATTTTAGCCATTTAATAAGTATAAGGTAATGGGGGATGAAGTTTAGTGTGAGTATATGATGACAGTAGTGGGTGAGTGTTCTGAAGATAAATCTAAAGAAGGTTCAACGCGGATCAATTCGCTGAACACACTTTATACTAGGCCGAAGTCAATAACATCTGGGACTTTTTGTCGGTCTGCTGCCCACTAGATTTGCTGTCGACTTGAAATTATATTTAAACAAATTTTACATATTATGTCAAACAAAATACGAGCATTAGGAATGATTAATCGTGACCTCCAAATCAAATCTCAAATTTATAATATAGCTAAGTGATTTATAATATGTATGCGCTGCATTGACCTTGGGTAATTGAAAACCTAGGAGTAGAATAAATCTATGAATACCTACACAAGTTTTTGATGAAAATTTCGACGCAGATGTTTGTTGCTTGAATATAATATTCACAAAGTACACTAAATTACTATTGTTTTAATAGCGGTTTTATTAATATTGCCTAGCCACCACAAGCTCGACCTTGGGGGCCCTTGGAGCCATAAAAACTATATTCATTCAATTAAAAAAAGCTTCCAGACGTCAAATGAGTCTCCGAGCTCAGTACTTTCACATACATAGTTTTTATTTTATTTTTTTAAGGCTCTGTACGCACAACTACACATTTTTAAAAGGTCTTGCAGCTCCTTGTTGAAACCATTGGGTATGGCCTTGTTTGGTACCGAAATTGCCCTGTTCTGTAAAGATACTCGTAGGAGTTGAAGTCCAAGGATATAGAAAGCAGATGTCAAGCCAGGAATAATTTGTAAATTAGAATATTGCATTTCCTAACTAAATCAGGAATAAATTCCTTAAAAGACCTGTTTGCTTGTCAATATTGAAAACTAAAATGCTTTATATAAATAGGTGCGGTATCTGGTAGTTGCAACATATTCGTTGAACCACCACCACTACATACAACAAATAATCAATGTGATTCTGTGATCTTATTACGAACGAGTACTGGGTAGTTTTAAATTTTAATATATTTGCCATAGTTGTCGCAAGAAACTCAACAGTATTTCTTTTAGTTTTTCATTTTCGATCACTAAAATACAAGTAAGAAAATCTTACAAAAAGTTAATACAGTTATTCGGTTTGGTTTTAATCCCTGCAGCTTTTAAGTTTTTCTTTGTTCAACCGTTTGTGTTTACTCCAAACATGTTCGCAGGTAAATGTCAAAAGTAATTGTATGACGTTTAGTTTTGGTTGTTGTTTTTCTTTTGTTAGAGTTGTTGGTTGGCTACTCCCAAAGCTAAAGACCTGGGTGGATCTCAACTAAAACTTCAAGAAAAAGAGATTTACTAATTCTTGTTTTTTGTTTTTTAGTTTTCTTTTAGCATATAGTTGTTGTAATTTTATATTGTAATTTGGTAGCAATTTTGTTATTTCTTAGCAGTTTATTGTCGAAGTTGTTGTTGTAGTTATGTGCAGTTGGCTGCATTAAGTGCAATTGTCAGATTTATTTCAAGGCGTTGTATTTGGACTTAATTGCCACTGCAATCTCTTGGGAGATTTCGTTATAATAAATTATGTTTTTGCATTTATTTAATCCCTGATCAACTCATGTATTGCTTAATTGTTAGAGATTGTTTTTGCGTTTAGTATTTTCATTGAGACTTTTTTTCCTTTTCTGGCAAATTGAGTCTCTGAATAAAATTTATGTGTTTAATAAATGATTCTTAAAAACTTGTGGCAATTAAGTGTTATTAGAGATTTTTAACAAACACATATCTTTTTACGAGTCAATCAGTGTTATTTATGGATATTTTGTAGTACAATAAAATTTGCAATAAAATTACTTAAGTTTAATATAATTAATTTTGTAAGTCTGGCGACAAAATAATGAGAAAACACTTGGGCCAGGTGGCCACCAGTTTAATGAAAATTAGATATTTTCAATTTAAAATATTACTTGAATTTTTCAATTTAAAAAAATCGAAAGTGACTTGGATAAGAAATAATAATGTACACCAAATGATAACAAATATAATAGATTGTTTAAAAATTTATACTACAGTAAAATAAAAAATTAGTTGATTTACCGAACATTAAGGCGAAAATTGAGTCAGATCGCAATAAACATCCCAGAAAAAGCTTTGCTCACTGGTGGGCAAGAAAGTATATGAGGATTTAAGTTGTAACTACTTACAATTTGACTAGATAACTAATTATTTTTGCTTGAGAAGCTAAAAAAATAAGGCGTACATACCCCTTGCAAATATATTTACATTGTTACAGCACTTAAGTAGCTATTATTTGGCTTACTTGAAGCTAAAAAATAAACAAATTAAGATTTAAAAAAATTTTACACATATTATATTTTATTTATACTTATAAAATTTTATATTTTTTATCTTTGACCCATTTGGGATACGAACCTGTGATCGTTCGGATTTTAAGACAAGAACTTTACCCACTCAGCATTCTTGACTTATAAGTTTCAGCCACAAAAATTAGTTGTCATATACAAACACATGTTGACTTAAAAAGTGGTAGTCTGCTTATTTTATTAATACAAATCCACAAAAATTAGTTGTCTTATACAAACACATGTTGACTTAAAAAGTGGTAGTCTTCTTATTTTATTAATACACATCAACAAATTGTAACTACATACTTTCACATAATGAGAAAAATACGTGCTAATTTTATTAAGAACTAGGTATTAGTTCTAATATGAAGCATAGTAATAAGATAAATAAGTACCTTTCATTACTTTGTAATCCATTAGTAAAGTACTACCGATTACAAAAATCACAAAAGTTTTTGCTGGGATAAGCTAATAGTGAAGAGAATTAAAAACTCCTCTCGAAGATTATGATTTGTGCTGTTTTTATGGTAAGCTTGTCATTGTGAGTCTCTGGTTTCGAAGAAATTGAAGTTGATGTGTGCACTACCTTGAAAATATCGTTTGTTTCGTTTTCAGGGGGACTGTTCGATATTTCACTTGATAATTGACCAGCAGCGTTACCGCTGTGCGAAAAAGTCGTATTTTGCCCCTTTTTTACCGCCTTTTTGCAAATGCCCAAGCTTTTATATATGTGTAATGAAGCCAAGATAGAAATATGTACTCAAGGCACGATCAAGGCGAATTCAGTACCAGGTAGCCTCATCAGCACAGATGATCATCATCTGATTACACCCCATTAGTCAAACTCTATATAAAAAAAGAGAAAAATTTCAACCCGAACTGTCAAAGTACAAATAAAAATAGTCCTACACCTACTTTGTATGTGTGTAGTTTTAATGATAAGGCCACTTGATATTAATTCGCTTTGGGCACGATATTGTAGATATTAAAAGTATTAAAAGTAGATACTTGTCAGTCCATGCTATCCGCTTTGTATTTCTTCCCAACTGACTTGAAAGATTGGATTCCAATCAACGATACTGCAAAATACAATGTTTTTTTACATTTTTTAAGGTTGCCTCTTTTTCCATAGAGATCCGCTTTTCATGCCCCTTTTATTTTGAAAATCTCTTTTTTTGTGTCCCTTTTTGAAATATTTCAACGGTAACACTGGTTGACAGTTGTGATAAGGTTTGCTCAGAATGGAAAGATGACGACTAAATTCATTTCAGTCTATGTTCATAGACATTTTGATAGTAGTATAAGTCAGTTCAACAAATAAAAATTCAAATTAAATGTAAATGCTCGTAACATAAGCATTACATAGACATGGTCAATATTCTACACTAAGAAAAAATCATTCATTCAGCTAATGAAGCGGCTTCATTGATATTTTTTCATCAAATCAATGAAATGTTGCGTTCATAGAATGATAACACCGGTCGACACGATTTTTGAGTCTGACTTCTGCATGCCAAGTTTTGATTTCTTTTTTGTTACTTATAAAGGGGAAAATATTTTTTTTTAAAGTTTGTTTTTGTAGAAATACCAAGCAAAAATATCCGTCTACCGGAAGCAGGTTTGTAAGGGAGAGATTTCGGTACTCTCCCTTACCAACCTGCTTCGGTATTACATGATTTTTATATGGGATGTCCCACTTGGTAGGTCTGGTGGTATGAGCTTCTTTCTGCGCATCTTAGATGCATAAGAACCACTTTTCTAATTTTTAAGTAAAACGACTGTTTACCTAAACATTTTATTTAACATTACAAAAAAATTTTATTCTTGAGCATCAGAGTCTTTCCATTTGAAAAATTATTATTAATGATAGGTTAGCAACACAAAATTATAAAAAAATCAAGTTAAAAATTAATATTTATGATAATCTTTCTATGTTTGTATGGACTTTCTCGTATTAAATCCCAAATTTTTTTTAACGATGTACAACAAACAAAAAAAAAAACTTTAAGAGCTAAGAATCAATATTTAGGTGTTTTTCAAGGTGAAGCATTAGAATCGATGCATTAAAATAGAAGCACAAGTAATTTTTTTTTTGTTTGTCAACCGGTGTAATTTTCATTTCCTGAATGAAATTGCTCTCTTCAACATTTCTTCATTTTTTCGCTGTCATTGCATTTATGATAATGTTCTCCTTGATATTATGAAGGTAAATTGTTTCCAGTTTTAATAAGAATAAAAGTTTATCTCATTAGATTTGAGTATTTATTGCGAAAACACTATACATGATATGATAGAAAAAATACTTTATCAAATTGTCTCGAAATCTAGACAATGTAAATGCAGTATAATAGGGCATGTACATTGTCTCGAAATCTAGTAGATTGGATTTGAAGTCTTTATCGAAATCTATATCGTTTGCACCAATACTGCACTTACATTGTATAGATTTCGAGACAATTTGATTTGAAATCTTTACGAATTCTATATCTTTTACACTAAGCTTTTTTGACAGTTTTCAAGATTTCGTATCCAAAAGAAAATCCTTGTCTAAGATTTATCTTAAGCTGTAACCCAAAAAGTACCGACTTAGCTAATTCGCAAACCTTTAATAGACAACTTTCGTATAGCGCAATATTCTTGTAGCTAATTCATTCACTTTTTATGAAAAAATGTTATACAGGGTAGTAAAAAATAAATAAAAATCCTAGATTTTGAGTAGATTTCGTCCGAATCTACTGACAAAGTAGATTTCGTTTTGTATGGGAAATCTAATTTAAAAAAAACAACAATATTTAGCTCGAAATCTCGTAAATACTAGATTTCGAGACAATATAAATGCTCTATCACGTACAATGAGAACGTTTTCATAGTAACCATTTTTTATAGAGAAATCTTTAAAAGCGTTGAACACACGCTGTTTTTATGGTGCTGTTGATTGAAGTGATTAAGGAGGTTTCTATAAATCTGATGATGAAAATGAAGAGTCCGAGTTCGATACTGTGAGTTGTTGTCAACATTCTAGAATTGGACCGTAATCGAAGTAACACAGTTAATAAAATCCTGGTATACAGTTTCACTTTATGTTTAACACCATTTATAAAAAGTCCAATCAATGACTTAATGTCATATGTATAATGAAATTATTTCATTTGTAGAATTAAAGAGTTTCACGAAGTCAATGAAATGTTTTATATGAAACTTTATAAAACAAGCTTCATTAATAAAATGAAATCTTACGTTAGCTCGTTAGTAATGACAAAATTTACGAAGATTTTCCTTTCAGTGCACGGAACAAGGAAAAAAAATGCGTCAAATCTTATATATAATATTTGACATATATTGTACAATGTTGCAATATTGCATCACTTAAAAGAGCTACCGCGTGTAAAGAATTAATGATGTTTTTAAATACAAAAAATACTTTTGTATACTCAATAAATGGATATTTTATTAATATCTTCATCCGGTAAGAATGTATAATCCCTTATCAGAAAAAAAGCTTAGGGAACAAATATGGCTCTTTTGATAAATGATGCATCATGTGTGTCATTACGTTTTATGCTCTAAAAAATTATCAACTTTATAATGACTTTAATTATTCAGTTATCGAAAAATTGTTGTTCTCTTAAGCACTGTTTAATATTTCATATTAAATTTTATTTGAGCAAGACTATAAATTAAAGATTGATTAGTAATACGTACATAAATAGACAGACACCTTTTTTGATCTTAAAATTAAACAATTTTAAAAACTTGCAAAACAGCGATTCAGCTCGTGCCACTTGTTGACATGATTTCATGATCCAAACAAATCGTAAACTTCCAAGCAGTGGTTTTATAAGAAAATTTCAATTAAAATTCATGTGAAAAAACAATTATATTTGAAATACATTCCAACACAAACGTTTACAGTAAATAACCAACTGTTTGCATAAAATGTCAGTTATTCCAAGATTTTCTTAATTACACTTAAATTTCAGTACGCTCGTCTGGACATTTAAATGAAATTGTGTGGGCTACTGTAGAGCCAGAGTAGCAACCATCAAACTGGATTCATACTCCAAATCTTAATGATGAAATACTACTCAAACTCGTTATACATATTTACAATATGAGCACAACTATTATGACTTCAAATTTATAAGTCACTAAATTATTATTTATTTTTATTTTTCACGGGAAATCTACCACTCAGCATTTAAGCATGACTTTATTATTATTTTATTACAAGAAACGTTAAAACCAAACATCATCGTAAATTTCAAGATAAAAATGAAATACGATTGTTTCATGGTGGCAGCATAGTTGACTGCCAAATAAGCAGTTATAAACAGGATTGAATATACATAATTTCGATTTGCTTTTTACTAAATTAAATTGATTTCTTTTACGCGAGTTCAAATTAAGTATGTTTAATTATTTGGATGAATTGCGATCTATGTGAAAGTAAACATGCGCAACAACTTCATGTTTAATAAGTGTATTTCGTTGCTGAATCTTGGTTGTGATTTTTGAATAACATATAAATCGTAATCGCAATACTCGTAACCTTGAAAATAAACATTATTATTGTTAGGCCATATTTTTTTTTTGTAGTTAGTTTCCTTTATGCTCCATTACCATTTGATATTTATAGCTAAACAACGAGTACAAAACAAAATAACACGTGTGACTCCAAAATGCGTTGGAACACTTTTGATCGCTTGACAAGATATTTAAAATACAACAAAATGAAAATTATATATGACTCACTAGGGAGGTATTCTTAATAACTAGTTTAACTTCAATTTATTTTCAATAAAAGTTCTTGTAAACATATAACATTTCTTGTCGCCATTTGCCGATAACAAAGCATAGTTTGTGAAGCATAATTAAACACCATCAGACTGGAATAAATATTTTCAATTAAGTTATGAATTTTAGTCAATTATTTAGAGACAAATTTGAAGCATGTAGACGGTAAGCACTTGCAATGTGTCAATATATATTGTATACACTGGCACTCCTTAGCGACCTGCGTGATTGGTATCGATCCAGCTAGAACTGACTTGGTAGTTTTTAATATGAAGTACAAAGTTTAAAACTGTGTACCTTCAAATCTTAGCGGGACTTCCTTGGTAGTCTCGAAGAACGCTAAATACTTGGGTGTAATCATTACACTATAATCCTATATAGCAAGCTATCATAGATCCTAAATAGCAATTCACTGTAATCCTATATAGCGAGCTATCATGGATCCTAAATAGCAATTCGGTATAGAGCGGATAAGACCATTCTGGATATATTTACGTACAAAACAGCTGTCGGTCCCAGTTGGGGCATAACGCCTAGAGGAATAAACTTTCAGTAATAAGAAAAATACTATTTAATGGTGTAGTGGTCTGGTAGATTTTAAAACACTTTTCCACTGACTTCATTTGTAGTAAATACTAAAAACGTGCATACTTCTAAGAGCGTCAAATAAATATTTGGTCATGAGCTTTCCATGTTGATAAAAAGCTCAATGTGAGTTTTGCATCTACAAACAAGAGTAAACAAACGCCTCAAGGTATAAAAACTTTATCGTTGTAAAAACCAAATACAAAATAAACAGAATCTAAAGCATCAAAAATGTACTTTTTCGGAATGACAACTACGGAATCAAAACCAATCCGAACGGAATCTGTGACACGGCTAATTGTATACTTTTTAAACATTTTGCATACACGTTTAGTATGTATACATTTTTGCCTCATAATAGATCCATCTTCACTTGACTGATGTATTTGGACCTTCTTACGACAGTTAACTACTTTCAAGCAATGCTGAGCACAGCGCTATTCATATCTTTTTTTTTACTTTATAGCATGGTGTACTTCCAATTTTTTAGCATCAACACATGAACATACATATTTTGATTATGTTGATCATTCAATTACTTTTGATTAAATCAATTTCTTTTATCAAATGTTTTCATCAAATTTAGTTAAACAACGACTGACTAGACAATGACACACAAATGAATCTTACATTGTACATCAGTGTTGCCACCACAGAAACCAAAAATAGTACAGAAAATAAGGCGAAATAGCACAAAGCCAAATGAAATGAAAAAAAAAACCAACAAAAGCAACTAGCTCAAGTCGTATCTAACAGGTGAAATTTATTCATAATATCATCACTGCCTTTAAACTGTCAAACTCTATAAAAAGATCCCCTTCTTTACGGTAGACAATTGTCTGACAATAAATTTATCTGACAATATTGTCAGTAAAAAAATTGACAGTTCACACGATTGTCAGATGCAAAAATTGTCAGGTATGTTGTTTGGCGCTGCCAGACTCAGATCGTTTAACAGAAATTAACAATTATTTATCATCTATGCTTGTGTTAACTTGAATAAGTGAAAATATAAATTAGTATTAAATATAAAGAAGCAATTTTAACTATTTTAGCTTCATAGCTTCTTTAATTTTCCTCTTTCCCTAAAAAAAGATGTGTGTAGTGCTGCCAATATAAAGAACTTTGACAATGACGCCATTGTCAGATGCAGAAACAATTAAAAAAAGTCTGACAATAATCTGACAATGGTAACGCGATATGTTCACACAATTGTGAGATGTGTGAAAATTTTTTGTCAGCCAACGTTGTCAGACAACATGTTCAGTTCACACGATTGTAAGAAATTTTTAGCACATTTTACTTAAAATATTGTAAGATCTGACAATCGTCTGTACATAGCTTTAATAAAGAGGAAATCAATTGTCTGGTGGAAGAGATGTGCGCTAGTCAAAGTGATGGTAATTTTCGCCATATTTTCCTCTAACACGCGGAACAGGTATCGGAATCCATCTTTATTCAACATGTAATACTATGGAATCTGCTAAGAATACTTGACTTAGAGACAAGCGCACTTAAATCTGGATTTTTACTTTATCTCCGTTAACGCTTCCGGCTCCAATACATCGCGTGTGTATCTTTGCTGCAATCTCTATGTATTGCTTCTCTTCCAGCACCACAAGACACAGTTAAACGCTATTAATTTTGTCAAAATGTGTACACAATTTATATATAAAGCACTATCAAACAATTCACAATAGAAACTATTACTCCCAAATAATTCACAATAGAAACTTTTACTCCCAAAATATTCGCGATACCCATTTGTTGGGAATGGGAATAGGTTTGCTCCCAAACAACTTACTCCCATAACATTCGCTATAAGGGTGATTTTTTGTGAGAACTATATATAGCTGGTGTTGTTCAAAAGTTCATGTTCTTCGATAATACGATCAATGTGACTATTTAATGACAACCATCTAGTTATGATAGCTGATAAAACTTTATGAGCTGAAAATATTGTTGGAACTCTTGAAGCTTACATTGTCGTAAACAAATTTTAAATGGGATTGCCTTTTCAAAATCGAAAAATGCATATTGTAACTGAGAATAGGGGGCATCAAAATAAATGACAAGAAATGCGATTGGTTTTCTTACACTTTTAATTTTTCATATAAATCATGAAACGGAACTACGCACAGAGGGAAAAATAGCCAATCTAGCGGCGAAAGAACAAAAAAAATTATCGAATTTGAAAAAGATTTAAATGCAGTTTCAAAGCGGACACAGCAGTTTATTTAAAAAATCAAATTTATTTATCACTATGTTACCTGGTTCGGAAAAAATGGCATTTTAAACATTGAGAAAAAATTAAGTTGTAATTCTTTATTGATTTTTACATCAAATTTGTTGGCGTATTGATTCGCTAGTGATGGACGTTTTCGGACAAATTAACTTTTTTTGATAAGGTGGTTATACTTTATATATTTGCTATTTCAGTTAAGTTTTACAAGCGCAAATACAGATTTTTTTAACTTTCTAAATCTTTGTAGAGATACAATAAAATTATACCCGAGAGTACCTGAAAATTTAGTGGAATATTGTAATATTGTTCAAAAAATTAGCTGCGGAGACTTACTTATGCGACTTTTACAACAGTTTTCCTAACTATACACCTTTTTTCAAGCTTTCCTACTTTTAGCATTTTTTAAATTATTCGTATATAGCACCCACTGTATTAAAAATAGGTAATGTATTTACAGACCTTATAGTTTACAGCTTTTCCAGGCATGCGTTTTTTGTGGATCAGGCTATTAGTTTGGAAGATATAAGCTTTTCGACGACTAAAGAGTTTTATTAGTAAAACTGGTCTTATAACGAGTGATTTTTTTGCTATTATCTTTTTGGCAACACTAGT
Source organism: Panzeria rudis (assembly GCA_956483635.1). Taxonomy (NCBI): domain Eukaryota; kingdom Metazoa; phylum Arthropoda; class Insecta; order Diptera; family Tachinidae; genus Panzeria; species Panzeria rudis. The sequence continues at coordinate 99,189,566 of OY101450.1, read as the reverse complement.
TTTGACAGCTCACGCACGTTTTGTATCTTGTGTCACTGTCAAACATCTTCAGTTTGGTCTATAATTTAATCATGAATCGTCTTACAAACGAACAACGCTTGCAAATTATTGAATTTTATTACCAAAATGCGTGCTTGAAAAGTTAGATGAAGATCCACTTTTTTTATCGAAGAATTGTGTTCAGCGACGAGGCTCATTTCTGGTTGAATGGATACGTGAACAAGCAAAACTGCCGTATTTGGAGTGAAGAGCAGCCAGAAGCATTGCAAGAGCTACCAATGCATCCACAAAAAACAACCGTTTGGTGCGGATTATGGGCTGGCGGCATCATTGGGCCGTATTTCTTCAAAGATGATGCGAATCACAACGTTACTGTGAATGGTGAGCGCTACCGTGCGATGATAACAAACTTTTTTCTGCCCAAAATGGAAGAGCTTGACTTGCATGACATGTGGTTTCAACAAGACGGTGCCACATGCCACACAGCACGCGAAACAATGGACCAATTGAGAGGCGAGTTCGGTGAACAGTTTATTTCACGCTTGGGACCAGTCAATTGGCCGCCCAGATCGTGCGATTTAACGCCTCTAGACTATTTTTTGTGGGGCTATGTTAAGGCTAATGTCTATAGCGACAAGCCCGCTTCGATTGACGCACTGGAAGCCAACATTGCCAACATTATTCGTGAGATACCGGCCGAAATGTTGGAAAGAGTATGCCAAAATTGGATTAAGCGGATGGACCATTTGAGGCACAGCCGCGACCAACATTTGCATGAAATAATCTTCAAACATTAAATTATATCGACCCAACTATCGATCCAAATAAATATTTCATGCATTTTTCTGAATTTTATGTGTTTTTTTTTTACTTTCCGATAGTTCTTATAAAATCACCCATTATAACAAAATATAACGTCCACAGTGTTAAAAATAGCTGCCTAATATTTACAGAATTTATAGCGCACATCCTTGGCTGCAACATATCTATACATTTTTGTGGATCAAACTATTAGTTTGGAAGATATGGGTTTTTCGAAAACTAAAGAATTATATTGGTAAAATTGGTCTTATTCAGCAACACATATCGCCCACTGTGTTAAAACAGGTGACTAATTTTGTACGGACCTTAAAGCCTAGATTCTACCAATAATTCAGCCATACATTTCTTGTCGATAAGATTAATAATTTGGAAGTTATAAAGAATTTTATCGGCAAAATTTGTCTTATATAAGAAGATATAGCGGCCACAGTGCTAAAAATAGCCGTCTATTTTTTACAAAATCTATATCCAACATCCTTGCCTATAGATCATCTATACATCTTTGTAGATCACACTATTAGTTTGGAAGATATAGGTTTTCCGAAGATGTAAGAATTGTATTGGTAAAATTGGTCTTATCTAACAACATATAGCGCCAACTGTGTTAAAAAAAATAGGTAATTTATTTACAGTCCTTATAGCCTACAGCCCTTCCAAGCATACGTTTTTTATAAGCTTTCCGACGCTTAAAGAGTTTTATCGATAAAATTGGAATTTTAAATAGTAGAGTTTTTGTACTATAGTACCGAAAGTGGCAACGTTGTTGAACATACACGTTTTTTGTTGGTATATGAGCAACTATTGCTAGGAACACAACTGGGACGAACGAAGAATTTTTGGTCGCGAATATTCGTCGCCAAAAATAAAACACATTTGTGTATATGAAAATATACACAATAACGGCGTCGGACGAAATTCGTCATACGCGGTGAACTCTGAATAGATTTATTTCTATTTCTTACGCCGGCGAACGACGAACATATCAGTACCAAGTGACCATGTTTGGTTTTAGTAAAAATGATAATTTTTGCTTTAATTATCTTTTTATTTTATAGCATTTGAAGTAAATATACATAGATAATAATTAACTTTAAAAATTGGTGTTAGTTGTGTTTTTGCTAATGTTTAATTATTCAAGTATGTATTATTTTTTTAATACGGTCACACTTTGCAAAAACAGTAAACAACTTTATCAATTGTAACAACTGTTGCCTTTTCGTCGCTATTGTGCTTCACACGACGAATTTACACAGCGAATTTTTATCGACAAATTCGTCGTGTTGGACGAAATTCGTCGTTCGTCCCAGTTGTGTTCCTAGCATATAATCTAGTGTGTGTATCCTGATTGTGCATTGAACGATCAGACTTTACGCATGTGCAATTGCAATTCCAATATCTCACTGCAATTTAATTTGAAAGAATACCGAGATGAGGAAAAGATTTGAAAATAATTTTCTTTGAGACATGCCAGCTCACACTTAGCGGAAAAATTAGTTCTTTATTCTTTTCATCCAATTTATTTCATTTGCTTTCTTATGTAACGTTAATCAACAGCAAGCAAGTAAAAGAGGAAAAGTAAAGAAACAAAAAAAAATCTAGCTTTAATTGAAATTCTAATTGAAATCGAAAATTCCTTTGAGAATTACTTTCAGCTTGAGTGATGGACTATGAACGTTTAAATTGATGTCTGGCTGACCATGTTGGTCTATTTGCTGTGATGGTTGCGTGCATGTGAAAATGGAATTTCTTTTGGGTTGTTGTATGCGAAAACAACTATGGCATCTATAACTCATCCTCTTATATATCTCACAGTATGTATGTATGTATTTATACCTGTTCTTTCAAACACTCCGTCACTTTAGTCACTTGTGATTGGCGTCTGACGATCAATTAAGTGACGTGGAAATTATGCATTTTTTATGTAAATTTTCCTGTCAGAACCAGTTAAAATTCACATTTTAATCAAAATTAATAATCTCAAGTACATTGACTTGGTTTATTTAATTTATGACTTTTTGTTACAAATCTTAAACATGATCTCAGTATATGTTAATAGTTAAAGTTTTTTATTCTTGCTTTGTAATCTGCTTACTTAATCTGGCAAATGCAATTGGATAACAATAAGTTTTTGGCTTTTAAAAATGACTAACGCTTGTCGCCATAACTAATATAGCAACAATTTTTATATGAACTGAAAATGCAGCAAATCACGTTTAGCAATAACTTCTTTATATTTTTAAAACCTTAATGAATATGAGACTACAAATATTTGCCAAAAGCGCAGAATAAAAATGTGTGCGTGTATGACACTTAGAAATATTGATATTATAACCTAAGTCTGCTTTTACGCAAATCAGTTTTTCTTGAAGCAACTTTTATTTTCCAGTGAGAAAGAGCGAGAGAGGAATACATGAAATATATTCCTCTCTCGTTCTATCTCACAAGAAAATAAAAGTTGCTTCAAGAAAAACTGATGTGTGTAAAAGTAGACTAATGAAATATGTATATTGCAAGTTTTCTAGGGACTAGTTTTTCATTGCTTCCAAAGAGCTGCAGGAAATAACGCCCAAAAAATATATGTAATATCGCCAAAATAAACAATCGCTTAAAAATAATCAAATGAATCCCAAAGAAATAAAAAAATTAAACATACCGAACGAACTTTGGCAGTTTAACATATTACTTTAACATGGCGATGTCATTGAAGGCAAGTACTTGCCAAATTGGGTGACAAACAACAAATTAAAACTGTCAATATTTAGAAGTCATTGAATACACAAAATATAATAAGAATTAAATGTCTCTGATAAGCATTGAACTCTTGCCGTTTTTAGTTATTGTTGTGTTTTATGCCAAGTGTTTTGCCCCCTCGTCCACTGCACAACTATTTTGCTATGCGCTTAAAACTTGTTTTTTCCAAACATGCACACTTTAAAAAATCCATTTTGATTTCCCAGGGGTTGCACTGCTATTATCTGTATGATAAGAAGAAACACCACTACTCTGTCGATAAGAGAATTATTTACTAGTAAGTAATTGATGAAACTACTGTAATACAGACGGTATGTAGTTTGTGTTGAAAAGTATATTGTTTGGTACTGACAACACATTACCAAATTTTTGCTGGGTAGCCCAAGAAGTATTAAAGAAATACCCACAATGAAATGAAAAATGGAAATTTTTTAAATTGATATATTTTTTTATTATTTGCAATTATGAATTAGGTTAGGTTAGGTTGAACAGGCTGCCGGTTTCTAAGAACCGGCCCACTTGGGTCCTTTGGTCCCTTTGTGATGCCTGGGATGGATAGTAGGGAAATTTAAGAAGGTGTCCTGCCTATCCCAGAGGTTGGGTCGGTGTTAAACCAACCTAATATTGCATTTCCCCAGGTCTGCTAGTTCGGGTAGTGACGGATTTCCCAAGTATGACGCCCTATTTTTCAATAGTGCTGAACATAGACAGAGGAGGTACTTGACAGTCTCTTCCTCCTTCTCGTTTTGACAACTTCGTTAAAAGGAAGATTTAATCTTCTTGCATGGACACCAATGAGACAGTGCCCTGTTATGACCTCTACGAGTATACGCAACTGTTGACGAGGAAGCCCCAGTATGGTTGCAGATCTTGCGAAGTTATATTGGGGCCAGATGGATCTGGAAACCTCACAAGCAATTATGAATTTATTTCTTTCAAAAATGTATTTTGCTGGGTAAAGATTGTTAACATAACTGGCCTCTGGTCGCTTTTAAAAATGTTTTTCTCTCGATATCTCCAACAAAAATAGATCAGCGGTGATAATGGGATATATTCTGATTAACATACATTTAGTAATGATGCAATTCTTGATGATTTGGTAAAACACAAATGAAGTGGAGGCGTGCTTAACCAGCAACAAATAAAACTTTTTTTTAAATAAAATATCTCAAATAATAAATTTAATATATGTGACCTTCTCCGAGAAAAGCGACCTAGTGTGTCAAAAACGGGTTTGGATTTAAGAGTGGATTCTGCTACCTAAAGTGGTGTAGAATAAGATGAAATGCGTTTTTCTCAAAACTTAATTTTCACACACTAGGTCCCTTTTCTCGGAGAAGGTCACATATAGGTCAGTTAAAGCTAAAGTGGAAAATTCAATTATTCTCTTAAAGGCGATTCGTGTCTGTAAAGATTCCTTTCAGATAACTATTTATTTGTTATATGTTCTAAAAGAATTATTTTATAATTAAAAGAGTGATGCAGCTTTGGGGCTATTCACATATTACGTAACGCTGTTTTCGGAGTTTAAAAAAATGTCATTGAATTCTGCCGTCTGAGTTGAAAAGTATAAAATTTTTAAATTTAAGTTTGAAAATAATTTATTTTTCGGCAATTTTTGCTAAAAAAAAAAGCATCACCACACTTACAAATATATAAACAAATTATTTTGGAAGATATATAGCAATTGTATACTTACCTGAAAGGTATATGTACAGACGCGAGTCGACGGCAATCAAATAACTGAATTTCCTAATATAATTGGACCTGGGCACCTTCTAATACGACGCATTTAGATCGAAATTTTGAATTTAGTCCACATGTTCTAAGAGCCCAAATCTGGTATTTTAAAACCATTGACATTTCTGAAAACCCCTATGTATACGTAGTTATTTGGCAAAGTGTTAAATGGGCCTTGGAACAAGTGAGGGCAAAATTGTTCAGAATTGTATTTTTTGGATTTCTTGCAACTTTCTTAAGGATTCTGAGAATCTCACAAGAAAAACTTTATTATTTATCTCTTTTCTGGTAGTTAGTACATAAATTCCTATATAACTGCAAAATTTCATTCGAAAATAAAGCAACGACCTTAAAGCATTACGAAAAAAATAATATGCATACAACACTACATTACAAAATTTTTCCCCTTGTGTTAAAAAAAAGTCTTTCAAAAACCTTTCAATTGTGAATTTTGATATGTGATATGTCTACCTTTCTCTTTTATACATGTAAAATTGATGGACTTATAAGTTAAAATCCGTACTGAAAAAACTTTACATAGCCTGAAAGATAATGAACAACAAGGCGTATAATTAATATTTAGTATTAAATATAGGTCATACTGGTGCCAAATTGTTATAACTAGATCTTAACAAATTTTTCATATGCAATAACTTTTTATTAATGCTATAAAATTATAGGTTGTTGATTTTTTCGAATAAAAGTTTGCAGTTATATAGGAATTTATAAACTAAATACTAGGAAAGAAAAATATACAGGGGTGTCATAGAAACCAATCTTATCGGAATTGGATTTGAAACCGAGAAAAAAATACTTTGGTGTCATGGAATCCAATGTTATCGGTTTTGTGTTCGAACTTGAATTAGTGTCGGTTTTAGGTGTCACAGAAACCAATGTTATCGGTTTTGTTATTGGAAATAAACCGATCAGCTTGCAGTTGTCGTTTCTTTTATTGGAAATAAATAAAACAAGCCAAAATCTCCATTTTTCATATTATTTAAAAAAAAATGAGCACTAGCTCATTTTATTTATAGAAATTAAATTTTTTCATAGTTAAACAATATTTTTTTTATATTTTCAATAAATTCGTTTTATATTTTCAAAAACAATAAAATTACACAAATGTAAAAACAAATATAAATAATACAACGATAGAATGTATGTCCCACTTCTTATACTCTTTTCTATAACTTTTTTTTATTAAAAACACAAGTTTTAACAAAATTTTAGCACAAATACCATAATTTACCAAATTTTCAAACAATTGCATTAAAAGAAGTAAACAAGTGAGCAAGGTAGATTAACACCAGGTAGTCGCAAGAGAATTTGCCGTGGAAAATTTATATCTGGGCTGTCAAAAAAGGTGATACATTAACACAGTTGACAGTTCAAGTATGGAAATAATTCGAAGTCAGCTGAGCTTTCGAGGCCACTAGGAATTAATTCGCCTTGTAAATGAGCAAAACATAAGGCAGCTGATTCGAATATCGGTTTTATTTTCATTCGAAAATAACAAAACCGACTTGTTTTCATGACACCAAATGAAACCTATATCGATTTGCAAGACCGACAATTAGCAACACCGACTTGGATTCTATGACACCCCTGATAATAGTTTTTCTTCTGACAATCTCAGAAATCTTAAGAAAGTTGCAAAAAATCCAAAAAATGCAATTCTGAAAAATTCTTCGCATAGCGTCCACGCTTGATCCAAGGCCCATTTAACACTTTGCCAAATAAGGGTTTTCAGAAATAGCAATTCTTTTGGAATCCCAGCTTTTGGGGTTTAAACATGTGAACTAAATTCTAAATTTGGATCTAAACTAGGTCGTACTAGGACGTGCCCAGGTCCAACTATTCTAGGAAATTTAATTATTTGTGTATCGTGGATTTACGTATGAACAGATATATTTCAGATATGTATAAATTTGCTATATGTTCCATAAGATTTTTTTTTTATATATATTTAAAAGAGTAATGGTGCTTTTTTAGCAAAAACTTTTAAAAATTGAAAATTTTTTTCAAATTTCAATTCAAAAATTTTATATTTTTCAACTCAGATTACTGAATTTCATTTTTTTGCATTCTGTGAAATTTTGCTCTTTAACTAACAAAGAAAAAATTTTATAAATCGGGTGATATTTGGATCCGATATCTGGAAAATACTGGACCAAAGTTTTGAAAAATTGAGAAATTTCAATTTTCAAATGAGTATAACTCACTAACTGTATGAGAAAAGTATAAAACCAAATATGTATCTTTTGTATCGTTTTAAGGGCTATAGTACAGCAAAAAAGTTTGAAATTGGATGGGAAACAAAAAAATTCCAAGCAGTAAAAAAATTAAGAGAGCTGCTATTTAAAATATTCATAGAAATACGCCTCTGCTATGTGCATTAAAAATTATTCTGATAAAGGTATCCGTTTAGAAATGCCTGATTTATGTTCCAAATATTTTGATTCTGCCCCACTGTGCAACATTTTGAAAGCCTTTTGACGCTGGATCCTATTGTTCAATTGCCTCATCAGTAAAATGATAATTAGAAGTTTTAGAACTTTAAATAGCTTTCATATGATATCCAAAGTCTTATATCGATCCTTAACCACAAGAAAATCGTAATCCACAAATTCTAAATTTTATTTGAATACATACTTTTTTTATTTTTATATTATTCTTATTTTAAAACGAAGTATATCCTTAATATTGAGTAAATACTGTTTACTAAATAGGATTTACTTTGACTGATATGTATATGAAATGCTTTAGGTGTTACTGAATTACTTTTAAGATAACGTATGCTTGTGTGGATAAGATTTATTGCTGCCATGACACATATTTTTCAGCAATCGCTAATTCATGACAACGCAAAATTTTCGCGGCGAGTCTTGGCCAATTTTAATTATGAAACAGAGAATTTTATATTTTAATGTATTCATATATTTCGAACTTATTTGGTTTTTTTTTTCTTTTTTTTAAGAGAAGTAACACAATCAGGCAATTAATGCCTACCAGTTAATTAATTAATGTGTTACCTTGTTTGCGAAAGGGATAGTGTAGAGAGCACAGGTGGTGAAGTGGGAGAGAGATAGAAAGATTAATTCATTTACAGCTCAACAATTGCGCGTTTTTTGTAAAGCAGTGTTGCAAGCCCCTCTGGTGTTAAGTGGTGGCAATGAGTTGTTTAAGCTGTATAGCCATTTATTAGTTCTTTTACTTCGCCAACGGTTCTGCTACAATACCGACGAAGGAGGGTGCCATGAAGTGCATTAGGATATATTAGTATTAATCGCTGCCGGTACTGCCAAAGTAGTCAGTGCTATGACTTCATCACTTTAACAGTCCCACAACAACCAGCACAATAACAAACCAATGCACATGAGAAAAATTCATTTTGTTGGCTTGCCTGAAACTAGTCTTGAGCTCAGGACCTCAGGGTTTGTAGTCAAACGCGCTAACTACTCAGCCAACAGCACCCTGACTCCAAATGATTTTATTACCCAAAAGTTCGTAACGTGATATTCAGAAATAATTAGACAGGATCAATATTCCAAGAAACAAGGAAATTTAGCACCAACTGATTCACACAAAAAGTGTTGATAAACAGACGTACACATGACCATTAATGATGTGATTGTGGAGATTTCCAAAAACAACGTGTAGGTTGAGAATTTTCTTTTGATCAATACATAGAAAAAATTATTCACAAATTTTTTTTTTGAATGCGGAAATTTACCTCTGTACTAAGTTTCACTCGAAATGAAAATACGTAATGTAAAAAATAAATTAAATGTATTTAGTTCGTAGTGATTCTGTATACTAATCACTCGAACAGGTTGTCAATTTTTCATTAAAAATATATTCTAAAAATTACACTGCCTTACAACGAAAAGGTTTCAATTTTGTAATGCATTTTTTTAGGGTGATTCGGATATGCTAAGCACGAAAAAAGTAGTTTCAACCATTGTCCAGATAACGGCACATTTGTGTTTTTCGATGCATATATACAATGTATATTATACATATATACTGCTCTTTAAAACGACATCCAGAGTCAAATGCTAATTCGATTATAAGATTTTTATTTTTTATTCCATTTCTGGTCATTTTGGCTTAACATTTTTGTAATCGAATGGACGGAATGGACTATTCAATGAAATTATAGAACTATGAATATTCTGCTGTGTACATTGAAAAATTAAATTGATGTTAATTTTTCCCTTGTTCCTTTGAATATTAATCGTGCCCGATACTTTCTGAATATAACGTTACGAAGCTTAGCCTAATAATCAATTTGGATTCACAAACAAATAATGCTTGTTTGCCCTCTTTATTGGAACAAGTACATTCTTTGCTATGTGATTTTAGGGTTAATAATTAAGTTATGACTTTTTAGTCAAACTGTATGGTTTTTAACTAGGGTTTGGGATTTGCCGCACTTTTGCACTTCCCGGGAAACGGGAATAAAACAATCACGTCCCGGAAATTCCCGGGAAAAGTTTATTTTTTATATTAAATAGATTTATTAAATGAAAATATGCGAAATTTCGATTGTTTTATTAATGTACGCATTCTATTTAAATTAAAGTTAAAATAAAAGCAATCCTAAAACAAGTTTTTAAACATTTTTAAGTGAATTTATAGTTATTACACAGTAGGAGATTCTATAAAGACTAATTGACGACTATATCCCAATTAGTTAAATATTTTATTTTAAGGTCTCCAAATCATTTGATGAACTTTCCGTAGTGTTTCTTATTTTTTGTTTAATTTCCAGGACGATTCATATCATTAAGTACAAGCAAGTTACAATACAATACTCAGCGAGCTGTATTTTAAACATCCTGAGCCACAGTCTGTCTAAATGTCTTTGATTACTCATTTTATTTATCTTCAGGGTTTCAATAATTGCGTCCACTTATAAAAAAAATTAAGTAGTGTCAACTCAAAGTTTTACAGCTTTTATGGGCTTAAAATTTCCACTACACTTTCCAAAATTTGTTCACTAATTCTGCGGAAAATCACTCAAAGTTCCCTTAATGTCGAATTACTTACTTAAGGAAATGATTAGAGAGCACTGTAATCATTGATACTTATACCAAGTATTCCACTTTGTTCTGTTATAGTGATTAAACGACATCTATTACCAAATTCATCTTGCATGTACTATTCGAATCAAGCAATAATTTTTCTCGGCTTAAGAGAAATGGTATGACTTCAATTTCTTGCAATTTTTATGAAATTTCTGTATAAGTTTGAACCGTTCACATTTTTATTTTATATTAAAGAAAATTGTACGGACATTTTACTGCCTGTTTATCGATGACGAAGGTATTCTTTCTTTCTTACAGTTTTAGAATTTTTTGTTGTTTCAAATGAAATTGTGAGAATGAAAAATGTCCTTCGACATCGATAAACAGGGTATTAGTATTTAATGAGACGATAGCAACTTTAAAAGAGTAATTAAACAATTTCATCGTGTAAATTTAGTCTTACATTCAATCAAACAAACTTTTGTAATATTTAAAGAAACATTGAAAGTTTTGATATTAAAGAAAAACAGGATTATAACACAAATTTCTTATATGAGTCAAAATATATTAATGAAAATATATTTATATATAAATATATAAAATATATTTATTAAAGTAGACTTTTCCCGGGAATTTTCGCCCGGGGATTCCCGATTCCCAAATCCTCGTTTTAACTCAAACTTATTTAATTCTTCCGGCTTAAGTTCGTTTAATTTAATTATGCAATTAAATTATTTTTATTGGATAGAAACTCTAAGGCCCGCAACAATTTGAAAGACAAAGAAGCTTTTTGGCTGTCATGATGTCAGTTCAATCTTCGGTACAGTCAAAAAATTTTTTTATCTATTCGATTATTATAGGCATTAGAATTTCCTTCTAATAAAAATAATTTAATTGAAAAAATAAAATGAGCGATCTAAAGCTAGAAGATTTATAACTAAAATATGAATAAATATAATTTAAAGTATGTATTAATGTCGCATATTCAGAGGACGTTAAAATTTTATATATTTACACGTACGTACACAGAGAAAACATATTCATTGTGATAACCGAATTCGTTGCCAATCGAATTTTGTCGGTTACACGTACTATCCTAAAATTCAGTTGTATGTTCCGATTGAATTCGGTTCACCGAACTGAATATACCAGAAACCTCAATGAAATAAAATACTATTGTGAATAAAATTGAAAAAATTTAAGATTATTTATTTTACTTCAGGCACAAACCACCTTCACAATAAAATGCAACACAAATACAGACAAAAAATTATAAAATTACATGCAGAATATTAATTATCCTTTGATAGAACGTCGCTTGTATTGCATTTCCTAACTTTTCAAGGTTGCCTATAACATGTACCTACAATTAGTTATCATTATAATTATGAAAGTGCCAAAAGCAGCTAGATTTTAACTTACCAATCTTCACAATCTTTGTCAACTTAAAGTAGCGATCACTTTACTGGCTTTCCTTAGATAATTACAGCAAACTGTCCACTTTGAATATCGCCACAGACCTGCGAATTATTCTTTATATACACCAGATATAGCCAGGCCATTTCATTGTTGAATGCTTCAAAATTTGTTTTAGCAAGATTATTGGTTTCATCTATTTTTTTGCAAGCTCCATTAGGAAACACGAAATAAATCACTATTCATAAACTGGCCTTGATTGATTTTGACTTCGATATTGTTATAATTTTAATATTAATTAATTTTAACTGTCAAGAGGGCCTTTTACCAATTTTTCAATTACACCAAATTTCTATTCGATTGGAAACTCCAAATAAATGTTTTGTAAACTACAACCGAAATTTTATTGTAAGTATTAGGTATTGCTACTGAAATTATAATTGAGGTATATTATTTCAGTCATAAGCAAGGAATTATGATTGAATTAATTAAATTTCAGTACTTACACTAAAATATTGGTTCATCTTGTTGAATTTTCCTTATTATAACAGTTTCAAATCAATCTGTTTTCTCTGTGTAGTATTCAAGACATGAACTAATATATTCACAAAATATCGATTTTTGTGAGTTGACTTGTCTAATATGTCGTAAAGCCTACACGAGATTATATGATAGTTTTGAAACAGAATATACAATTCTAAGATAAAAGTGAATACAATATTTCAGTTTCCTATCTCAAAGTTTGGAGATTTAGCACTTTTTATGCCTTCTTTGAATGGGCTGTGTAGACTTTTTTCTTTACAAAAGTTTAGGAAAAAGTATTTAACTGCGATATTACATGATGCATACGATCATCTATTAACTGCAATTGATTTATAATAAAAAACATAGAATATTCCTTAAGCTTAATTAATGAAAAGGGTGTTCTCCTGCAATTCTTGGATTTATTTACTTGAATTTATGCTTTTTAGGAAATATCCTTATGCTTAATGTGTCCGGTTATAGCATAATATATTCGAAGCGGCTAAGATCCACTTTCAATCAATTGTTGACGGCCATTATGCATTATCTGATGACAGACAGACAGACAGCGGAGGAACTTGGCGCAATAAAAAAAATTTATATTATGCTGGTATCTGGTATAATTGATAGTTGGTTGGTTAAAAAATTGAGTCTACGTATTATTGTACATCAAATGGAAATGTGTGTGCACTTATTTGTTCGTTTTCCAAAGAATATCTTCACCAACTGTATATTTATGTACTTCTATTATGGAAGATAATTTCAACTTCAGAAATTTCCTTACTTTGTATGAACATTTCTTAAATAAACCAATGTTAAAATACTGTGACTTAATAACACATCGTTAGCGACTAAAAAACTTAAATTGTAACATGCACAAAATTTAAATTGCATTAATTTGCAGTACGATCAATTTTATGTTTTTGTATTTTTTAACAAAGTGGACTTTTTGCAGGCAACTTTTGGGTAACCTGTCAATAGGGGGATTGATGGTTAAATTGCACAGCAATCTACAGCTCTGTTTTTCTTAACTATTATTTGTTAATACTTTTTACGTCTGTCTATAGGGCTTAAAGCATGTACATAAGTATTTTGTAAAATTTATTTTAACTCTAAAAAAAATGTTACAAATTAACAACGAACATTTTATGTTTAAGTTAGCTTTAAGTTGCGTGTGAGAAAATTTTAAACATTTTAGAAAATAAAACAAATTGTGAATAAAAACTTTTTGAATTGTTACTTTTTGTACATTTCGCTGTTCATTTACGGTAAAATGCTATAATTTCACTTAAATTTCATTAGCAAGGGTAACGTTCTCAGAAATAAGTAACAAAAACTTGTAAGCAAAAAAAAAACTAAAAAAATATACACTTGAAAACAAAAGGCTCTTGAACAGCAAAACTAGTTCCTACAGATAAAAAAAAATATAAGAAAAGAAAAACTTAAATTTAACAAAGTCTTCAGAGCAAACAAAAAAGATCGCATTTTTAATAAACTTGTTTCTGTGTGTATTTTTGTTGGCTTTTTTAAACATACGGAATACTTTTTTTTACAAAAAAGTTTACACTGTCTCCATGTAGATAGATTTCCAATAGGATTGGCGGCGAGTTAATGTTTTTAGCACTGTTTTTGTTTTCTGTTTTTTTTTAATTTCTACGCGGAAGATTCTTGAGTTTAGTGCTCCGTGCATTTACTTTTCATTTCTAGCGCGATTTTCTTTGTTTTTGGTAACTTTAAATCTTAATGTCAAATCTTAAAGATGAATGCTGCTGTGGCTGACTGGTAGCGATGCTAGTTTTCACTTCAGAGGTCCACAGAAAAAATAATTCACAAGAGTTATATTCAATAAAACCATGTTATTGCAAAACAATATGAATTTCAATAACATTTGCCATTAACTTACAATATTTCGTTGTATGTATTTCTCTCCCATGCCGGTTATTTCTATTCCTTTCATACATAAGTACTTAAAACAAGTTTTATCTCATTAGAGAGTATGCTTTACGTCCGGGAAGCCCGGCTGGTATCCCAACCATGTCAAAATTTTTTTATTTTTAATTTTTTTTTTAAATAATTTTGTTATCAATATAGCGGAATTCTTTATCACAGGATATTAAAAAAATATATATTGAATAATGGGATTTTTTATCACAACGAAATTTATTTTTTTTCTGTGTCCTGGCCCTGGGTGTTTTCCGCAGACGAGCTAAATCTCTTCGGTTGTTGTGTTTGTTATAAAAAGAAGAAAATTATCAAAATATAGGGACCAAAGGTACCAACTCTAGACCCAAGTGAGCGGAACCAGCCTGCATAATCTAACCAAAATTAAATTATGATGCAAAACTTTTGTAAGTGTAACGAAAATTAAAATATATGAAAAGTTTTTCACACTATGTTCTCTGCCTTAGCCGACTTTGGTGCTATAAATATTTTGCAATTCTAAGCCTGATGCTATTATTGATATATCAATTTGCAAGAGAACTTGACTAGCAGCTTTGAAGTTATTTATGTTAGGTTGTAGCTCCAAATTGCAGAAGGACAAATAAGGATTTACCTAAGCCACTATTAAGTATACACAGAAAAAAATAAGCTTCACATTTGTTTCATGATTTGTTTGTTGATTTAATATTCCAGTACAGTTAAATCAACGCACTAACATTTTATTAATTATTTTACTTACGCGATGTATATGGGATAGTTTTTGAACTCATGTTTTCAAATCATGTTGAATTAACATGAAACACATATGAAGCAAAATCAAAAATTTTTTGTGTATATCTAAAGTATATTTCATGTTGTTGTGGCTGCAGTGGTTAGTGTTTTGATTTAACTTTACTAGAATATTTGATCAACATAAAATATAATTATTTCGAACGGAAAAATGTTTTTTGAATATAATGTAGAATCAACATGAAACAAATATGAAACTTATTTTTTCTGTGTGTACACACAGAAAAAGTACCAATGTAAAATCAGGATTTCGCAATGTTGATTGGGAGTCATATTACATTTTTCAAATGCAGGGACTTTTACGGGACTTGGACGAAAACTTTTTAACTTGATCTTTTTAACAGGGTATAAGTTCGTTTACCAGGACACCAAGTCCAAACGAAATTTACTTTCTTGGGCAATATCTTTTGGACTTGTTACTCGGTTAAGCGTTTTTTACCACATTCGACGATCAACTCTAAGAAACCAAGCTAAAAATTCTTCGTTTAAATCCCGTATATATTTGATATTACTATTGTGTCGTATTAATTTTAAACGAAAAATTACACTATGCCACAAAAAAATGCACCTCAAAAATGCGATGTTTCATTCATTTGTTTTTCTTAAAAACGTTTTCGAGGTATTCGCGAGAAACGTGTTTTTTGCAATCTATAAAGCTATTTCCAAAAATCTTGGGTACTGTTTACTTAAATTAAGCAAATTTTGCACTGTTGCATATATATGTTTTTCCTCTTTCAGTTCATATGTGTACTGTGTTGATTAGATAAAAATTAACTGAGATACAAGACTTTATAATTGAAAAAAATGTTGTGCGTTTTTTTAAATTCAGAATAAAATTCAATTTCTTTCCTTGCTTTGACAACGAACGCCGTCCAAAATTGTGGTGTTTTTCTTTTAACTTAGTTTCCATTTAAATTTTAACAATTACACTTTGGTAAAACGGTATCACCCCCAAATGTGTATGGATACGGTGTAGTAATTCATTTTATTTGTTTTCATAATGAGACTCGTAACTTAAAGTACCATTTTAAATTATTATATGACAGCGGTTTGTAAAAACCTACACATTTGAGCTCGACAATTTTTTTAAACTTTTTTATATGTATATTTTTCTAAGGAAAGATACTTCTATGCGGCATTAATAAGTGAATTGTTGAATAGCATTTTTGCTTAGAAATTTTTCTCTTATTTATAAGACTACATTACGTAACCAATTAAAAATTACTTTAACAAAGTATAAAATTAACATTTAATGTATTTGATGCCGTTGTTAAAATTTTCAAGTTTATGACAATCGGTAAAAAACAACAAGTAAAATACGACTGTCGCAATTTCTTAAAATGAAGGTTACTTGCATTAAGTATTTATTAATTTGATTATCAAAATAATAATGATCTAGGAATTATTAACTTTTTCCTTTCACTTTAAGTAAAATATATAATTTTTTTTATCTTTTCAGGTATGTAAGTTTGAACGTGTTTAAGCCCCATGGCAAAGTGATTACTCAGTTGTTCATTAAATTGATAACTCTAAAAGAGTTGAATAAAATTTAACATTGCTAAAAAAATCATTAAATTTTGATGTGAAATAAGCTTGGTAAGATAATCAAATTTTTGTTTTAACTTGATTAACAAAATTAAGTAAAGATTTTAATTGAATTAAAAATGTTCAAGTCAATTTAACAGCTAGACTACCAGCTGGGCCAAGTACAGTAAAATCCCGATGAGTCGCACTCTGATAAAATCGCGAGCGGTCATATAAAAATCCACAATACTGTGCAATTTAAAGCGAGCTTGCATATTGTTCTATCCCGTATTTTGTATTTAAATAGTACTTGATACTTTGAACAGCTTATGTCTCATAACGGTTTTAATTTTTTTTATTTTTTTCCGAAGAGTTCATTTTAAAATCGGCACGTATTACAGTGCGATGTCTTTAACACCTTTATTTTTTACAAAAACTTTATTTATTTTATACATTTTATTTTAATTTATTTTATTTTAAACATCAAAATTTCAAAGAAAATTATAGAATATGAAATACAAGTTGTTTAAAACACTTGCCATTCGCATACAATAATATGAAATATGAAAATAGGACTGATATGACACTGCTTTCAATTGCCCAATACTCATTTTTTTACAAACCATTGTTCTATATTCGACTCTACAACAATTAACATATATGAATTTCAGCATGCACTTTCTTGGTCAATTTCACGGTTTTTGTAAATTCGTCAATTCGTGTTTTTTTATTTGGGCCCTGATAAACCGAAATCTCGGTTAATCGCTAATCCCTACAAGTCGTAAATTAAATGACTGAGCCTTCGCGGTTACGCATTATCAGGACTCCACTGTATCATAATTTTTTAGTCAAAAATAGACAAGTTATGTAGGTAGCTATAAATGTGATAAATAAGTTATATCTGTAAACTCTAAAACACTTTTTTTGAAAATTAGGTCGATAATAGTAGGCAACACTTTACAGACTACTTTCGACCTAAAATTACACACGCATTATTTTTGAACAAAATGTTTTTACTAAAAAAAGCAATTGGCTGCGTGCAGGTTTGAACCGCGACCTCCTAACTGATAGTCTGACGTATCAACCATTCAGCCATAGCCGTATTATACTTTGTGTTGAATTTTTTCCACTTGGATTAAATATGTTTAATTTGAAGTTTTTTTCTTTAATAAAATAAATACAAAATCGATGAAATTTTAGCAGGGACTGAAACCACGAAAAAAAATTTTTCAGGTTCGGGTTCGGGTTAATCAAAATAAAAAGTTCAGGTTCGTGTTCGGTTCAGGGTTCGTGTTCAGCTTCGGGATTAAAACCAAACATTTAAACACGCGCAATTATTTTGTTTAATAATAAATTATATACGTAAATCAATTTTACATTCATGTTTATACGTTTAAACAATATATTCTTTTTTTACTTTAATTAAATTTAACTTATTTAGCTTTCAAAAAAACTTTTTTCAACTTTGAAACGTAAGTACTGCATTGACATAAGAAAATATGCTTCAAATTAGAAATTATTAGAAATACCCAGAGCAAGAAAAAGCAAAATTTTTGTCAACCATTCGGCACTGAAAAATTGCAAGAAATAGTCAGCTGTCGGGATGCTGCCACCTGGTATGAATTTGTCTTGGTTGTTATTTTGTTTTGATTTTGTTTTTAATTTTTATTTTTGCATGCAAGAAATGTAATGTTTTTTATTATTCTTCTATTAAATATTTCTCTATTTTTTATATTTTTGAACCCCAACCTTGCTGAATTATTGGGTTCAACGGGTTCGGGTTCAAAGTCTTTATAAACAGCGAACCTGAAACCGTTTGGGTTCAGGTTCGGGTTCGGTTTCAGTCCCTGAATTTTAGACAAGGAGAAATTTTCAACACAAATTTAGACAATATGATCGTAAATTTCAAGCAATGCTTTAGAGTGTAGCTATTAATGTAATATTGATTATATTGGCTATGGTTCCTAACGTTATATTGTTAGAAAGAATTATGCAATTTTTTTCAAGGAACAACGGAAAAATCAACATCAATTTAGTTCAGTTTCGTTTTCAACGTGCATAGCAGAATATAACAACGTTATTTTCGAGTTATTTTATTAGAATAATTTCTATCCAAATAGTTTTACGGCCCTTTTCACGATTAATAGTTCGTGCGATTAATAGTTAACATGGACTTTAGCGACAAGTTTTGTATGTCGAACTTGCCGTTAGCTTTTAATCACACGTTGTGAAAATAGTCCTTAGTCTTACAATTTTTTTAAACTAGTATTTTAATTAATAACAGTGTGCTTTTCGCAATTTTCAACAAGCTGGGTGCCCAGCATTATTAAGCTAATTCGGTTAAACTGATTTTAGTAGTATTCGAGATATTCGCGATCTAAAATTTGCGATACTAACAAAACAGAAATCGACATCTTAATTCTTTAGTGGTAATTTTTATTTTAACTTTTAATAATTAGGCACAGCTAAAAGAAATGCTGTATTATATATTTCTTGTCAAAAAAAAGTATCTTCCAAAATTTTTTCTTTTTGCAGAAAACATATATAGCCGGCTCATTATTGTCTTGGCGCATACGCCAAAAAGTCGGAATGGAGAAGAGCGAGAAGATTTATGTGAAGGTTTTTCAAAATATACCCGATATCATTTTTTGTACTTTTACCACTGCTTCCGTTAATATTCTTTTATTGAAACTGAAAGATTTTGTTTTGTGCCGCATACGCAACTTTTTTTAAATTTATTTTCAAAAAGTAGCCTTTTGTGTTGCATACGTATACCAACTGCTGCGTATTGAGTAGATTGATAGACTCAGTTTTAAACCATGGTTTTCCGCAATACGGTTGTCGTTTTTTTCGAAATGTCGATTTCTCGAACGTCGAATAGTCCGGTTTTTTTTTATTAAAAAACCTGCTTAGTGGAAGACTTTTCGATTTGTATATTTGGCGAATAAAATTAGATTTTACTATATTAAAGTTTAGACGATTTGTTTTAACTAATTGATTTTCCTAAAGCGGCCCATTAACTATACAATATTTTTGCAAATGTTATTATACATATTACTGTCGTTTTTACAATATTTTACAATAAATGGCACACTATTTTCAAACAAAATAATGAGCAATTTTCCTGACAGTAATATAAAAATGCACTTCGTAACAATGAACAATGTTGGCAACAAATTAAACATTTTTCTTGATTGTGTAATAAAAATCAAAATGTGTGGACCAAATTCTTTTTTCAAATTTTGATTGAAAATGCTCATAGAAGTGTTCTTCTTAGTAAAAAATAGAATGTGCCAAATAACAGGCTGCTTACGTAACAGAAATCCATACCGCATTTATGGGGCACTCCAATGGGTAATTAGAAAATTATGGGAAATTATACTGGCAGGTATTGTACCAAACAAAAACTTAGAAATAACACTAAATTAAAAATTGTAAAGCCCCCAAAGAAAACGGATGATATCTTCAAAACGGTTAGACCGCTTCTTTCAAATATTGGTTAGAAGATTTTAGATCAAGTCACCTTTCACACAAAAGAAACTTAACTAAAATCGCTTTAGCTGTTTGGCAGCTACGGTGCCACAGACACACAGATGCTAGCTAGAAAAGAGGTGATAACTTCTAATTTGCTGGACTGATTTTTAAGAACAGTCTCATTCAAGTCACCTTTCAAAAAAATAATAAATAAATAAAAAAATAACTAAATAAATAAATCAAGATTGGTTTAGGATATACGTGGGAACAGCCAGACACACAAATACACAGGCACACACTAGAAACTTATAACAACCCTTTTTACGGTCGGGGGTAATGGACGGGAAGTTATCCGCACAAAAACATAAATGTGAAAATAAGGCTGTTGGAAGATTTCTGTCTAGCCGCTCTTTGGCCGGGCTTAAGGATTTTTACCTCTGTGTATATCGAATAGCGGCTTCGCTGACTAAGGACTTTTTTTGTAGATGGAATTCGATTTTTCCCCTATGTATGTCAAATAGGGGCATCGCCGAGTGAAGTTTTTTGTACAGCTAACCTTTAGGCAAAACATCGCATGGCATACCTAGTCGTCTTAAGGCAAACTCAAGCTAGGCATAATATTTAGCGAAGCCGGTACTCGGCATACGGAGAGGAGAATAGCCTTAAGCCTGGCCAAAGGTCGGCTAAGCAGAAAATCCCTAATCAGCGAAGCCGCTATTTGACATACATAGAAGAGAAAATCCTTAAGACCGGACAAAGTTCGGCTATGCCGAGAATCATTAATAAAAAAAGTAAAATTTCTTAAAATTTTTAACTACTTTCCAATAACAGCTCTGTTCACTAAAGATTATCTGCATAGACCCAATTTCAAAATTTTGCAAATTTATTGGGCCTTTTTTCGTGGGACCTTCTTTCATTTCAGAATTTGGAGTGCTAGCGATATGATATGAAATAAGCCCCAACGAATGTGGTGTTATTTCATTTCTATTTAGCGTGTTTTTTCATACTGTTGGAGCCCAAAATTTTTGGGGCTTTATTTCATTTTCACTTTGAGAGCTTATTTGGTGATGAAATATTCCATGCCGCCCTAAATTACTTGTTGACCAAGAACTGATCATGATCTAATAATACAGGTCTATGCACCACCAACAATACAAAAAACAACAGGCATTTTGTTTGTGTATAACAATCGTAAAGATATCAAAAACAGCTGTCTACAACAGCAAGAAAAACGTATTTTGTGTGTATTTTCTCGTCATGGTAAAACGTAAACAAATATATAACCAGAGAGTAAAGCCGATACATAACAGTCGGCGGCGGTGGTTGTCAGCCGACTGAAGCTTTAGAAGAATTACTACCTATATTTTTGTCGACAAAAATTGGGCGAAAAAAAATCCAAAAATGGGTTATGTAATTTAAATGTAAAAACCGTCATATTTCCGAAACTTTTTGACCATAAATAGCCTAATCTGACAGCCGTACATTAGAGTGGAGCGTGCGATTTTTTTGCGAATTTCAATTCCGAATATCAAAAAAAGGTTGCATTTTATTTTTAGATACATGGGAAAAATAATGAAAAATATATTGGGACCTACTTTTAGCCCTCTACCGCAGCATCAAGATTTTAAATATGACATCAAATCGATCATTTTGTGAAACATCATATGATGCAACATTATATATTGTTTATAGCTGTAATAACTCATTACACTCAAAATATCCACTATATTATACATACAAGGTCAGATTTCAGACAAACTTAAGATGAATTACGAAGCAAAATTTCGAATTTCTAAGTCTTTGTCATATCTTGCAAAAAAAAAACATTGGGGTCGCTGAGCACGAAAATTATATTCATTTATTTTTCTTAATGTGCGCTTTCCCGATATTCCCGAAAAACATGCTTTTTGTTTTTTTTAGTTTTTTCGTTTATTGGCAAAAATTCCGAGAACGGCTCATCTGAATAAAATAAATTGCACACTGTTGTATAGATATCTCTCTATTAGTTCATTCAATACACTGATCGTATAAAGAAGTATAGAGTTACAGGCCTCAAAATTTAAAAAAATATATATTTTTAGACCTTTTCCCAAAAACAATCATTTAAACTGCTCCATTAAGATGAAAAAATGTACTAAGTATATTTTTTTCGGGCTGTATTTCAAAGATAATTTTGTGACGACACATGATGGATGCAATCGCTAAGTTCTGATAAAAAAATAAGAAGGTTATTAGCCGTTAAGCGAAAACAGCTACATATATTATTTTTTAGTTACTTTTAATACAAAATTAATTTAAATCAGATTGTATTAAAAATTTTTTTTTAGTTTGAAAAAAATTTTGTATGAGAATTAAAATCAGCTTTTTACACTTAATGGCTTAAAACTTTCTTATATTTTGTTGGATCTCCTCGATCTTCAACTTTTTTCATTTGGTACAAAATTGTTTTTTACGTGTAGTCTTGAAAAAATTATTAAAGATTTTATTTTATATTAATTAAGCAAATTAAAATAAAATTCATATACGAAATTAGCCGCTAAAGTCGGCGGCGGCTAAGCAGCAAGAAAAATGATCGGCTGCGGCTGAGCCGCGGCTATAAGCCGATCAGCCTCGCTCTCTGTATATAACAGCAATGACGTCCAAAAATATAAACATCTTTTGACAGCTTGGCGATTTTTTACGACGATTGTAACGGTCAAAACATAACCCTGTAAAAAATCATCAGGAGAGTTGCATTGACCTAATAATTGGATCATGGAACTGATGACACATTTTTTGAAGGCCCACACAAAAAATATTGGTCACCTAACTCACCAAGCTGAGTATAGTGGCAATCGAACCTATTCTATCGCTCCACTCTGGCTACACTTTTAATTTTTTAAGATTTTGATTTCATATGCACCATTCTTAGTTGATACACTAAAGTCCAATATATTCCCCAATTACTGAGCCAATTCAAACCGAATGTCATATCGCTTACTTGGTAAAATCATACAAATATTCTATATTGTTGTTTTAAAATTTTAAGATTCTAAGTTTTGAAATTGAAATGAAAGTAAAATTTTTATGACTACAAAACAAACAATTAGGGAATTAACAATGTGTATCTTAAAATTTGGAAATAGCAATATCGTTACACCTTAAAATTTCATTGTGATCAACGATACAAAGTACAGCGTATTAAAGTAATAAAAGTAACGACGAAATTTGCCGAATATTTCTCACTAGTTACATGTATAGAACACGAACTCAAAATACACAACAAACAAAACAACAACAGAAGCACGTTAGTGCTTGGTACCTATCAACAAGCCAAAGAAACACCAACACACTTAAACCACACACAAATTCTTTATTTATAATATTGCCGCATTGAAAAAAACATGCTTCTTGGACTTTTAAACTTGTCATCTGGTGGTAAATTTCATTTACACACAAAACAAAAACAACAAACTTGCCAACCCATTATAAAAGAATAAAATTAAAACGTCGTTATGTTAAGACACATTTTAGAACGCTGTTGTGAATTCCCTAAATATGACGTATAGTTTGAATTGGCTCACTAGCTAATTTAATGGATTTTTAACAAGTTTATAGAAATTGCTTAAAAAATATTAAACAAAAAAGAACAAAAAAGTTAATATCGTTGTTTTACTAATTGCACTCACTTACAAAACTGAGACTATTTTAACATAAAATACATTTACAACCTTCTAAAATTGAATAACATTTTGAGGAAATCAAATCAAATAAACTGAATACCGAATAAATTAAATCAAAATCATTTCACATCAGCACATTGAAAAAAGTGCCGTAACGTGCATCGGAAATCCAAAGCCCAAAAATATTAAATCGGGTTTAAAATAATTTAATAAAAACACAAAACAGATATGCCGACAATGTTTTAAGAGACTTGTTTTGTGTATAAAAAATAATAGCACAGTGGTCCAATTTGCAAAATAAATGGTAGTAAATATATAATTTCAAAGCTATCGATTCGCTATGTATGAAAGTTGTAGTATCAAAAGATGAGGAGTTAGGCTTTCAGAATATATTCTGTATAGATAAAAAGTTTAAGCACAAACCAAAGTTAATCACCTTGAATATGAAAAACTCTATAATTCTCGATGCTGCTAGAAAAGACAAAAACCGAATTGTGTGATATTATCTCTATGGCTTTTAAAAATATCAAATTTTAATTAAACCTTGACATATCCCACACTAAATCATAAACAGTCACATCTCGAAATTTTTAAAATCATTTTTATTACATAATTCTATTCACAGAACAAATCTCTAATGGCCACGAAAATTTCTTTTGCATCACAGTCTTCTTTAAGTGGAAAAAATAGCGTTATATCCGTTTTTATGTTAATTGCGTTGCATGCACCTCATCAACTAAGGAGTGCTACTTTTAGTTATGACAGTGCGCTTAGGACCAATTGAGTAGTTTTCTTTCACTTAAACAGTATTATTTCGAGTTGTGAGGCTTTTGATGAAAAAAGTCTTAAGTTTTGTATTGCATCATTTGGAGTTGTGTCTCCTTAACTGAAAAAAGTGAATGTAATCGCCTGTATTATTTTAGAAAGTTACTTTTTTAGGAAATAATTATAAAATAATTTGATAAAAAGTTGTACTATAGAATCACAACTCAAAATTACGCCTTATTTTCAAAACTACAAGACAAAACTAAAAAATAGGCTAATTTTTTTTAAGAACCACTTCTTTACTGTGAAACTCAATTTAATTATAAAATTCTAATCATGATTCTAAAAACAGTTTTTTGTCTCTCCTGAACATTTTTGATTTTTTGAGTTGTAACTGTTTACGATTTAGTGTGCGATATTTTGGTTGTGGGCTGGCTCATAATGTTTTTAGTATACGGACTATAATTTTTTCTTAAACACATTCCAAGAGCACTTTTTTAAAGGCCTGAAATTTTATTCACAAAATATTTTGAAATTATATTACACAATAAAAAATGTATATTCGCTTTTGTGTTGAAAATTGTAAGCCAAAAACGAAAAAATCTTAAGTATAAAGAAATAATTTTTTTAACTCCTGTACATCTTTTAACGCGTAAAATATATAATAGTTTAGTAAGTATATCATCATTTGCGCTTTAAGCGGAGGCAAAAGCCTCCACTGTGCATTGCAAACATAGCCAGTACGTATCTGTTATTGAGTTATATCTACGATAAAACTTCTTCTTTGTACTTGTGATGGGTTGAAGTTCTCTTGAAATCAGAAATAAAAAAATACTTGCCAAATAAGGGTTGTTTGATGTTTGAACTTTTCTATTAAGCAATTGCATATTTATGAGCTTTAAAAGTGAAGCATCTGACAAAATTTGTTAGAGGATGTTTCAAGTGAAATCTAATTTAAATTTTGGCTTATGAGTAACAAATATGATGTGTTGTTTGTGTGCTGCCCAAGGTAAGGGCATCAGAACGAGAATAAGGAAATGCAAACTTTATTAACAAATGGGTGATAATGTTTTGTTGAATTGTTAAAGGATTTCAAAAATACATAAAGTTACAAACACACACACCCTTCGACAAAAGCTCGTAACATTCTGTTAAATAAATAAACCCCCTTTATATTTGGGTTTGTTTAAATTATGAAAATCTTTTGTAATACATTTAAATACAAATACAAATGAATATTAAATGAATATTTTCAAAATATGTTTCTATGGATTTATTTACACAAGCGTATTTATTTGTACATATTTGCTTGTTACTGTATTTGTGTGCGAAAAGAAATTTATTTGCATTCATTAAACAAATTTCAACAAAGATTTTTATTTTAAATTAACTAAAACGTATTTAATAGAAACTGGGCTGTAAACAAGATAAATATCAAAATGCAATACTTTTTAGTTTTAACTCTAAACTGTTTGATTTATTGAATGATAAATGCGGATGATGCAATTTTTATACAACATTGAAAAGTGTGCTATTTTTAAAAGTGTGTTACAGTATAATTCGCTTATAAGCCACACCGCTTACAATAGAATTTGCGATATATTCCAAAATGTTCACTTTTCTGTCATCTATAAATAAAACACCTGCAAAATATATTTTATTTAGGCCATTAGCCTTATAGTCCAGTTTCGTTTATAAGCCACTTAGATATGGTTTAAAAAGGGTTATACATATATATGCAAGTTATTGCAGATATAATCCAAAATGCAAAAATCAAAAATAATAGATTTTTTAATGATAATTTTATAAAAATATTACTTTAAAGAAATTTATTATTTGACATATTGTCATAATTTTATTTTAAATGAAATTTATTTGCTGGAGTTTAAGCAATTGTATATCCGCAGCATTTCGTTGGTGCTTTACCAACTCATCAGTAGACTTCAAACACAATTTTGAACAGTTACAAACCCTTTATCTTATGTACAAACTCTTAAAAACCATTTGAGAATCTACAAATATATAAATGATTTTCAAAAAATAAGCATAGTAGGCTTTGAAACTTATACAAAAACCAGCAAATAATTTTTTATTTTTTTATTATATTTTTTTTAGAAAAATAGAATAGATTCACATCGAATAAAAAATTGTTTGCTGGGTTTTGTATAAGTTTCAAAGCCTACAATGCTTTTTTTTGAAAATCATGTATATATTTGTAGATTCTCAAATGGTTTTTAAACGTTTGTACATAAGATAAAGGGTTTGTAACTGTTCAAATTGTGTTTGAAGTCTACTGATGAGTTGGTAAAGCACCAACGAAATGCTACATATAGACAATTACTTAAACTCCAGCAAATAAATTTCATTTAAAATATTACTTTTGTTGAAGAAGAAATTGTTCTTATTTTAACAATCTTAATTTTAATACTATTGAATTGAGTAAATAACGGAGTAATTTCTAAAGGAAAGTTTTTTTTCTACCCAGCAAAATATAAATGAACGCGTTCAAAACGAAATGAAACGAATGCATTCTCAATATAATCGTAAATCGTAAATAAGGCTAGAGTTTTTGAACTCATTAAAAACGCATGCGAATTTACTAGGTTATATATTGCATAAAATATCCATCGAAAAAGGCATGCAAAAATAGAATTAATGCTAGGAACGAACTCAACTAGGACGAACGACGAATTTTTGGTCGCGAATATTCGTCGCCAAAAATAAAACACATTTGTGTATATGAAAATACACACAATAACGGCGTCGGACGAAATTCGTCATACGCGGGGTACTCTGAATAGATTTATTTCTATTTCTTACGCCGGCGAACGACGAACATGTCAGTACCAAGTGACCATGTTTGGTTTTAGTTTTCAAGTGTTTTAGTAAATAAAGATAACTTTTGCTTTAATTATTTTTTATTTTTATTTTATAGCATTTGAAGTAAATATAGATAATAATTAACTATAAAAATTGGTGTTAGTTGTGTGTTGCTAATGTTTAATTATTCAAGTATGTATTGTTTTTAATACGGTCACACTTTGCACAAACAGTACACAACTTTATCAATTGCAACAGCTGTTGCGTTTTCGTCGCTTCACACGACGAATTTACATAGCGAATTTTTATCGACGAATTCGTCGTGTTGGACGAAATTCGTCGTTCGTCCCAGTTGTGTTCCTAGCATTAATCATCACATCGACACATTTCCATAAAACAAGTTTTAGATCCAACAAAAAATAAGAAGACAATAGCTCAGAGGTAGAGAGCTTGTCTTAACAGTCAGAAGAGCATGGTTCATATCCCAGCTGCCGCAATTTTTTTTTATTTTAATTTTTTATATATGAGTTTCACGAGCCCATGCAAAATCGTAACCGAATCATCGAACTTGCATTGGTTCTAAGCCAAAGTTGTTCATTTCACCAAACAATTGCTTGTACTCTTTATTTCATTTCTTTTTATACTCTCTATTTAGTCGTTAATGCGAGAGCAACGGGTGTACATGCATAGTAGCTTTGTTAGTATTTTGCCACATACAGTGTGTAAAATAAATGACAATGATAAAAATAAAGTGCTTTTTACTAGAAATAAAAATATATTTTTGAGAAAACTAAGCGTATTGGTGCAAAATTCATTGAAAATTTCTCCATTTTACCAAGTAAAAAAATAGTAAATTCAGTGCGAACCGCATTATTATACATTTTTACGACCAATATAATTTCTTGTGATAAAATTTTAATGAAAATCTTTGCGTTTAATTTATCGTATTACTGTAGTTCACAATTCTCACAGCAATACAGCTGCAAAATATTTTTGACCACCAATGTTCTAAAAACTCATTTCAATGATGAGCAGTTTTGTTAAATGTGAACCCATGCACGTCAATGACACGCCTATGTTACAATTATGCGTTCTGCACCTAAATTTAACCAGTTCATTTTCAGCAGTATAGTCAATTTCCCCTTATAGCCCACAAACAGCGTAGATACAACAAACTGTTACCTTATGGGCAATTGGAAAGCAATTTTTTTTTGCATTTTATTGAAAGTCTGTGTTATTCTTCCGCCTTCGTGGAAGTTTGTTTGAGGGGTGGACTGTAAATCACTTTCACATAGTTTAGTTTTATTGTTCAGATACGAATAAGAAAATTAAAAAAATATCGATGGTCATATGTTGACAACACGTAACTGATTTTTACTACTTTTCAGTTGAAGATATTACATTATAAATAGGCTGAAAGCGTTAATAGCAGTGAAATTAAATATTTGCAAGTTATTTAACAGATACTCTGAACTAGTTTCGGTTTTTCTTATTTTGAGGATAGAAAAGTTTTTTTTTGAGATTTATATGCGTTTTGTGAAAAATAATAAAAAATCAGTTACGTGTTGTCAACGTATGACCATCGACATGTTGCACACGATTTTAGTCATATTTCTTAAATCTTACAAATGACGTGAAATTAAAAAAGTTTTCATAAGTCTGTAACTTCTAAGCTATTTATCCTATTTTCATTAAACAAAATATGGTTCGTAAAAACTATATTAATAATATTTAACTAATTTCTACTATCTTTCCAGATTTGAGAAATTTTTTCGAAATTTTCTTACTAATACCATCCGAAATCGTTTCGATGCTTTTTTAATTTTTATGGTATGGTATATTGGACGCTCCTTTTGATTTTCCCACTATTTTCCTAAAGGAAATTTTTCAACACACATAAATCTATATATGGGTGATTATTATTCTAAGTGTATATTTTGTGTTTTTCAAACAATGTAACTAATAGTAGTACGAGAAGGTAGGATTCATATTTTAGTTTTTGCCGCATTCAATGGTTCCTGAAAAAAAATTATATGTTTCGATTTTTTAATATTTTTGTGTATTAACCGTTACATTTTTTTGCGCGGTTGTTCTGGGAATGATTTTTGCGAAAAATACACCACAAAAATGAGTATAGGGTTTGAAAGACCTATACAGCTAGTCTAAAAAAATATAGTCATCATAATTAAAATTTATGACCACTTTTTTAATTTTGACTTGCGTTCACATGGAAAAATAAAATATAGAATACAAATACTTTATTTTTCCATGTGAAATAATTCTTTACAAACATTTATACACAAGCAAAAAGTAGGCTAACTCTTCTTTCAAATAAGACTAATTTTAATAAAATCGCGTAACAATGTTAAAATTTATGTCAATTTCAAATAATTATTCGTAGCAAAATAAGACCTACATAATATTAATTCTTCGAATATAACAACCCACAGTGAGGTAGAAGCAAAAGTTTTTCAAAGAAAATCAGAAATTTATAAACGTAACTCTCAATACATTTTTATACGAATTAAATTTTTTTTTCTGACAACACACACTATATTTAGAATTTAAGACAATTCATATGTAAAATCTTCGATATATTCTAACATAAACTTCTTAGTTATTCACTAAAAATGTTCAATTAAATTAAAAAAATATGGATAACACTCAATATATTTTTTTCGATACAAATCATATTTGATTGATGAAAGATTTTGCGATAAAATACTATTTAACAAAGTTCAGAAAACTTTAAATATTAAGAAGTACAAACCTACGCTGTTATACTAGTGTATGGTGGTAATGCAATTTTTATAATTAAACTGAATAATGAAGCGTACCAAAAAAGCATTACGCTTAATACACAACACTGCAGACAACAACAATATTTAAAAAAATATATATAATTTCTAATATATTTCAAAAATTTTTTGTGTGAAATAAGTGAAGCAAATTCAAATATTCTAAAACCGTTATACACTCTAAAACATTACTTGAAATTTAGTATCATATAATGTCTAACTTTTTGTTGTCTAAAATTGCATCTAGTTTGAAGTTACTCACAAAAATACAAATATGCGTTAAAAATATTTATTTTTGAACAAAGTATGTCTAAATAACATTAAAATTTTGAATATTAAGCAATCTGTCTGAAAAACAGCAGAAAAATTTTTAAACAATAGAAGCACGCCATATTTTTCTTCGGTTATGAAAAGTTTAATTTCTGGTATTTAAAGGATTTTATATATAAAATTTGTAATTATTGTTAAGTAAATATAGTTAACTTGTAAACAAAATTCGAAGGCTTTTTGTTGTTTTAATAAATGTAATGAATTAAGAAAATGTACTTCATGAATTTTTTTAAAAGACAAAACTTTTCAAATTAAATATATTTAGTTCAATTGAAAAAAATTTAACATTAAGTAGAATACGCATATGACTGAATGGTAGCTACGAGAGACTATTAGCCAGCAGTTCACGGTTCGAAGCTGCACACAGCCAATCGCTTCGCGGGCATTTTTATTTTATTATTTTGTATTAAACATATTTTGTTCAAAAATCAAAAAAGACAATGCCAATTTTAGGTTGATAATAATCAGTAAAGTGTTGCCGACTATTATCGACCTAATTTTCAACAAAAGTGTTTTAGAGTGTACATTTAATCTCGTTTTTGGAAAAATTCATAGTTTCTTAATGGGGGAAATCAACAGCATGCATTACGGACATGCCATTTTCACACATAATAGGCAGTCTTACACAAAAAAATTATGTACATTTATTTATAACAAAAAAAAAATATCACCAAACTGCAAATAACAATTCGAATTGTTAAAATGTAATTTATATTGATAATTATATTTAGTTAATATAACCAATTAAGTTGTTGATACAACAAACCCAGAAATTGTTTTCAACAAAATGAACTAACCAAATTTTTTGTTTGTATGGCGCAAAAATTCAATAATTTTTTAATATTTTTTTGATTAAAAATATCAACTAAAGCAACCGGATGGGGCTAGTATAATATATTTATAAGCACATAAGAACAAAAAAAGCTACTACATAGAAGTATGTACATATTTCCAATAAAGGTGTCAGTCTTAAATTATTTAATCATAAATGAGAATCACAAACTAAGAAGCTAGTAGCATAAAAATTAATGATTAATATATCCAGTGCAATTATTAAATGCTGCAATAAAAGTAAAAATAGAGTGAATTCATTTTATTCGTACTGCACGTAAAATAAAATGAAACCTTAACATTGCAAATATACTCGCACTCATAACAGCGTTCAAACCCGTGCTAAAACTTTTTTCCTTTTTGCCTCTATAATGATACTTGACGCTACGAGTACAAACATCTGCCACATAATTCCGCTACAATTTTCACAAAAGTGCAACACAAAAAAAAAAATAATCACAAAATAGAGAGGAAAATGATTGTTGATTATACTGGGTGTATGTAAGGTACACTGGGAAAATTTGTTTTGCTTGCTCCAAATGTAACACTTCAAATTTTGACAACGTGGTATGTTCCTAAACGTATCATTTCATTTCTGTTGTCGATAGAAGAAGAAACTGAGTATGCATAAAAATTTGGATGCAAAGTAAGCCACAATGAATCAATATGGTATTAATACTGAATTGATGCATTATAAACATACGTTTAGGAAAACAGCCATCTTCTCCAATATAACTTTTAGTGGATATTAGGTATGTTTCTTTACTCTACTTTGGCATCCCGCGAGATCCCAATTTGCACGAAAAGCGTTCCCGTACTTGAACTTAGTGTAAATGAGAGCGGTTTAAAGAGAGTAATATTCTTCTTATTCTTGCACGAAACAGCCCAAAATTTTTCTTCATCCAAATTGTGGTAATTGTCAAACAGCTGACTTTTTGAAAAACAAAGAAAAGAAAAAAGATAAACGAACGTTTTTATAAGGTTGTGAATTATATCAAAAGGTTGATATTTCTGTAAAAAAAAAAGTTATAAAAATATTAAGAAAAACAAAAATAAGAAGTGATTTTAATTTTTTTATTTTAAAAGTAGGGATTACTTTCAATGTTTAATTTAAAATGTCATGACACTGGCGTTTTATTTCGTGGTAAAAATTTGATTTTTTGCCGTTCCCGTACGTTTGTGCATTTTTTAAATTTTATGAGAGTAATTTGTTTTTACTCTCATTAGCACGAACTTTTCCCAAGAAGTAAAGAAACAGCTATTATATGTATATAGATTCAAAAAATTTACCGGCTAATTTTTAAATGAAAAATGCTTTTATATGAATTAGTACTTTTTAAAAAAATGTATTGAATAAATCTATAATTCCTAAAATAAAATAAGTCCCTAACAAAATGAAATGACACTAAAACTAACTGGTCTTTTAGACACGCCAAAGGGACTCCACTTCAGCTCTTGTCGCTTAAATGCTTCCCAAATCAGCAAATCTCTGTTTTTGTTAGGCTGGATAGGCAGAAAATCAGTGCTTAGTGAAGCCATTATTCGATATACAAGATGAAAATACCCTAAAGCCCGGCCGACTAAGAAATAAATTTTTACTCCGCGAAGCTGGTATTATTCGAAAATAAAATAATAATTCATAATAAAATAAGTCCCCATAACTGAAAATTATATAACTGCCTGTTCGCCGATGTCGAAGGAGTTCTTTCTTTCGCGCAATTACATTTAAAACAATAACAAAATTTTTTAATTTGTTTTTGCTTTATATGTAATTTGTACGAAAGAAAGAAATCCTTCGACATCGGCAAACAGGCAGTAAGTCTCCGAAAAATTCTACTTGTTGCATCCTGCACATTTTTGGAAACCCTATAATATTTTAGATAATTATTTAGTAAGGATTTATTTCATGCAGGCCATCGAAATCCGGTTTTAATGACAAAATTTGATCAGTGTACTTTTGCATTATATTGAGCATATGAAGATATGTATAACAAAAATAAAAGTTATTCACAAATAAAGCGTGCATTATATTTCTGCATGCATTTTTTATCGAGATACTTGAACTTAGTTTAGCATCTGGCAATAGTACAACTGCAATCAAGTAGAAAAGTTGGCCACAAAATTGGAAAGATGATTGTGCTGGCAGCGGACGGACGAGCGAATAGAAAGAACAACATAAATTGTATTTATTTTTAGCTACTGCTGCTTTTATGCAGTTGTAGCAATTGTGTGGCTGTTTGTTACCCGTGAGGTAACAAAGCAAACATCTCAACATCCCATAAACGCCTCCCCACGAATTTCAACATGTTTAAGAAATATCGAAAAACAACAATAAACAAAACGGCATAAAGTCTTATATGAAATATATTATACATCATGTGAGTGAGTGTATGTTTTGATGTATAAACAAAAAACCCTTTTCCTAACATACTCACACACGACTCTGCACTTTTAAATAAAAATAGAAAAACTAAAACAAATTTCTTCAAGTAGAAGAAATCTACGTTCAATTTCTTTTTTTATCTGATCATGTTAAACAATTATTTGTTGTTGTAACTGTTTGTATTGTTTATACTAGAAATGCATTTCTTTTTGTATTGCAGTTTCAGTATTGTTGTTTTTGTAGTACTTTCTGTGGTTTGAATTCGTTTAGAACTTCAAGGAAGTTGAATAGAGTCAAAGGAAGTGAATTGAAATAAAATTGCTGACTTTGTTTAATAAAAAATAAAAATAAATTATAAACACAAAACAAAATATAAACAATAGCTTTATAAACATTGTAGTACACTCAAAGTAAAACTAATAAGATTTATTTATTCGAGTGAAACTACTTGAATGCGGGGAGTTTGTATAAAATCCCATGAAACTATTTTGGCCGACATGTCTAACATCAGAAAAAATCTAAGACTTTGCCAAACAATCAGCCGAGTTGTCTACAATTCCCTCAGACATTTGGCGGAGCAGTAGGCAGTTTTCTGGTACGACATTTCTGCACATTGTCTGAAATATTATCCGTTTAATATCAGAATAGTCTGCACATTATCCGAAGGCAATTTAATTTCCTTTAAGGCATTTAACAGAGTAGTCTGCACATTTTCTGATCTACGTCTTACGACTTTTAACAGTCACTTTTGCACATTGTCTGATTTTAGTTTTCGTTACAATTCTCATTTATCTCTTGAGTTTATACGCACAAATATTTGAGTTTTTAAACTTATAAAATGTGGGTAAATATTTTTTAATGAGCGGTCATAAGCAGCATAACAATGCATGGAGAATTTTAAACGACATTTCTGATAAATTTTTATTTTTAGCTCCGACTTTTCTCTGATGTTAATATGGCAGGACGTAAAACGTATCAGATAATTCGGAGAAATTTTCTGATCTTTTGTCAGACATTTTTCCGACATTTACAAGACATGTCGAAAATTCTATTAGAATTTCCCTAGGAAATTCGTCGGAATTCTTACAGAATTCTGTTAGACCTTTCGGTATAGTTTTTAGAATTACCCAGACAAAGAGATCCGGTTTCTTGTCAACCACTCATATTATTTCCGGTACATTTTCTGACTAACATCGGATACGAATTCGGCACATGTGCAGACTTTCTGACCGACTTCGGACCGAAATCGGCAAAAATTGTTTGGTGGGATATTATAAATAGCTTCAAATTCAGTGTGTGCATTGTACACTTTTATCATAACATATTATTAGATTCCCTTTTGAAAACAGCAAGCAGTTCACTGTAGTATAACAACTTTAGAAAACAATAAAAGACGCTTTCCAGCATGACTTATACTTTAACTTCTTTTTTCTATTTCCTATTGCAAAAGAGATGTTTTCCCAACTATCTCCCAGGTCGATCCTGAGACGGCATTGGGGATGCCATCATTCTACGAAACTTGGGAGGCAACCAGCGTTACCATATATTAAAAAAAAACGTCTTATATCTGAAAAAAAACTTAAACCAAAAAATTTTTCTGTCATGCATTAAAACGATGACCCTGATTAAACTACGTAATATCGGAACTATCAGGGTTTCAGGTCATGAAGTATTTCAAGGGAACTAAATGGCTGATGAATGCGAAAAAGCATGCTTGGCAATGCCGTAAAAAATGACAAATGAGAGAGTTATGCGTAGGGGGAGGTTTTGACCCATTGTATCCCCTTCCGGTCCAAAGTCCGGGAAACAAGTATAGCCTATATTAATTGTGGGGTCAAATATCCACATATCTGTGTACCAAATTTCATTTAAATCGGTTCAGCCGTTTATATAATATATGGATTATTTATGTTATTTAAGCTGTTTTTACCCGACTGTGCTAAGTAAAGAAGGGTATTGTGTTTATCAGCCTATGTATGTTCACTCACAATATTATGACAGTAACAGAATGTATTTTGTTCAAGAAGTATTCCGTGCAATCATTTTTAAAAGAGTAAACATTTAAAATTCTAAGCAATCTTACTTTTAACTGATTCTAACATTCAATAAAAAAACTAAATACACATTATAGGGATTTTCTGTTGCGTTCAATATAGTCCGTTGTTTATGCTACAAGTACCAAAAAAGTACATGCATAGAAATAACACACACACAAATACTCAAAATATGCTGTACGTAAAATTAACGGAAATTGCAATTGAAATTATATAAATAGACATTTAAAATCAGTGGTGTAGTGGTTAGTACGTTAGACTATTAAACGAGAGGTCACATGTTCAATTTCAGTCAAGACCACGTGTGTTTTTTTATTTGTATTGTTAAATGCATAAAATTGAGTAAGTTTATGTTGTCTTCGTGCAGCCAATTTACAAACTATGCTTTAGCCAGATGGTTGATACGTTGGTTTTCAAACCCAAATGATCTTTGTTCGATCCCAGTAGAAGTTAACATAACAAACAGTGAGTAAAAATATAAATTTGATCAAATAATAGTTAAAGATACAAAATAATATAATCCTGTTAACATTTAAAAATAAAGCAAAAATCAATAATTTTTATGGATTTTTGGGTTGAATATTTAACAGTGAAAATAGCAGAAACAAGGAAACCTCTTTTATTTTTACGGAAGCTGCTATTAGTTCTTTTGACAGTGAAATTGATCCAAGCAAATAAGGAATCATGAATTTTTTATGGTTTTAAGTCTGTTAACTTTTTAACATTTAAAGTTGAATAAACTTTTTGTTAAACTTAAACGAAAAATAAGTAGACCGGTTTTTAATTGAGTTTTAATTTATTTTATATTGCAATTTTAGTTAATTTTAAGTACGGAATATTTTGAGTGTATTACAATAACTCAGAGTGTAAAAGCAGAAATATACATTTGTATAGATATAGTATTTTTAAGTTCTGAAAACGGAAAAAATGTAAAACATAAACAATAAAAAACTCTAAACAGAAACAATAAAAGCCGCACATGTGCGGATATACATTTTTATTTGTATCTTCCACTTTTTTTTCATCATTGTTGTACTTTAGTTTAGGGGCATGTATCTTTTTACTGCACAGAATGTTTTTTGCAAAATTAAACAGCAAACAAATGTCAAAAGATATATGAGCTATTTTCACATTTGTAGGTAACGTATAACTCCGGAATGGACATGCTGCCCTCGAAACTTTCATTATTATTGTAAATATTAAAGATCTTAAAATTTTCCGGTTCTATAATATCTTTCAATATTTCAGAAGCTTAAAAAATATTTCCAATAGATTAGAAAATATTGTTTTTTTTTAAGTAGGGTACATAAGAAAAAGTGTTAATAGAATGTTCATATTTTATTTATTTGCCATCCAATATTCAACGAGTTCGTGCAAAGTTAACCTGCACCATTATCAGGCTGAAATATAAGAAAAGAACCAAAATATGCTGACATCAACCATTCAACCAACCAACTACTACAGTCTGTTGCAGAAGCATTGCGGCAATGAAGAAGCCGTGTTTATTTTTTGTTTATATATTTTTTTCTTTCTTTCTTTCTACTCTTCATAGTTTCGGTTGCAGACGTTAATAAACATGTGCAGGTTGCAAGCGTATATGATGCATTTAAAAATGGCAAAGAAACTTTAGTAACAAAAAATAAATAAACTTTTTTCCTTCAGCAAAGGAAATATTAGATGCATCATCAAAATCTTTGTGTTTAATATTTACTTCTTTAGAATGCTTGAAGGGGGAACAAAATAATAAAGAAAACAAGAATGATTGTTGTTAAAAACTCAATTCGATACGGGTCGAACTGTAGCTGCCCTTTATCAATATTGGATTTTTTGAACAAGTGCACATGCATGTAGAGAGTTTCAATATAAGCAAGAAAAATATAAATAATAATAATGTGATAAAAAAATTATTTTTGTTGGATCAAATTCATGAATTTCAAATTGAAATATATGGTATTTACATAAACTAATCTCTAAACGGATTATCTATTGGTAGTGCGTTTCATTATAATTTTATTTTGATAGAATCAATCACTAATTCAGGTAGCATCGATTACTAACGAGACAAGCTCAAGCAGCATATCAAAGAATATAGAAACAGTTTATTATTTTGTATGTATAATATATATACAATGAATGGGCTGAATGGCAAAATAACACTGAAAAACAAAATTACATTTTTTCAAAATAACAGTTTTCTAACGGTTATGGGTGGCAAAGGGGGGGGGGGGGGGGGGGGGCTTTCCGTGTTTTGAAAGTTTATACGTGTGATTCACTTTATCACTAATTCAGTTAAACTTTTCGATCCCGTCTGGATTTTTATCCTCTCTGTTTTTAGTAAAATTCAACATGTATATTCTACTGTTGTGTGCGCATAACATGGCGAAATATTATTTCGATACCTCTTATGGTTTATATTTCGGCCATTTTTGAAAAAAGTTCGTCATATTGAAGATTGAATAACTTTAGAACGCCTCACTGAATATAAATAAATTTTATGTCATTCGGAAGGTTTTAGTCTCCTCTTAGCGAGTACTTATTGAAATGAGCATATCTTCCTTTCACAAGTGCCTCGAAAATACCAAAGTATCCTTGATACTAAAATATCCTAAAAAATGGTAGTTTAATTTTTTCAGTTTTAACCGACTTTAAAAAGAATTAGGTTATCAATTCATGTGTATTTTTTTAATGTTTGTACATCTATAAGTCTATCATTTGTCATCCGATCCTCAAAATTTTTTTATATTTTTTGTTTGAAAGGTTTTGCTTGCAGTTACGTCCCATATTTTTTATTTATTTATTTATTTATTTTTTAAATCGTAGGGAAAATTTTGTTCCCCTCACGCATAACTCTGTCATTTGTGAAACGATTTTCAAAATTGTTTTTTTGCTTGAAAGGGTTTGCCTGCAGTTCGGTCCCATTATTTTTTTTCGAAAATTGGTAGGGCATTCTGTTCCCCCTCGCCTTAAGCATAACTCTGTCATTTGTCGATCGATTTTCAAAATTATTTTTTTGTTTGAAAGTGTTAGCCTGAGGGTTGGGTCTATTTTGTTCGAAAATCGGTAGGGAAATCTGCATCGCCCAAGCATAACTCTCTCCTCCTCCCACAGAAATATTGATTATCTTATAATTCCTTCATTTATGAACCGATTTTTAGAATTCTTTTATTGTTTGAGGGGGTTTGCTTGTAGTTTGGTTCCATAGAAGTAAATATTGGGCGGACAAAGTGGTAGCTCTATGTATTAATTATCGGCTTTTTTCGATTTTCAAAACATATAAATTGCAAGGACATGAAAGTTTTGATACTATGAAAAATTGCGGACATACCATTTGTAGAGAAACACATCATTTGAACTAACGAATAACTGCGTCCCTTTTGTAATCTGTTCAATAAGATCCTTGGATTGAAGTCGTTTTTTTCCAGAACTATTTACACAATATAGCCAACTGACAGGTCTTTATTATTTAAAATTTTCAAGATGTGATGAAAACAGATTCAAAGGTTACAGTTGTTTCTTTGTAGTAACTCGATCATTTCTATGAAAATTGTGTACACTGAAAACGTTCCATGCAACATAAGCACGAAAACACTCGTACATATTACGAAATATTTCGTAATGTCGCACCACGAAACTGTTTCGTAAAATATACGAAATGTACGAAAATAATCAAAAAATAAAAGTAAAAAAAGTATGGCTCAACCGGGGCACGAACTCGCAATCTTGTCGCAACATATGTCAAGTTATGTACTCTACCCACTGAGCCACTTTCTACTTATTTTATAAGAGCTAAAAATTAGTTTTATTTGCTTACATCTGAAAAACACGTCAATTTATTTATTTATTTATTTACTTGATATTAAAATTATATAAATATAAATATATTACTAGCACTGGCTGCCAAGGCCATCGTCAATTTATAAAAAATTATTTTAATGTATTTTTTTGCATATATATTTTTAAACAAGGAAAACTGTTTACGAAAGATATTCGTTACTATTGTAAATTCAAAAAAATATTGCCTAAATGTTTTTTCGTAATATATAAGAAAGTTTCGTATGTTTTATGAAAAAAAGTCACTACGAAAGTTTTTTTTTTCGTAAAATGTTGCATGGATTATTTTCAATGGAAGCAATAACAATAAAAACAACCATAGCCGTAGTATTTCCTAAAATCTAGATTTGTATTTTCTACACAATGGCGATAGATTAGTTTGCTATGTGCTGCAAAAAAACAAGAGAAAATAAATAAAATTTTTCAGGATATTTAAGGATCAAAAATTTTTTTTTATTTGTGATGTCCTTGTCATGAATTTGCAACCTTTCAAATGATATTTTATTTACTAAAATCTAATGACGCACATCAAAGCTATGCTATCTTCACTATTTTCCTCGGTCCTGGCGTGCAGCCTGCTAGACATTTTTAAGCCAGATTTTTTTACAGTTTTAAAAGATTTTACTAATACATACAGGGTGTCCCGTAAATAGTGGTCCAAACGAATTGTGTCAATAAACAAGATCATACCCTATTAGAATAACCCAACATAGGTCTGTAAAAGTGTTACGGTTTTCGATTTTTGAGTTTTGGTTGTTTCCTCGAAAATTGAGAACGTTTTTGTAAAATTGAAGCATAGCACTCATTGGACATCTAATCAGGTGCAAGAATGAAAAAAGAAATTTTATTTACGACAATGCCCCTGGCAACGGCTTAAAGAAATCTGAGCAAGGGGCACTCGTAAAATTGCGAATATCTCGAAAACCGTAACACTTTTACAGACCTATGTTGGGTTATTCTGATAGGGTATGATCTCGTTTTCGATACAATTCGTTTGGACCACTATTAACGGGACACCCTGTATATGACTATTTTTGCAGAGGGCTGGATACGTCGTTTTTGTAAATCATGAATAATTTTTTAGCTATATGTCACCATCACAAGCGCATATTGAAAGTTTCTCATCGGCTGATTCAAAATACAATTTCTGCGCATTATCTGATTTTTTGATTTCTTTTTATTGGAATAAATAGATTTGTGGGTTGAATCTTCACTTAAAGGCAAGCAATTAGATGCAAATAAATAATAAAATAATGGCCTATAAATAATACAATGTCTATCCGGCTGCACCTGACACATCTCTATAATCCTGTACTTGACAAAAACAAAGTAAGCCAATTTTTCTTAGTTCATCGCCCCAAGTCAGGAAAATAAGAATTTGTGAGTTTTTACGTAGAATGGTGTATTCGGGATTGAGAAGGCTATTTATTAGAGGTCTGCAAAGTGTACACAAATGTATTCGTAGAATGTACTCGTTTGAATTTCGTGTGTGCATAGATGTATGTTCTTAAGTATATACTTATGTATACATGCATGTATATGTGTGTACATACATAGCCACGACCAAATATACATATATACATATATATATACACACATATATACAAAAAAATATACATGCATACACACAGTAACATACATACGAGTACTTTCGAATATATTCGTGCAGCCCTCTACTATTTATTACATTTTACAAAAAAGCCCTAATGTATTCAAATGGTTGTTTTTATTATTATTGCTTATATAATTTCCATACAAGTTATCGAGTTATCATAAAGAAACCACTGTATCTTTTGTGTCTCTTTTCATTCTATCTTGAAAATTTTACACAATAAAGATATGTCAGTTGGCTACATTCTGCAATATAATAAAGAAAATTATAATACCATTTTTCAGGATATTTAAGCAAGAAACTATGTACTTTTTAATCTGCACTCGTTAAGAGGAGACTGAAACCTTTCTGATGACATTGAATTTATTTATATTCGATGACGCGTTCTAAAGTTATTCAATCTTCAATATTACGAACTTTTCTCAAAAGTGGCCGAGATGCTTTAATTTAGAGGCCTGTAAAATACCATAAAAGGTATCGAAATAATTAAGCTGTCAAATTCAATTGCCATTTGAGTTTATTTTTAAGTGAAAAAAATTAATAATAAAAGGACGTCGCTGGAAAATTTCCAAAATCATTAACTATAAATTACATACATAAAAGGACATACTGTAAATAACGCACAACCTTCTTCAGCAAAATTGTCAATGTAATGTTTTAAGATTTTTACGTGTTCGCTACCAAGAAATACAAGCAAGAACATTGGCAAGAGCCGTCACGGCTCTGCCGGCATTATTGCTTGCATCAAGACAAGAAATGTTGCTCGTGTGGTCGCAGATTTATTCGAAGCAATGTATGACGGAGTTCACACAAGACAATTTTGTTGCGCAAGTTTTAGTTCAGCCACGAGAAAGACAGAGAAAGCTACATAGTTTTTCTCTGTCTATCTCCCAGCTGAATTAAAAATTGCGCAACAAAAATGGCCCTGTGTAAACTCCGTCTATGCAATTTTGTGGCAGCTCTGCAACTACTGAAAATTGTTAACCAACAGGAACATACTTAGTAACGTCATACGCAGAAAAATTAGATTTTATACGCGGGATGTCGTAATCTTCTACTCTATCATTCCTGAGCTATAGTGGATCGAATATAAGATTTTATGAACTTTTTAACTTTTTTCACGTATTTTTGTACTTTCGGATGCAGTTTTTTGTACTAGAAATAATAAAAAAATCCTTAGTTTTATAATTATATTGAATATTTCATTCGATTACGAACATTTTAACATTACGAACTAAAAAATACTGTAAGCAAAACACCAAAATACTAGCATCTAAATTTACTAGCAAATCCTTTAAGTTAAAATTTTATTATCAGCCTTATCACAAATAAAATTTCAAATAAAAATTTCCGAACGTGTGAACAGCTGGTATCACGAATAAAATATGTTGTGAAAATTTCCGAATGTTTACATTTTTAAACTCCAAAAAAATATTTTTGGAATATGTTTGCTTTCAAAAAACTACACAAACATCTTTTTAAAACCAGGTATGTTATTTTATTCACATGGAATTCATGATACGAAATTAAAATCCATGTGAACAAAAAATTTTATTCGGAAATTTTTACATGTGGAATTCTTTATTTGGTGCAGTTATTAGTAAATTTAAATTCTAGTGTTTCCGTTTTTTCCTTATAGCATTTTTAGTTTTCATTCGTTGTCGGTCTATTATGGCTTAACATTTTCGTAATCGAATGAACTATCCAATAAAATTTCAAAACTAAGGATTTTTTATTATTTGTGGTACAAAACTGCTTCAGAAGAACAAAAATTGGTGAAAACCGTTAAAAATTTCATGAAATCTTAACTTCGGATCATTATAACTCAGGCCCATTAACCACCATTCAACGCGTAATTTAATTTGAAACTAGATATCACTTGTTTTACCGAACCAGCCTTTGACTATGGATGGCGCTGGAAAGAGAAGTATACATCGAAAAATACAAATGTACCGTTATCTAGTAAATGAGACATTCAAATGAAGTGTATATTTACAATATGTAGACCAATATCTATATGTTTTATATACAATTATTCAAAAAGTTTTTCATCGCAGACCTGTGTAATCGATATTGTTTTCTTCTATATAACAAAAAATTGCTATCAAAGAATT
Organism: Panzeria rudis; assembly: GCA_956483635.1. Classification (NCBI taxonomy): domain Eukaryota; kingdom Metazoa; phylum Arthropoda; class Insecta; order Diptera; family Tachinidae; genus Panzeria; species Panzeria rudis. The sequence goes on along the minus strand of OY101450.1, from coordinate 99,146,357 downwards.
GTTTATTAACTGTTATAAAATAATCGGTAAAAAAAAAACAAAGTCATAACATTCGGCTTTTGTTACTTTTGTAATTTTTTTCAAAAAGTAGTTTCGCTCGAAGACTATGTTTAGTGTCCTAATGACTAGAGTCCGACCGAAACAAGTTTTTTGAGGCCGGACCCGAACCGAACCTAATATTCGGCAAAAGGCCGAATATTCGCCCGAATCCGAAACTTGCAGAAACTTTTTAGCATTTTAAAAACTTAACAGAACTGAAAAGTCATTTATTTTATTAACGGCGCTTTGCACAATGTGATTAAAAGTTAACATGGTCTTTAACGGCAAATTCGGCATACAAAACTCTCCGTTAAAGTATACGTTAACTTTTCACTGTACACTGTGAAAAAGGGCGTAAGATTATTTCTACATACATACATTGTCAGTCAAAGTAATGGTAGAAATGGAATATATTTCATTCCATTGAGCAAATATAAAACTTAGATATTTACGAGCATATGACTAAAAAAAACTTAGCATGAAATTAGCTTAAATGATGAATAGAACTGGAATATTGGGTTCGGTACACATACATTGAGAAGTGTTTTATCATTCGATTGGTGACGTTACAAGAGCACCAATCAAAAAGTTGTGTCGGAATAATTAAAAAGGAAGTTTTTTGTTTACGCCCGCGTTTCATCGATCATATACACTATAAAGAATTTTTTACGATAAATTCAATCGTAAAGATTGAAAATGAGCTTTTTTCATATTCTTAAATTATTTAAAAAAATCTCTTTTAAAAAACATAATCAATTTCAGTGAAAAATACCAGAAGTAAATTCGATTACGAAAATCGATTTATTATAACATAAAATAGACTTTCGATTAGAAACGAAATCGTTTACCATTCCCTAGTTTATGCTATTTATTTTGGCAACAAACAGTTGAATACTTTATGTTTCTACACTCAAAATATTTTGTAGTTCAAATCAACTAAAAATGAATTTTAAAATATATAAAAATTCATTTGAAAACCGGTCTACTCATTTTTTCATTTATATCAAATGCAAACTCAATTTAATTTTCAATGTTAAAAAATTAACTAACAAAACTTAAAAATTACTGATATTTTCTGTTAATGCTGTTTTGCAACTATCAATAAAATTAATCAGCAAAACCATAAAATTTACTGATTTTCCCTTTTTTTTTTTTTTTTCTTTTTTAATGTAAAACTTTTTTGAGTGTATGTATATGTTTTGGTTGCGCTTTATAAAACTAAGTAAAATTTGCATTCAATTTGAAAAGATATTGGACGGGAAAAACCAGATTCATGGCGGAGACGTATTCTAAATTTAGAAAATACTATTTCGATTAACTTCCTTTTTTACAAAGAATAAAAAGATTCGGTTTCGGTATTCTGCAAAAAAGTTGGCCTAAGCCGAATATCAGCCGAAACCACAATTTTATCCGAATCCGAAACCGAAACCGAATATTCGGTCTGACTACTAATGACCAATTAATTGGTCATTAGGTTTTAAAGGAGCCATTCTGAAACAGTCAGCCCTGTAGGAAATTTTTTTTGGTCTGTTGGTGACATTTTTTTCGTCAAATATTTGACCGTAGCTTAACTTAAAATTTTTCTGAGATTTGCTAGGCCTTTTTTGTTGAAGTGACGTGTCATAATTTCCAGTGACATAATGTCACTTCAAAAAGTTTCATAACGTCCATGGACTTTATGAGACTTTCAAAAGTGCCATAATTTCCATCAGTGTAGTAACGTAAGGTCTCTTGAAAGTGCCATAATGTCCACAACTTAATTTTTAAAGGTTGCCGCAAATGTAAAACCATATAGCTCGACAATAAATTGCATTATTTAAAAATTATAAAAAAAATCTTATATAAGAAAATTTTCTTTTCTTAAAAAGTTTTTCGTTCATATTTTTACAGGTAAAGTGTATGGACATACATACATATTATGTCTGTATATAGCACTCCATCGAATTTAGCGCTCTTACTTCGTAAATGATATCTTTGCTGTTTTTAACATTACAACAACACTAAGCAACCATGTTGCTCATACCCCATAGAAAAGGTCATAAAAAGTTGGCAAAAATATTTAATGATTACAAACAATTTTTTTAAATAGAAAGAATTAAGTGAACACAGTTCAATTCCACACGTTTAGTGCGAAAAATTCTGTACAAACTGTGTGTGAATCGTAAAAATTTACTACAGTCAGTGCATTTATGAACAATCATGTGAGAATGAAATTCTATTGGAAAAAGAAATTAACATTTTCTAAATTCACAAGCTAAGATAAATCTTAATTGTTACGTAAAAATATGTCTATACAAAATAATCAATTCATAATTAGTTATATTACTGTAAAATCATAAAGAAAAGTTGTTACTTAACTAACGGCAGCAGCATTCACAACATTATTTTCTCACTGACTTAAATGACAGCTTTTGACAAGAGCTGTCAGCAGATGTGTGTATTTATCATTTCCTGTATAAGAGTAATTTTTTTTTATACTGCTTATGACAATTTAATTAAATATTTGGATAACAAGTTTGTTCTTTAAGCGAACACCAGTATGTAATTAAAAGCTGTCATTTCTTTAATTAATAAATTATTTGTAATTTTTTGTATTAAGTCATCGTTTAAGTAAGAGATACATGCCTTGTTTCTTATGTTTACATATTTGCATTTATTAAAGAGTGAAACGTTTTGTGATAGTTTTTTCAGTGGCATAGGTAAACGGAATCTTATTGACTATCAAAATGAAATTGATTCTACTTGAATGCTAGCGCGTAGCAGATAGCCACAGAAACCAGCACAGGAGAATATTTTTGACTCCAAAAATTCGGTATTGACATAGTTTGATCCGCTGTCATCTGTCATGGCTATATCAATAAGCAGAACTGTCGCATTTCGGGCTATGATAGTACACAAGCCATTGTGAAGACTAAGTTTTTTTTTAGCTTATATGTAAATTTCTGCCGGTTCACACACTTCAACTGTTGCGCAACACAGTTTTTCTCTGTCTTTCTCCCGGCTGAAATAAAAGCTGCGCAACAAAAGTTGAACTGTGTGAACCGGGAGTTTCAGAACTGCTTGCGAAAGTTTTGATTTGTAAATGGAAGCTTAGAAGCGCTAAGGTTTAAAAAATATATTTTTTGTTACTGATTTCAAAGATTTATTATGTACTTCTCTGTAAGCGAGAGCTGTAACTACAAATTCAGGAAAGAGTTTTTTACATAAGAGCTTCCCTTCATAACCTGCTTCGAAAAACATAAAAATATTGTACTGGGTAGTAGCGCAAGAGCTTTGGCTACAAATTTTCGTTTATAGTACAAATCTTTCAAGGACTCTTTGATTTGACTCCCTTGTCTACTGGACTCATTACCTTTGATAACTAATATCTTAAAGTGTTTCAAATGGTCTATAGTTGACCATTTCACTTTAAAAAAAACTCAAAGACATTGCAGGGACACATGCAATAATAATCTTTAACATCTTCAAAGACAATTCATGAATAAATGTCAACCACTCTGTATTGCGGGTAGTCATCTCAAACTACTCCGAATAGTATTTGTATTAAATTATCGACACAAAATATGTACTTGAGTTTTCGTTTTGCCCACATTAACTTTATCAGGACACACACTTCTATTGAATTAGAGTTAAACGTGTCATATCACAAACTCAACAAATTAAAATAACGATCCCCATGTCCCAGCGATTAGAGTGGAAATCAAACATTTGCAACCCCATTTCGAGGGATAAGTTTTCTTTTCTACGCAATATAATTTCAAATCGTTTACAACAAACAAAAATAGAATTAGGAAATTATATTGTACAAATAAAAATCCAAATAAAGTTAAAATAGACTTTTTTTAGTGTATTTCATCCTTCGAAATGTAACACGAACTTAGCATCTAGTAAAATTGGAAGGTGGGTCCAAAGAGGCAAATGTCTTTGTTTTTTGTTTATGGCTGTTTTGAAAGTGTGTGGTTTTTTAAATTTCCTGAGTATTTGACATTCACTTTTTAAGCAAATAAAATTATTTGGTAAAACGCAGTAGCAGTAGCAACGATAATAATACCAAACAGGGGTTTATCGTTCAACATGATGGGAAAGATACATGGAAATTGTGTGTCGAAGCATGATGATTTTAAAATTGTAGTTGATTACTACTGTATTTTTTGGGGAGACTATGAGGAATTGCATGGAAAGAAAAGTGTGCTTTGTAATTATGTTTATACTTGTATTTGTTTACAATTTGTATCTTGTTTTATTGCTGCCGTTGTTGATTACAAGCAGGGATGGCAAAATTGGTACAATTGTACCACTTTTGGTACAAATCGTACTTTAAAAGTACAATGGTACACCAATGAATTATTTAGTACAATTAATAATTTTTGCATTATATAGAAAATCTCATTATTGCAGCTATTTTCTTATGAAACAATTTTTGCCCTTTTCGTCCACCCGTTCATATGTTATATTTTATCTGAATTAAATTTAAATTTTGCGAAGTATTGAGAACAAAGTTCGACTTAAAAGGAGGTCAGATAAAACCAGCTCACCAAACGGATTATCTGGAATTTAAAGCTCTTGCAGATCATGATACATAATAAAGTCAGAAAAAAATACATTTTTATAAATTTATTTGCATTGTAGTAAAGGCAAATATGTCGGAACATTTTTGAGAATATATTCTACTACCTTCCAATAGCTAGTATATCCAAATTAATGAGTCCTTTCCGATTACAAATCGCTAATTCGGACTTAAGCTCACTTTTTTTTGTCACAGAGAGTACCATGTGGGCATTTCCAAGGAAAGTCCACTTTTTGTCACGTGCGACATCAAGAAATTGTGCTCGTTAAAGAAAACATAAGTTTGTTTTACTTTTTTATATATTTGTGTAGGCCATAAGTAGCTCTACAGTATGTAAAAGCTTAGGAAAAACCGAAATACATGACTCTGAAATAGAAGCTTAATTGCTTGATGTCGCACGTGATCAAAAATTGTAATTTTACTGTGGAAATGCCTATATATACTTATGTACGTATAGAAAAGTGATATATTTTCGACTCTTAATACATTTTTCTGGTTGCAAAAATCTGCTTTTGGTACAATTAGGTCGAAAAAAGTACAATTTTGGACAACAATTGGTACAATTTTAACATCTCATATGACATCCCTGATTACAGGCAAAAAGTAAAAACTGGAGATTTTATATGCCTTTTGGGGATGTTTTTACATCATATTATTTTATTTTATATCTCTGAAAGTAAAATTTGTAAAGTTTTTATTTTTCACTTTAAGAAATTAGAAACTAAATTTTTAACATAAAATGTTTTAATGAATTTTCAGACTGTGTTGTGGGTGTTATGGCTTCTTATTTAGTGTTACGTAATTTAATTTTAAAATAATTTAACGCTGCTGTACTAATATTATTCATTTGGACTTGTTTTTGCGTATAACTTTTTTAGCGTTACCGATAGCTCTGATTTTATACAATCTTAGCCGCTGATATACTCTTGCTTTGATTTTTTTAGGCAAAAGACAAAATAAATTATCAAATTTCTATTCGTTAGTACAAATTTACAAGGAAATTATGTTAGTACTTCAGGGTTAATTATATATGTGAATTGAATCGAAAAGAATACAAGAGGTGTCAAGGGGATGCCTAGTTCGAACAGAGTTCCATTTAAGACCATTTTCGATTTATATGATTAATAAATATAATGAGGATTTAATTTTTAGAATACACCGCACAGTGGGGGATTTGAAAAAAAAATGGAAATAAATCTGCAGTTTCTAAATACGCAGTCAGATTCTCTTAAAATTTAATAGGACATTTATAGAGGTGTTGCTGAGTTTAACTCTGGAGTTTGGACGTTATATTTTAAAAGAGGGCAGAGCAACACTCCAAAACGGGTCACCTCGGGCTTCTGAAAAGTTTAAACCTATGCCAAGCTGATATTTTTGATCTGATAAAAAATAATTTTTGCACGTAGATTCTCCTATCGAAGAGGTAAAAAAGTATACTACATTTCCGGGTTTGCGCTTACAGTTTCGACTAAAAACATTAAAACTTTTTACTCACCCTGGTCCATAGTTACGCTCATGGGGAAGTTAAATCTTTTCCAATTTGCATAAACTTTTTTTGTTGATTACTAACAACTTTGCGATTTGAGAAAACGCGCCTTAAAACTAATATTTGCAATAGCAATACGTCTATTTTGAAACGCTCTGGCTAATTCAATAACGAAAAATTAGAAAAAAAAAGTTTTCAGGTACACTCTAAAACACTTTTGTTGAAAATTAGGTCGATAAAAGTCGGCAACACTTTACAGATTACTATCGACCTAAAACTATACACGCATTATTTTTGAACAAAATCTTTTTACAAAAAAAAAAAACAATTGGCTGCGTGCAGGTTTGAACCGCGACCTCCTGACTGATAGTCTGACGTATCTACTATGTTACATTTTTTCCACTTGAACTAAATATGTTTAATTTTAACGTTTTTTTTGTAATGAAATAACTACAAAATCGATATAATTTTAGATAAGGAGAAATTTTCAACACAAATTTAGACAATATATGATCGTAAACTTGAAGTAATGTTTTAGAGTGTATCTGCTTTATGGTATTACCTTCGAAATTGGTATAAATATGGAGTACGCATTATTGTAAAAAAATTTATTATTACGAAATAATTAAATTTAAATAATTAAATTTAAATAATTAAATTTAAGCTTGTTGTAAAGTTTGTGAACAGATAAAGAAAACACGCATTATTTATTTAAGATTATTTTTATTTAAGATTATATTAATATTTTCAAAGATATTTAGCTTTCAATTTAAAAATTTTGGTTTTTGGCCTCGACTTTGTTCTCTATTTCGTAAATATCTCCGGTAGTAACTTTGCAAAAATGTTGAGAAAAATATTTTATGTTTTTAGCACAATCGTTAATAATATGTAGAAAAAAATTTTTAGTTATCTCAATTTATGTAGTCGTGAAAAATAATCAAAGCCAAGACTTTAAAATGAGAGCGAAAAATTGCTACATTTTGAGCTTAATTGTTCGAAGTATTTGAAAACAAAATTTCGAAACTAAAACTTGTTGTTTTCAATATTTTAAAAGAAAATATTCAAAAATGACAGCAGCTGAAATTTTAATTCGATTAAAGCATGCACAGCTACATCTAGTATGGGACGAAAAGTTTATTTTTCTACGAAATTCTGAAATAATCGCTTAAGAAAAAAACCTCCATGGACTTTTTCAAATTTCTTCCAGCTTTTATTTGTCACCTGCTCGCTGCAAAATGTGGACAGGAGACCAGATTTTCTAAAAATAGTAAAATTTTCAAAAGCTTTTTATTCACCCGCATTATTTTGATATTATTTATTAGAAAAATAACAATTCTCTTATGTTAGAAAATTTTAACGATATATCAAATGAGCATTTTTTATGAATTTTTTTATGTTTAGGGCAAAAGTGTATTACGTATGTGGAATATGATAGTAGTATAGTACCATGCCCGAGGTAACAGGGTGGTCCAACTTTCAGCATTCTTAAAGCTTAGGTCTTCCTCTATAATTTTTACATACATCGTTTTGTAATCGGATCTCAAGTTTCAAAGGTACAGATTTATTATACAATTGGAACCACTGAAAATCGATTAATGAGACTAATCCAGACACTAAATATACAATGCGTTAACTACTGCTACCATCTCATAAATTTGATCGTCTACGTCTTGTGGTGACGATCAAAACTTACGAGAGCATGAAAATGCCGTTTACCAAAAACACGTTTTTTGCACATGTCCTTTACCCTTTTATTAGAATTGATCAGAGTAATTTCTGTAAGCAGTGCTACCATTCCCAATATTGACTCAATTCTAAAATAACACGCGATTATAGTTTTCTTACACTATGTCCTCTTTTTTGTATAGTGTATAGCCAAAACGGATGGAACAATTTTGATTTTCTTATTTTCTTTTAGGGTGCTGTTGGCTGAATGGTTAGCGCGTTTGACTACAAACCCTGAGGTATTGAGTTCTAGACTAGTTTCAGGCAAGCCAACATCATGATTTTTTCTGATGTGCATTGGTGTGATATTGTGTTGGTTGTTGTTGGACTGTTAAAGTTATGAAGGGTTCACTTTGGCAGTACCGACAGCGAGTAGTACTAACATATCCAAATGCACTTCACATCTTCCACCTTCGTCGGTATTGCAGCAGAACTGTCGGCGAATTACAAGAACTAGTAAATGGCTACACAGCTTAAACAAATTAATGCATCTACTTGACACCAGAGGGGCTACAACATTGCTCTACAAGACACGCGCAATAGCAGAGTTGTAAATGAATTAAGCTTTATATCTCTCTCCTACTTCACCACCTGTTCTCTCTGCACTCTCCCTTTCCAAAATCAGGTAACATATCAATTAATTAACTGGTAGGCATTAGTTGCCTGATTGTGCTGCTTCTCTTGAAAAAAAGACATCATAGCCTTGTTTTAAAGAAATTGGTGCAGTTTTTTAAATGTTTAACCCTTAAATTCATATTGTTGCTAATTGTCTACATTCCAGTTGCATGTGATTTTATTCATAAAATTCAAAGTTTTTATTTATAAAAATTCGCTGCTGACTACACACATTCATGAGACAAAAACCGACTTACATCGAATTTACACTATGAAATATTTCACGAAATTTGTGGCATGATAGGAAATAAAATTCCAGACGTCTATTATAAATTTTCTTTAATCCATTTGCTTTTCCGCGCTTGCAATAAGCAAATATTCAAAACAAAAATTCAAAATAAAAAACCACGAATTTAAGGGTTAATTTAGTGTTATAATTAAAGTTCTTACGAGACAATATAAAACTTAAACTAATATCCATTCAATATTTGGAAAGTAGACAAAAGCTTACAACTCTTGCATTGCTCTTTAGAATTTCTTCTCTTTGTCCGTGCATCGAGCAAGTCTAAACCAAAACCATTACACTCCTACTCCAATCTATGATTTTTGTAAAGAAAAAAGTTCAAGAACAAATATCGTAAAACTCACTTACGACAGCAATGCTATTATGGGTGTACATAAGTACAGATGTATAGAAATATCCATTAAAGAAACGGAGCGAAAAGAAGCACCGATACCATTCTTTTACTGTAAATGAAAATTTATTTAATGTTTTACATACGAAAACGATTAAAATTTGCTCGAACCACAATCAAGATTTCCTGTTCTCTAACAACATCCAACAATGGAAAAAAATGTAGCAACTTATTTATACCCTGATGAAGACCATTAATGGATTCCCTTGTTCTATTGTCGCCTTTTTGTTGTAGAATTTTCGTTTAGAATATTGGTTACAGTTGTCTGCATAAATGGTTAAATGGATGGATGGCTGGATGGATGGCTGGATGGATGTTTTTTGTTGGGTTGTTCAGTTAAATACTGTTTGTTTGCTACTCTTCTGGTTGCGGTGTTGGTTTGTTATTGTTTCTATTTCATGCAACAAGGGGTGACTTTATTTTATTTCGTATTTTTATATCAAACAATCCTTGCAATAACAACGCAATATTTGTTTTCTGTTTTGATGAAGCTTTTATACTTTTTAATCTACGGAAAACCACGTGGTTTTAGTCGTATAAAAACTCCAAGTGTTAATGGTTACAAAGAGAGTGAGAGAAAGAGGAAAAACCAAACAATAACCGTTAAGAGAAGAAGCCAAGAAAATGTAAAAGTGCGAGTGCAAAAGAATAGAAATGTGAAAAAATGAAAAGTGGTTATAAATGAAATTCAAGTTAACGGGCATCATGTGGCGCCATTTAACTCGCAAACAAATTTCACTTTTGCAGCAGTCATGCTCTAAAACGCATACAGGCACATGTTAAAAATAAATAATGAAAAACAGTATTAAACCTTGCATACATTTTGGCGCCTAAGGGTTGTTTGTAATTTGTATTTTGTTTTTGGCCTTATGAAAAAGTTTATTTTTTATACATGTATACGATATGTATGTATACATATCGTTACCTTAATATAGAAACGCCTAAACTCATTAATTTCTTCAGATCGACTTGTTTGCCTTTTTCGATATATCAGAAGTTCATCTTCGACAAATGCCACAAAAAATTAGACTTCAAAAAACAATGAGTTGGGTCGTTTTTCTAATAAGGTAACCATATATTTATTTGTTTTGTCCATGAGTATGTATGTATGTATATGATATGAGCACTTATACATATGTATGTATGTATGTATGTATATTTGGCTAGTTTGAGTTTATTTTAAAATGTGTACTGTGCGCACAATTTTAAATTAAAACTCAACTCCATTAATAGCACATGTATCATGATATTTGAGCTATGTTTAAGTTGCATACCTGGTTTTAATATTCATTAGAGCCCTACACAAAATAATACATACATTGTGTTTGAAATAATTTCCCATCAATAATATTGATACGAAAATACACTATAAATCACAATTCGAAAACTATTCTTTGATTTTGTGGAGTCGGTAAAAAGATACCTTTTCTGAGTGATTCCACAGGTGTAATAATATTTTTTCAATAGTGCTTTCTAGATGCCTGCACAATATGTACTGAAGGCGAGCTTAAGATATTTGTTTTGTTCCGACCAATTTCGTAACAGTAATGTTCCAAGCAACATGTATTACTTACGATTGGAAAATAGTTTTTTGAACTTGCAAACTTTGCAAACTACAGGCTAACAACTTTTTTTTTCAAAAGTGCTTTGCACTATGTTGGATGCACAATTTCAAAACATAGTACAAACATAACTGCAAAAAATAAAATATTTCAGGAGCAATTTGTATATAAAGTAAAAACGAAAATTTTCGACACGGTCTGGATTTTTGTCCTCTCCGATTTTAATGAAATTCGACATATATATTATACTATTGTGTGCGCGTAATATGGCGAAAAACTACTTCGATATCTCTTATGGTTTCTACTTGATAGGCCTCTAAACTTGGGCACCTAGGGCATTTTTGAGAAAAATTTGTCATATTGAAGATTGCATAACATTAGAACGCGTAATCGGATATAAATAAATTTGAAGTCATTCGAATGGTTTAAGTCTCCTCTTAACAAACACTGATTAAAAACGACAAAGCTCCGTGCTGCAAGTGCCTCTAAAATGCCAAAGTATCCTTTATTATCCTTAAATATCCTGAAAAATGGTATTTTAATTTTCTTTATTTTTTACAGAATGTACACATGTCTTTATTGCGTACAATTTTCAATATAATAACTCGATCATTTCTATGAAAATTGTGTAAGTAATGACAATAAAAACAACCGTAGCCGTAGTATTTCTTAAAATCTCGATTTGTATTTTTTACACAATGGCGATAGAACAGTTTGCTATATGCTGCAAATAAATACAATAGAAAATAGATACCCACTTTTCATGATATTTAAGGTTAAAATTTATTTTTCATTTGTGATGTCCTTGTCTTGGATTTGCAAAAAGTGACCTTGAACTTTTTAAAGGATATATAAATTAATAAAATCTGATGACGCGCTAAGAGGTTATGCTATTTTCAAATTTACTTTTTACAAAATAAGTCCTAGTGTATTCAAATAGTTGTTTTTATTGTTCTTGCTAGAAATTATTCATAGAAATTATCGAGTTATTCATAGAAATTATCGTGTTATATCTAAGCTTAACACAAGACAAAAGAAAAAGTGAATATCAATGACTATCAAATGAAATACTGCTCTAAGACTGACAGTATGAATTGATGAAAAGTAGATGATATTCAACACTTGACATCAAACCACCGACTTTGGTCGAGTGGTCTAAGCGGTAAAGAACTCTGATGAGATTAGCGGGAGCTGTCGAAACGTCAGTTCAATCCTCCGCGCAGTCAAAATTTTCCTTGTCTACATGCTTCACATATATCTTCCCTGTTTCAGGCAGGGCAGTCAGATATGGCGATATCTCGCCAAACTTTTTTAAATTTTTTTTTGAGTCAAATTTTTAATTTGGCGACATGGCGATTTTTCTGGCAATAAATAATTTGTTGGCGACTTTTATGGCTATTTTTTTTAAACAAAATTGAACTTAAAAATTTTTGTAATTGAGCAAAATTTTTTTTTGCTGAAGGGTAGTTTCAACAATAAATACTACCAAAACTCGTCAGCTAGAAATTAAAAAAAAATTCATTTTGATGATTTTTCTTGTATGAATTATAGTCATTAGCGCGTTTTGAATTTGGATGAGAACAATTTACAAGAAATAATTTTTGGCGACTTTATTTCTACTTTTGGCGATTTTCTGCTAAATTTCTATACGATTAATTTATAAAAATTTATATTAAAAAAGTGTTATGTAAAAACAAATTTTTTTAATCAAATATATATTAAGAAAAGCTGCATAAAATAGATTTTGGCGACTTTTGGTGATTTTTAAAATCAATTTGGCGAAATAGATCGAAAAAAATCTGACAACCCTGGTTTCAGGGTATCCGCCCCTGTGTTTCCAAAGAAAGCTTCGGGACGCCAAATGGTCACGATTTCCCAATAGCGTAGTTCATGAATTCGAAAACAATAATTTTATACATGTATTTTGTTTTTTATATTTTTAAATTTATATTTATGCTGATTTGCAAACGTGGATCTATAATTTGACTATCAGAATTTTTGTCATAATAACGATATCGTTACAAAAATTTATCTCGTATAGACTCGCAGTAATAGTCTTTATAGAAAAATGTGCGAAACAGAGAACAAGACATCGTAAAAGTCGGCTACGGTCAGTTTTATTTGATTTTAAATATGTACATTAAGGTCGCCATATAATCTATCGAGGAATCTAAGCTTTAGACTTTCATAAAAGCGCGGACGGATTATTACTACTTTTGCGCTTATTTTCCTAAAAATTGGCAAACGTGCTGTTTTAAATATGCTAAACTATATCAAAACTTTTTTGTTGTTGGAAAAACCAGCCCTTTATAGTGAAGGGACAATGTAAGCGGATTCAAAAAATGTTTGAATCCACGCGATAAAGTTGAATTTTTGAACGACATTGCCATATGAAATTTTATTGATATTAAAAACAAAATGCGAAAAAAATTTTATTTCAATAATTAATTAGGTGTTTTCACACACAAATGAGTTTTTATTGATACAAAAATTTTTATTTACAAAATTTACTTAAACTTTTATGTTGTTTTGTGAATTATATTTGGCACATCTCCGCGTTCATTTGCCGCCTTCATTAAATTTTCAATAAATGTTCAAACGGAGAGCTCGACAGCTGATTGCCGCCCGCAGCTGCTTGCCGTGTACATTGGCCTTCACCATTACTATCAAATGCTCCTAATTGACACTTACTTTTAACCAGCTTATCACAACAAGTTTTTTTAAGAATTTAAAATATATACATATCAATTAAATAAGTAATTGATTTTAGCCTACAACGATTTTTGTACATACATATACGCAATTTTATAAGTTAAAACAAATCATCGAAATATTTTCAATTAAATGTGTCAACAAATAATTTGTTGACTAAAATTCCATTTTTGAAGAATATTTTTGTTAGATCTCAAAATGATATCAACTAAAATCATTGTTATATTAAGAATGTGAATTATTGAATTTCTAAACAAAATTTGATTATCATAATTTTTAAATCAACAATATTTTTTTTTATAGAATCGATTTTTTGCTTGTCTGTAAAAAAACACCAAATATCTTTGGCCAGAATCAAACTGGAGGCATCTGGACTAATAGACTAACGTTCCTAGTTTTCAGCTACAGAGCTAGTCGTTATTAACAGAAAACTGGATTTCTAATGTTTTTTTTTCTGTTATTATATAATTAAAGAAATATTTTGTTGAAAAGTTCAATTGATTAGAAAATTTAAAGTTGTAATATCAACAATGATGATTGTTGATTTATTTCACTAGTTTCAGCAAAAACTTTAATTGACATTTTGAGTCAAAATAATATTAAAAATTTGTTGGATTTTTGCGCTACACATAACTGAAAATTTATTGAACTCAGTCTGTTGGAAAAAATTTCCATGTTTGCCATATCGACAACTCAGTTTGTTATATTAATTAAATATACTATAAACTAATTTCGGATTTTCATATTTTGAGACTAGGAACCTTTTTTCCGATTTATACAATGTTCATCCGATATGTAACTCTAGTTCAATTACGCGATTTCAGTGTTTGTGCGTAAAAAGTATCCTTTTTATTTAAATTTATCTTGGAGTTTAATTATATATGTACAATGTACATATATACGAGTAATAATACATGTCAATTGTATTATATATATATATATATATACATTGTACATAAATATATAATGAAATGTTCGATTGATTTTGAGAGATAAGGCCTTGTAGTCCAAGAGCTAGTACACCCTTCGACTAACGGTCGGCATATAAGGCTAGAAATTGTTAGTGATGATTTATATCATACTAAGCACGGTAGAAACAGTCTGACAGGTATTCGTCAGTCGTTTCAGTTGAAGTTGAAAAAAAACCCTTATGTGTGAGACCGAAGTGGCAAACTACAAATGCCAGACTGTTTCATCAGTCGCAAATGTCCACCACTAGACTGCTCGAAAGGTGCACAATATGTGAATAAAATTAACTTTGGCTCTTTAAAGCTGAAATTTTATGTAGTTTTAATTTTTATAAAGTAGTCGGTTCAAAAACTTAGTTTGCGTCCACCGAAAACGAAAATTAACTGCCTGTTCCACTAAATGCGTACGACAGTGCCTGTCATATAAATATATTGAAAACAAAAATAAAAAATTCAAATTTGTTTTTGTTTTCAATATATTTATGAGAAAGAAGCTGTTGTACGCATTTAGTGGAACAGGCAGTAAATATTTTTTTGTCATCTGTTTTGTTTATTCGAAAATATCTCAAGAACAACTCACATGAATAGTACAAATTTTACATTGTGCTAAAGACATTGATCTGCTCTTTTAAGCGGTACAAGTTTACTATTGATTCACGTAAAGAAATACCATAATTGCAAAATGTGCGTAGCAACAACACTATATAGCAAAATTAATTTTTTGTCATGACCTTTGATCACGACTATATTTTTTTTTCTGATGTGTTATGGTCCCCTAACAACAAAAAACTTCGCAATTTAAATTTCTATGGATACGGTTTTCAATTTTTGTTTTTTCTATAATTCGGGACTTTTCAAGATTTCATCATAACTTGGGAAGGGGTAGTGCAATTTTATTACAAAAAGCACTTAAAAACTTGAAATAAAATTACCTTGAAGCCGGTGTAGCATTATTTTTTTATATCGTTGGCTTAATATAAAAAAGGCGTAACTCGAATTTTCGTTATTTTACAGGAGAAGGAAAAAACAGAACATAAACTAGAACACTTACATGCAAAAAATAATTTTTAAGTGGCCATAACATCGTTATTTTCAACAGTGGCTTACTTAGTTCTTTAGGGAGGATGTATTTGGAAGTTGGCTACCAGATAACGTTAAAAACTCGATTTCGAAAAAATCGAGCTACGCCCTTTTATATTAAGGCATCGATATACTCAATGGTTTCGGAATTATGGAAAATTTGTATATACTATTTTTATTACTGATCATAAAGCCACATATACTACAAACAAAATTAGCTTTAATTCATGAAAATCGTTGGATAAATGTTGATTTTATTCGTGCCGGCTAGGGGTGACGTTTGAGGTATAACATGTGTTCAATTTTTTTATGTAAATTACCACAAGGAACATATCGTCAAAAAAAAAATGCAAAAGGGCTTATATACATTTTTAAAAAATTTTAAGGAGAGATAAAAAACTTAATAAAAAGCTAACTATTGTGATTATAGAAAAAAAATTTTCTCGGTAGTATCAGTAATAAAGGCTGAATTAATGATACTGTGCTGAAAAAACTATTTTTATAATCACAATAGTTTGCTTTTTATTAATTTTTTTATCTCTCCTGACAATTTTTTATATATGTATTTTGGCTCTTTTGCATTTTATATGACGATATGTTTGTGTAAATGGTGCTAAAGACTTAGCACTACTTACCTAAAGATATTTATAGAAATCTTTCATTTGAAGGATCCCCGTTTCAGAAATATGACTAGATGTTCCACTAAATTAGTCCAAATATCTTTTCAATCAAATCAGTTTCATCAACTTCATTTTCCACTAATAACACTATGCTACACAGAAGAAATGATCACCAAAAAAATTTTCAAACAAAAGTTTGCCTAAAAATAAATTTCATTTTCAGTAAATGTCCTTTACTGAATCAATGAATTTTTTTACGTTTATTTAGAACGGAAACAGAAAAAAAACTATTAAAAAAAAACTATGCAGACTTGAACACATTTGACAAAGTGAAATTTCATAAATGCTTAATGGATGATGATGCTGATGATGATGACCCAAACAAAAATTTTGTTTGATGTGTTACAAAAAATCCAGTTAATATTTTTGTTTGATTAAGTAAACTATTTTGTTTAATATTTGTTAGTATTTTTACACTAATTGTTTTATAAATTCAGACAAAAATATTGTTTGATATTTTTCAGAAAATCCAGTAAATCTTTTTGGTTGATTTAGTAAATTATTTTGTTTACTATTTTTAATATTTTTGAGCAAATTGTTTTACAGATCTAAGCAAGTTGTTCACTGAAAAAACACGTTTTTTTTCAATGAAATTATTGAGATACTTTTGTCTATATTTACATTTGTTTGTAGGTCCATTTCTAGACAAAAAATTTACTATTTCATTGAATTCCTTTACAGGAAATGAAATTTAGTTTTTTCTAGCACACTAACAACATATCTTTATTGCGTAAAAAACACAAATCTAGATTTCAGGAAATAATAGTTGCTTTTATTTTTATTGCTTACATATTTGTCATAGAAATTATCAGGTTATTATAAACAAACAGCTGTAACTTTTGAACTGTTTGCAGCCGCTTTGAAAATGTTGCACAACAAAGTCCTGTCTGTTAACTGCATTCTGTAAAAATATAAAGATCAATAACCATTTTTCAGGATATATTAGGGTATTCATTCGGTTAACCGTTAATCGGTTAACCGGTTAATTACTACCCGATTTACTGACCGGTTAATTTAAAATTGGCTTTTTTCGATTAACGGTTAAACCGATTAATTTCAGTCGATTAACCGATTAACCGATGTAACAAATTTTTTCGTATTTTGTAGTATTATTATATTTTTTTTTGTGTTTAATTATTTGTTTCGTCTCATATACAAAATGTATGTGTTTAGAAATTACTTTGCATACAAACAATTAAGTGTGTTCAGTGATTTTAACTTAAGTAAAATATTAAAATCTTTGGACGTGGCTATAAAAGAATTTATTAAAGACTCTGATACTCTAATTGAACTTGAGGGAATTATGTATGAAGTTTTTGTTTAATAGCTTTATAAAATCTAATAATACTGTTGCCAACGATTCAATTAAAAATCTAAGGATTAGATTTCATGAGACACGAATTCCATTATTTTATACCTACACTCAGGAATGTTTCCTTCTAGCAACAGTGTTTTAAAATACAGTACATAAACTGAAATTGAGGAATTCGGAAATAAACTTTTTTCGCTGAGTTCTGCCAGCATGATGGCTTACAACAGAAGAAATTATCGATAGTAATACAAGAAATGTTTTAACAGAATTAACCGAAACAATTAGAAGTGTTAAGAATTTGAAAAAAAAAATTAAAACAGTACCCACATTTTATAAGTTTAGAGAAATCCAGCAAAATGACTGAGAAACTAGATATTCTCTATTATGGATTGCTTTCGATTTCTTCAACATCTACGATAAATGAAGGGATTTTTTCAAGAAATTATTTTTCTGAAAGATTGTTTTAGAAGATCTCTTTAAACTATTGAAATAACTGATAATGATCTCACAAAATTGTTCATTTTTAAATAAATACATATTTTTTTGCTTGATTAAATTCAAGAATTGTTATGTTTGTTATGTTATTGATTTTTTTTTACTAATAAATTCAAAATAATAGATAATGTATGCAATTGTATTTGCTAAAATTACTTGATTTATGAAAAAACTTCATTAATCGGTTAACCGGTTAATAAAGCAATTAACCGATTATTAACCGATTAAGCCAAAACCTCGATTAATTAAACGAGCGATTAGCCGGTTAAAGCAGAAACCCGATTAAATGAATTCCCTAGGATATATGTATAAGGATAAGTATACTTAAGCAGTTTAGAGACTCTTGTAACAGGAAGCTACATATGTTCTTTTAATAAATACTTCTAACTAGGAGACTAAAACCTTTCGAATGAAGCCAATCCTATTAGTCTCTGATGACGTGCTCTAAAGGTATTCGATATTGAATATGATAAACTTTTCTAAAAAATGACGGAGATATCCGAGCTTAAATGGCAATCAAATGGAAGTCGTATCAACTATCGGACTAATTATTGCGCCATGCTATGCGCACGTAAAAGTAGAGTACACACATTAACCTCCACAGGATAAAAATTCAAACCTTTCCGAAAGCTTTTGAAATTACTCTGTATTAGAATTTTTATATGAAACAAAAAACTATAATTTAGTGCTTTTTTTCAAAAATTACGCGTTTTTCTTCCTTGTTTCAGTGCTTTTGGAAATCTAAAAGTTGACAACGCTGCCAATTATCATAAATTTGTTGTATTATTTTTATCATTTGCATTGAGTTTGTGGTATTTTAGCTCATAAAAACTTAATATCCTCATGCCGTTATGTAATAAACAATTTTTATTTGATTTTTTCTTTAATTTTAATTAATATTTTTTAGTATGTTTCCTCTGCACTAATTCAAGACTGTTTTGTGTGATTTTATCACACTCCTTAAATCTATACACGTTCCGTGCTAGAGCTAGACATGTTAAATACTAATAAATATTCAAAAGAGTCTCATAAAAATTTATGATCACTCCTTTGACACCACATACTAAGCAGGCGCATTCATTTGAATACACACACACACACACACACAAAGATATATACCAATATTTACTTAAATACAAATATGAGTACATAATTGCTTATTTTGAGCTGTGGAAACAAATGGAAGTTTTAAGCCATGTGAGTCATCCACCAACCCTGATTGTAATTTCAAAGTGCCGTATTCCAATCAGACACCCTGCGTTATTTAAAAGAATACTCTCCCACCTCAATGTTCACGTCTAGCGCTACTGTAACAAGTATTTAGAAGTAATTTCAATATACAAGTCTTCCTCAATATGTTGAACTTTTTACTATGTAAGTAAACCTAAATGTAGAAAATATTTTATTTTTGTAAAATAAATTCAATTTTTACTTGTTTCCTCCGTTGCCTGATTCTAAGAGAAAATTTTGCCTAGAAAACGTATCTTTAGCTTATCTGTTACACCAGCTTCGTCAATTAAAGCGACGATTCACTGTACGTGTGTACACATGTGTGTATTTTCTATGGACAGTTGGAATCGTAAGCTAAAGTGTACAACTGTATATTGGCTATATTCATTTAAAGAGGACATAAAAACACAAAACACTCGTATGCAGTAAAGCACGTGTCTAAATTACCGTGAACACAAGGCTTAAGGGGTGAAATTTATAAAATGTATTGGACTCGTTTCTGTCGTCCTACTAATGCGTGTATTGTAAGTAAATTAAAACTCACGCTCACAAATACATGGAAACATCTCAGACATTCGTATGACAGATTTATTTAATTAAAATTTTCTCCGTGATTGTGAGTTGAGAGATCGCAAACACTTAAATATTCATTTTGTTTTGGTCATAATCAGTTTGGATTTCTAGTCACAGTAGGCTTTTTAAAGAAAAATATTTATAATACACTAATCCTGATTCCGAAAATTTTTGGGAATGAAAAATCCCGTATAAAGGCGTTGATCTAAAAAATCCCGGATAGTCCCGAAATTTAAAAATTAGGGTTTTTTTAAGTAAAATTCGTATACAACAAACTCGTAATGAACAATTGTTTATATGTATGCATTCATGCAATCAAAGTGTATGCTCAAGGTAGTGTTCCGTCCTTATTCTTCTGATATCATTAACGAAATTCTCTAAATTCTCAGTGAACGAGAGCATGTAGTAATTGGATACGCCAACGACTGGTTATTGTAATTAAAAATTGGGCGAACACTGCCTACCACATTACATCTCTTTAATGATGTTTGCCACACTTTGTGTTCAATAAATTCTAGCTTACAAAGTGTACCACGGTAGTGTATGGAATTCACAAGAATGAATTCCGTTCATCTCTTATATCAAGGCGTCTTTTACCTGCTCACAAAGTAAGCAAGATTGTATTTGAGTTGCTACTGCTAACTTACAGTGTGTTCGAAGAAGTGTTCAGGACGTCTTCTAACGAGTGATTTTTTTGCTATTATCTTTTTGGCAACACTAGTTTTGACAGCTCACGCACGTTTTGTATCTTGTGTCACTGTCAAACATCTTCAGTTTGGTCTATAATTTAATCATGAATCGTCTTACAAACGAACAACGCTTGCAAATTATTGAATTTTATTACCAAAAAGCGTGGTCTGTTAAGAAAGTTTTTTATCGAAGAATTGTGTTCAGCGACGAGGCTCATTTCTGGTTGAATGGATACGTGAACAAGCAAAACTGCCGTATTTGGAGTCAAGAGCAGCCAGAAGCATTGCAAGAGCTACCAATGCATCCACAAAAAACAACCGTTTGGTGCGGATTATGGGCTGGCGGCATCATTGGGCCGTATTTCTTCAAAGATGATGCGAATCACAACGTTACTGTGAATGGTGAGCGCTACCGTGCGATGATAACAAACTTTTTTCTGCCCAAAATGGAAGAGCTTGACTTGCATGACATGTGGTTTCAACAAGACGGTGCCACATGCCACACAGCACTCGAAACAATGGACCAATTGAGAGGCGAGTTCGGTGAACAGTTTATTTCACGCTTGGGACCAGTCAATTGGCCGCCCAGATCGTACGATTTAACGCCTCTAGACTATTTTTTGTGGGGCTATGTTAAGGCTAATGTCTATAGCGACAAGCCCGCTTCGATTGACGCACTGGAAGCCAACATTGCCAACATTATTCGTGAGATACCGGCCGAAATGTTGGAAAGAGTATGCCAAAATTGGACTAAGCGGATGGACCATTTGAGGCGCAGCCGCGGCCAACATTTGCATGAAATAATCTTCAAACATTAAATTATATCGACCCAACTATCGATCCAAATAAATATTTCATGCATTTTTCTGAATTTTATGTGTTTTTTTCTTTTTTACTTTCCGATAGTTCTTATAAAATCACCCATTAGCTGCTCTCAAAGTAAGCGAAATTGTATTCGACTTGCCTACTGCCAGCTTACAATGTGTTCGAAGAAGTGTTCAAAATGTCTTTTTGGATGAACACTTCAGTATCTCGCTTACTTTGTGTAGAGGTGGAAGGCTTACACTTCATAAATGCGGCAAAGCATTTGAAAATGTATACTAGGTTCGTATATGAGATGGTGTTTATTACTGTCTTACAGGTGTGCATCGGATCATTGCTTCTGTAATCGAAATTTTCGCCGCTGGGTATTTGCGTGTTTTTGTAAAGGGAATTAGCACACTCAGGCAACTAATGCCTGCCAGTTAATTAAATAATGTGTTATCTTCTTTGGGAAATGGATAATGTAGAGAGAACAGATAGTAAAGTGAGAGATATAGAAAGCTTAATTATTTTATAACACTGCTATTGCGCGTCTGTGTAGCCATTTTATTAATTCTTTTAATTCGCCGACAATTATGTTACAATAACGACGAAGGAGGATGCTGTGATGTGCATTAGTATATGCCAGTATAATCAATTCAGGTACTGCTCATTGCTACGCTTTTATGACTTTAACAGTTTAACAACAACAGTTAAAACAATAACACACCAATGTACATCAGAAAAGTTCATGATGTTGATGGCATGCCTGACACTAGTTTCGAATCTAAGACGTCATGTTCAGCCAAAAGCTGCCTGATATCGAATCGCCTATACAGTATACCTCATACAGAAAGCCACTAGATTGATTTGGACTTTAAAGAGTTGTGAACAGGGGTGCCAGATGATTTTGATTTAAAAAAAATCGGCATATTTTCCCAATCGCCATTATCGGCACTTCAATTTTAAAAAATCGGCAAATTCAAAATACCTATTTTAAATACAATAAACCATATTTTTATTAACAAAAAATGACAAAACAGAAGAATTCAGCATTAACTAATGTTTATAACATATTAAATAACATAAAAATCACTGAAAATAATATAGAAAAAGAAATTTCAGTTGGATTGTCAACAAGAAAGCAGAGCTCTTTGTCTGAGGAAATTCTAAAAACTTTGCCGAAATGTCTCAAAGAATTCTGTAGAAATTCTGAAGAATTTTTTGGGGAAATTCAAAAGGAATTGTCGATATGTCTGAACAATGTCGGAAAAATATGTTACAAAACATTAGAAAATATCTGATAAAATACGGAGCTAAAATTTTAAATTTATCAAAAATGTCATAGAGAATTCTCACATAGAGTCAGAATGTTGTAAGACCTCTTTGACTCTTCTTCTGGCACACATTTTTCTGCTGCTAATAGCAGCTCATCAGAAAACATTTAACCATATTTTATAAGTTTTGAAATTCATACATTTATGCGCAAACTCTAAAGAGATAAATCAGAAGTATTACAAACACTAAAATTAGACAATGTGCAGACATGGCTGTAAAAACTTTTAAGACTTAGATCAGAAAATGTGCAGAGTATTCTGTTAAATATCTTAAAGGATATTAATCGGATAATATTTCTGAAAATTTGCAGAAACATCTTGCCAGAAAACTGCCGACTAATCTGCCAAATTTCTGAGGGACATGTCAGAAAAAATTTTTACCCTTACCCTTTTTCTCTTTAGTAAGAGCGATGACTTATTAACAGTTGGCTCTTTTTAATGTAACAGTGTATTTATTCTATTCCAGTGTTGTCCAAAATTAATAAATTATAATAAAATAAACAAAGTTACGCTGTGCTAAGTATTTATCAAAAAAAATCTGCATTTTTGGAGCAAAAATCTGCAAATCGGCATCGTCAAATCGGCAAATAATTTGAGGCAAAAAATCGGCATAATGCCGATAAATCGGCAAATATGGCAGGCCTGGCTGTGAAGATATATAACACTAAATGAGCAACCAGGCCGAAGACTCGCCTGGTTGCTCATTTATTTATCCTAATTATAATACCCTATATTGAACTAAGAGGTATGCCGAGTGACAGGATGAATAATGAACAGAGGTTCGGCAGAAGCTTTTATTTCACCTTCCTACTTAGGGGTACGTGGGAGGATACTGCTTTTCATGTGGACCCTAGAAGTTTACTGTAGTTTGCGGATGCATCCAAAAACGACGTTAAAATATCTGTTCTCATCTCTGGTCAAAATTCAGGCAATAATGACATGTACCTCATTAATTTAAATAAAAATCTGAAGGGTGCACGCATATCTTTTTCGATAGCCAATTAGCGCGGAAATCTCTCCATTCATGAAAATTTTCGGCCAAGCTTGCGCTAGAGTGCTTTAACTCACTACAGAAGCTATCAATGGTTAAGGTTTCTATTTAGTATAGACAAAGTCATAGCAGGCATCTGGGTAACGAAGTAGCTGAAGAATAAGACAGGCGGCCCACTGATGCTCTTGCTATGTGTACAGAGTCTTTTTGTGGCGTCATTTGGTCAACAATGGCTACCTTACTAAAAACGGAAAATGAAAATTTGACCGAAAAGTGGGTTTGGATTTTTTCTACATGTATGAATGAATGTATTAAGGGTAAACGAGAAATAGAGGACACTGCGACCTAAGTAGATCTATTGTATCCCCTGCCATGTGCTAGAGCACCTCATCTAGACCCACTCTCCTGAGGAATCTCAAGATTGCCAGTGGGTCGAGTGTTGGCAGCTCCCAATCCTCCAATAGGTGTTTGCCCAATTGGCTATATCTTCTGTGGCATAACGCTTCTACATGTATGGGGAGTTATAAGGCGTACATAGAGCAACTTTCGTGTAGTGGTATCCTTGAAAATAATAGAAATGACTGGTTATTCATCTTTTATCTAGTAAGCACGTTCGTTCACCTTTGTGTCGTTTATTGATGGAAAAAGAAGAAGAATAAGCAGCACATATTCTCTGCGAATTTAAAGAGTATATTAGACATGCTTCTCCAGCCTGACTTTCACGAGGAGCGTCGTACAGACCTTGGAATAACTAGTGATCTATGATACAAAATATCTATTCGGCCGTGCTCATGCAAACCGGTAGATGGGCGTGCGGAAAAAAATCAAGACGTACGACTTTATATTAACTTTATATTAATCAGACAATGTTAAGCTTATCGAAATCTCTATAATCATTGCCATTTTTGCAATAAAGACACTTTTCCGATAATTGTCTGGTTTTTAACTTTATTAACCCTGTTTCAGAATTTAAAAATTTTTTGCGATTGTTTGTGATTTTGTGATAAAAATGGTTGTGTTAATCTAAAATTTGTTTACAGTTTCAAGGATTTGCAGCCGATTGCTTGCGGAAGATGGGACGTAATTCGAAACAACGTAAATCGAATTTGATATTGCACATAAAAGAATTGCATGTATTTTTTTTAATAATTGAGGTGACTTAAATCGAAATGACGATGCAAATCGAAATGGGAGTGAACAAAAATTTCCCGGACCGCATAAAAACAAAAAAAAACAAAGATTTTAACTAAAGTCTGGGATTCCCCGGTTTTTGCTAATAACTTGTAATAAACTGAGGCGACGTAAATTGAATGAGGACGCAAATCGACTTTGGAAGCTACCAAAAATTTAACGATGCAAATCGAATGGAAACGCAAATCAAATTTGATAGTTACAAGCAATTTGACAACGTTAACCGAAACAACGTAAGTCGAGGCGACGTAAATCAAGTGATTATTGTATTTACACTCACGGTAAAAATGTTTCTTCAGTTTTGAATTTATTTTACCGATTTGTGGATTTTACACCAATTTTCTAGTTTTGTTTTCAAAATTTTGCAATTATTGAAAATTTTCGCAATGTTATTGCGATATGTGACTTTTTTGCAGTTTTAATTATTTTGAGCTCATCCCAAATATGCTTCCGAATACTAAGAATAATGTGTATCCATTTATTTGATATGGAAAAACCATAGAAAATTCCATTTTTTGGATTTCTTCGAACTTCTTAGGAATTTTAAGATTCTCAGAATCAACTCTTAGGTTTCTTTAATCGTTGGAATTTTTTTTACGTATATTCCTATGTAACTGGAAAATTTCATTCGAAAATATCAATAATTATTGATTATAATATTGGTTATAATTAATCATAGCATTAAGATATAATTTAATATGCACAAAACACCATTTTTCTTTCCCCTTGTTATTTCAAAAAGCTTTTTACAAACGACGTATACTTAATATTATAATGGAGAAAAATGCAAATTTAGAACCCAGTAAAGCTATTTATGTACGAGTTTTTATTTATAAGTCCATTACTTTTACACGTTTAAAAGAAAAAGTAGTCATATCGCATATCAAAATTTACAAAGTTATGTGTAGTTTTTAACATTGTATTCAGATTTTAACAGTTTAAAAATTCTTAAAGACTTTTTGCAAAACAATGAGAAAAATTGTGTTATATGGTGGTAGTTTGTGCATATTAAATTTTTTCTCAATGCAATAAAATCATTGAAAATATCGCATGAAAGTTTGCACTTATATAGGAATTGACGTAAAATATCAAGCATTCAAAGGAAACCAAGATTTCAGAATTTCTAAGAAAGTCCAAAAAAATCCAAAAAAAAATTTAATTTTTATAGTTTTGCACATAAAGTCCGCATTTAGTTCAAAATACGTAAAATGCTTTATAAAACGAATATATATGCATAAGAGTTTCCGCAAGTGCTATTTCTTTTTGAATCCTAGTTTTGATATTTTAGAAAATATGGTCTAAAAACAAAACTTTGCCGCAAAATGGGCGCATTCGGAAGAGTCCAAGGCAAAATAGTGGTAAATTAGACAAATCTGTTTTCCTAAAATCTTCTTGGTGAAGACATCTTGTAGACACATATGTAATAAGTATATTTATTCATGAAGATTTTTTATAAAGAAAAGAATAATAGTGCTTTTTAGGGATAGCATTTTAAAAAATTCTAAATATTTTTAGTTTTCAAATTAAAATTTATATATTTCCAAACGCACAAGGAATATTTCCATGGAAGTTTTTTTAAGCAATATGAAATTTTGTTTTTTAAAGAATTATTACAATCAGTTGTTATATTCATCCGATATCTTGCAAATATACTGGACCAAGTTAGGAAAAATTAAGAAATTTTAACTTTCAAATGAGTATACCACACTAGCTATAAAGGATAAGTACTTAGCCAAACACGATTTTTTTTTTAAATTCATAAGAGCTATGAAGAAAAAAAAACGTTAAAAAAGTTTACATGTACGAAATAGGAACACTCCTCCGATATCTCCATATGAAATTTTACACGAATCGGACTATATTTTGTTTTTGCCACACTGTGCGATAGTAAAGCCGGCCATTGCGGCTATAAGTAACATACAATACATCAATAACGGTTGTCAAATAGCAAGACATTCAAGACTGACACTAGTTAGTAACTGTACTGAGACAGTATTACCAAACAGATCGAGACATTGAAAAGTTCAATGTTCTGCTACTTTCCTGGCATTCCTCTATCTCACTGCAAGAACCTAGGTCTACGTGATTTCCTCTACGACCTGAACAAAACACGAGATCTGAAAGGTTCAGTAAAGGTCGAGTGAGACTATTAGTAACAGTGCCCTCATAGCACGGCAATATTGGCACCAATGTCAGAAGTATGGGTCTAAGTTGAAACGACTATTCACATTTTCTTCCACTCTCCCGCGCTAGCAAGTGTAAGGACAAGAATACATGTCTCTAGCAACCTGCCCGACTTCTACAGTCTGGCTAATGTCTCTGTCTGTCTTTCTTTACTTCTGTCTGAGCACTGTTCACTCTTCAGTTGGTGTGAAAGTACTATGCACTCAAGTACCCCGGTAAAAAGTATCATTTATACTTTTTACCGCGATAAATAATCTTATTTCTAAAATACAATAGAAAAAATACCATTTCAGCATATAAGTTCATATAATCATCATTTTATTTATTTATTTAATTTTTATTCATTTATTTCTTTAGCCTATGACATAAGTTCTTACAAGTTCTTATTTAAATATGTACATGCATAAGATAATTTAAAATTTATACAACTGTTACAGTTTGAGGATTAACTGTTTAAAAATTTATAATATTTCTTTTGAAGGCGTCGGGATGATCCAAAAAATCAATAACACTTGTAAAGGTCGTTGAACTCAGAGCACATTCGACGAAACGGCTCAAAGTTTGCATTACTTGAACGAAAATATTGCAGCTTAAGTGTTGCATAACATCTTGTTGGGCGATGTGGAGTTATAAAATCAATTTTGCGAAGAAGAACGTCGGAAGTAGTATGGTCATTTATTAAGTTTAAAATAAATGAGATGTTCATATTGTTCTCCTACTTTATAGAGTAGGAAGCTTGATGAGAGATAGGCGGCTTTCATACACAGAAAAAAAAATAGACAAGAATTATATTCAATAAAACCATGTTATTAAAAAAAAATATGCATTTCAATAACATTTATCTTTAACATAATAAAATATTTCGTTAAGTATTTCTTTTCCATGCCGGTTATTTCTTTTCTTTTTATACATAAGTACTTAAAACAAGTTGTATCCCATAAAAAAATAAATGGGATATGGCTCAGCTATATAGTGTATGCTTTACGTCCGGGAAGCCCGGGTTCGTATTCCAGCCATGTCAACATTTTTTTAATTTATATGCATATTTTTATTTTGAAATAATTTTGTTATCAATATAGGGGAATTCTTTATCACAGGAAATTTGAAAAAAAAAATTATTGAATACCGGGATTTTTGTTATCAAAAACGAAACTTATTTTTTTCTGTGTATGATGGAAGGTTGAAATTTGCATTCCATGCCAAACTTCTGAGACAAAATAATAAAAATTGTTTTTGAACTGATTCAATTTTCCTTATATGAGCTTCATATTATGGGTCCCAGACCACACAGCAATATTCCAAAATTGGTCTTACTAGAGATGTGTACAATTTCCTCGTGGCATAGGCATCGTCAAACTCTCTACCCCATCGTTTAATGAAACCAAGTACTACTTTAGCTTTATTTACAATCTGGGAAATGTGCGAATTAAAACTTAGTTTACTGTCTTGTAATACACCAAGATCAAGGAATAAATCAACTTTTTCAATTATATATTCGTTAGTTCTGTAACAACAGGGCATTGAACTTCCTCTGTGGAACAACATGTATTTACATTTCTTCAAGTTTAAGTCCATAGGGTTTGCATTGCACCATCGATTAAAATTATCCAAATCGGTTTGAAGTAATGAATAGAGATTAGGATTGTTGAAACTAAGAAAAAACTTTACATCGTCAGCGTACGTACATTAGTATTTTCGAATGTTGGATACAGGATGGTAGGTCATTAATAAACAAAAGGAACAATAACGGACCCAAGTGGCTACCTTGAGGAACTCCAGAAGGCGCAAGAATAGTTTTACACTTAATACTTCTAAACAAAACACACTGATGTCTTTCCTTGAGATAAGTGGATATCCATTTCAGAAAAAGCAGGAGAAAAACAAATTTTGTTCAATTTAGATATGAGGAGGTCATGGTTTACCTTATCGAATGCCTTGCTAAAGTCTGTATAAATAGTCTCGGTTTGTTGGCTGGAGCAAAATGAATTAATTACTGGCGATGTAAATTCCAAAAGATTAGTGACAGTTGAGCATTTAATCAATCAATAAGTCGCTTTTGAATTTTTTGTAACTTAGGACATTTTTGAAATCATATGACGATATATATGTTCTTTTTTAATGTTGGTAGCGTTGTTAATTTATTGCAATCGGAACTTTGAACCAAATGTAAAGAGCTTTATATTACTACATTTTACAGGCCCCTTATAAAAATAAGTTGAAACTTAGGCGCTCTAAGCCTTGGTTATGTATATCTAGTAAAAAAAATTGCCAATTACAACTTTATTTATGGCGCATAACCACCATATTAACAGACTACACTAAACAATTGGCTACCAGAATAGCTTTGGGTTATGGGTCCGTTTCCCAATTAAAATTATTGTAATGAAATAATGAATTCAATAACAACTTTTCGTATAATAGTCCCACTGTAAAGTTTTTATGCTTTATAATTGTATCAAATACTTAACAAAGAGAAAGGAAATTTTATAGTTTATTTGCCACATAAGGCAAGCACCAACAAAAACAACAACAAAAACACATTATAATATTTACAATATGCACAGTTATTGGAATTTTCTGCCTTCCCAACCTCACCCTTCAAGAATAAAAATCAGACACAAAAACATTAAAGTGCAAAAAATTTTCGAAAAAAAAGCAAAAACTTGAATGAACCCTTATTTTGTTTAATAAAAAACCCATAATTTAAGAATGTATGTAAGTATGTGTTTTACAAAGAAATACACACACTCACGCAAAATACCGGTGCCGGTAAATAAAGCAAATGTGTGTATGTGAGTATACAAACACCATCAAGCAAAGACAAATCAAACCAAAACAGTAACTAAAACTCAGTGAAAGACACACATGCGAACGCACAACAAAAAGACTCAACACGGTCAGGGACAGCCAAATAGCAGCAACAACAACAATGACATCAGGACGACATTGAACTGAATCCAAAAAAGGGATGCAAAAATAAAAAGAGCACAACAACAAAAAGTACAAAATTTACCCTTGTGAATTCATTCTCTAGTCGATACTGCAACAAAACAACACGAAGAAGAAGAATAAGCACGAGAAAAATCAACAAAAGCACTAAATAGCAACAACAACAGTAACAATGTAGGAATAAACGTGGAAGGTTTTTCGTGTGACTACTGACTGACACAAAGTTTTGAGCCAAAACAAAAATGTTGGAAAATTTCAACGATTAGATTAAATTTGATTGCAACGTGAGCGGTACGGTTTAGATGTTGATGTTGAAAGGAAAGTGGTTGATTTGACGTTTCGTGATTTCGTTTCTTGTTTTATTTTTCTATAATTTACAAAACCTGATTTTTGGTGTAATTTTATTTATTTAAATATAATTAAATCAATGTGATTTTTGCAACAACAACAACGAAAATAATTAAATTTGTGAAGAAAGAAAAAACAGCAATAATAAAAAAAGAAAAGAATCTCAAGCTTATTACCTTGGGAAAAACCAATAATAAGTTTAAGAAAAGAAAAATGTTCCCAAGAATGTTGCAGCATCATTGCCGCTAACGCTTTTCTTTGTTTACTAGTAATGTTGCTGTAAGTGTGTTTTCTTTGTGTCCTTGGCTTTGTCATCACTTAAAAAAGTGTTTGTGTGCGTTTGAAAATTCAATGCGTGCGCATCCGTTTCCGCTGTTTACGTTTTTGTGTTGTAGTTTTATGAAGTTTTCTGAACAACATCCGATTTTGTTTTGATTCCCCCATTCTTGTTGATATCATTGTTAACCTTGTGATGTTTACAAATGTCCAACATGAATGCAGATGATAACTTCAGTTTGGCCGGCAACAATGATGATTCTGACGAAGAAATCATCGAGAGCATGGAATTGCTTGAGGGCAATTATCAAATGATTAGACAATGGGTACCACCAGCACCAAATTACTGGGATGCACCACCAAAGGCTGTCATTAAATCAGCGGAAGTAAGGTAAATAAAGAAGCTACTAAACAGTTTAATGCAAACAAATCGATATTCAATGAAAATGGACAAAAAACTGACAACAACAAAGATCTGCATTATATATATGTAGTATTATTTTTTTATATATTTATTTCGTGAAATAATTTTATATATATTATTTTAAGAGGTTAGCTTCCAAAGAAGTCAATAATATCCTGAACCTCTAACATTAACTTCAATAAATTTTTATGAATATCGGGGAAATTCTCCACCTTGAATTCTCTTGCGACTACCTGGTGTTTATCTACCTTGTTCTGAAAGGGATATTATAGAGAAGACGGACGGTAAAAATGTGAAAGAAAGGAAGCTCAATTCTTTTACAACTCTGCTATTGTATGTTTTATTAATTTTAGAGCAATATTGCAGTACGTCTGCTGTTAAGTAGACGCATTAACTTTCTTAAGCTATCTGTGTAGCCATTTTGTTACTGTTTTACTTCGCCAACGATTTTTCTAACATTTCCCACGAAGGAGGGCGCTGTGATATACATTAGCATAGAAGTGTATCAATCGCTGGCGGTACTGCTTAAAGCTGTTTTACACTATCTCACAACCCATTCGACTTCTGTAGAAAATGCAACCCTGATCTAATGAGTTTATGGAAGGTTTTAAAAAAGCAATAACAACACATTATATTAGGGTAGCAGTTTGTGCAGAAGTCGAACAACTTGTATAATAGTCTAAAAACAGCTTTAAGGCCGTTTCAGGCTAAAATACAAGTATTAATACTTTTGAAACTCTGACATGAGAAATTGTTATTGTTTTTTGAACATTTTCAAACAATAATTATATCAGGGAGGCATTTCCTTTAAAAGTATTAATACTTGTATTACAGTCTGAAACGGCCTTTAGTAACAATTTCTATGGGATATTTCCCCTCGGAAAACTAGTAAAACACACATAATTTCTAATAAGTTTCTACAATGAATTTTTTTAATATGGCATGTTTGAAATTTCCACTCCCTGAAGCATAAGCTGTATCCACGGCTGTATGAAATGCTCTCATAGAACAGTTTCGAACAGAAGTTCATGCTTTAAGCTGGTCATACATGGCATGTTTTTTACATCTAACTTATCACCTTTGCGATTCATGTGTAATTCTTCACGTCTGTCAAAATTTATATTTTACAGAAGATTTATGATATTAACTCACAAACGTACATGTACAAATACGTCTGATATTGCCCATGTTTGTTTACAGCAGCTGATACACAGATACCCAAGTCCTTCGATTGTAAAATAGCTTGCTGCCGCCATAAAATATTTTTGTTTGTGCCACAGAGGTACTGACGACTCGTCCATTTTTGAAGTTTTTTCTTCTCGAAATTCGAAGTTTGCGTTAAATAACGATACAGGACTTATATAATTATTATTAAATAGACAAAGCTAGATAAAAGCATATTCATATATTGCTCTTGTAAAAAAATGACTGCAGGTGGGTAATGCTACCGCCAATAGTCAATCGCCGCGGACCTCTTTCGCAGGGCATATATTTCTGGCAATACCAAAACACAGCTGATGTCAGAAGGCTTGTCAGATGAAAATAGAACACGGTATAATTCAAATTTTGTCGGATGACTTTGCACATGAGTTTTAGAGAAACATTGTTTTAAAGGCACCACACGACATGTACATGTTTTACAGTGGGAAATTTGACAAGTCAGATGTAAAAACATGTCGTCTAAGGGGTGCATTAGCACGCCATGTATGATTGCCAAGCATTTTGTACGTTCAATTACCATCAATTACATTGTGTTCGGACTATGAATTTTTTTCTGGCAAAGGTTCTGATAGTTGATCTTCTGTTATTTTGGGCTAAGGAATCAAATGGTATACACTGTTCTGTCTGATTGGCTCGAGTTTTCCAGATATGGTTATTGTAATATTTTTCTTTGGATACCCTATTATACGCTAAAATCGATCTTATATGCACATTATGTAAACAGAAAAAGCTTATCTATTTATGTTTACTTTGTATAAGATAGAATAAAAATATTTAATGTGCATTTCATTATTTTTTGGGCTCTTTTCGGCGTTATTTTTTCAAATTTCGACCACTTTCTTTTACTAAAGTTTTTGCTAATAATCATGTTAAGTGCAAAATAAATTGTCGCAGCTTGCTCAAATAACCGTTCTAGATATTTTTGTCTGGGGTTTCCTGATTTTTATTCGAATATTTTATATTCGGGTATCAAATATTTACTATTCGATTATTTTATATTCGAATATTATGTTCGAATATTCTATATATAGCAAGCGGTAACGATATTTTTATCATTAACTTGATTTTGAGTAAACATTTCAGTAATAAATATAATAGCAGTAAGAAAATATAAGCCAACTGTCAAAATTAAAAAAGCACCGAAAATGGCTGGCAAAATTAATAACATGAATTAGTGTACTGCTTTTTAGGGTTCCGTACACCAAAAGTGTAAAGGCCCCTATTGTTTTTGCGACGCTGTCCGTCTGTCTGTCTGTATGTCCGTCCGTCTGTCATAGGCTGTTTTCTCGGGAAGCGTATGAGCTACGGACTTGAAATTTTCACAGAATATGTAAAAGCAACAAATATATGACAGTTAAAAATTAAAGAGTGTTCTAAAGCGAGCAACCAAACATATTGAAATACTAATGTAATATGCAGACGCTGATATATAGACACTTAAAATTTCCAAAATTAGTGTTAATTAATGTAGTCTGTATAATAGACTGCACCAATTAACACTGATATTTAAAACAATAAAAATCAAAGGGTGTTCTATAAGTTAACGTAATTTTGACTATGCAATTTAGACAATTTGCTGTATGTTGGAAACCGTAAGAGACAAACTCATGAAATTAAAAAAACGCTTGAAATAAAAAATTCAAAAATTTTAAAAATTTAAAAACAAAAATTGGCCAAAATAAAAAAACGCTGAAAGGAAAAAACCACCGAAATTAAAAAAATCGCTAAAACGAAAATATCAACAAAACCAAAAAAATCGCTAATAAAACTAAAATAACAGCCAAAAAACAAAAAAAAAAGTCGTCAATACAAAAAAAACACTGACTTGAAAAAATCGCTAAAACCAAATATATCATCAAAGTCATAAGAAATCATCACAAATTAAAAAAAAAATCACTAAAACCAAAGAAAGCGCCGCAACAAAAACAAAACGCCAAAACTAAAAAAATCTACAAGAACCGAAAAATCCCCAAAACGAAAAAAGTGTCAAAACCAAACAAAAAACCCTAACAATAAAAAAATCACCAAAAACCAAAAAAATCCCCAAAACCTGAAAAACCGTAAGAACTGAAAAAAGCGTCAAAAATTATATAAATCGCTGAAACTAAAAGTATCGTCAAAAAGCGAAAAAAACGTTTAAACAAAAAAAAACGCCAAAACCAAACAATCGCCAAAACTTAAAAAATCCGCAAAAAACGAAAAATCGCAATAAAAAATAAATAAGCAAAATGAAAAAAGCACCAAAACAAACAAAAAATCGCCAAAACAACGAAAAAAAAGTAAACAAAAATAAAAAAAATAAAATTAAACAGAAGAGCTTAATGGAAAAATTGCCAAAATGAAAAAAGGGCAAAAACTATAACTATTCGTATGGAACCCTTCGTATACGAGCCAAATTCGCAATTTATTTAACTTATTTGTATTCCATATTATGTAAACATAGGGATATAACCATTTTCTGTTCACATAATTTGCATATAAGATCGATCCTAAATGAATAATAGATATGGATTTTTTTGGTTACTATGCAAAATTTGCTAAAAATAATACAATACCTCTAAAATGACTTTCGTTTTTTTAACGTCCGCAATGGGAATTTCGGCAAGAATATTCTTTTCCTTAAAAACAGCGCAGTAAATAATTAAATGTCATTTCAAAGTATTCGTAAAGAACTGTTTTTTTTCTGAAGGTTATATGAAAATATCTCATTCAGAATGCCAACATTACCAAAAATATATTCTTACGAATGTATCGTCCATAACATAGGTATTATTTTGCAATGAAAGAGTGTTCTTGCTCTTCCAGAAAATTGCTAGCGAAATATTGAACGAGCGTTTTGTATGAATTTTTATTAAAAAAAAAGTTTATAAAATGAGAATTTCCAATTGTTTAAGGCAAAAATGTATACGTATGAGTAATATGATAGTATATTCTATTATATTACTCATACTTCCTAAAAATGCCAGTTCAATAAATCTAACAATTTTCACTCTCATTTCAAAGTCTTTGATTATTTATTTATTTAAATCATTAGATAAATAATTATAATACATTTATTATCCTTTTTTCTAATAGGAACCACTATGGGGTGTATGTGTGTTGCTTAGACGATGCCAAACAGAAAGACCAGCCGTTCTGACTGACTTACTGTCAATCGGGAAAGGCTGTTCAGCAGTATATCGTTAATTAAAAATCCAGCATTATATCGTTAAATGAAATGCAAAGAGCCTTAATAAGCAAAAAATTCTAATCTACGTTTTAATAAATTCCGATATATTTAACCAACATACATAACTACTACAAAAACCAGAGGTTCTCGCACAAAAATAGCGATATAATTAAGAAAATCTAAGAGAAAAAAGACCTTGCCGATTACATAAATTATCATATTTAGTGCTTCTCCTATAAAATTATAAAAATGCTAGTTAGGTGAGGCATAGCCACGGGTAGTGGCACTCTCCATATGCGTTTTCAAGCAGAAGCCTGTAGTATTAGGAAGGGGAGACTGGTACCCCACATACAAAGTAATTTGTAATTATCTTTTATCTGGAGATTCATCGCAGCGAGATTTAGGTTGCACTGCGAACAAATTGTGCTTTTGAGCAGAAGCCTGGTGGTACAAGCGGTGAGACGGCTGCAGCGAAATTAATTACAGCGAAACGGCAAAACTGATTTAAATAATTTTTTCGCTATGACCTTTGGAAGCATCCCTCTTAAGGCCCTTAAAATTGTTTATCACTTACTATATCATATAAACATTTTTATAATTCACGCGTGACAATTTGTAAGCACTCTTTTTTTAGATAATTTTAATTTGTTCCAGCGTGCATAAAATAAATTTTTGTTTTAAGCCGGACTTTTTAAGAAATTTGGATTTTTGATTTCTTACCCATGTTTCCGGTGTTATAGCAATCATTTGCAATAAAATTTTCGGAAGTCTAAATGAAAAAGGTCTTTATAATTGAGTCATGAAGTCTTAGTCGAACAGTATTGTTTTTATCAAAAGTTATTTAATTAGTTTGGCTTAAGTCCGTTTTCAATTTAATCTTTCGATCAAATTATTTTATTTATTTTTTATTTAAGAAAGAAATTCTAAAGCATGTAAATATTGAACATTCAAAGAAAAATTTGGATGTACGGAAGGTTGAACTGACATCAGATGTTTCGAGACCACCACAGTCTTCTCATCAGTGCCCTTTACCTACACCACCACCGACGGCAGCAACAACATCCTAGCAAAAATCCTACTTATTTTAGTAAGCTCAGTTAACAGATTTTTTCGCCACCTCGCGACAAGTCGTACCTATTATTAATGAACTTTTTCTAAATGTTCGGAAGGACTTCATAGTTATATTAGTGTAACTTAAAGTCACTTTAGATATTTCGATGTAACAGACCTAGTGCACGAATTCACCAAAATTATATTATACATCAGAAACGTAATCACTTTCCACATTATATTCCATTTATTAAATTTTGGAATTTATAAATTTTTACTGCTGAAAAATAATTGCAAATTTTCAATACAATTTTTTAGTTTTGGGCAAAAAAATGTGGTAGCGAAGCTAGTTTTATATGAAATATAACCTTCAGCACTTGAACTATGGAACTAATAAGGTTTCTCATTTTAGCCACGCAAATAGTACAAACACTTCCTGTGTTCTATTGCAGAGGCATAATAATTTCTTATGTTTTTTATACAAACCTTAACAAAGATATGTATGTAAAAGATAGAACAAACTTATTAACGAGACGTGTACTTTTCTTGCAAAACAAGATACAGTGGAGTTCGGTTATAACGAAAATTATTTACGAGCAACTTCTCGGGTCCCAATAGTTATGCTTTAATATTTCATAGAAACTAGTACGCTTATAGCGAACTCCGGCTATAGTGAACTAGTTTTAACCGACTTCAAAAAAGAGAATGTTATCAATTCGCGTGTACTTTTTTTCTTTTCTTATGTTTGTACATGCATGTCAGTTGTGAGCCGATTTTCAAAACTCTTTTTTTCTGAAAGGGTTTGCCGGCAGTTTAGTCCCATAATTTTTTTTTTGCGAAAATCGCAGGGGGAAATTTGCTCTCCCTATGCATAATAAGTCCGTCATTTATCAAACGATTTCCAAAATTCTTTTTTTTTGTCTGCATGCGGTTTGGTCGCATAATTTTTTTTCGAAATCGGAGGGGGAAATTGTCTCCCCCTCACTTGCGATTTGTGAACCGATTTTCAAAGTTCTTCATTTTTGCAAGTTGGTCCCATAATTTTTTTAAATTGGAGAGGGAAATTTGTTCCCCCATGCATAACTCTGTCATTTTTCAACCGATTTTCAAAATTCTTTCTTTTTGCTTGAAAGGGGTTGCCTGAAGTTTGGTCGCATAACTGTTTTCGAAAATTGGACGAGAAAATGTTCTCCCTCCATGCATAACTCTGTGATTGTTTCAACGATTTTCAAAAAAAAATTTTTTTTGAAAGGAGTTGCCTGCAGTTGGGTCACACAATTTTTTTTTTTCGAAAATAGGTGGGGAAATTTGCTTGTCTTAAAGGGTTTACTTGCTGTTTAGTCCCATGATTTTTTTTCCAAAATCTGCGGTCGTTTTGTAATCTGTTTCATAAGATCTTTGGATTGAAGTCGGCCATTTTTTCTGCAGAATTATTTAAGACCTATGAAGTAAAACTGTATGGTTATTTATACGCTAATAACAAATAAAAAATCGTTAGTTATTGTCAGCCGTTTGTTAAGATTAACGTCTTTATTTAATGTACCAAACATGCTTTATAAACTCTTTTAGAAATATATGGATAAAAATGTAATCTTTTAAAATTGTTCTATACCTATACCTATTTCTGGTTATAACGAACTTCCCTTATAATGAACAAATCAGCCCGGTTCGTTATAACCGAACTCCACAGAATGTATATTTTTAAAACGAATTTTTTGCTAAAAACAAACAAACAAACACACAAATTATAAGTTTATAAACATTTTAAGTTGTATTTTCATTGAAACATGTTGCTTCTAGTACTAAAATTAAACTTGTTGAGAATCCAAGAATTGTCACAGAAAGTGAAAAATAAAGGCGATAAATTAAAAGAAAGAATTCACTAAATGTATAAATATGTATGTATGTAAATATGTCGTAGTCCAAGGCCGATTTGTAAATGGATAAGTTTCTAGACAAAATAATTTTCTACAAATCGCACGATTTGTTGCTATAAAATTGTTCATTATCAATATATTCAAATGCAGTTT
Organism: Panzeria rudis; assembly: GCA_956483635.1. Classification (NCBI taxonomy): domain Eukaryota; kingdom Metazoa; phylum Arthropoda; class Insecta; order Diptera; family Tachinidae; genus Panzeria; species Panzeria rudis. Next base: position 99,107,958 of record OY101450.1, on the reverse strand, counting down.
TGTAATTACATAGGTACATACATATGTATATGGGGCAGTCCAAGCCAAATCGGCAAGTTTGAAAAAAATTTTTTTTAATTGTCGCAATTTTGTGATATTTTTCGTACCCCTCCCTCAAAAGTGCCTTCCTGGTAAATTTTGAGGTTGTTTTCATTAACCGTTAAACACATTTTAAGCTACGTATGATTTCCGAGGTTCCAGTCGAGTCTGGTAAATATTTTAGCAGAACATTTTAGCCGCTGAAGAGGAGGTTTTACACTTTTTTAAGCAAGTTGCAAAAATGTTGTGGTATTATACATAAAAATGCTGGCCATATTAGTACAGTAATATAATCATTTCACTTTGCATTTGAAATAAGATGCAATTTTTCACATGTTTAGTTTTACATGTGCTCATGAGCTTAAGTTTGAGTTCTCGGGGTTTGGGGAGGTAGGGAACGTCTGCTATTTTGAAACTAAGGGAGTTACTATTTTTTCAGATTATCTAATAAATTATAAGTAATTTGAAAATTTTTTAAAGATTAAAAAGTTATAAACTAAAACATTTAGAAAATTAAGTGATTTGTCTCTTAAAAGCATAATAATTCTTTTGTTATTGATTTTAGCGAAATATTTATTAAGAGCATTTTATAGAGCTCCTTCTAACCAAAAATATTGTTGAAAAATATGCCATAAATTGATATTTGCATAAATAACTTTAAATTAAACATTTAAAATCCCCTCAAAAAAATAGATGATAACTTCAAAACGGCTGCATCAATTTTCTTCAAGATTTTGCATCAAGTCACCTTTCAAACAAAATTTACTAAATTAAAATCTGTCTAGAAGACTGTGAGCTACGGTGTCACAGGCACCGAGTTTCAAGAGGATACAGCTAAAAACGATGTGATATCTACTAAACAGCTGGACCGATTTTCTTCAAACATAACTAAAAACTCTGTCAAAAACAAAAATAAATCAAAATCGGCCATCCTACGATTTCGCAGACAGACACACAAATACACGGACACATACTATAAATTTATAACAGCACTCTTTTTTGTCGGGGGCTAAAAGTAGATTCGATTTCGTATGCTATGGTTGCCAAAGTACCAAAAATTTTAAAACCAGTTTGGAACGATTTTTCGTCATCCCACGTCAAAATTTGTTTTGTAAACAGACCGGTTTCGGCTATGTGCCATCTTCAGTGTTCTATTGAATACTAAATTTAGCATTCAATAGAACACTGAAGATAACACATAGCCGAAACCGGTCTGTTTACAAATCCAATTTGACGTGGGATGACGGAAAATCTTTCCAAATTCAAAAAAAAACCCCGTCGGAAGAAAAACACAACATTGAAACAAGTTCTCGTCTGTTATAGGATTTATGAAGCTATCTTGTTTTTTTTATTAAATCAATAGAAAAAAATGGTATGTTTAAATTTTCGACACACACGAGGTCCCCTTAATGAGGACCTTAAAGTTCAATTAGACGTGGCATAACCATAGCCATAGAAAACAGCTGTTCGGGCCAAACTTATGTACAACAATGTTATTGATTATAGGTGACTTGCTATAACGTCATAGCCATAATCATAACCATAGAAACCAATTGAATTTTGGTTTTCTGCCAGAACCATAAGCTGAGAGAACGAATTTATTGTATATTTTTCTGTTTTGTTTTTATTTTTTATATTCCATGAATTTTTTTTTTTTAATTTATCTTTTCGCTTGTGCTTCTTTGTTTATTCGTAGATTTTTTTTTTTAGCATATTTTTTAATAAAATTGATGAAAAAAAGCTGCTTATGGTTAAGGCAAAACTAATCGAAAGCAGCAAGTATGGTTATAGCTATGGCCACGGCTGTGGCTATGGCGTCATGGTATGGTATGGTAATTGGACCTTTATGGTGCCGTCCCTTTCAACCCTAAAAGCGTTATCTATGCCCAGGAGCCGTAGACAAATTTAAAAACCTTTTATTTTTTTAAACGGTTAAAGTTAACACTTTTCATTTTTTAGTCAGCACAGTAATCAATGGTAGCTTGCCGATGGTGCATTTGTCGCTAAGTTAAATTTAGCTATTTTTGAGTTATTGAGGAATAACACGCTTTCGAGATGTATGTTTACGCTTTATGTAACTTCTATGATGTATGTGTATACGGCATGTTAATGATTAAAGTCTTATCTATGCCTGCGAGGCGTACAAAAATTTTAAAATTTCTATTATCTTTAAACGGTTAAAGTTAAAACCCCCGTGTTTTGTAGCCAACTCAGTGATAGATGGTAGATTGGCGACCACAAATTTCCTATAAAAAAGAATATAAGTAAGTTTATTTTAGCCCACTGGTTTTCATTAATACTTGTACGCCTCTGAGACGAATGTTAAGGCTTTATGTAGTACTGAAATAGATTAGGCTTGTAGGGTTAAGGATATACCATCCCGATTTCAAATTTAATCTTAGTTCAAATTTTGTTAGAGAAAATTGAAATTTTATGAAAAAAGATTTATTTCATTTCTCTTTTTTTCATTTATATCCCACAGTGCATTATAAGTTTGTTTTTAATCATAAACGTTAGCAGTAGTCAATTAGAATTGCTCAACTATTTTTCAGGGCTTATTTTTCTGCTTAGCATCAATTTAGAGAAAACACAAAAGAAAGGCAGACTTGCGACATCGTCTTTCTCTGCAAAATTTTAGAATAATTTTGCTTTTTAAACAAAAATCTTATTAATGTTGGATTTTAATACTTATATCGTCAAGCTGTATCTTTGTATACACAGAAAAAACTAAATTTCATTTTCTGTAAAGGTATTCAATGAAATAGTAAATATTTTGTCTATGAACGGACCTACAAACGAATTTGTAAATATAGAAAAATACCTAAACAATTGCATTGAAAAAAAAACGTGTTTTTTTCAGTGAACAAATTGTTTAAATCTATAAAACAGTTTGTCTAAAAATATTTACAAATTTTAGACAAAACAATTTACTAAATCAAACAAAAATATTTACTGGAGTTCCTGAAAAATATCAAACAATATTTCTGTCTGAATTTAATAAACAATTAGTCTAAAAATGCTAGCAATTATTAAGCAAAATAGTTTTTTAATCAAACAAAAATACAAAAAAAAATTTTGTCTGTGTCATCATCATCATACATTAAGCATTCATTTCACTTTGTTAAATGTGTTCAAGTCTGAATGTTTATCTAAACACTTTAAAAAAATGAATGAGAATTAACGCAACGACATTAACTAATCGATTCACTCCAAAATCTTTTGTAAACAAACTTGGTACAATTGCATTTCTCTTGCTATGATTGTTGTTGTTACTTGTGTGTATGTCGCCATCGGGGTGGTTTTTTACGACACAGTTTTTATTGTTGTTTTTGTTGTTTGCGTTCTAAATAAAAGTCAAACAAACAATTCATAGATTATGGACAAAATATTTACTGAAAATTAAATTTATTTTTAGACAAACTTTTGTTTGAAAATTTTTTGGTGATAATTTTTTCTGTGTAACTACAAAAAAGTATAATGCTTATATATTTATTTTACCTTCAATTAAAATTATCCAGTCTCACTTCATTAAACGCTACGGTTTCGGTTCGATATCGCCGATATTTTTGATGGAATGGCGATATCGTTAGTGCTCCTTTGTAATTTGGCAAAGACTTGAATATGAATACGCAGCAAAATGCAGGTCGTTTTTTTGCAAGAAGCAAAATAATAGCAAATATTTTTTTTGTCCTTTATTCAAAGTAATTTAGTTATATAAAATTTTTTAAAAAAAACTTTTGAATTGCATTGAAATTCAATGAAAGTAATATATTCCATCATCAGCTGATACAGTTTACCCAAACGTAGTTTCGTCTGTTTTACCAACAATTATTTTATAAAATTTAAGTTCTATACATCCTTTACTCCAGCTTACGAAAAATAGACACCTCCTTAAAACATTATTTTTTTTGGTTTATGGAAATGAATTTATTGTACATATTTTCTGTGTATATGAGTGATTAGATAAATCAACCACCACAATTGATATCATGACTATTATTGCAAGGACAATATTTCTTGTTTAACTTGAAAAAGATAAAGTATTTTTCGATACTTTAATGCTGAACACACGTTTAAAGCAATAAATCAATTTTACCAAAATGCTAATGGTTTAATCAAACCATTTTCCAATTGGGATTTAAAAACAATTAATGGGGTGGAGTTGAGGAAAACCCACATTAATCATTGAATAATTTGCAGTGCCAAAAAATACGAGAAAAAATTTAAATAAATCATCATACGAGTTAAATATTATTTGGACTCATGGTTAACTTTTGTAATAGAAGATGAAACGGAAATTTCTACTTGAGTTGTAAAAAACAATTGAATACAATTTGTATTTATGAAATAAATATCTTTATAGAAGAAAAAACAATGCTACTCAAGATGATTTATTCGAAACAGTGTTGAAATGAAAACGAAACAAAAAAAAAGTGTAAGGAATTAATATAAAACGAATTCTGATATACAACAGTGTATCTTGATTACAAAACAATTAAAGTGGCACAATGATGTGACATGAAGTAATGTGATGCCATGCGATGACAAACAACAAACGATAAAATAACATTGTTGTCATGTTGTACATTACAAAAAAACACATCAAAGAACAAAAAACAACAAAAGCTAAATACCAATAAAAGAAATCAAGACATATTAAACCGCAATTACTTGCAATTGCTTTTAATTGTACAATCAAACGACAATATGTTTTCATATTCAAAAGAAGTTCCGCTCAAATGTATAAGTTTTCATTTAAATATTCTAATATTATAGAAATGATCACTGCAGTCTGTGATAATTTAAAATTATCTTTATTAAAACTATTGCAAATAATTAGAGGTCTTGCGATTAGGTTCTATTGCACAAACTTATCGTTTCAATGATATTTAACTAAAAAATGCCTACTAAACTCAAAATTTTTAATTGCAATTTAGAAAGAAATTATTTTTACTTTTAATTACGAATAAATGATGTGGATTTAACATAAAAACGTTTATTCCCAATGAGGTATATAAATAGGTTGCAGTGAAAGTCGTGAAAACTAATAAAAATACACACGAATCGATGTCCTGCTACTTTTTTGAAGTCGTTGAAAAACTGACTTAAATTCAGGTTCGTAAACTTCTCAAGCCACTTTTCATTGACTTCGAAAAGAAAAGTATCAAGATTAAGTTAAATATTTTCCGTCAACTGAAACAAAGATTAATGTTCAAATAATAGTTTCCCAACAAAAAAATATTATGTTTCTGGATGCAGTAAAAAAAATTCATGTTTTTCACATGCGATGCTTAAACCGCTTTCGAGGGTGCTCAAAAAAGCCAGAGATCTTTCGGTGTTCATATTGCTTAAATTGCGAAGTTAATCGACTTTTTACATTTCTTCAACACGAACTCAAAAATAAACAAAATCTTGTTCAGTAGTAGTAGTAATGTGAACTGGCTTTTTTCCATTTTGAAAAGGATATAATGTCCATCAAAAAATCAATTTCTGCCTAGCGAAAAGTCTTTACTCAGCATTATATACTTTTGGAAAAGAAAAGTACTGGGCTTAAGGATTTCCGCTCTTGGTATATCCAATCATTAAGTCCGGCCAAAGGCCGGCTATTCAAAAATCAATACCCACCGAAGCCACTTTTCGATTTTTTGCTAAGAAGAAACACTTTACTCAGCGAAGCCACTATTCGACATTGCTTCCTTTTTTATGTGGAAATAATGTCCATGGACATTATTGCATGCCACCAAATAAACACTAACACATTTAAAAACTCTAAACACATTTAAGGCCGAGGCACATAGTTGAAATACAAGTTTTCTTATGAGGTTTTTCCCATTCGGTACGTCAACGCAAAGTACTAAAGTTGGGCAACTCTTAACGTACGTTGACTAGTTTGACAGCTATCAGTTGGTTTTTTCTTTGTTTTGATTTAGTTTTTTGTGTTGTGTGACAGAAAAACTAGAATAAAAAAATTAAATAAATAAAATAGAGAACATACTTATTGAAGCTATTCAAATCAAATTTAGTTACAGAAACATTCGATAAAAAAACTGCTAATTTAATATTCGTCAACAAAGTGCTAAATGTGTCAACCTCCTCCGTCGTTACGTTAATGTCAGTTGAAAAAGGCGACGCTTAAAGTACGGCTGACTCTATGTGTGTCGACCTTTAAAGCATACTCTCTTTCTAAATTGCTCACTTATTGCATAGATGAGAGAGACTTATAATAAAGCCAGATTTGATTTGTCTGTGGTTTACCGATGATACAACTGGAGTACGCAATAAGACGAAGTGACAGTATTTTAGTGTATGTTTGATGCTTCGAAAGGAGTGCTGTTTTATGTCAAAAACCAGAACTTCCAAGTGGGACATCCAGAACAAAAAACATGCCGTTGCGAAGCAGCGAAGACAACAGCACCCAGCATATCTGTCTTACAAACCTGCTTCGGCCGAAGCAATAGTTTTTTGCTGGGATTTTTTTTCAGAGCTTGTAATTAATATTTAGTGTTTTTATTTTATTAGCAACTCCAAGAGAATGCAAAATATCTATCTTCTATATATTAGCTCAGTTCTTAGGACTTGGAAAACAGAAAATTTTATCAAATCCGGTTAAGTAGTTCAAGAAATATCGATGTCGAATATTTTCAAAAAAGTTTGTTTTAGTTGCTTCAAAAATCTAAAGATTCTTAAGCGTTTTTGGCGGGAAGTTTCGGGCAAGGTTTTTTATATTTTTTCATATGTTTGTTTTATAATGATAAAAGAAGTCGGTAAAAGTAAGTCTAGATTCACACCATGATCCAATAATTAATGCAACTCGACAGATATTTATTGTTTACCATCGTAAAGATGTCAGACTTCATATACAAAAAATATAAACGAAATTTTTTATATATGGAGTTTGTTTGACATCTTCACGATTATGGATCATGATTCACACAGAGCAAGTATTATTGCGTAACTTTTAATACATGTTGGGGGAAAGACAGAGAATGACTATGTTGCTTTCTGACTGCTATCTGGGATATGCTGGCTACTAGTTTGTTGAATTTTAAATAATTTCCCATTGTTTGTTAAGTAAAATGTATAGTAACATATCTAAAGCCCTTATGACACTACATTTTTTCTTAATTTTTCAAGTTTTGGAGAACAGTGCAAATAGAATATAATGGGAAATTTTACCAGGTGCAAAGAGTTCAGCTATATTAAGATAAATACCAAATTGTCAAAGCTTTTACTAATGTTATCGATAAAAAAAATGGGGGCCTGTCGAAAAAAATGTAAAAACGTTCAACTTAAAATTGACATTTCAAGCTTGAAACATTAAAGTATTGCCAAGTAAGCGTTTTATACACGTATTCAGCTACTTAGCGCCTCTTTTTCAACTTTTTTTTCTTTTGTCGTTTTATTATCATAGACCTCTTTATACTGAAATAAGTAAAACATTGTCAATGACTATTAATAACAATGATTCAAGAAATTATTTTAATATTCAGAATATGTATTTTGAATGTAAATACAAAGTTGCTGCTGATTTTTAAGGTACCTCCGATAAGAGGTTTAAAATGAAAACCTCATTTAGAAGTATGAGGCGATATCAGAGATTCTTAAAATGTTAATTATTTTTGCCAATACATATAAATAAAGTCATGCGTAAATTTCATAAAGTGAGATTTGTAGATTATGAATTCTTGGATAGGGTTTCTAAAAAACAAATTTGCAATCACCTCTTACACAGAAAAAAAATTTAATTTGTATTTTATTACTGAATTCATAAATCCAAATATTTTTTTTTTACTGAAACAGGACCTACCACAGAATTCGTAAAACTAAAAACAAAAATTCGTAAATATTTGAAATTATTTAATAAGAAAAAAGCACATATTTAGTGTTTAGTGGAATTTAATTGTACTTTCGAATGCACTATGTGCCCAATTTCAACTTTCGCTTTTTGAAAAAAACGACATTCAGTTCCTAACACTTCGACGACACAAATACCAAAAATTTGTCCCAGTTTGCAACTCAGCTCATATGTAAACAACTGTTAAAATTTACATTTTTCTAAAATTAAGTTTCATGCTGTTGAGTGGTAAAAAAATTGCAATAAGTAAAAAGTAATTTTTTTTTCAAAATATTTGTTATAATTAAAATTTTACCAAAATGGATTACACTGCTAGAAGTGTGTACTTAAAAAAAAGACAAAGAGGTTTTACTAATGGCGTTTTCTATTCTACAAAAAAAAATTACTTTTTTTTACTTTTTATTAAAAAAATTGCAATTTAACATTCCTGTAAAAGAAAAATTTCCCTTCGTAAGGGATGATACAATAATTTCTAATAAATTCACTTCTTTGAAACATGATTATATTGCAAATTTTCATTAAAACGCGCAAAAAGAAAACGCCATAAATGTTGGTATTATATGTCAAATTTCGTGTTTTTATTAGTTCATGTTTTTTGCGAACTTGCGAAAGAGTTTTTTGACTTCTGTGGTATGGAACTTACGTTATTCGCATTGCTTCGAAGAATGATATATATGCAGTTATTTTTGGAAGCTCAGGCTTCGTGTCATGTTAAAAATTTTTGCTACCGCTTGCTGCTGAGCAAATAATATTATTTTTCCTAGAAACATTGAAGCTTAAAATTGGCAAAATTTTCGATTTATGGATCAAGAAGAAAGATATAGAAGGTATATGGAGCTATGTTGAAAGAAAGATATCGAGTGACATTTCCGATGACATTTAAATAACATTTGTGCATAAGTTTTAAACGGATGTAATAACAGGCATAAATTTAAATTTTTTGAAGCATTTACATGTAATATTAATCACGCTTTCCGCCGAATTTGAGGTTGATGCTAAAAGGTTGTGCTCATACTGTATCAAAACTGGCGAAATTTTTTGAAACTATGAATGGTATTGCATGTCAGCTACACTCCACAAGATATTGGTGCATTCTTCAGAAATAATGGAAACTGCCATTGATCCCATTGGATGTCTGGGAGAAAATGCATCAGAAGTGCGCAATAAATTTTATAAATAAGATCGCATTGGACATTCTAGGTAAGATTCCAGAATACATAATATATTAGATATGTTTCATAGAGCTATGGACACTTCAGATCCTTTCATTTCAAGTTTGTGTTTGAGTGAACGTATGGTAATTCTAAAAAAATACCGCTTTCTGGAGGAGCTATTGGACTTGTTAAAAAGCCAGAAATTCCAAAAAATACCTGTGTTGCCTTCAACTTCTCAGCAGACTGAAAGTTATAATGATAATGCATGTGATGATTCAGATCCAAGTATACACTTATTTATTCCATGAGTTTGAAAACACTTAATGATGAAGAAATTCAAAGTGGTAATTTGAAGCATGATTCATCTTGATCGGCAACTTTTTCAAAATGCTTATTTTAGCAGCAGGGGTCTCTACACCAAGTTTCATGATGCTAGCTCATTTGGATAAAATTTTTGCCGCGATTTCGGCTTTTGGACACATAGTGGAATGGCATAGATAACAATCTTTTAATAACTATTTGTTGCGAAATAAGTTATCACAAAGTTTTGTGAAGCACGCTACAAAAAGTTGAAGTAACTTTGAAAGTTGAAGTGTGTTTTCGTAATTTTTAGCGTATTTTTCATAATAAAGCACAAAAATGTAATTCATAAAAGAAAGAGGAATATGTATAAGAAAATTCTAAAATTACTTATTATCAGCCAAAATTTAAAAAATTTTTTTTTAAACCGTGAAACCTTTGTGATGCGCGCTACGTGACTCCTGTTACACTTTTTCTTAATAAATATAACTTTCTAATTGTACAGTTTATAACAAAAATGTGTTCAGTGGAGTTGTTGATAATATTATTATATAAAAGAAAGCTTTTAACAAAGCTTTCATATTCCTTATAAATAGTCACACCCGGACCACCTCCGACCTCGAAAATTCAAAGTTAAGCTTACGGTCACATGTGTAACAAAACACATAAGAAATAGCATCCTCTATGAAATGCAAGGTTAAGTATTTTTTCGGTGTAGATATATCCCTGCCCTTCATAACGGTATCACAAAAAAATTTTTCCATCAACATATAAAAACAATTTTGAGCACTCTAAAATTCTGTCCTTGGTAGACTATTTCTGGGATTTGCCCATTTGTTAAGAGTCAATAAAATCTGTTCAGCATTCAGAAATTTACATAACTTTTAAAATTTATTTATGTGAATGGCCCTACTGTGAAGCTTATGAATTTCTGTGCAATTTGTAATGCTTTGCTTTATACCGATTTTAATGTGTTTAGTTATAGTTCTCGGAAAAATACATAACTTAATCAGTCTCGAATCCAGCTTAAGTTTCTGTAATGGGATTTTTTTGCTTCTACTGGATCCGCCTGTGAGCATAATTTTGAATGGAATATTGCAGTGTTCTTCTAATTAAAAAAAACGTTTTTGACCCAATTAGAAACTTTTCGTCCGCATTATTGCAACTTTTTTTCAATGCTTCTTCCAAACATTTTAATAGCTGCGATCTTTTCTAAGCGATTATAACATTGCTTGTGTTTTTTTCGTTTGATTCATTTTTGAAATTATCAGATTTTTCAAGTTGAGCTTTTTTAAAGCTTCTTCTATTTACTGGCAATCTTCGCCAACAGGGTTCACAGAACCAGAGTGTATCTATACAAGGTGATAGAAAGATTACAAATACAACAATATGCGTGCTAAATACTAAATTTAGCGATGTCATTGACATCTTAATGTAAACGGTAAAAACGTGGATGCAATTGGCTGAGATGATTAGCGCGTTGACTACAAACCCTGAGGTCTTGAGTTCAACAACATTTTTCTGATGTGTCATTATGTTGACTGCTTTTGGAAAATTAAAGTGATGAAGGCATAGCACTGATCACTTTAGCAGTACCGGTAACGATTTATACTGACATATCCTAATGCACATCACAGCACTCTCCTTCGCCGGTATTGTAGCAGAATAGTGGGCGAAGTAGAAGAAGTAATAAAATGGCTACATAGCCCAAACAAATTAATGCTTCTACTTGACATCATAGGGGCTCCAACACTGTTCTACAATATTAAACAAAAAACGCGCAGAGTTGTAAATGAATTAAGCTTTCTATCTCTCTCCTACTTCACCACCTACCTGTTCGGTCTACCCTAACCCAACAGACCATTCCATAAGCAAAATGTAATTGAATTGCAGAATAAACTTATCAAAAGAGATTTCCTTCAACTTTTTCTAAGCAGACTTATTATAAGCTTATTTATGTACAAGAAGTTAACAGTTTTTAAATAGTGTTTAAAAAATGCTTCACTTGGAAATACTTTTTACAATAATACTTGCTATACACTTATTTTATATAACAACTTAACAAACATGATTGCAAATGCCTTATGATCGCTATAGTTTTGTAAGTGTTCTTGAGAATAATGGCCCGTTACTTTTTAAAGTTTTCACTTTTAGTGTTCCTTTTAGTGTTCCGAAGACTGGAGTGTTTTAATTAAAGTTAAAGGGTGTAAAATTAAAAAAAAGGAATTATAAAAAGTAATTTAACCAAAAACTGTGCAAGTTATTGACAGATGAGCTAGCATAGCATTTATGCTAGAAGGAAAGGGCAAAGAAGAAGAGTGCGTGAGGCCTGAGTGCAGCTTGAGCTATTAATAGTAAAGTATTTCATATATTACAATCATTGACATATTCATTCACTTTTTCAATTTGACAGATGCTTCAAAAAGCACAAAATCATTCTTCCAGTTCGGCAACAATAGGCAAGAGTCACGCAAGAAATATGTTGATAAAAAAAACTAATAATTTATAAGTATATTTTATAAAATTGAATAATAAATAAAATTTTAATGAAAAAATTACTACCGTAGTTCAGTGTACAAATATTATTATTTGGTTATATTCCTAAATGTTAAAAAATATTATGAATGTAAGCATATTATAAGCATGATTAGAAAACAATTTTTTTGTAGGCTTATACTATAATTACACTTCTTAGGTTATTGTATACTACATGCAAGCAATATTATCGCAAGGGTTCAGTTTTCATTATTAAACAATTTTTAATAAGCATTTTACAATAGTATTCACAACACTTTCCTAAGCTTAAGGCGCACTGTAGTGCTCCATGCCAAGTTCCATAAGGTGATCAGATTTCGAAGAAAGAAATATATGATATCAAAAATAGTAAACAATTTATTTGAATTCAATGTCTAAATTTTTTATATATTGGTAAGTTGTTCCAAGTTATTTCTAAATCGTTTTGGTTTGTTGGGAACCCTTTCCCAAAGAAAGCAACACATTAATTAATTAACTCGTAAGCATTAATTGCCTGATTGTGTTACTTCTCTTTTCAAAAACAATATGCAAATCGTTATATATTTGTGTGTAAAATGTTAAGAATAACAAATAACATTAATATCAAACAAACAATAATAAACAAGTACCAACGTTTAACAACCCCGAAGCAGATAAAAGCTGCCCTGTAAACACCAATTTGTATGAATACACTTTGCATAGAACTATATATGATATGAAGGTCTTGGGGCGCGAAAAAGTCTTACAGAATGCGTTTGTGACGCACTTTAATCATTTTCTGCAAGTGGATTTTTCTTCTAACATATTAAGAATCACTGCTTATAATGTTGATATTATTATAGACAAGCACAGCACAGTGTATGGAGCTTACATTTGTAATATTGGTACAGTGCAGTTGTAGTGGCTTAGAGTAAGTACAGAGTGGCGTGTATTGTCGACATGTAGGTTGTCATAAATGACAAGAAGAACTGTCATTGGCTTAAATGTTGTCATCCATGTTCTTGTATATGGTGCGTTTGTGTGTTATTTTGTATTTGTAATTGTATGCGTATATTGCATAGTTTTTATAATTTTCGCAACTCCTTTTGTTCGTATAAATTAAAAATTTTACAAACAGACCTTTCAAAATATCGCAATACTGTTGCAGTTAAGCATTTTGACGCGAAGACACATTCATAAACGAATGTAGATCTTTAACATTCAGTTTTACGCTATGAAAAATAACAAACAAAAATGGTTTTCTTTGCAATAATGTTTCGAAAAAATGATTCAAAATGCATTATTGTTGTCAGCTTATTTCGGTACGCATTTATTGCAAAGAACAAATGTACATACATACTATATACATACGCATCTCCCTATACACTTAACGGGTGTATATTTTTCTTAGTTTAAGTTGTTGTAAATGATAGTTGATGAAATTGTCGCGGTATGTGCTAAATACCGCTCGGCTTTAAATATACAGACACACAAAGGATATCCATATTCTGTTATTGAAGCTCCCGAATAAGGCGTAGTGTGAGCAGTGCTCATACTTACTGCGCACTGATGAAGAAAGTCCATTGTTGGTCAACGAATACTTCCTGTAGGATAACTAAAACTCTTTGGGTCTCATTAAAGAGATAGAACGAATGATATACCAAAGAAAGTCGTTTCAACTCCTCGTTACATGGTCCAACGCGTCGGGTCGACCGAAAATCATTCAGAGAGAGACAAAGCTTATATAACAGCGACGACCAAGGCGAAAAATTTCTCGTCAATGCACAGACTTTATATATCGGCATTGACTTATATGAAAAATTAAAAGTGTAAGAAAACAAATCGCATTTCGTCAGCTTATTATTGGTTTGCCGCTTTCTAATGCTTTTTCCTATGTTTATAGGTTAAACCAATAATAAGGTGACGATTTGTAGTCATCTATTCTCAGCTATTCTAAATTACAACATGCATTTTTCTTGTTGGAGGAAATCAAGCTTCAACCGTAATGGAAATATACACGATATTAAAATAAACTATTATGGAAAAGGCAATCCCATTTAAAAATCATCTTGGTTTTCTAGCGGACACACCAAATGTCATATTCGGTAATTATAATTCTGTTTGTAGTAATTTAAAAGCCCAAACATCTTCTGTTGTGTTGGCAAAGTGTTCTTGTCACTTCCCTACGGTAAATGTAACTGACACAAAACACGTCACGTAACCAGCCCTCAAATGGTAGGCACCGGTCTGAGTTCTAACACTTCCTGTGAAGCAGACCAGCCACTCCCGGCTTCCGGAATAACAGGCAAGCGCACTACCCACTCGACTACAGAGGCACTCATATTTCAAAATTATAAATAAAAGTTAAGCTAACGTTAATATCTAAATATTGTACGGGATTGGATCCTGAGTGACATGGCGGTCCCAATGTAGATGCTAGTGATGCTACGAATATTCGTATTCGAATCGCCGAATATTCGCCTCTTTCATGATATTCGTATTCGTATTCGCCAAATTTAAGCAAATGTTTTGCGAATACGTTTTTAAGAAAATAATACATAAAAAAATACTGAGAATTAATCAAAAAATTTAAATTTTTAATAATTTTTACTTAAAAAACCCCTTTGTCTCTATCCCAAAATAATAATCTTCTTTTAGTAAAATAGTAAAGTCCTATTAAATTAATTCATTAATCATGTTAAAGTAATAATCAAAGCTTAGTAGAGGAATGGTGACCTTCAAAAATAAAAGTTTTGAAGTCCTTTCGCCTTCAAACCTATTGCGACGCGGTGTGTAAATAAGCCCTGCTCCACTAAGGATTTGCTAGCTCAGAACAGTAGCTGGTGGTGTTACTAGATATTGCCTGGCTATAGGTAAAAGAAGCTCGTATTTTTCATTATTTGCTTTCCACCAAAAATTTAAAGAAGTGGCATTCAGGTGACGCAAAGAGTAGATTTTTTCAATTAAATTTGAAATATCAAGTTGCACTAACTATTTAGATTGAATATTCGTTTCGATAATAGTAGGCAACACTTTACAGATTATTATCGACCTAAAATTACACACGCATTATTTTTCAACAAAATGTTTTAACTAAAAAATGATTGGCTGCGTGCAGGTTTGAACCGCGACCTCCTGACTGATAGTCTGACGTATCTACCATTCAGCCACAGCCGTGTTATGCTTTATTTTACATTTTGTTCCACTTGGACTAAATATGTTTAATTTGAAACGTTTTTTCTTTAATAAAATAACTACAAAATTGATGTAATTTTAAACAGGAAGAAATTTTCAACACAAATTTAAACAATATATGATCGTAAATTTGAAGTAATGTTTTAGAGTGTACATATTATGTGGTAGGTCTTAGATCCAACCGCGTCGAACGTGTTCAGTGCGGTTGACTATAATACTAGCCCAAGTCTTAACTAAATTGACAGACGATTACGATGACATATCACAAAAATGGTTAATATGTAACCATCTATACTATATGTCTTTTTAGCCGACTGCGCGACGCAAAGAAGGGTATTGTGTTTATCAGCCTATGTATGTATGTATGTATGTATGTGTGTTTCTTTACGGCACTATATAAACCGAACGCGTAGACCGATTTTAACGATTCTTACGTCAATCGATTCGTCTTAATTCGGGGAGTAGTCAAAATTCAATATGGCGGCCAACAGACGCCATTTTGCTTATACGAAACAAATAAAAAGTCGGCGAACTATATCAAAATAGATATTAGTCGACAGGTATTTGAAATTCATTTTTAGGTTTCTCTTATGATTTTTAATTTCGAATGACCATTTAGGATCTGTGACGGTTTAAAGGGTTTTTCTTTTATTTTTTACGCAGTCGGGTTTTTGGTACTGCGCCCATTTATTTTATCAAGTCATGGGGCGAGTACATTTGGCCCACTTATCACCAAATTTTCCGCTGGGTTAGTACATCTACTAGCTGCAAATCAATCCCAACTTGTTAAGAAGATTTGTTGAGAAATCTTGGATCTTACTTTAATTTTAACTGTTTACGTCAATGTAAGCTTCAAGAGTTTCAACAATATTTTCAGTACATAAAATTTTATCAGCTGTCATAACTACACGGCTGTCATTAAAGGGTTGCATTGATCGAGTTATCGAAATTTTTTGTACAATTTCATTGGGTTTTGTACTATTTTTGCTCAACTTCTGTACTATTTTTAGCTTCTTTGGTGGCAACACTGCTCACCAGTTTTTAATACTATTTCTCCAACAGTATTGGATAAAAATTATTAAAATCTTTATTGTAGGCAATTGCCTGGCTATAGGTAAAAGAAGCTCGTATTTTTCATTATTTGCTTTCCACCAAAAATTTAAAGAAGTGGCATTCAGGTGACGCAAAGAGTAGATTTTTTCAATTAAATTTGAAATATCAAGTTGCACTAACTATTTAGATTGAATATTCGTTTCGATAATAGTAGGCAACACTTTACAGATTATTATCGACCTAAAATTACACACGCATTATTTTTCAACAAAATGTTTTAACTAAAAAATGATTGGCTGCGTGCAGGTTTGAACCGCGACCTCCTGACTGATAGTCTGACGTATCTACCATTCAGCCACAGCCGTGTTATGCTTTATTTTACATTTTGTTCCACTTGGACTAAATATGTTTAATTTGAAACGTTTTTTCTTTAATAAAATAACTACAAAATTGATGTAATTTTAAACAGGAAGAAATTTTCAACACAAATTTAAACAATATATGATCGTAAATTTGAAGTAATGTTTTAGAGTGTACATACTATGTGGTAGGTCTTAGATCCAACCGCGTCGAACGTGTTCAGTGCCGTTGACTATAATACTAGCCCAAGTCTTAACTAAATTGACAGACGATTAAGATTACACATCACGAAAATGGTTAATATGTAACCATCTACACTATATGTCTTTTTAGCCGACTGCGCGACGCAAAGAAAGGTATTGTGTTTATCAGCCTATGTATGTATGTATGTGTGTTTCTTTACGGCACTATATAAACCGAACGCGTAGACCGATTTTAACGATTCTTACGTCAATCGATTCGTCTTAATTCTGGGAGTGTCACTAAAGATATGACAGTAGTCAAAATTCAATATGGCGGCCAACAGACGCCATTTTGTTTATACGAAAAAAAAAAAGTCGGCCAACTATATCAAAATAGATATTAATCGACAGGTATTTGAAATTCATCTTTAGGTTTCTCTTATGATTTTTAATTTCGAATGACCATTTAGGATCTGTGACGGTTTAAAGGGTTTTTCTTTTATTTTTTACGCAGTCGGATTTTTGGTACTGCGCCCATTTATTTTATCAAGTCATGGGGCGAGTACATTTGGCCCACTTATCACCAAATTTTCCGCTGGGTTAGTACATCTACTAGCTGCAAATCAATCCCAACTTGTTAAGAAGATTTGTTGAGAAATCTTGGATCTTACTTTAATTTTAACTGTTTACGTCAATGTAAGCTTCAAGAGTTTCAACAATATTTTCAGTACATAAAATTTTATCAGCTGTCATAACTACACGGCTGTCATTAAAGGGTTTCATTGATCGAGTTATCGAAATTTTTTGTACAATTTCATTGGGTTTTGTACTATTTTTGCTCAACTTCTGTACTATTTTTAGCTTCTTTGGTGGCAACACTGCTCACCAGTTTTTAATACTATTTCTCCAACAGTATTGGATAAAAATTATTAAAATCTTTATTGTAGGCAATATATTTCCTTTGCAATAAATATATCATCTGCGGAATTATTTTTCAAAAGGCCTTATTTCCACGTACGACATTGAACGAACGAAAGAATACCATCGCCTTTGCCATGCTAAACTTTAAATATCCTCTAACTAAAAATACATTACAAGAAGTTATATTTTCGTGATTAAAAAGCACAGTTTGGTAGAATATGACACATCTCCACCTAATTGTTAAGCTTCGGTCACACTTGGCAAATATTTTATGAAATAAGCACAACCACTACTTTTGCTGAGGGCTGGATTTTTCCCCTTCCCTATTTAGGCAAGGAGGATAGTTTTTACAACAGACGTTTTAAACTGGCTGAAAAGTTTTGCTTCCGATTACTGGTATGCTTGGCTGTGGGGAACTGTCATATTAATTAATTATATTTAATCCAGCACTGTGCCAATCAACTGCCTGTTTTATCTGATAAACAAGTAGGTCTACAGTGATAGTTTCCAGAAACTTCGAAAGCCCAGTAAACTTTTGCTAAACCTTTTTGAAAAGAATGTTAGATCACCCCAATTTATATATTTGATGGCGTGTATATACATTCGTTAATGCCATATTAATTAGTTAGTAAAACAGTTGCTTAAGTTTTTTTTTCGATGCTGTTGCTCAAACTTCATGATTTATAGGTGGCATGCAATAACGTCCAAGGAAATAATTTCTATGGATGTTACTTCTACGTTGAAAGGGAAATACATATATTCATGGAGATTATTTGCATATTGAAAAAGAAATAATAAATGGAAATAAAGTCCATGAGATGGTATTGCAGGGAAAGGTTTAATGACTTTCTGCGCCAGGTATGTCGACTTGTGGTTTCGCTGATTAAAGATTTTTGCCTGGGCAAAAAATCTTCATTCACGAAGTCACTATTTGATCTGCTCAGAGGAGAAAGTCCTTAAGGCCGTCTAGGAAGAAAATATTTACTCTGCGAAGCCACCATTCAATATGGTGTAGTCATTATTTCCCTTTTGAAGTGGAAATAATGTCCATGGAAGCTATTGCCTTAGACATTATTGCTTGCCACCGATTTATATCACCAGTTCCAACTACATCTGGTTCCGCATTTTCTAATTCAAGCAATTCTATGTCGGGCTAACCATTTTCACTGAACTCACTGCCCAAAGCTTCAACTGATTCGACTTTCTCAAAGAGTTTCACACAATCTAAAACTTTTATGCAATCATTTAGCCAGTTCTACAATTATTTTGGTAAAAACTAAAATTAAAACAATGCAAACAATTAATAATAATCTACAATACGAAAAAGTGGTAGCAGAAAACTTAGCTCTTGCATGCTCAAGGATACCTCAAGGTACTCATCATGAAATAACTGTTCCAAAGCACAGATTATCAGTATTTAAACATTTCAAACTTCCAAGTTATAAAAGACAATTATATCTGTTAAGAAAAAAGTTATAGTTCTTATCAAGGAACTCAAAAATATTTAAAACGGTATCTAAGAACATGACATGGAACTGCAAAAATTTTTTGTTTAAAGTGCACGGGCTTAACAAAAATTTATATAAAAGCGATATAAAAAAGTTTTAAAAACTTCGCAACCTTTCACAAAGTTTTTGCTAACTATGTCAGCAATTACACAGTGCAACAGTGCAAAAACACACGGACTTGACAGTAAGCCAAAAAAATTATTTATTCGTGCACTTTTTTGAAAAAATATAGGAAAATTTTTTTTTACTATTTTCAGAATAACTTACAGGTACTCCTAATTTTTTGTTAACCATATTTGGCAAAGTTGCAGCTACAGTAAAGTGGAGCAACTTTTGTGAACATATCAATATAATCTGAACGTATCTAGATACCCTAAATAGCCCATAAAAACTACTTTGTACCTTCAAAATTTATGTTTTTCGCCAGTTAGGCTATATTTTTATTGCATTTTTTACTTGCTTTGTTATTGTTCCATTTCTTATGTTGCTGATTTTAGTTTTTACTATTTTTTAGTGCTGGTTGTTGTCTTGCAAATATTGCTAGTGAAAATTATAAGTTCCTGTAAGTTATGTTGGAAAAAGTGAATAAAATAATTGTTTCCTATATTATTTCAAAAAAAGTGCAGAAAAAAATTTTTTTTCTACAAAATGTTAATGAAACACAACATAACACAACAGAGGAGTATGAGCTATGGAGATGCCTAGACACGTGCAGATTGTATACGAGTTCCTGTAAGGAAATGCGAATAGTGAAATAGTAGTGATTTACTAATGACATTGTCAGTAGTACTACTGACCAGATGTAGACCAGACAATGTAATCATCTATTATCATTTAACATTTGTTTGTCATTGAAAATCCACCAGTAGACTGTAACACTATTGTCCAAGTGGTTCTTTTGGAGACATTGGCACCAACGATTCACTAGTAAATTTTAGGGGCTCTAGTCTACAATATGATATTTCCGGGCTCGATGTCGATAATGAAATTATAGTGATTTACTAGTGACATTGTCAATACTACTACTGACCAGGTGTACCCCAGCCAATTTAATCGCCTAATGACATAGAACATAGGCTTGTCATTGAAAATCTACCAATCGACTTTAGCACTATTGACGAGGTAGTTCTTTTATGACCATATGGAGACATTTGAACCAAAGATTCACTAGTACAATTTAGTGACCCTTGTCTACAATTTTATAAGGGTAAGGGCAGTATACCTAAACACATACATATACATATATATTTTTTAATACTATTTTTTATTAAAAATTAAATAAATTATTTTGACCGAAATATATTTGAAAATAATCGACCCTATTCTGCAATTCGAATTTGACTAAATTTCTCGTTTTCAAAAAATAAATAATGCCCCCTTTAATGTACTTTAAATTGTATATTAACGGCCATTTTCACAATGTACGATTAAGAGTTAACGTGGACTTTAACGGAAATTTCGGCATACAAAACGTTAAAGTCGACGTTAGCTTTTAACCATACATTGTGAAGAGGGCCGTAAATTAACTTCAGATTTGATAATTGAAGCTCTAAAAAGTACGAAACTGCAAAAATGTTGCTATAAGTGGATTTAATTTCTCTAAATCGATCGTTTTGAAATCGACTCAATTTACAGAACTGGCATGTACATATCGTCACAGAAAATGCAAAAAGCCCTATCTAACATTTTAAAAGTTTAACAGGAGAAGTATAAAACTTGTTTACATGAAAAAATATATTGACAGTTACTGTAAAATTTTACAATAAATATATAATTTTTAATTGTATTGTAAGATTTTGCACTAATTGTCAATATAGTTTTCCATTAACAAGTTGTATGGCTCTCCCGTAAAACTTTTAAAATGTTAGATAGGGCTTTTTGCATTTTCTGTGACGATATATACATTTTCCGATTATATCTTAAAACATATCAAAAAAATTTTCATTCGAAATTAAAAATAATATCAATTCAGTTTAAAAAATAACAATTGAAATTAAAAAAAATATCAATAGAAATTCAAAAATCCGCTCGGCTTGCAACTCTGCCATTGACTGCACAGCATAATAAAAAAAGGAAGCAAACTATTGACGCTTTCGTTGACAATGTCACCAGAAATATACTAGAACTGTTGTCTCTAACGTATCCGTACTCGCGCATAAAAAGAAAGTTGTCGACATTTTAACTAGTACAATTGTCGGTAGATAAAAGAGTGTTGACATAGAGACATATGGTTCTAGGCTGACTAGAGGGTTATTCTGAAAAAATCTAAAAAGTTTTTTTTCCTTAATTAAAAAAAAGTGCACGAAAAAATAAATTATTGGCATAAGATGTTAATAAAATCTGTTTAGCGGACTCTTAGCTACATTATTGCTGTATACAATTAATCGGTATCATTAAGTTTGAATTAGCTGTTGGCCAAATACTGATGACACCTTTTTTTTAAGGGACCACTGATTTTCAGAAACTTTGCAGTCCCTTAAAAAAAATTGGTCGCCAAATTCGCCAAACTGAGTATAAGGTCTTACCACCCTGTGTTAGTATAATCAAACCTATACTGTCCAGTCGGTGTGTTTTTCCAAAAGTCTTCATATGTCGCATAGTATTATAAAAATAGACAATTTAATACAAAAATTTATTTGTTGGATGTCAGTGGAACTTTGTAATTTTGAGGCATTCCTAGGCATTAGAGGGTTATAAAAGTAAAGTTCATATCTCAATTCTTTTTTCCTTTTTGTACGATGTTAATTCAGTTTTATCCATATATAATATAATTATAGCACATTATAGAGCATGTATTATGACAAGCAAGAGTTCGGTCCTTATTTTAATCTCAATACTTGGCCTGGTTTGCAGATTAATGTTTTTATATGGATCTTCATTTGCATCACCCTTTAAATGTGAGTTACAGACGTGTAAGTGAGTGGCTTACAAAAAGTATTCCTGTTTTATATCTCTTGAGAGATTTTTCCTTTTCATTATTATAACGATACAGACTTCCATACATAAGTACATAGTTACAATGTTGCGTTACATTGATATCTTTTTTGCTTTAAAAGCGAAATCGTCTACTAGATCTACGCTTTAATAAATGCAATTTTAAATTCATAAGAAACCATTTTCATAAAATTTTATTTTATACTTTTATAAGTACTTTTACATATTTTTTTATAGAAATATCACCAAACTATCGTACATACTATACACGTTCGTACATATAAGAAAATAGTTTCTTTGTTCAATATTATTACATTTTTTTTAAATTGGCAACAAAAATATATTGTTGTGTCATCTTTTAGTGTTTTTTTTTGAAGTTGTCAGCTTCAACAGAATACATTATAGAATTTGTTAACAAAACAATAACAAGGAAAGTTTTTCTTCTCCTTGTTTTGTTGGAAGTTAAAATTCAATTTGAAATAAACAAACTATTTTGCACCTGATCCTGACTGATTCAAACGTACAAATCTTGTTAAATAGATTTTCTTGATATTCGAACAATAAAAAAATATTAAATACGTGTCATAAGCACTAAATGCTACGAAACAATATACAAGTTGGTATTTTTTCATACATTTTTAAATTTGTCCACAGAAATATTTTTTTCCGACAGAGTTATAAATGAATATTTGAAAATTTGCAGATACTTATACATATGTATACATATATTTTATTTTAGAGCATGGTAATTTTTATTTAAAGTCTTTAAAGTTTGCAGAACTTGTTAAGATTTACAATGAAACATTAAGAGCAGGGGGCAAAACCAAAATATTTTGGAAATTAATCAGGCATTCCTAATCAGATAATCATATCGGAGTATTCCTCTATATGTTTTAAATACCAATATGCTCAGGAGCGGAGCTATGAAGTCTCAATGTATGGCCCTTCGGGCTTGTAAAATATGTCAACGCTTTCCATTTTTTTTTCATCCAATTATAGCATTAAGATAAAAAATTAATATGCACAAAACACCACATAACACAATTTTTAGCCTTGTTTTGCAAAAATTCTTGCACAAATTATAAATTGTTACAACCTGAATACACTATTGAGAACTACACTTATTTTTGCAAATTTTGATGTGTGATATGTCTTTTTTTAAAGTGTAAAATTAATGGAGTTATAAATAAAAACTCACACTGAAATAGCTTTACTTGGCTTGGCAATCGTAATGTTTACCCATACACAGAAAAAATTATCACCAAAAAATTTTCAAGCAAAAGTTTGTCTAAAAATATATTTAATTTTCAGTAAATGCTCTTTACTGTATCAATGAATTTGTCGTTTGACTTTTATTGAGGACGTAAACACCAAAAAGTAATAAGAAAACTGTGTCGTAAAAAAATAGCCCCAATGACAACATACACAGAAATAACAATAAGAATGATAGCAAAAGAAATGCGATTGTACGAAGTTTGTTTACTGAAGATTTTTGAGTGAATCAATTCATTAATGTCGTTGCGTTAATTCTCATTCATTTCTTTAGAGTCTTTAGATAAACGTTCAGACTTAAACATATTTAATAAAGTAAAATTTCATAAATGCTTCATGGATGATGATGATGCCTAGAAAAAATTGCATTTGATATATTATAAAAAATCCAGTAAATATTTTTGTGTGATTAAGTAAACCATTTGGTTCAATATTTGTTAGTATTTTTAGACTAACAACCTAATTGGAAAAAATTTTTTGATTAATAATTTTTTGTATAAAAATTTGTTTTATTAATCTGCTATAAGTCAGAAAAATTTTTTATATATTAAGCCATAATTGTTTTATAAATTCAGACAAAAATATTGTTCGATATTTTTCAAAAAATCTAGTAAATCTTTTTGTTCGATTTAGTAAATTATTTTGTTTATAGATCCAAATTGATTATTAGACTAAATTTCGTATCGTTATATTCAAAAAGAACTGTGCGTGATTAATATTCCAAGGAACAAGGGAAAAATTAACATCTACTTTAATTTTTCAACGTACACAGCAGAACAGAGTAGCGCCACTTTCGGAAGCCGCTGCACTTCCATCGTCAGTGCTCACATATATTTTGCTTATCACCACTTCTCAGGTGGCTCTGTTGAATGTGATATTGTTTATAATTTGTAAATTTTTTTAGAAAAATTGTTTTATAGAATTAAGCAATTTGTTGACTAAAAAACACGTTTATTTTTCAACGAAATTGTTGAGGTATTTTTGTCTATATTTACAAATTCGTTTGTATGTCCGTTTCTAGACAAAATATTTACTACTTCATTGAAGTCCTGTACAGAAAATGAAATTTAGTTTTTCTGTGAATACACAGTGGTTTCGGAATTATTCAGATAGAAATGATGAAAAATGTATACTATTTGCAAATGTTGGCAAATGCTGGCCATTTTTATCAAGCCACATATTCTAAAAATAAGAAATGCGTTATTTTATAAAAATCGATGGATAAATATTGATTTTATTTATAATAAATTGAAGTCACCTAATTTTTGCAAATATTGCGAATATTTACAATGTATAACAAGATAAAATTTGTTTTTAAATAACAATGTTCTAATGGGTAAAAAAAATCCATACTGCGAAGATCTAGAGTGTTAAAAGTTTCTGCAAAAATTTTAAACATGATGTTCTACATAAAAGTGTTGAACAGATATTTTACGTGAAACGTAAGGTCTACAAGATAACGTATGCCGAAAAATATGCGGAAAGGGTGGCGAAGAAATTTCATTTTCTATAAAGGAATTCAATGAAATAGTAAATATTTTATCTAGGGTCGGACCTAGAAAAAAATTTGTAAATATATAAAAAAATATCTCAACAATTTCATTGAAAAAAACCCAGTTTTTTCAGTAAACGAATTGTTTAAATCTATAAAAAAAAATTTTTCTAAAAATATTTACAAATTGCAAACAAAACAGTTACTAAATCAAACAAAAAGATTTACTGAACTTTCTGAAAAATAAAAAACAATATTTTTATCTGAATTTATAAAACAATTAGTCTAAAAATACTAAAAAATATTAAACAAAATAGTTTATTTAATCAAACAAAACTATTTACTAGATTTTTTGTAATATATTAAGCAAATTGTTTTTCTGGGTCATCATCATCATCCATTAAGTATTTATGAAATGCACTATCAATAGAATTTAAAATTTCTACTGTTTTTTTATTTAGGTGACCATAACGCATCAAAAACATATATTGGTACCTACTCTTTAGCATTTTTTTGTTGCATATTGTAAACTAAGAGCTCTTCGAGAAAACTTTCATATAAACATGAAAATATTGACGCAACTATTCCACAGCCATATATTTTCTCTGCGTGTATTTATTGAGATACTAAGGTCAACTTTATTTTTTATTACTATATTTTGACTCAATTAATATATTAATTAAAATCAGTTTTAATTTTTGATAATATTTGTTAATGAAATTTTTTAATATTTTGTCTGTTTGTATTGACTCGTGAAATTGTTATTCGTCAGCTGCTATAAATACCAGGAACGCCCGCCCTACTCCCTTCTACATATTACGTTAAGAAATATTTTTTATATATTCACCTTTCATTCGCTAAAATTTCAAATCTATGAAGTCTTCATACACTTGCTGCACAGTGTTACATTTTTACGATGGCATATAGGAAGCTAAAAATTTAAAAATCAACAATAAATACTGATGTGCACTGAAGAATGTGAGTAACACGCAACTTGCAACTTTGTTGTGCCATTCATTCCATAGTTGATTATTTGCGACAATTTGTCAAATTGTTCTTAATGAATTTGACGTCAATCTATAAAATTATTCAATTCTAAGTTTAAAAATCTCTTGTATGATTATTCTTATAAAGCTGGTAACCGTAAAAGGTTTTGTTAATATTCATTAAGAATAAGTAAATGCTTGTCATTGAATGAGTTTTGCTTGCCCTATGGGAAAATAGTATTTCATTGTTTTGTTTAAAAGTCTATTTGACAACAGTCAAGAAAATCTTTTTATTTTCTAAAGACGTAAATGTATTATTGATGACTAGTTATTCAATATGTTTCTGTGTTTGCTGCAATATGATAATCTAATTCTGAGGACTGATTCCCCCAAAGGATATTATATACTTCCCTACATAAGAAAAGTCGAAAAGATAACCTGATCAGTAGTAGACTTCTTTTGCATCACCTTACGCATATACCACATACTACATACACATATGGGTAATTCCACAGATATATAAACTTTTTGTCACGAATCAAGCAATTAAGCTTCTATTTCAGCACCATGTGATTAGAGCTTTCCGTATCTTTCATTAAATGTAGATGTATTTACGGTCTTCACAAATATACAAAGAAGGAAACAGATCCTGTTTTTTTAACGAGCTTATGTATTGTTTCAATGAATGTCGGCTCCGCTGAGCTGAGATTTTCTGCTTAGTCAGGAGAAAATCCTTAAGCCCTGCAAGAGGCCGGTCGCGTTTGGATATACTGAGAAGAGAAAAATCCTTATTTCCAGCCGAAGGCCGGCTATGCAAAAATCGTTACTCAGCGAAGCCGCTTTTCGATATACCGAGAAGAAGAAATCTATAAGATCGACCGAAGGCCAGCTACGAAGAAAGTCTTTAGTAATAAAAGTAAAATTGAGAGGCTTAGTGTAATCACTCGGTAAGCCAGAAAAACAATATATTGAATAAATTGACTCTTAAGTTTAAACAAAATTTAAAAATTTATGGTTTTTGGAACTTTCTACTTTAAATATGCAGCATAATTATAGAATTTTCCAAAACTTTATATAATAGATGCGGCTTATTTTACGCAATATTTTACCATAAAAAAAAAGATTTTCCTCAAAATGGAATATAGAGGCTTTTGAATATACAATATATATTTCATCTAATGAGTTTTTCAATTACACAAAGTAGGTATTTAAATTGAGGGGGTGAAAAGTAAAGGGGTACAAGTGCCAAAACTAAAAAATTGAGTTATAAGTAGGAATGAACACCTAATACCAATATCTATTACTCTACAAATATTCAGACCTGTACGATGACCTCAAGAGGCGGTATGTATAAGAAACCAAAAATATTATGTATGAAAATGCATGGGAATAAAAAACTTTGTCTTAATTGCTCAGAATTTTCTTTTTTGCACTTGTATCCCTTTGCTTTTAAGCCCCTCAATTAATATCAAGCGGTGTCAAAAGTACGGTACTCGTACTGTGTTAGTGTATGTTTGATCTGATGGTAGCCACAATTCACTTCGTATTACATGCTCCCCGTTTAGTACTTGAATCAAGCCCGAATCAGGCTCATTTTTCATTATTTAATCCTAGAACAGACTGGAGAATTTAAATTTTTAATACTTAGCTAAATTTAATATTTTTACTCACATGTTTTAATTTTAAATAAAATTTATTTGTTGATGGTTACGCATTGTATATATGCATTTCATTGCTGCTTTACCAAATCGTCAGTAGACTTCAACCACACTTTTGATCAAATACAAAACTCACATCTTATGTATGTTCAAAAGCCATTTGAGAATTTACAATGATTTTCAAAAATAAGCATAGTAGGCTTTGAAACTTATTTAAAACCCAACAAAACGGTTGTATTCGATATGAATCTATTTTATTCTTCTACACCTTTACTCGTATACAATTAGAAATCCATTTGATAATAATAAAGGTATGTATGTATTTATTTATAAGGTGAAATGAAAAATAAAATTTTAATTAAATCTTTAAGGTTTACTTGTTTTAATTTAAAATTTATTTTTGTTAATTCCTGGTATTGAACTCAACTCATCATGTTTGTAATCCAACGCCTTAAACAACTCAGCTAAATCAATACATTAAAGAACGACACCTAATTGACAACAAGAAACAACAACAAGATCACAACAGTGAATTGTGACTATCAACAAGCATACAAATACCAAACACTACGACTTTTTATAAAGTTTATAAATATAGACGTACTTAAAATAAGAATTTTTTACTTAATTTAAGAAATTTGTACGCGATTCAAGATTTTTTACATGATTTAAGAATTTTATACAGCTTTTGGCTTGATTTAAGTACATTTTAGTGTTATTCGTACTTAAATTTTTGAGTACGACTCGTACTCAAAGTAAGTAGAACACACTTGAATTTAGAACGGCGTTTTTCTTTCTGTGTAACTATTATTAAACGAATGTATTAGATATATAAAAAATGTTATTAATTATAATGTATTATATAATATATAATACAAATTACTTCTTGTAAATTATATTTCAATGATTTAATAACTTCATACAAGCTTTTATTAAATGCGATTTACAGTTGACCTTGCGCTACTCTGAGTATGGCTAAGCGCTGCGGGCTCTCTGCCATCTACCTCAGAAAGGATTGAGGGTATGAAAAAATTTTCAATACAAAATTTGTCGCAAATTTTTTGTTCAACAATTTTTATAATAAACGTTAATATCTTTGGAGCTGTAGAAACCGAGAGAATCGCGAAAAGCTGATTTTTGTGACCTTTGACCTTGAATAACTTACGATACAGACTTGAGATTTATGAGACTTTTAAGACAACTTTTAGAACACCAAAATTAAGTTGTATACGAATTTACAGCTTATTATCTTTCATTCCGCAGTGAAACCCTAATATGACTGGGCTATTGGCCAAATTTTTGGCCGAATTCAAAAACCGAAACGTTTTATTCTGTATAAATAAAGAAGTTAATCAAAAAAGTATTTTCAAAATTTAAAATATTTCACTGCCATGAATATGTTTTTCTGGTCCCATATCTTTGCAAATTAAATGAAAATTTTACTTAGTTTTATAAAGCGCAACCAAAAGATATAATACCATAAATTATGCAAGTGTTTGTTGCGAAAATAAATAGTATGAACTATGGAATGGTAAACCGGTTTCGATTCCGATCGAAAATCGCTTCTTTATTATAATAAATAGATTTTTCGCAATCGAATTTTTTATTTGTCTTTTAAAATAGATTTTTTAAATAATATCAAAATATGAAGAAAGCTCAATCTTCACGATAAGTTCAATTCTGTCGAGAAAAATTCTTTAATGTGTAGATGAAATTATATAAATATAGTATCAAAATTAGGTAAATATTCCACTTTATTATATCTTTTTATTTAGTCCGCTTGTTTAGCAGAAAGTAATGTCGTTAATAGAGCGATAAAACACTCCTAAATGTACCTGTACTGAGCCCAACTGTATTAATCATTTATGTTAATTTCATGCAGTGATGTTATATGTAGGGAAAAATCCCTATTCGTAGGGAGTTTTGTCTAAAAAATATGACCGTAGGGAAAAAAGGACAGATGTTTTTAAATCATTAAAATGTAGGGATTTTTAAAAACCTAGTTTTTTTCGTTATTTTATTACAGCAGTTTTAGATTTTGGCAGATTTGAGTCTATTATGGCTCACAATTTTTGTAATTGCATGAACTATTCAATAAAATTATAAAACTATGGATTTGTTTTATTATTTGTGGTATATAACAGCTTCCGAAATGACAAAAATTCTTTAAAAAATCAAAGCCAATTTGCCCATATTCGACGAGTAATTTAGTAGATATATAACTCATTTTATTCGAAGAAGCATTTGAGTCTGTGTGGCGCTTTAAAGACGAGTGTGCATCGAAAAACACAAATGTACCGTCGTTATCTGGACAATGGCCGAAAAGATTTTTTCGTGTTTACAGATCCTAATTAGTAATAGCTTTAAAAAATGCATTAGAAAATTTTAAGCTTTCCAAAAATAAAAGTTTGTAAAACAGTGCAATTCATATAAAAGTGTATATCTTTATATGCGATGATCCTGATAAAAAGGGAATTTGTCTTCCGTAGGTCGAGTGTTAGCTACAGTTCCTAAAACTAGATAAAATTTTGAAAATAGTGCAATATTTTTACCTTGAAAATCTAAAAATTTTATATATCAATGGCTTAACATAAAAAAGGCGTATTTTGATTTTTCCGAAATCGCGTTTTTAACGTTTTCTAGTAGTCAACGTGTCATTACATCCTTTTTAAAGAACTAAGAAAGTTGCAGCTCAGTTTTTTCCTTCTCCTGTAAAATATCGAAAATCCGAGACAAGCTTTTTTGTATCAAGCCATATACGTATATGTACATTAAACACAAAGGGGCTTATTTGAATTCATATATTATCATTTAAAAGTTGTAGGGAAAAGTAGGGATTTTTTCGGGCTGCGTAGACTTTTCAAAAAAGTATATAACATCACTGGTTAATACTAAAAAAAGCTTCGGTAAGTTTCGGATTCTACCGAATATACGGATCTTTGTACCGAATATTAGTTGCGGTTCAGGTTTACCCTCAAAAAACTGGTTTGGAACTCGTTTCGGTTGGACTCTATTAGTTGTCTTTATTTCTCACCATCGTGACCGGGCGCAAAGATATAGAAATATATAAGTATAACAGTATGTACGAGTATATTTCAAAATGTTTTCATTTTTGAAAGTATGAATTTTGATTCTTCGCTTCACGAATTATATAAAATACTTTAGAAACATCAATGTTGACATTTAACCCCCTTTTTTTAGCTTTTTCTCAATTGTTCGCCAAACCAAATACTATATCGTCGAGTGGAATATTGAAATTATAGATACATACCTATAAAAAAAACTTTTACTATGTAGTGTGTGTAATTTGGGAGCAATATGTTAAGCTGTTTTGTGCCATTTTAGATATAAAGTAAGAAATTTTTTATTCTTGCGTAATTCGTTCTACAATCTGTTTTCTCTAAGTGTACGGACGAATATTTTAATTACAATGGAAGATAGCTAGCCATTTACATATCAATAATAAAAAAGGACATATCAT
This sequence comes from Panzeria rudis, assembly GCA_956483635.1. Taxonomy (NCBI): domain Eukaryota; kingdom Metazoa; phylum Arthropoda; class Insecta; order Diptera; family Tachinidae; genus Panzeria; species Panzeria rudis. Next base: position 99,077,075 of record OY101450.1, on the reverse strand, counting down.
TCGATAGCACAGAATTCGTATTCAGTTGAAATCAGTACGATTGAAAAAACACATTATGTTTCACATACCGGAAAATCAGAGGCACTTATACATACACACAGAAAAATTTCCATGTAAAATCGTCGAAAACCAGGTTAACTTAACATTTTTCGGTAGTGATTTTGCTTCATAGATGTTTCATGTTAAATCAACATGATTTACAGTAATCTTGAAAGAACATTTTTCCTTTTGAATTAACTATATTTCATGTTGATTTAATATTCCAGTACAGTTAAATCAAAATGAAGTTGATACTGAAATAATACGAAAAATCATATTGAATCAAAGTAATTTCGAGTTGAAACAATGTGAATTTGATATTGGAAAAACACGAAGAATCATGTTGAATCAAAGTTATTTCAAGTTGAAACAACGTGAATTTGATATTGGAACAACACGAAGAATCATGTTGAATTAAAGTTATATCAAGCTGAAACAAAATGACTTTAATGTAGCTATTTTATTAATTATTTTACTTACGTGATAGTCATCAGAAAACCTTTCGTTGTAGCTGACTGCCCCAGCCAAGATTTGAACTCGTGCCACCTGCATGATAGTCCACGCGCTAACCACTGCAGCCACAACAGCTTCAAACTTTTCTTTACTTATACACTAAATAAATACCATCCTATGAAAAATGCATTTCATTTTAATTCAACAAGATTTAAATGATTATTTAACATAAAACTTATTTGAAATTAAAGTTATAGTCATGTCGATTGAAAGTGAAACTTAACGTTTATAACAAAATTGTTTTAACGGTGATTTAAGGTTAGATTAATTATTTTCCGTTTAAAATTAATATGAAACAATGGTAATTTTAAGCCAGCAGCAGTAAATATTCGCTGGTAATTCGTTTTTTGTCGTATACATAGACGACACACGTAAGAATAAACAACAACAAGTCACACAACTAAGCAGAACAGCGAATTGTAGCAATGAACAAAGCAAGTAAACACTAACACACTCAAACGACAAATTATTTCTTGTAAATTTAATATGATTTGCAATCAAAATTGTGTGTATATGGTACTTGAGGTAGTCCAATATGTCGCCGAAACTAACAAAAAATAGTTGGCTATATACCTACATATATCTTGAGGTTGAAGAAAACACTTTTTTTTCACATATATACATATATAGAAAGCTTTGCTCTTGTCCATAAAAATACTTTCTTTTCTTTTTTCTAATTTAATTTATTTATTTTGCCAAATTTACTTTATTTTGCATTTAAATTTTGTTATACAACATACTCTAGGATTTACTTTCTAAGACTTTTCATAGCTTTGCAGAAAAAAGATCTGTAATTGCAGTTAGTGTTATTATCTGCTTTGTTATATTTAACTAACCATGTGATGTATGGTACATGACTTGTATTCACTTCATTGAAAGTATATACATATTTATACAAACAGTCGTAAACAAAAGTTAAGCTACGGTTATTCAAGAAAAGTATTTTCAAAACTTATTATTTGTATAAATGTGTAGTATTATTCTTTTGCAGAAATTCATTTTTCCACACAAATGGCCAGCCCCTCGTCTGAATGACTTTTTTTGTTTTACTGATTTGTATGGTTAACTGACAAAACCAAATTTACACACACACCCAGCAATAATTCGTAGTTGCCTGGAAGCATTTTTGTAAGCGAGACAACAGAACGGAATCAATTGCAATTGCGCTTTTATAATGCATGAGTTTTGTTCGCGATGAGGCCCTTAGCAGCAATAGTGTCTGTTTTCACAAAATGTGTATTGAAAACCTTTAGATATGTCATTCCTTAATGCATTTAAATATAGCATTATATAAATCATGATATGCATTATATAATGCATTATTTAAAAACCTTATATTAGTGCTGAAAATGATCAACAATTTAAGCTCTAAAACTGAAAATATATGGAAAAAATGGTTCGAGATGGATTGGAGATGATGATGGACGTGTTCCACGTGGGTTAAAGCCATGTTGAAGGCTAATAACTTTAGTTATTAGTTTTATATTTTTACTCACTGTTTGTTATCGATTTTAGTGAAATACCCGACTAGAAATTTTTATGCAAACACATTTGGCATCTAACTGGGATCCGATTGGTTTCCTGTGGGGAAATATAAAAATCTTGAAAAAATTTGCTCAACTCGGGAAAATATCAAACGCTAATATTGAATTAAAATTGCTGAAGCTATCCTAGGGACAAAAGTATGTAACAATCACCTCTGTTGGAGATGAGTAAAATATACGACTAAAAATCTGTGTCAGATTTTCCCAACAAGCTCCCAATAGTTTCCCACTTGGAAAGAACTTATGTTAAGTCACTAATTTGTAGATGGGCTATCCCAACAAGTTCCCGATCAAATCACAATCGGGATAACCCTTTTGGGTGTGACACATGCATTCCCAATCGGGGCCCAATATGAGCACTGGGAAAATTTCTAGTCGGGTATGGCTTGTTTGTTTGACATATACCCGACTAGAAATTTTCCCAATACTCATATTCGGGCCCGACTGGGAGCGCATATGGCAAACCAAAAAGGGTTATCCCATTTGAAATCTGACTGGGAAGTTGTTGGGATAGCTCATCTAGAAACTAGTGACTTAATAAAGGTTGTTTCCAAGCGGGAAACTATTGGGAACTTATTGGGAAAGTCTAACATAGATTTTTACTTGTATATTTTAATCATTTTCAATACAGGTAATTGTTGCTTACTTTTGTTTCTTGGATAGCTTCAGCAATTTTAATTCAATATTAGAGTTTGCTATTTCTCCGATTTGAGCACATTTTTGCAAGATTTTGATATTACCCTATAGGAAACCAATCGGGTCCTAAATACGTTTCTGCGTTACATCGCAATTGGGATCCCAGTTAGATCAAAAATGTGTTTGCATGAAAATTTATAGTCGGGTACTTTTCTATATGTTAAAGGTGAAGGTACATAGCTTGCGTTAAATACGATAATGCGTTACATACTTCTGTCAAAAAACTTGAAATAGTGTGTTTTCATAAGGCAACATGCAAAGCGAAGTTTGCGACGCGCGTAACTCGCAAAAAGTTGAACATTCTTCAACTTTCACGCGTCGTATACAAAATGACAGGTAGTGCTGCCAGATTCATATGCTAAAATGTTTGTTTAATGGAAATAAATTATTAGAAATTAACTTTTTATTAAAAGATAGATGAAAACTGCATTAAATATATAAAGAAAAATAAAACTTAAAGGCAAGACAAAATATAGCCGGCAAAGGCTTGAAATTGTATAAGTAGAAGAGCATCAAAAGCGTGGTGTGTAACTTGCCATTCTTAAAGCGTTAAACGTTCGAAAAGTGAGAAAAGCGCTGCCGCGTAACGCGTGGTATGAACCTCCACCTTAAGAAAAAATACTAAATATTTTTCTTTTAATTTTTTAACATATATTTTGATTAGATGTACAGAAAAGTTGTTATGGTATGAAATGCTGCAAAATTTCACACAAAACTTCCTACAAAACTTTTGTGTGAAATTAATATTTTTGAAGTTATGTGACAAGAGGGTGCTGTGTTGGCTGAAGTGGTTAACGCGTTGAGCTCGAGATTAGCTTCAGGCAAGCCATCAACATCATGAATTTTGACAATGTTGTTCGACTGCAAAAATGATGAATGGATAGCACTGACCACTCAGCAGTACCAGCAGAGTGTAATGACCAATTCCAAAATTTCACGTGCCTGTGTGCTATGTGTCGTTTTTAGTTTTTTTCAATTTCGCTGCAGTTTTCGAATTATCGTGGGTTAAAAAAGTTCGATTTTTTAAAAAAAATTTATAAAATACCTAATATTGAAATTAATATAGCTTTACAACCTGTGCTGTGATTTGAACAAATAAATTATGTTTGAAAAGCTGAAGTCGTAAGTAAGGTTTCAAAAACTAATACTAAAACTATAAAGTTTCTTTACAGAAGTATTGGAAAAATAAAATAAAAAATTAAATATCTCAAAAACCTCATTTTTGATTTTTTTTAATAAAATTTGTGTTGATAGGGTATAGTGTTATGCATAACATATTCAAAATTTGCAGCGGGAACTTCATGCGAAAAAATAAGCATACGTTACTAAAAGTTTCTCATATTATTTTCTAAGAAAATTTTATTTAAAATTTATACAGACCTACAAATTGGTACTTTTTACATCCGTTTCGAACAAAACTAAAAATTTTCAAATCAGTTTGAAGCGCTAAAAAATACTGTGTCCTCAGCTTTTTCTCATTAGATACAGGTTTTTTTCTTGCATTTCTAATATTTCAACTAGGTACAGCAGTATGTTTCACCTTAACTCGAGAACAGTATGTCCGCTTTCGACCAACAAAACAGCAACAGATGCATGATAAAATTACCTTCAAACTATATTAATACAATTTGGTAAACAGATCAGTGGTTTCTTAGTTATTCAGAAATTAGTATCGAAAAATAATATATTGAGATATTTTTGTTTTGTTCCAGCTATTATCTCTTGAAAATGTGTGAATTTAACAACATAAAAAAGTGCAATAAATGGCAAATAATATAAAAAAGTGGTAAACTAGCACTTGGCACATTTTTAGTCCTAGCAAAAAAAGTACTAGATCTAGCACTGAAAGTGATAAAATGGCAAGGATGTACCACATTAATTAATTAACTGGTAGGCATTAATTGTCTGAGTGTGCTACTTCTTGAAAAAATCTATATTTTATGGGTTTTCCTAAACCCCAATCGATTGATCTGGAAAATTGACAGGATCATATTTTTTTTAATTCCCACCATACTGGGGGTGAGACTAAGAGAAATTGAATTTTTCAAAATAAGGGCACCCTAATGTACAATACGGTGGAACTTCATACTTTTTTTGCGAATGTCAGTTTCGAATAGCACTAAAACGTTGCATTTTATTCTCAGATACATGAAAAAAAGAATCAATTTGTCAAATATCGTATGATGCAACATTAAAGATTTATTATAGTTATTATAATTCATTAAACTCAAAATATGCACTATTTTTATACATAAAAGATTAGATTTCAGACAAACTTAAGACGAAGACATTAGATAAAATTTTGAGCTCATAAGTCTTTGTTATATCTTATAAAAAAACATTTTCTAAGTTAATTCGTGGTCGCGGATCACGAAGATGAAACTCATTTATTTTATAACTCAATTTTATAAAAGTTAATTTTTAGACCTTTTCCCACAAACTATCATTTTAAATTGCTCCATTAAGATGAAAAAACCTATTGTCCAATATTTTTCAGGCTGTTAGTTAAAGATAATTTTATATAGAAACTACTAAATTCTGGCAGAAACTAAAAAAGTTATTAGCCGTTAACTAAAAACAGCAATGTAATTTTTCATACAAAATATATATAATTTAGTTTGTATAAACATTTTTTTTATTGAAAATCATATTGTGTGGGTTATAATGGTTTATAATTTTCTCCTGTCAGATATTCTCGATTTTAAGCTTCTTTTATTCGGCACAAAATTTGTTTTTACGTGTAGGCTACAAATTATTAAAAACATTTTCTGTGTTAATGAAGCAAATCAAAATAAAATTTATAAAATTACTCTAATTTCCAGGCGTGGTAGAGGGCTAAAGATATATATAAAAAAAAATTATAAAAAGTTTTGGATACAATTTAGCTATATGGGCATTTCCAGCGAAAATTAACGTAACGCCATATTAGAATTAAGCTTGTATTTAAGAACCATGTGGTTCGATTTTTCCTAAAATGTTACTAAATGTAGAGCTACTTACGACCTAAAAAAATTGTACAAAGAAGTAAAAAAAGTGGGTTTTCTTTGAAATACAGCTTAATTTCTTGTTGGCGTTACGTTACGAAAAGTGGACTTTTCCCTGGAAATGCCCATATGAAACATTCTGGAAGTATACAAAATCGATTGGATGACTTTTTTTACCCTTCATACACCGACGCTCCACCCTAATGTACAATACTGTGTATGGATCTAACTTTCATACAAAAATTATATGAACATTATTGACATACCTTTCAGCACAGAGTGTAAATCGTAAAAATTACCATGTAACGTGCCACGAGGTGGTAAATTACTATATTTTTTTTTTAATTTGCATAATCAACAACGACAACAGAAGAAACGAAGCAACAAAAAATAACAGTAACAACAGCTCCACCAAACTAATACACGTTTATATACGTACATGCATTTATGAGTGATGTTACGAATATCAATTTTTAGTCTTCACGAATACGAATAGCTGCGCCAATAGGTAGAGTGAATAAAAAAGTAGTTTACAATACATAGTACGACGTACTAGCACCAGCTATATCTTTTCAGTGCTAGCTATGCTGAAAAGTATAACTAAAAAAAGTTTGAAGAACTCTTTGCTAGAAAAAACTAAATTTCATTTTCTGTAAAGGAATTCAATGAAATAGTATATATTTTGTCTAGGAACGGACCTACAAACAAATTTGTAAATACAGACAAAAATATCTCAAATATTTCATTGAAAAAAAGTGTTTTTTTCAGTGAACAAATTGATTAAATCTATAAAACAGTTTGTCTAAAAATATTTACAAGTTGTAAACAAAACAGTTTACTAAATCAAACAAAAACATTTACTGGATTTTCTGAAAAACATCAAACAATATTTTTGTCTGAATTTATAAAACAATTAGTCTAAAAGTACTAACAAATACTAAGCAAAATAGTTTACTTAATTCAACATAAATATTTAGTGGATTTTTTTAAATATATCAATCAAAATTTTTGTCTGGGTTATCATCATCATTTTTTTAAATATATCAATCAAAATTTTTGTCTGGGTTATCATCATCATCCATTAAGCATTTATGAAATTTCACTTTGTTAAATGTGTTCAAGTCTGAATGTTTATCTAAAGACTCTAAAAGAATGAATGAGAATTAATACAACAACATTAACGAATTGATGCACTGAAAAATCTTCAGTAAACAAATTTGGTACAATCGCATTCCTTTTGATATCATTGTTGTTGTTATTTGTGTGTATGTCGCAATCGGGGTGGTTTTTGCAGCACAGTTTTTCTTGTTGTTTTTGGTGTTTGCGTTCTAAACAAGAGTCAAACAAACAATTCAAAGATTATGGACAGAACATTTACTGAAAATTAAATTTTTTTGTCAAACTTTTGTTTGAAAATTTTTTGGCGATAATTTTTTCTGTGTAGCTAATGTTGAGAAGTGGTAGGAAAAGCTGTAATATACCACACAGAATAGGAAACATAATCTACGGGTTTGACGTTTAAAAAAGCATATAATCAAGAAAGAGATAGCCAAGTTAGAAACAATAATATTTGCTACTACTTTCGTATAATCGTGGTAATGTTGTTGCATGTTGTCTGGTTCAGATCGTAGTCTATGATGTGACTGTTAAAACAGCTGGCAGAAATCGTTTATGCTCCCTCAAAGCTCCGCCATTTATGAAGCGATTTCTGATTTTTTCTTTATTTAAAAGGATGTGAAAATTGTTGAAAAATGGGCAGGTTCACGCCCATACAAATTAAATTCACATTTATTTCCAACTATTTCTACTCAACCGGTTCTTATGAAACTTTGCACTCACATTAAGTTTCTGTTTGAATACTACATCATGCTTAAAAAAGTGGGCAGTGCCACGCCCATGCAAGGTAAATATTCTTTTTCAACAACTTCTACTTAACCGATTCTTATGAAACTTTATATACACCTTTAGTTATCGTTGCAATACAAGATTATGTTTTAGAAAAGTGGGCACTGCCACGCCCATCAAAAGTAAATAAGAATTTGAGCTACTTCTACCTAAGCGATTCTTATGAAACTTTGCATACATATTTAGTTATCGTTACAATACATCATTGTGGTTAGAAAAGTGAGCAGCGCTACGCCCATGAAAAGTGAATATTCATTTTACCTACTTCTGCTTAACAGATTATTATGAAACTTCGCACACTCAACTAGTTTTCGTAAAAGTACATGATAGGATATGGAGGCAGTGCCAAACCCATTTTGTAGTCGGTTTTTTTCGCAAGAGTTATTTATAACAAAAATTAATGAAAAATTAATTGCTTAATTCATAAAACCCTTTGTATCTTTGTATCGAGAGTAATATTGTATTGAATACAATAGTGTAAACTTGTTGTTGATAATTTTCATATAAAAATTAGTGTATTCAATACACTTTTATTTCAGGTTTTCAAAAATTTGTATTTATTACGGTACTCAGAGAGCATTTCTATGTACTCTCTGAGAGTATTTGTATGTATCTTGTTCTTCCTTTGTCCATCAATACAATATTACAAGACGATACAAATTACACAAGGTGTTCACAAACAAATAAACAAAAAGTGTATTTGATACAATAAAGGCGATACAAATTGTTGTGAATTAAGCAAATATTTTATGTTTCATTTTATGTATCTTTTTTTACACTTTATGTATATTTTTTTTAACGTAGTCGCAAACTACTCGCGAAATATTCTCTTGAATTTGATGAATGCGAATACGAATATCATGAAATAGTCGCATATTCGGCGATAAGAATACAAATACGAATATTCGTAACATCACTAGTATGTATATTTGTAAGGCTATGACATTGTGGTGGCATTTGGTGGACGTCATTAATACAATTTATTACAAACACAATGGGTTACAAATATAATGTGTGCTAATTTGTTAATAATCCACACAATGTTTTATGTCGTTATAGTGTTTTTTACCGTGTTCTGTCATAATTTCCAACCAACTAACCGTCTTACTGTGAAAGAAGAATTATGAAAATTGTTTTATTTGTGTTAATGAATACTAAATAAATTGAATGAACTTATGAGGCAACATAGCTTCTAAATTAAATACTCTGTTAATACTTAATGTATACCAGAAATGGGTACAAGAATTCCAACTGGGTCTACAGGCTGTTGATGAAATAAATTTCAGCTTGAATAAAAACCACAAGGGGGTCGCATTAACGTAATTGTGGTTTATTGCTTAACATATTTAAGATACATAAGTTAATATGTATATCTTTAACCGATTACAAAATGTTAAACAAAATTAACAAAAGTTAGGAGTTGGCTGGTATTCATCTGCCATAGAGCCGCTGCTGAAATCATCTTATAGTTGTTGATTCTAAGACAAGATTTGTCATAAAAATCTTAAAGATACAAAAACTTACGCCTTCGTTCACTCTTATACGGATAAGCTGGTAATGCTAGATATTCTTCGATACTGACTACAACGGCGGCTATCTGTTCTTCACTTGGCACTAATTTTTGTTTGGTTTGTGACTTAAGGTCGATATTGAGGACGAAAATCACCACGTATATACAACTGAGTCTGAATTTCGATAATATTTTTAGTAGCTTCTACTCGATAGGCATAAAACGATGCATGATGAAGTGGAAAACCTTACTGGATATTTTAACAGTTCAGGTATTTCCATTAAAAAAAACTCACTACTATCCTGTTATATTATATAAAGCTCACGACCGCGATCAGTCGTGAGCTTTACTCAACGTCAATACAATAGTGTTATGGGTCTACCCTTTATTCCGTGAAAGTAGACGGGAATATGCTCTGTTCTCAGGCAATTTCACATTTTTCATTTCACAATTTCACATTTTTATAATTTGTGTAATCTTTCTTTTGTTTTTCTCAGGGATAATAAATGATATTTTCAAAATTGTAGTTTATTGGGTAAAAAATTTTACATTTTTTTGCCCTAATTGTACTAAAATGATACAAATCCCAGGAAAATTTTTTTATGGAAAAGTAATGAGTTAAAATGCTAAAAAAACATACCCTTCACTATTTCTACTTTGGCATTTTAACCAATTACTTTAACATGGCGATGTCATTGGAGGCAATACTTGCCACAATTGATTACAAATAACAAGTTATAAATTTCAATATTTAGAAGGCATTGCATAAACAAAACACAAAAAAAATTAAATCTCTCTGCTAAGCATTGAACTCATGCCGTTTTCAGTTATTGTGTTATTTTATGCCAAGTGTTTTACTCACTAGGCTACTGCACAACTATTTTGTTATGGGCTTAAAACTTGTTTTCACAAACATGAACACAATTAAAAAAAATATATTTTGCTTCCCCAGCAGTTGAACTGTTTAGCGTCTGTTTGATAAGCAGATACACTAGTACCCTGCCAATAAGAGAATAGATTGCTTGTTTGATTACTAGTAAGTAATTGTTCAACTACTGTAAAGTAGTTCAGACGGTATGTAGTTTATGGTTGAAAAGTATGTTGTTCGGGAATGACAACTCATTACCAAGTTTTTGCTGGGATATTTTTCTCTTATTTATTTTATTATCAGAACGACAAAAATACGTAACATTTTTATACAAAAAGAATTAGCTTGTCGTTCCGTTATATGAAGAAGCAGAGCAAGGACATTCTTAACCCTTAAGTAGCCACCTAATTTGTCTAGCACAAACTGCCACCTGGGCCTGGCTGGGACCACTTGTACTTTAACTGAAAATTAACAGTAAGGACTTAAGAAAAGCCATATATTAATTAAAAAAAGGTTTTATTTAAACAAAAAAATAATGGAATAACATTACGTTACAATAAAAAAGAATTTTGGTTTCAATTTATACAATTAAAACAAACATACTCGCATTTTGAGTGCTGAAGACACACAGAACCTTTGCAGTTCGTCAAACTGAAAGTCCTAAAGGTAGCTGAAATCTTTTCAACGACATAGTTGCACGAAATATGGGTAAATGTTTTGTTTGCCACAGCAAAGCGGCATCTTGTGTGTTATTATGTGTTGCTCCACCGCATATAAAAATGCATATAAAAGCCTCCAACTCCGACATTGTTATTGGATACCAATGTTCATTATTTTCTTCGAAATATTTCTTCCCATTTCTATTTGCCTCAATTATTATTATTTCTTTAATATTATATGTAAAACAGCGGTTGAATATATCCAATGGACTAATATCTGTGCAAGTTGGTCCCCCGGAACCTCTCAATATATTGTGCGGGGCAAATTTTCTTAGAGCTGGTGGTGATTTTGACCACTCTAATCCATCCTTACCATAAAAAAAGGATTTTGAAGCTGATTCTGTTTGGTTCTCTTCTTCGTTCTCGCTTTCATCTTCACTATCGCTTGATACTGCCATTTCATTTTCAATATGTAAATCTTCTTTGATATCAGAAGCTTCTCCATCTACACCATCATCCTCATCTTCAATACGACATTCATTTTCAATATCGTTGGCAATTGCCTGAACCAGTTTTTCAAAATAACTTGGATCAGATTTTGAAACTGTTTCCAAAACTTTATCAACTTCACAACTCATTGCAACACACCAACTAGCAACACAGAAAATAACTATAATGATTCCTCAGTGAAGTAAAGACGTAAATTGATTAATTTTTTCAAACAGAAAATTACTGTAATTCTCTTTCTGTACTAATATAAAACAAGAACATAATTTTTGCTAAGTAAAACTTGTCAACAAAAATCAAAATTTTAAGCGTATGCTTACCCAGCAAAAATCGCGACTAGTCTATACATGCGTGTAACTACTACTCCATAATGGACCAGGACTAGTCCCAACCTACCCCAAATGTATGCATTAGACGTGGTCCATTTAACATTGCGATGTCCTAGGAATGGACCACGTGGTCCAGCTTTGCATTACATCGGACTAACCCAAAAACTAGACCATGTAACTACTCCATGGAGCATCTACAGGGGCTAGTTTCGAAACTTTTTAGTCTACGTAAATGATTTTCCCTCTGCTTTAATAAGTCTCCTTTTATGATTTCTTATAAAAAAACTCACTTTCATTTATTTTTTTTTTGCTTTTACCAAAAAAATAAACTTTTAATTACAAGCATTCATTATAACCACAAATAAGCTTTTGTGCCATCAGGGCTACCATATTGCTGGTAATTGATGATATTCATGAAATAACTTTCTTGGCAACACTATATTTCGTGCTTAAACACAAGCATTTGTTTGCAAGTGGTCCATAGCTGCATTACATAGGACCATGTTGTAACTAGTCCACATCAGCTAAAATGGACCATGTAGACCAATAATTTTTGCAGAGTATGCGTAAGAATTTTTTTTTGCATTTACATTTGTAGAGTTATATTTCTTATGAGTTTGTATTTTGTGTTTTTGCTTTTGGGCTCTCAGTGAATTTGCTTTTGCTTTTTTACTTTACAATAAATATTAAAGATTTTTGCTTGTTTTTGCATTTACATTAATATAAAACTGGTTGGGCATAGCTAGGCCCAGGTGGATACAATATGCACAAAAATTTCATTTGGCCAATTAGCAACCCCACGGTGTTAAAATTTAAATGTTTTTCTCATTTTCTTGTAAAAAACTATTCGATTGAGGAATACACAAAGTTTCGTTCTAATATATTTAATATTTATATGAAAAAAACTGCAAAAAAGTCAAAAAGGGCCTGGCCAGGCCCAGGCATACATTTAAGGGTTAAGTGGCTGCTAGACAAGTCAATATTTAGGTTTCAATATATGTGGTTGTGTGCGTACAATAACTGAAAGCAGCATAAGTTCAATGCTTAGCATTGTGTATTCAATGCCTTCTAATTATTGACATTTTTAACATGCCGTTTGTAACCCAATGCGGTAAGTTCTTGCTTTCATGTTAAAGCAATTGTTAAAAATGCCAAAGAAGTAGTGAAGGGTATGTTTATTAGCATTTTAACTTATTACTTTGCCATCAACATTTTGGCTGGGTATTTAATGGAACTATTAAAGAATTAAAGATAAATTGTTGCCTACTTAACTCTATCTATGACGATCGGATTAAGATGCAAAACTGTTCGTCTGCTCTATCGAGAAGAAGAGAACGAATTCCATTTTGTTCAAACTAACGATTACTGATGCCAACTTTTTTGGAGCAAAAAGCACAACAAAATTTCAATAAGGCACACAAAAGCGTAATGTTGAGATAAAAGAAGCGTTAAAAAGCACTAAACATTTTTTTTGGGTTTTTGTTGTATTAAATGTCAGTAAAAATCCTAATTTGTATATTGCCAGGTTTATATGGGAGAGAAGCAACACTCGCAGGTATAATTTTTTCTAAGGAGAATTTCCACTTGGTAGCACTATAATTTAGAACTGATTTGAAAGTCTTCCCTATCTCCAAACTAGCAAACAGTATTCCCATCTTTAGATATGTCCTTTCAAAATAGTGTCGCCGATATTCTGCATATATCTTTTTATCTTATAATGCCTTTCTAAGTAACCAATATTAGCTCTTGTCCATGTTTCGTCCATGCTCTGACATCGTAGCCCGAACATATGTCCGAGCATCAATGTTCGCCATGAGATTCGCCTTCACCAACTATATTTAATAGAGATATAACAAAATTGGTAGATATTCCATCTCTATTGCACTACGACAAAATACATTGATAAGGCAGAACATGGACATCGTACGTATTCACCAGAACAAAGAAGTTGATGAATTTTTCACAGTTGCTCTGCCGGCGTCATGTTCATGTCATGTTCAAGTCGATGGCTCGTGAAGACGTAGGGTTAGGGAAATTCAGGTTTGGAGTTTTACACTTATTTCTACACGGAAAAATAGTCGTGTAGAATTCTGTCCAGATTTTTGTCTGCATACATACAAACATATATATTTTTAAATTTAAAACACACAAAAACACTAAAAATATGAAAATTTGGAAATGTCAAAAATTCCGTGACCAAACAATTGTCGGAACAATAGTTTTTATTTCAGTTGACGGAAAAAATTCTCCACTTATTGTTATAACATGCTTGTAATAGACAATACATGTTAAAATTCATTGCGTTTTTCTTTTGGAACTGCGTACTAGCAAATGGAAATTTTTCTAAGAAATGTACCTACCTAAATTTCAGGTTTTTTACACAAACTTCTTATGGCAGCCTGAATTTCAGGCAGAGGTTCGTACTACACTTTAACTTTTTCGAAATCGAAGTTATTTAATTTTGTACATATTTATAAAAATTATAAAATATGGAAATTTGTAAAAAGCACTAAAGCACTGCTGGAAATTTTAAAAAGCAACAAGTTAGTGTTTTTTTCTTAGTAAAGCACCACGCTGAAAATTTGGCATTTCAAGTCATCAAAAAGCACTAAAAATAGTGCGAAAAACACTAAGCTGGCATCGCTGCTAACGATGTAAAGTATTTTATAAAAAAATATTATAAAAAGAGGTTAGGTTCTACAACCAGCGTAAAATTTTTCTAAATTTTGACTGCAAACACCCGACTTTGGTCGAGTGGTCTAAGCGGTAAAGAACTCTGATGAGATTAGCGAGAGCTATCGAAACGTCAGTTTAACCCTCCGCGCCGTCAAAATTTTCTTTGTCTACATGCTTCACATTTATCTCTAAATAAAAATATAATTTAATTGAAAAATTAAATTAAAACCGAGCCCAAGCCAAAATAATTAAAATTTCTTTGGATTTTATTAAATATTTACGATAGTAACAAGGTTCTTTTTGTATATCCAAAGACATTAACTTTGCCTCACTGTACCCTCTTCGGTACACCTCTTTTCAAACAATATTCTAAAACCTTTCACTAGTCTTTATGTAATTTCCAATAAAGTCTATCAATTATATTCAACCCTCTATTCGAATCATATGGAAATCATTTCAATCATTTGTAGTTCGACGTCGCCATTGTAACCACCTTCATACATATGTGTGTGACAAGTCATCGTAATTTTTACTAAATTTTGTTAAGCAAACAAAATGTTTATTTGTAATAAATAAAACATTTTTAGGCCCGAATTTAATATATGAGAAAATAATTTCGGAATTTGTTTGATGTGTGTCTGCGAAATATTTTTGACGTGCCAAAACCACACAATTCATCTGGATTTTTTTTTCCTTTTGAACAACGAACGAATAAAATGAAAAAGAAAAAACGTTCTGAAGTAGGAAATAAACGTGTACTGGAAAACTAAAAGCAAAAGCCAAGAAAATATGTCAACTTGGGTTGGGCACTGTAACAAAACGAGTCAAGGTTCTCCAACAGTAACAACAAACAAAAATATTTGCATGAGAAATAGAAATTTCATTAAATAGTTTCTATAAATCAATTTGAATTATAGAAATTTTCATACAGACATATAAAGAAACCCACAAAAAAGGCGCACACATATGGCTTTGTAACTCTAAACCATTTACTGACACAATCTTATCCTTTGAATTGTTTGCCCATATATTTTATATAATTATTTTATTTGTGAGTTTAAATAAATTTGTATTTCTATTCACATTGTAAACTGATATTTTTTCTATTACAAATATTTCTTTGTGTGTTCATTATTAAAAAAAGACCCAATTTTATTTTAATGGCCATTACAACCACAGTGGTCAGTGGCCATGGGGCGATAGCGGTAGCAGGTTTTCGTCATAAAACTCATCTCATTGCGGTATGTTGAAGATTTGGAAGAAAAAATTCTGAACAAAATTGTTTATGTTTAATTTGTCTACTACATTTAACTTTGCGATATTCTATACCAGTTTTCATTTTAATGAGAAAAAGAACAGTTTATCTTTCACGTATGACTTAAAATGTATAATTCTGTCCAGGTAATCGGACATTGGACGGATTTCAAACACTTTAGAATGCCGGTTTGGCAGGTGTTAAGTCTTGATTAACTTTTAATATTTTTTATTAATTGCTTTTTGCATCATAGCTGTACGCAAATTTGCTCGTATGTTTAACAATTATTGTTAAATATTTACAAACATGCTTGTCAATTTTAGGCCTACAGTTTTTAAGGCAAAATTGCCACATTCAATCTTGTCAACTAAGATTTCTCAAGAGTGTTGGTTGATTCGTAAATTACACTGTGCAGGAATTTGGAACTTTTTTTCTTTAACAAGCTGGGCAACCTACTGGTAAAGATAATTCGAGTACGCTGGTTTCAATGGTGCTAGTTATTTTTCGCGATATTCGCGATTTAAAATTGGGTAAGCTTCTATTTGTTTTAACGTTCTTCTGCCTCAGAAAATATTTTGTTGTTGGCCTGTTTGTTTTTTTTACAGACTTTAGTCTGTCAAGTTCTATTTTAAAAATCAAGCTGATTTTAATCAAATGTCAAGCTAGTGTACTATTTGAATCTGGTGACCCTAGTTAGACCACTCGACTCAATTTCTTTCACGCAAATCATGGGCTAATAAGATTGGAAATTCTATAACATTTTATATTGATTTTTTTCAATTCCATGACACTGTGTAATATAAAATTTTGTTTAATAAACTATTACACGCCGCCTGAAAACATACATCTCTAAAATATGCAGTTTTTGATCTCACAGATACAATTGTGTGGATTATATTCATTTGTTGACTGTTTATCAAATTCACGAACCTACAACTAACATCCACAATCTATTACAAGATACTCAAGAGAATGTATGAAATAAAAGATACATGCGCTTAGGCAACATTATACTGGACTCTAACATGTTTGAAAGTTGGGTTAAAATTCTTAAGCATATTTTATGGCAAACAGTTTAAAGGTAAACATCCTCAAGAAACATCCACCACTCAACGGCCGACAGCAAATGCTGATTTGATACAAAATGTATGTACGTACGACACATGTTAGCAAATAATTAGGAATATTTGATGTAATATTGCAAAGACATCACATATATTTAATTATTTTTTGTTGCTCTTTAGAGCTGTTATTATGCACAAAATATTCAAATGTAGCGTAAATGATATATAGAAATATTCATTGATAGGAATATTTATTTTATTTGCCTAAAGCTTAAAATTTATATTCTTGATTTGAGCTACAAAATTTAAATTCGTTTTTCTTTACTTAAATTCTTTTTCCCAATTTATGAAAAAGGACACACCTGTGAATTGCCTCTGGTTGCCGCTTTAAATTGTTAGAGTTCTATAACATGCGAAAATTAAAACAACCCTTAATATAATTTTTATTAGTTTTGGCACAGTTAAACAAATCAAATCGGCCATTCGTTTGGAAATAAAAAAGTATCAAGTGAAAACAAAAATAAAATCATTTTGCTGCCTGGTTTTGTGATGGTCTATTTATCGTGAATTACCCATAAACTTTGTTTTAATATCATTTTTTCAATATAGTTTTGCAGTGATTTTTTTTTATAAAAAAGGGTTGGTTGAATAACAGTGTTATATAGGCAAATAGCTTCAAAAGTAGTTTTTTATCGTTGGTAAAAACAACACATTTATGTAAATTATTTGCAACACGTAAGGCTTCTAAAAAAACCTTTGGCCCTAAGGGAAATTATAAATTTTTTTATCTGCTTCTAGCAGAGTTTTAATATAAAAATTTTAATTATATGCAGCATAATGTGCTTTAATTTATTTGAACTTTCAAAATAAAGCTTACGCTTAAAAGTTTTTAAACTTATTAAAGCAACAAAAACATGGAAAAAATAATTTGGAGTTAGAGTACCTTTTACCAATCCTTTGAGGCATGCAGACTTATCGTATTCTCTACAAAATCGTTTTTATTACTAAACTTATCAACAGGGCTCGGACTTTCATGCAACTAAAAATTAAATTTAAGCGCTTAACAAATGCACCTAAAAATAAAAAATATGCACAAAAATATGCATTTATCTACCAACAAAATACCAAAACAAAAATAATATGAAAATATATCTTTTATTTTTTTATTATTATTAGAGAAAAAAAACCATAAAAACATTATTGGGTCTATTATTTAATGCAACTGTACTTTAGTTGCGTTGCCAGTCGGCAACTAAAAATTAATGGTTGCCAGAAAGGCACTGAATAGCAACTGAAATTGACAGCTCTCAGTTGCCATCAGTAGTATCATTTTCAGCGACAAGCAACCCAAGTGAGGCTCGGTTGCCATCAATAATCGCCCAATTGATATTTTTTCAAAAATTGAGAAATATGCACTAAAAAATTTTTTACAACTCCAAATATATGCATTTATTGACAAAATATGTAAAAATATGGACTTGCCACCAAAATATGCAAAAATTGCAACTAAAAATTGGTACCAAACTACTTATAATTTGATGATTCGCATAGATAATTAGTCAATACCTCTTTATCTATCACTACAAAAAACATGTATTTGCATGAAAGTTCGAGCTCTGCTTATTAATTTTGATGAAGGACATTGGAACTTGTTGCTTGTAATTTCTATGACCTCAATTATATTTGCGTATATAATTGTGTGTATAAAAGTGTGACAGATGAGATATCAAATGGGAATAGATATCGTAGTTGACAGCTATACTTTGTAAATCAACACAAACTATGAAAGTTTTGTTATTGCTTCTAAAATTGTATTTATAAAATTGGAATATAGGGGCTACTCACACATTACGTAACGCTATTTTCGGCTTTTTGTACTTATCCCCGCCCCATTCCTTCGTAACGCTTATTACAAAATTTTCAGTATAAACTAGCGTATAGATATATGGAACTTTACGTGATATGTGAATAGCCCCAAAGATTGAAAGCATGTCTAATAGACCTCCGGCTTCGATGATATTTACCACAAATGTTACCCATTAAAAATGTTGAAAGAATGTAAATTATGCAAGATCTGGCCCCTCTCATTTTTGAAATATACCGTCATGAAAATTGGAAAAGCTGTAAAAATTTGACTAAGGTGGCCATAAAAACCAACTATAAGCGTTTTCGACTTTTTCCACGAGAAGTTCAAAGGTAATATGGGGAGGTCTTGAGGTCAAAGGCTTATATTTCAAAAAACAGTTGTTTTATTCATAAAAAATATATGCTATATATGAAACTTTTTTCTTGATCAAATATAACATTTTATGAAATTTTTAATGATTTTGACCAATTGCTGACAGATGCTTTGCATCACAAATAATAACAAAATCTATAGTTTTATAATTCTATTGCATAGTCCATTGGATTTTTTCGTTATCTACATTGTCTTTTAACATTCTTGAATAATCTTGTATTTTCTCGGCACTGTTTGCAGAAAGTTTCATTTGCGCTATTTTGAATTCTAACTGCTATTTCAAAAGTACTGCCAATGTTGCTTTGACATTTCATAGGCAGTGTTCTATTTAGGGTTACCAGATACAAATTATCATCAGAGCTGTAATTTTTATGTCGTTATACTGAAAAAGGTACTCTGTTTGTAAACCACTTGCAGAAACTATTTACTCCAAATACGTCTGATACTATAGTTGAGCTGCCGCCAGTCCTCGTTATACCAGATGTTACTTTGAGGTTCAATATTTGTGGGATCGAACACTGTATTGCGGGCTTAAGCTCGAAAAAAGCTCCATGCGCTGATAAAATAAGCAATAAAATGCTCTTAGAGCTACCCTATACTGCAAAACGGATATTTCTATTTATTTTTAACAGTATTTTGCGCCTCAAATGCTATCCCGCAGAATAGAAGTTTCGCTGATTACCATAATACCTAAACCAGGCAAAGATCATACGAAGGTGGAGTCCTATAAGCCTGTTTTCTAACATGTCAAAACTATTTGAAAAGCTACTTATGAGTAAGCTAACACCCATACTGAATCGTACTGGATGCATTCCAGACCACCAATTCGGTTTTAGGAGCATAGCACGATTGAACAAACACATAGACTCGTGAACGTGGTTAGAAAAACCTTCGAAGAAAAGAAATATTTTTCTGCGCTCTTCACCGATGTTTCTCAGGCATTTGATAAAGCATGGCGAGAAGCTTTAATACATAAACTAAAGCAAAACCTACCCAGAAACATCCTTAAACTTTTAGAAAGCTACTTAACTGAGCCGAAATTTGTTGTTAAAGAAGGTAATTTTCTAAGCCCTCCGCAACACATTGAAGCCGGAGTTCCTCAAGGCAGCATCCTCGGTCCTGTATTATATCTGATATATGCCTCTGACGTGCCTGTAAGCAGTAACATACACATATCAACAATCGCTGATGATACAGCTTTTCTAAGTGTTCACAAAAGCCATAAAGAAGCCACCCGCAAACTGCAAGATTATATACCCCATTTGGAACAATGGCTAAAACAATGGCGGATAAAAATTAACGAACAAAAATTTCTGCACATTACTTTTACATTGTGCAAAGAAACCTGTCCTCCTATACAAATAAATAACCAAGCTATACATCAACACACTGAAGTAAAATATCTCGGTGTTCATCTTGATCGTCGTCTAACATGGAAGTCACAAAGGTGACCCAAATAAAATTAAAAGCGGCTCAAATGAATTGGCTCATTCGAAGGAACTCTACTCTAAGCCTAGATTGTAAACTTCTTCTACACAACTCCATTCTAAAACCAATATGGTCCTACGGAATCCAGTTATGGGGCACTGCCTCGTCATCAAATGTAGAAAGAATTCAAAGGCAACAAAATAAAATACTCCGTACGATTACAGTAGCCCCATGGTATGTCAGAAACAAGCGAATTCATAAAGATCTAGATGTGCTGCTAGTTAAGACAGTGTTTTCTAAACACGTGACAAGATACATAAAAAGACTTGAGTTGCACCAAAATCCCCTAGCCCGAAACATCATTAACTTTAGAGGCCACACTCGGCTAAGAAGGAGGGACACTCTTGCTCTCAGCCGAACACGAGAGACGTAAACAACCAAAGAACCAACCGCTGAAACAAATATTTTTGTCTGGCATTGGATAGACTTAAAAATTAAAATTTTTGAGTTAAGATTTGATTACTTATTGTTAGTTCAATTTTATTGAAGATACAATAAATAAATATAACCGGGAAAAAAATACTTGAATCTGCAGTTTTCATTTCGTAGCAATATTACCTTCTTCGTTTTTTCGCCCTACTTTGTCAGAACATAGTTATTTTTTAGAGTTGCACAGTGTTATTTATTCAATATAAATTTTTCTAGGTACTTCCTCTTAATTGAATTTAAAATTATTTGTGTAGTTTTTATAAAATATATTATTTTGTCAGTCTACCAATTATATATTTAGAAAATTATTATTATTGTTTTCTGTAAAAGTATGTAATAATTGATTTTTATTTCTTTTAGGTAATTGCAACAATTAAATTAAAAATTGAGCTCACATTTATTTGTACATAAATATGGTGGGTAAGTTAAAATATTTATTATATTTTTACAAGCAATTATAAGGTTTTTATTTACGACATATTTGATGTTAATATTGCAAGTGAAAAATATTTAATTAACAAGTCTATCACATTTGGTGTATGTTAAATCCGCACAAAAACATAAATGTGAAAATGCAAATTTCCTATCTATAAATTTCGGCCGCAAAAAATACTGAGATCCAAATAACGACAAAGTTCCTGATAGGTACAATACCATGTCATTCCTACGCAATGTTTTTAGGGTTTAAATAAATAATTGAACAATCAAGATTTTTGTTTCAGTTATATAGGGTGGCGCATAAGTAACGTTAAGATTTGGAAAGAGCACGTCAGGTAGAATCAAACAATGGGCTACATTTGAAAGATATTATCTTTAAAACATAATGTGAACATATTTCCAAACTATATTCTAAATTTTAATAAATGCCAACGTTAAATAAAAGCAGAAAGAAAAGAGTTATACATTGAATAAATCTTAACGTTACTTATGCGCCACCCGTTACTTATGCGCCACCCTTTACATACATATTTAACCAAAATTATTAAATTAGTTTGGCTGAAGTTCATTTTCATTCAATCTTTCGATCAAATAATTTTTTTTTATTTAAGAAAGAAATTCTAAGGCATGTAAATATTGAACATTCAAAGAAAAATTTGGCTGTTTCGAGACTACCACAGTTTACTCATCAGAGCCCTTTACCTATACTACCAGCGACAGAAGCAACAACACTGTATTGAAAATCCTACTGATTTTAGTAAGCGCAATTAACAGACTGTCGCCATCTCGCGGCGAGTCGCACCTATTAATGAGCTTTTTATAAATGTTCGGAGCTTCACTAACTGGCTTTCCTTAGCATGTTCAACTATTTTAAGCCTTTTTCATTTCAGTCTTACCAGCATGGAATATCATCGATATTTTCAATGCTGCGATTTTTGAATGTTTAGTTTGTCCAAGTTTTTTTGGAACAGTACACATTCATGTTTTAGCTAAGTGCACTTACTAAAGTGAATAAATCCGCAATTGTTGATTATATAATTAATAAAAAATTTTTAGAGTTTTTTTTTCAAAAAAATTTAATAATGTGTTCGCAACCCATGATAAAATCGGTAGAGCACTCTTCAAATATATCGAATTAAAAAAAACCACAAAAAATATTTATTCATAGAATTTTCTATATATATAGCGGTAGTATTTGGTATTTCTTTTGTTGCATAGTGTAATTATTAATTATTTTGCATGATAAGTACCCCTAATCCCACACCGACCCCTCCAATCTTTTACCTATCTTTGTATATTGTCTTCACATTAGCTCGTAGCAAGTTTTAAGACTCTTACTATCACAGCTTTCCAGATAGCATGTAATTACTAATTACTTTATATGTATAATACCACTTCCCTTGCATCTACCTCGCTAATTTTTTACCTATCTTCGTATCTTGTCTTCGAATTAACGCAAACCAAATTTGAAGACTCTTACTGTCATAGGTTTCCAGAGAGCACGTAATTACTAATTACTTTGTATGTGGAGTACCCCTTCCCACTCACCTAACCCGCCACTTTTGTATCTATATTTGTATCTTATCTTCAAATTACCAAATATTGAATTCGAAGACTCTTAGTATCATAGCTTTTCAGATAGTACGTAATTACTACGTATGGGCAGTACTCCATCCCTCGCACCTACCTTGTCAGTTTTTTACATACCTTCGTATCTTGTCTTAAAATTACTTCGTACCAAATTTGAAGATACTTACTATCATAACTTTCTAGATAGCACGTAATTACTAATTACTTTGTGTGGGGAGTACCCCTTTCCTTGCAGCTACCCCGTCAGGCTTTTACCTATGATCGTGTTGTCTCTTCAAATTAACTCTTACGAAATTTGAAGGTTCTTGCTATCATAGCTTTCCTGATATCACGTAATTACTATTTACTTTGTGTAGGGAATACCCCTTTCCTCGCAGCTACACCGCCAGTTTTTTTATCTATGATCGTGTCTTGTCTTCAAATTAACTCATAGAAAATTTTAAAGCTCTTGATATCATAGCTTTCTAGATATCACGTAATTACTAATAACTGTGTATGTGGAGTACCCATTTCCTCGCAGCTTCCTCGACAGTTTTTTACCTATGATCGTGTCTTGTCTTAAAATTAGCGCGTACCAAATTTAAGGCTCTTTCTATCACAGCTTTCCAGATATCACGTAATTACTATGTTCTTTGTATCGGGAGTACCCCTTTCCTCCCAGATACCCTGCTAGTTTTTTTTACCTATAATCGTGTCTTGTCTTCATACCGAATTTGAAGGTAATTACTATTTACTTTGTAGTACCCCTTTCTACGCAGCTAACTTGCCAGTTTTTCACCAGTGGTCATTTCTTCTTTTCAAATTAACTCATACCAAATTTGAAGACTCTTGTTATTATAGCTTTCAAGGCATAAGATTATTATTAATTGGGGAATACTCTAACTGCCATAACTTTCAAAATATAAGATATTTCTTCGTATGGGCGTGGCACAGCCCAATTTTATATCGATTAGATTGTATTATCATCAGAAACTAATGCGTGTGCAAAGTTTCAAGTTAATCAGACGTCTTGAAGTTTGTGAAAATAACATTTAAAGTTTCCGTTACATTCATACATACAAGTGAAGCTAATAAAAGGGTGTTAAAAAAGTGCAGAAAGACACGTTTTTTACAAATGTCTCGAAAACGTTTCTTAAGAAAAATAATAATATTTTTACCCAAAGTCATAAAAGAAATGGTTTATATGCATTTGAAATATGTATTTCCAAAATAAATAATATTTTTTTTAATGCAAGTAAAAATATCAACAAATATGTTATGATTTTATTAAAATAAGATATTATATTCTTGACTACTAGGAACCTTTTTATCTATTTTGAATTTTTTATATAATTAACTTTTTTAACTCGCTGTTTAATAATGTTTCCAACCACTATTTTTCCTATACCCTAATGGAGCATTTGTATAATAAATAGCTCAAACCTACATTTAATTGACCTTTAAGTTGTTAATGAGATTTTAAATTTACTTGATCACTTTTAAAATGCATACATACTTGCACCATGAGAAAGTGTTTATTGCTGGAGCTAAGAAACAAAAAAACTAAATGCAACATGTAACAAAACAGTCATTAATTAACCTTAACACTTTTTGTGGCAAGTAAAATAAAATCATTAAATTATTCACATGTGCAAAAATGCATGTAAAAGTAAGTAGATATTTGTAATATTGACCTTGAACTTGGTTCTTTGTGTCTAACTATCTGCATGTTGCATAGAATCATGGACCTGAAGTAGAAGAGAAGAAAACTAGCTAAAAGAAACGCATGAAAATGAATTAAACGCGATACCGATATACATTTTTTTTAAATAAAATTTAATGATGCATAAAATTCTATGTTTGTATTTAATGTCTGAACAGTAGACGTAACGAAAATGATCTTTTGAAAAAATATTTTACACACTTGCCACTTGCAAAGGAATTGGTAGTACATAATATTTATGTATGTGGTTGATGTTTCTGTAATATCTATTAGAGATGGCAGAAAGCACATGCACGCTCACTAGCAAAAAAAATAATTATGTTCTACGAATTGACTTAAGTACGGAACATATTTCTAATTTTAATTTTGTGTTAAACATAGTCTTTCATATTATGGAAAGTTAAAAATTAGATGCACACAGAACAAATTATTGTTCAAAAATATTTTGACTTACTTAAAAAAATTCCAATTAAATTTCTAATCAATATAATATTTTTTTAATTGAAATAACAAAATATACCTATTTTGAATTAAAACAGTTGATTTTACACTGCAAATTTCGTGAATGGGTGAAAACTAATTAATTTTTTAACTGCACCAAAGGTTTTCATAATTGCTAAACATAGAAAAAAAATATATTTCCAAATGACGAAATATGTACGTAAAGATATTTGCTAAGCATGCTCAATCATTCCGATATTGTGATACTAATGCCCTGGCCAGCTCACGCGATTAAAGGAAAGTAAGTATTCACTATCATGCATGATCAAGCGTGATCTCGCCTGATTCACGGTTATCGCATGAGTATTTCTCATCTCTACGAAGTGTATACCTACGAACTTCGTCATTCTTGTAGCTGTGATTTCACATACATAAATTTGTAAGTAGCAAAATGCAATGCAAATGACAGACAAAAGACAATCTCCATAGACATAAATATGATTAATGACACATTTTTATTACTGGTTCGAATACAACTTCTGAAATTACATATGCAGTGACGTAGAATTCAAGAAGATTCTGAAAGTTTAGTGTGCTTAAAAAAACGTACAAAAGTCCCTCATTTGAGTTAATTTATGACTTGTAACAATTACTTTTTCCATCTAATACTGCTAAAGTACTTGTTTAATTGTTTTTCCATAAATAAGATGCACAGAACCATAATTGAAAGAACATTTCAATAAGTCTAGGTTCACACACCGCAAGTTTTCTTGCACAAAATTCTAAATTGTATGTGAAAGATGAAATAGAACTATATACAAGTTGTATTCCTTTCTCTTTTTTTTAAAGAGAAGTAACACAATCAGGCAATTAATGCCTACCAGTTAATTAATTAATATGTTACCTTCTTTGGGAAAGGGATAGTGTAGAGAGAACAGGTGGTGAAGTGGGAGAGAGATAGAAAGCTTAATTCAACCCTGCTATTGCGCGTTTTTTTTGGTAGAGCAGAATTGTTGAAGATGTGTAGCCATTTTATTATTTCTTTTACTTCGCCGACGGTTCTGCTACAATACCGACGAAGGAGGGTGCTGTGAAGTGCATTAGGATATGTTAGTATCAATCGCTGCCGGTACTGCCAAAGTGATCAGTGCTATGCCTTCATCACTTTAACAGTCCAACAACAACCAACACAATAACACACCAATGCACATGAGAAAAATGCATGATGTTGTTGGCTTGCCTGAAACTAGTCTTGAACTCAAGACCTCAGGCTTTGTAGTCAAACGCGCTAACTACTCAGCCAACAGCACCCTCTTTTTCTCTCAGCTGAATTAAAACTTGCTCAAGAAAACTTGCTGTATGTGAACCTAGACTAAGTAAATTGCTTCTAAAGTTATGCATTTGGAGTCGGAACTGTATAGTTTTAAAGCCAAAGGTATTTAATTATTCAGGCTTCAGTTCATTCGATTTAATTTTTCAATAAAACTCTTTTTACTGAAAAAAGAATTTTTAAAGCAGGTAATAACTGAAAAGACCAATACAAATTCTTGACAGCATATGGGTCGAACTGAGCGCCATGAATATTTCGCGATCAATATCTTATGATTTTTACATACGCTTGTGATTGCATAATGCCTTAGTAATATATGTAAAAAGCGTCCTTATTATAATATGATTTGAACTTATTTTCTTATGAATCATAACTGATTATTAGGCTAAGGCTCGTAACGTTGTATTCAAAAGGAATCAGTAGTGAGATTCTGTAATTTTTAACAATAACAACAGTTGTTCTATTGTCAACTTGTCAAATTGTTTGCACTAACGCTTCTAAGCTTCTGTGAATTCTTTTTAACAACATTGTTTAAATCTGACGTCATGTGGCATGGCATCTCTGTTAAAATAAACGAAAAGCGCAAAGAGGAATATAACAAAAACAAATGAGTTTGTGATTGCCAAACAATGTACTGAACATTTTTTGCGCTAATTTCTTAATATTTGCGAAATAATTGTTAAATTAATTGATTACATAATAGAAATATTGTTATTTATACGTAAAAGATTTATATGTTTGTATATTGCTCTAAAACAATAAACTTTAATTGTTGCCATAAAGTACATGCTACGGCTGCACAGCTGACTGTTGTCTATTCGGTAACAACAGAAAAATTATTGTCGTTAGTTAACCGATAGCAAATATTGTTAAAAATTGTACAGAATGTCAAAATCGTTAATTTGCTTGTTAAATTGAATAGTGAATCTCACTACAGGCCTGATTAATTTTCCAAGGCACTATGGAAAAATCAATATTAAATTAATTTTCAACATAGGTACACTGCAGAACTTAGCAACGTTGCTTTCGGAAGCCGCTATACTTCCATCATCAGTGCTCATGTGTATTTTCGCTTATCACCACTTGTGAGATGGCTCTGTTGAATGTGATAACAATTCTTATATATATACAAACTTTTCGTGAAATATTTCGTGCATACGGGAATATAACGTTACCAACCTTAGCCTAATAATCAATTTGAACTCATAAGCAAATAAGTTCGTAATAGTCATATTAAATAAACAATTATTTACTGGGTTGGGCTTTTCACATGTTTACATATTCATGTGTACTTAAGTATCAAATCAATCCAAGAAAGTTTGATTTAATTAGAACAAAAATTCAGAAAAGTGGGAATGAAGAAAAATCAAGCAACGGTGACACGGGAAATTGCTGTGGTCCAATAGCAAATTAACACAATGTACAGTGCGTCTATACCTGATAAATTTTTATCATGATAAATGTGAAATCGTTATCAAGATAAATATTTATAAGGTATAGACTGCGTTTGTTAATGTTATTGCAGTGTTCAAGTTCAGATAAAATTATCTTGACAAAAAAAACAAGCAAACTGTTTGACACGTTTTAATTTATTTTCAAAAACTAAAAACTTTACAACATTTTTACAAAAAAGAAAAAATACGAATAAAGTAAAATAAAAATACTTTAATTAATTAAAAACAGTTTAATAAAAAAAATAAGTGAAATAGTGCATGAATAGTGACAAATTACCTTCACGACGATAAACAAATTGTGATTTATCATTAAAAAAAACCACAACGTCTTCGCATGTATGTTTGCTCTGCCAAAAAAAGAAGACTTGTCGCTGATATAGGTAACAAATGAAAGGGGTTTCTAAAATTAAAACTCTAGATAAACTTAAAGTTTACAAACAAGAAATAGAGGAAGGTTTTTAAATAAAAACTTATTGCTCCAAACTGCGGACGAACAAAATTGGCGGGTCATTATTTTTGTATTCCGCAATGGTATGGATATTAAACAAAAGGAATTCTTGAGAAGAGAACTCAAAACAAAATGGAGTTACTCTAAACACAATATGGCGGCCATTCCAAAACGAAGGATCACTATATTGGATACACCCCCATGATATGGGTATCAATTGTAAGGGATTTGTGACAAGAGAACTCAAAATAAAATAGAATTACTCTAAATACAATATGGTATTTCTGAGAAGAAAACTCAAAATAATTATAGCTCAAACATAATATGGCGAACCACTATTTTTCATAGGTCTGCATGATATGTGCATCCAATAAAAATAAAACTGTAAACCAACTTAAAGTTCACACAAAACAAATATCGACAATTTAAGTTTAAAACTTACTGCCGCAAAAATTCAGACATGCTCTCCCATGAAATGGGTGTCAAATGAAAAGAATTAAACAGTTTTCTACAATTACAACTCTAAATAAGCTTAAAGTGCTCAAACAATACCTATGATTTTTTAAAATTTTTACTGATACATTTAGCAGTGCTGCAAATATCTAATATTATTTAAAATACAAATTTTTGATAAAACAACGTTAACTTTGAACAGTGTTGAATACATATAAATATATTGGCTGCTCAGATGGCATTGCAAACGGTCAATCTTTGCACAATAATAAAAAGGTCATATAATCAAGAATACTTGCACTAAAAATATTAATATATCGAGCATTTGCTGCAATAGAGTCATAACTAAAGAACTCCGAGTAAGGCTCGGTCTACCAGATATTAATATATTAAATATCGTGGTTTTAAATTGGTTATTAGTAGGGATGTAACGATACGCTATTTTGCCGATCCGATACCGATTCCGATACTTAAAAATAAATATCGCCGATTCCGATACCGATACGAATATTAAATTGAGTTCAAGTTTAGATTAACAAAACTCAAGAAGGGCAATTTTTTTATTAAACAAAATTACAGTGTAAGAGATTATTAGTATTTAAAATTGATATTAACCCAGTATATAAAATTGGATTTATTTTTTAGCAACTACATTTTTATTGCTTCCAAAGAATCTATATTAAAAATATGCAGATAATTAGTAGAAAAGCAAGTACAAATTTGTAATTCCTTTATTATTTTAAAAAATAATCGCCATGCTTTTTAAAAAACCGATTTTTAAATAACATTTATCAACTATTATTCTTCTAAATAACTTAATAGCTTAATTATCAAAAGTCTTCTAAAAGCTTATATATATTTATTCACTTAAATTTACATGAAAACAGTTTTGGGCTTAAATTCGCATAAAAAGAAACAAGTTCTAAAAATGGGTCATTTTTCATCCTTTTTTGGGGAATCATTATAGAGCACCGAAAAAGATATTTGTCCTATCATCGCTTCAAATTCGGTATTGGTATTCGAAAAAGAGAACTTCTTGCAATGACAATCAAATGTGAAACTAATTAGAAATTATCCAAATTTGCAATATTTCCGGATCGCGAATTCTACACTTTCATGACTTCTTTGGAGTGTTTTTTTTTTTGCTGGGAATAAGATTTAAGAAACAACGAGTTGAATTTGAGTTCATGGTAAAATTAACAATAAATAAATTATTGTTTTTGCAAAATAACGCGTAAAATATTATTCATTTTTAAAATTGATATTAATAAGAATTAAAAAATAACGAAATAAATGTAGTTCTTGGTAAAATTAACAAAAAAATAGATAATTTGTCAAAAAAAACTGAAAAAATATCGCCGATACCGATGTATCGGAAAATCTGAAAAATCTGAAGTATCGCCGATATATCGGTATCGGTAGCGGTATTCGTTACATCCCCATATATTATTATTATGCATTATTCGGTCGAATATTGGAAAAAAAGTTTAAATTATTTAGCTGTTCAAACCAGAAAAAATGATGATATTCTATTCGAACGATTATAAAACCGGAATAATTGACAACAATACTCTGTGTGTAGTATGTTTTAAGTTTACTCACCTCTTAATTGCATAGAAATACTTGCACTTAAATAATTTGTATATATTAAACGCCTGAATAGAAACCCGTTTTATTTATAATATTTCATTTACATACGGCAACTCTAACACGCACTTTTTAATATGACTTGAAAAAGAAAACACGAGATGACTTGTTTTCTAAACAAAACACAAACAAATTTGCTCTGCTTTTTCTATTGAGAATTTTAATTTTTTTCTCTTGCATTTCTTTCATGACCAAACACAAAACAACAATAACACATATACAAATGTGACTGAGTGCCATCAGAAAAAAACACTTAAAATACCACTAATAATAACAACAACATGGAACTTTTGCATTTGTTCTTTTAACAGACTTTCATGCAAAACCAATTATTGGGTACATACACATTTCTTATTCACTGATTTACTTTAATAAAAATTTAATATTAACACCTTTAATTAATTTTCTATTAAATTAATTAATTGCAATTATTATTTATTACTTAACATTTATTTCACACTTTTTGCTTAAATAGCGAATAACTTTACCGGAACTAAAACATTTAGCGACTGATTTTAAGGGGGACCACGTAAAAACTAAATTTTTGGCAATTGCAGCAGAGTTACCATCTAATAGTCGAATAGCTTGATTAAAGGATTTTATTAAATTGTGTGATATTTTTACAAAGAATTTGAAAAAGAGTGCTATAGTTTATAAAGTGATCCGATTCTAAATATATATATATATATATATATATATATATATATATATATATATATATATATATATATATATATATATATATATATATATATATATATATATATATATATATATATATATATATATATATATATATATATATATATATATATATATATATATATATATATATATATATATATATATATATATATATATATATATATATATATATATATATATATATATATATATATATATATATATATATATATATATATATATATATATATATATATATATATATATATATATATATATATATATATATATATATATATATATATATATATATATATATATATATATATATATATATATATATATATATATATATATATATATATATATATATATATATATATATATATATATATATATATATATATATATATGTATATATATATATATATATATATATATATATATATATATATATATATATATATATATATATATATATATATATACATATATATATATATATATATATAATGGGTGATTTTATAAGAACTATCGGAAAGTAAAAAAAAAACACATAAAATTCAGAAAAATGCATGAAATATTTATTTGGATCGATAGTTGGGTCGATATAAATTAATGTTTGAAGATTATTTCATGCAAATGTTGGCCGCGGCTGCGCCTCAAATGTTCCATCCGCTTAGTCCAATTTTGGCATACTCTTTCCAACATTTCGGCCGGTATCTCACGAATAATGTTGGCAATGTTGGCTTCCAGTGCGTCAATCGAAGCGGGCTTGTCGCTATAGACATTAGCCTTAACATAGCCCCACAAAAAATAGTCTAGAGGCGTTAAATCGCACGATCTGGGCGGCCAATTGACTGGTCCCAAGCGTGAAATAAACTGTTCACCGAACTCGCCTCTCAATTGGTCCATTGTTTCGCGTGCTGTGTGGCATGTGGCACCGTCTTGTTGAAACCACATGTCATGCAAGTCAAGCTCTGCCATTTTGGGCAGAAAAAAGTTTGTTATCATCGCACGGTAGCGCTCACCATTCACAGTAACGTTGTGATTCGCATCATCTTTGAAGAAATACGGCCCAATGATGCCGCCAGCCCATAATCCGCACCAAGCGGTTGTTTTTTGTGGATGCATTGGTAGCTCTTGTAATGCTTCTGGCTGCTCTTCACTCCAAATACGGCAGTTTTGCTTGTTCACGTATCCATTCAACCAGAAATGAGAGTAGGTCGATTAAACTGACCATAAAATGGAAGAAGCGCGCGATGAACTTTCTTAACAGAGCACGCATTTTGGTAATAAAATTCAATAATTTGCAAGCGTTGTTCGTTTGTAAGACGATTCATGATTAAATTATAGACCAAACTGAAGATGTTTGACAGTGACACAAGATACAAAACGTGCGTGAGCTGTCAAAACTAGTGTTGCCAAAAAGATAATAGCAAAAAAAATCACTCGTTATATATATATATATATATATATATATATATATATATATATATATATATATATATATATATATATATATATATATATATATATATATATATATATATATATATATATATATATATATATATATATATATATATATATATATATATATATATATATATATATGAAAATTATTATTTTCACAACTGCACGGCTACACGACTGCAGGTTGATGTCCATGCTACTTCTGTCGTGTTGTCAAATTAAACTAATTTCTATTTTTGTTGGCTACAAAACAAAAACAGTGTTGACAATATAACAAAATATTTAAAGCAAATTAGTGATTAGAAATATTTTTTATTGTAAAATAAAAAAGAAAATTACAAAGTTTAAATGTTATAATATATATACATCAAGAATTTTTAAATATTATTAATTTATTTGTTTTATTGTTATATAGAATATTTATTGGCTTAAGTCAAAAATGCCAACATTATTGAAAATAAAAAAAATCATAAGGTAATAGCGCTTTTTAACCTAAGAATCTTAGTGTAATTTATTTCGGCGCTCTCTGTTGATTCCGGAGTTCAAAATTTTATATATTATTGATCATAAGTCCTACAATATATAACGGATATAACCGATATATACTACGTTTATACGCACGGGCTATTTACAAATGGCGTATTACATGCTGCTGGTTTATACTGGATTTTATCTGTCATTCTTTCTATACTGAATTAGCTGAGTGGTCTAAGGCGTTGGTTCATAAACATGATGAGCGAAGTTCAATACTAGGAATGAACAAAAATAAATTTTAAATTAAAACAAGTCAAAATATTAACACCCTAACCCAGGATTTCGACCACTATCGATCGCTTGCATTTTCAACGACAAACAGATGATTTGCGGCCCAGTAAAAACTCTCAGCACGACAAGTCGATCGACAATGCAAGCGATCGACAACGTAATAGTTTTTATATAAATTTGGTACCCACTAAGAAAAGTCAAGCGGCGACAAATGTCAAAATCAGTTAGTCACTTGTGTTGTTGATGTCAAAAGTAAAAATGGTGACAAACAACCTTCACGGCGATAAACCAATTGTGATTTATCATAACTAAAATAAACCGCAATGTCTTCGCATGTATCCTTGCTCTAACAAAAATTTGACAAGGGCTCTGCCAACGTTTTGTTATTTGTTATGATACATTTTTATCAGGTATAGACGACAAGTAATGCAGCGACTAAAAATTATGGCTTTTGAAAGACGTAAAAAAAATCAAATTTTTTCAAATCTGCAACGCATTAATTTCTGATCCGAATATCACAATATTTATATCAACTGAAAGAGAAAAGACATATAAATTCAATAGTGTATAATTAAAATAAACGTGGTCTTAAGATTTTTGGAAATACATAGTTAAAGAAAAGTGCAAAAAACTGGTTTTTTGCGAATATCTGAAAATTACTTCCTATACAGAAAAAATTATCACCAAAAAATTTTCAAAGAAAAGTTTTTCTAAATATAAATTTAGAAAATCAATGAATTGTTTGTTTGACTCTTATTTAGGATGCAAACACCAAAAACAACAATAAAAACTGTGTCGTAAAGACCGTTTCACACTAAACTACAAGTATTTATAATTTTGAAGCAAATGCCTCCCTGATCTAATTGTTGTGTGAAATTAAAAAATAAACAATAACAATCTATTATGTCAGGGTTGCATTTTCTTCAAAAGTATTAATACTGGTATTATAGTGTAAAACGGCCTTAAAAAACAACACCAATGACGACAGACACACGAATAACAAACACAACAATAATGACAACAACGCAAAAGGAGTGCGATTGTACTAAGTTTGTTTACTGAAGATTTTTGAGTGAATCAATTCGTTAATGTCGTTGCGTTAATTCTCATTCATTTTTTTGGAGTCTTTAGATAAACATTCAGACTTGAACATATTTAACAAGGTGAAATTTGATAAATGCTTAATTGATGATGATAATGATGATCCAGACAAAAATATATCAATTACATAAAATCCAGTAAATAGTTTTGTTTGATAAGTAAACTACTTCGACTAATTAATATGATTATTTCGAACGATTTGCTTTCTGAATGTAAATTGATTATTTGGCAAAGGTTCGTAACGTTATATTCAGAAAGAATTGGTCATGATTAATATTCCAAGAAACAAGGGAAAAATTAACATCGACTTAATTTTTCAACATACACAGCAGAACAGAGTAGCGTCACTTTCGGAAGCCGCTACACTTCCATCGTCATTGCTCAAGTGTATTTGCTTATCACCACTTGTCAGATAGTTCTGTTAAATGTGATTTTAATTCTTATATATACAACTTTTTCGTGAAAATTGAATACGAGAATTAAATCACTCTCAAGCTGATATTAAAGTGCACTTTCCAGCGTTGCCATAGGTTTGTTTTCTTCATTCCCATTTTTCTGATTTTTGTTCTACTCAAGACAAATTTTTCTGGTTTGATTTTATACTTAAGTATATATGAACATGTAAACATGTGAAAAGTTCAAGCCAGTAGCTAATTGTTTATTAATATGATTATTTCGAACGTATTTGCTTTGTGAATCCAAATTGATTGTTAGGCTAAGGTTCGTAACGTTATATTCAGAAAGAATTGGGCATGATTTATATTCCAAGGAACAAGGGAAAAATTAACATCAACTTAATTTTCCAACGTACACAACAGAACAGAGTAGCGCCACTTTCGGAAGCCGCTGAACTTCCATCGTCAGTGCTCACGTGTAT
The DNA here is from genome assembly GCA_956483635.1 of Panzeria rudis. Classification (NCBI taxonomy): domain Eukaryota; kingdom Metazoa; phylum Arthropoda; class Insecta; order Diptera; family Tachinidae; genus Panzeria; species Panzeria rudis. The sequence goes on along the minus strand of OY101450.1, from coordinate 99,041,964 downwards.
TTGCTTAGTACCACTTGTCAGGTGGTTCTGTTGAATGTCATTTTAATTCTTATATATACAACTTTTTCGTGAAAATTGAATAGTTTGATTAATATTTGTTAGTATTTTTAAACTAATTGTTTTATAAATTCAGACAAAAATATTGTTTCATAATTTAAAAAAAAATCCAGTAAGTCTTTTTGTTTGATTTAGTAAATTGTTTTGTTTACAATTTGTAAATATTTTTAGACAAATTGTTTTATAGATTTAAACAATTTGATCACGGGGAAAAAATACGATTTTTTTCAATGAAATTGATGAGATATTTTTGTCTATATTTAGAAATTTCTTTGTATAGGTATATCTGTTACTAGATAAAATATTTACTATTTCATTGAATTCTTTTACAGATAATGATATTTATTTATTTATTTTTTTTTTGACTAAGAAAAATAAATGAATGTCATATTATGTTCAACGCCCCGAAATTAGTTTTATTTAAAACATTTCTTTTTTGAGTTTTTTTTTTGTAAGCTAATGTAATAGATAATTCAAATGAATATAAGAAATCGGGCTTGTAAGATTTGTTGATTTAAAATCTAGTCCTGTTAAACTTTTATAAAACGAAATTTAGCTTTTTTGAGTTTTTTTCTGATTCTGCGGGCTAACATCTAGTTTAATGTAAAAAAGATATATTTTTTAATTTTAATTTTCTTTGGTTTTTCATTAAAAAAAAAATACAGCCGCATACAATGCAGTATCAGCGTCAAAAATTCAAAAAAATTTTGTCTTGCGCTTAAGTAATTCGAGCATTATTTTGAAATTAGCCCTGAAGCTCATAAGATTAATGATCTATTTTTAAGTTTTAAAGAAATAAAAAGAAGACCATTATTTCTATTAATTTAATATTTATTATTTATTTAAGTAAAATATCGGGTACACTTTGTGCTAAACATTTCTGGTACACTTAAGGCCATCTATTTTTCAAAGTGCTTAAAAATAATGTTGGGAAAAAGTTTATGCTTAGAAAAATTTTGAAAATAATAACGATTTCCTGTTACATATTTATAAAACCTAATTTCTTCAATTTATCATATTTAATTGGCTTTTAATTTCTTTTTTTAACTACAAATCTACGTGTTTAATTGTTGCCCACAAAGTGTTTAGTATTTCGTGGTTAAAACGTAATTAAACAAAAAAAAAGTCCCAAAAAATTAAACACAAAAATGTTACTTAACAAATGATCTTCATCTTAATTACCAAACAAATTACAAATAACATGGCTATTGAATGTAAACAAAATTTTACCAGCACATGAAAATAAATACAGTTTTGTAATTTCAATATTTCTCAAACAAGTTGCAAGCCAAAAAGTTGGAGAGAAATAGAAAAAAGAAACAAATGTAAACATTAGGCCAAGTTAAGAATGAAATTGAAACGGAAACAGTAAAAGAAAATAAAAATAATGTTAAAGTATAAACAAGAGACCACAACAACAATAAACTTAGCGCTCTTGGGCTTTTGAATAAGTTGTAGATTGATATGATCAGTTTGAGAGTAAACGCATACGCGAACGGTTGTAACACCTGTTGAACGCTTATTGAACGGATAAAACAGCGGGCTAACGTTGAGTTTCGAAAAGAAAAACAAAAGGTGCTGAAAAAAAGAAGTGACCGAATTTAATTTATGTTTTTGATAGTGAATTAAACTTTTGAAAAGTAAAAAAAAAATTTATGTCAAATATTGCTTGTTTTACTTTATAATTTCAAACAACAACATAAATTGTAGAAAGCCGCAATTGAATTACCAAGTTTAAAGAAATATTTATTTTCTCTCGAGCATCAGCAAAATGTAAAACCAGAATTAAAATCAAACCATAATAAGCTGGATTTTTTAATGTGAAAAAAATATATATAAAAATTATCCAAAAACCAAAAAATCAGTCAGACTTATAAGTGGATAAACCATCGTCATCATCAAAATCGTTATTGTAAAACTATAAAATTGGATTATTGTGTGTTCCTGACTGAAAGACGGCCAAAGAATCAAAATTCAACCAGAAGTCAAACATTTAAAGGTGCGTTTTTTTTGTTGTTCTTGTTGTCTCTTTGTATGTTTTCTGTCTGTGTTTATCCCAATAATAAACAAATAAAAGAAAAAAATTATAGCCAGAAAACAATAAAAAAGAGTCATACTCGCAATAATATACAGCAATTTCTTGTCACATTGTCACCATGAGACGCTTGTATACAATAAAACTAAAATCAAAATGAACATCACATTGAAATAATATGAAAGATAAAAACAATTTTATAAGAAACACAAAAGAGACCTATGATTTTATGTTTTCATACTTGTAGTTTTATTGCTGTTGCCTGTAGTTTTCGTTTTTAAAGCACAAATTCCTTAATTTGGTATTCTGTGGGTTTAGCTTATGCGATTTTGATAGGCATCAAAATGCAAGTAATATCGTTATTTAACGCTTTATATTCTTTATTTTCGTATACTTTAAGTACTTACGTATGAATGTTTTGTATGTATGATTATTCACCTTGGCAACGCTTAAAATGTGGGCCTGGAAGAAACCCATTGTTTTCTAAGTACACATATTTCTGTTGTATTTGTTATAAAAGCTGATCGTATATATGGCACATCGTACATAAAAAAAACACACAAAATAATGTGCTTGACAAAAAAAATTAACAGAAAAAAATAAAATAATAATAAATTATATAAAATTATTTATAAAAGAGCTTAATATACAAACACGTACATACATACTTTATATATGTATTTATGTACGTATTTTTGTTTAAATTATGTATGGATACAAGCGCATTTTTAAACAGGGTGTGTTCGTAATGTTGTTATAATTTTCGTTTAAGGGATTTTCCAACAAAATGAGACATGTTTACATAAAAACGTTTGCTTTTTAAGTCTTTTGTTTTGGGAAGACATATTAAAGCAATAGACTGATTCGCTTTGCAGTTTAGCATGCATAATTTTAAAATCGACATTAAAGAGCATTAGTGGACATTGGAACATATGAAGTTTACTAATTTTTGTTTTGTTCAAAAGAACATTTTTGAGTAAAGCTTGCCGTTAACACGAATTGATTAAAACTTGGTCGGAGTACAAAGTTTATTTAGAGTGATGCACTTACAATAATTTATAAAGTTGGTACATTTCTTCTCTCCTTGATAACACATTTTATTTTCAGGATATATTGGACACATTGCAATTCATAAGTTTTTAAATATTTATGACCGCTGTTTATATTAAAATGCCAAACTCTGCGTCGCCACCATAAATGGTGTTTTTCAGAGAATATCGAATTAATATATCGATATTTTCTGAAAAATTTGATATTATTTCCTTCGATTAATTTTTTTGTGTTGTTTTTTGGAAATACTTTCGCAATAATCACTAAATAGAACTTAAAGGCTTAATCAGACTAGCAGAACGTATCAGTACGTATTTAGAGGCCGCCAAAACATCTATTCAGCGTTCTTTGTTCATTTTTACACTTGTAGCTTCTTATATTAATTACTAGTTAAATAAATTTTGATTAGTAAACACAGAAAAAAAGGAATTTAAAATCAACATGTTGCAATTTTGATTGCAAATCACATTAAATTTACCAGAAATAATTTGGTGTTTAAGTTTGTTGGTGTTTATTTGCGTTGTTCATTGCTACAATTCACTGTTGTGCACAGTTGTGTGACTTGTTGTTGTTTTGTTGTTGTTTCTTTTTATATAGCCAACAAATGGCCGACAAACATTGAATTACCAGCAAAAATTGTCTGCCGCTGATTTAAAATTACCATTAATTCATATTAATTTTAAACGGAAGATATTAATATAACCGTAAATTTTTTTGATTAATATTTTCCACTGTTAAAGAAACTTTGTTATAAACGTTACATTTTATTTTAAATCAGCATGACTATAACTTTAATTTCAAATAAATTTTATGTTAAATAGTTAAAATGCAATTCATGTTATATACAATGGTATTTATTTAGTGTATATCTAAAATAAAACTTGAAGCTATTGTGGCTGCAGATGTTAGCGCGAAGACTGCCAACCATGTGGCCCGAGTTCAAATCTTGGGTGGGGCAGCCAACTACAACCCAAATTTTTCTTATCACACTGCTAATACACATTATTTAAGTAAAATAATTAATAAAATAGCTACATTAAAATCTTGTTTTTTTAAACTGATATAACTTCAAGTCAACTTGATTCTTCGTGTTGTCTCAATATCAAATTCACGTTATTCATACTTGAAATAACTTTGATTCAATGTGATTCTTGGTGTTGTTTCAACTTGAAATAACTTTGATTCAACATCATTCTTCATATTGTTACAGTATTAATTTCATTTTGATTTAACTGTATAAAATCAACATGAATAATAAAAAGTAATAAATCAACATAAATAATAATTCTTTCTAAACGAAGAATGTTCTTTGAAGGTTTTTGTAAAATCATGTTGAATTAGCATGAAACACCTATGAAGCAAAATCACTACCGAAATATGTTAAGCTTGCTATATCCGGCGTGCTTCGCTACCCCATTGTTGTGCAGATATAGAAAAATTAATTAACTCATTTAAAAAGAACCATAAAGTTGGTTAGTTTTTTAGCGATCTTTTTAGTTTTGGCGAATTTTTGCGTTTTAGCGATTTTTGCATTTTGGCGATTTTTCGTTTTGACTTTTAATTCTGGAATTTTTTAGTTTTAGAGTTTTTTTTTAATTTTAAAAGTTTGGCATTTACGGTTTCCAAGATACAACAAACAGTTTAAGCTACATAGTCAAAATTACATTAGCTTTCAGAACACCCTTTAATTTTTATTGTGTTAAATATTCTACAGACTACACCAATTAACACTAACTTTGAAAATTTCGAGAGTTTATATAAAAGTGTGTGTATATTACGTTACTATTTCAACATGTTTCAATGCTCGCTTTAGAACACCCTTTAATCCTTAGCCCCTAGTTCTTACGGCTTTCGAGAAAACAGCCTGTGACAGACAGAGAGAGGCGGATTGACGGACAGCGTATCGAAAACAATAAGATTAATTTACACTGTTGGTGTACAGAGCCCTAAAAAGAACCTTTTCCAAAAAGTAACTTTTCAAAAAGTAACCATTTTCAAAAGAGTACCATTTGCAAAAAGTACCCTTTCCAAAAAACATTTTTCAAAAAGTACCATATCTTAAAACTACATTTTCAAAAAAGTAGGTTTTCGAAAAAGTACATTTACTTTAAAATATAAACGGTTAACAAAATAAGTACCAAAATTATATTTTTACCCTTTTTCGGCCCCTAAATGTAAAAATTCCAAAAAGTACCAAACACCCGTCTACGAATTTACCCGTTTTTACCCAATTAGCGTTTGAATTTCCCAAAACCCCGTCTTAGTGGATCTAAACATCCTGAGGGAGCCCACATACGAAATTTCAACTTTCAGTCAGTCAGTCAGTCAATCAGTCACTCAATAACGTTACTCTTTTATTTATACCATAGATTAACCTCATTTTCGATTATTTATTGAAACATTTCAAGCTCTTTTATTTGCTTGATGCATAACACTCTGCTTATGGCATATTCTAGCCGATCTCCATACACTCACTATTTGTTACGTAAAGTTAAATAAATTATTACACAGGGGAATAAAAGGTACATTTTGGTTTGGTGCAGCTAAAACTTTAATTGAAAAAAACATATATGGGACATAACTTTTTCAAAACTACCTTTAAAGTTTTTGGTCAGCTCTAGTTTTTAAAATGTCGCGATTTTTATTTTTTAGTTATTCAATCTCTTTTTTGCTTCTTCACCTAACCTTTTCCAAGCTGGGCTTTAAAACTCGATAAGACTTTCTAGATTATTAGTCTACACAAAATTATCCTTCTTTTAAATATAATTTTGTTGATATTTTGGTGAAACTGCAGGGATATTTAAAGAGAGCTATTTTCAGTTTTATCCTTATAAATCTTACATTTGATTAATGTTGCACCAATCTCACTTTTATCTAACTTAAACTCTTTGAGAAGGTAATTCGGGTTAAGATGGATATCAGTTTAGCTACTTCATATATTCCAACTTATCAGTTTGGTTTTAAAAAACTTCACTCGACTAGTCATGTTTTACTGAAATTTCAAAATGATGTAGTGAATAATTTGAGAGAAGAATGCTGTACTATAGCAGTTTCTCTTGATATTGAAAAGGCCTTTAACCATGCTTACCATGATGGCATAATTTTTAAAATAATTAATATTGGCTTCACATTATTACGTTAGTTCAAAACTTAAAAAAAAAACATAGAGAGTTTTGCGTCCAATTACAAAACGAATATTCTAAGTATGGTAATGTCTGTTGCGGTGTATCGCAGGGTTCCATTTTGGCTCCACATTTGCTCAATATTTTTATTCATGATTTTCCACATCAATTTGGTTGCTCAACTGGTATTCTTTACGTTGATGATTCGCTACTTTACGCTACTTTACTTCGCAAAACAATATATTGATTTCTATTTTGTCATATAAATAATGTTTATAAATTATGTGTTATAACAAATCAATCTGTTCTTGATAGAATTAAAAGCCACATTATTTTCAGCTTCAGATAACGTGAGGTGCTATAATGCGCACAAATATCTACCTATATAATTAAAAGGCAAACATGTGTTTTTAGATCCCTTTTACGCCCGTAATACTGAACTGATTTTGGAAAGATTTATTTGTTTTAAAGGATTTTTTACATAGATGTGGACAATCTTAATTTTATTTAAATCGGCTTAGTACTTTAGAAGTAATACGACTATCAAGTTCTTACTAACACCAATAAATAAATACATGTTCTTTTCTCAGCTACAAGTAAAACACACAAGTAAATACACAAATCAATATTCGATTTTTTTGCACAAATAAAAAGTAAAAATACAAAATAGAGTAAATCAAGTATAGAGTTTTTTCTCTTTAAAATATATAAAATTTTTTTTTAATATATCTAGAATGCGGTTGATTGAATCGACCAATGGCTACACTAGTGTATATTATTAATATACCACACAAATATACAACTAAAAGTTGATGACAGTACATTTAAAATTTAATGATTCGCATAGATAACTAGCCACTATCTTGTTATCTGTCACCAGAAATAGCCTGTATTTGCATATAAGATTGCGTGGCCTGATTACGTTTATGACAAGTATTATGTAATTACAAAAAAAAAACGTACTAATTTAATAGCACTTTAAGTTTTCTGAATACGATGGTAGGCGACCCATTTTAAATTTTAATAGCATTGCATTTTTTCTTCTTTAAAGAAGTATCTCAAGTTTACATTATACTCTTGTTCGTCTTACTATTATTTTTTTCATTTTTGCACTTCTAATGTATATTTACGTAATCATTTATATTAGTTCAGTTAATTATATATTTAAAATATTTAAATTAAATGCTATTTAATTAAGCCGGTTTTAAGTTGACAGATGTGTGTCGCTATTTAACAATCACATGACATCTTCATTTTTTTTTATAAAATTATATTAATTCAAATAAATTTACATTTAGATAAAAGTAGTTTTTACATGAATATGTTTAAAAACCGGATAATGATAATAACCACAAGTAGTATAATACTGTTAAGCATCAGTTATACATGGACAGATACATATATAAATGCACAGAAATAAACGTATTGAATAGAATTGTGTTAAAAGGTTGATAAATATATTACAGACTTAGAATGATTTATTACAAAGTAACTGTGAAAGCTTGTGAATGCTTATTAGCTTAATTAATAAAGAAATTTTAAAATGCACAACAACGTTTTTATTTGAACCACCGTTTTTGTACAAGATATATTTTTATAGATTTTTCATGTTATTCTAATTTATAAATAGTTGTTAATAAATTGTGAAAATAAATCAAGATTTCAAAAACGAAAAAGGAAACAAAGACAAAATCATTATAAAGTATTGTTTGTATAAACAATACATTAACCACCATTAAGAATTAAAAAACTTATTAAAGCAAGCAGCTACAAATTTTCATGAAAATTTTCATTGCTTATTATTAAAATTAAAACATTTTGAGGAAAACTAAAAAAAGATTACCATTTAACATATTGTTACATTTAACTTTTGCAAACGCGTGTGTTTTTCTATGAACTATACAGACATACCCACATAGTTATTTTTCACACCCCAAATTATTTAATGTAGCACTGTAATATCAATATTCACTAAAGATAAACACGGTGCTCAAAGTAACACTAACCTGTTCTATCTTTCTTTAATAGTGCTATTAATATTACCACATCACAAGCAACAATGCCTTGCCACTTGCAGTGTTATTAACACATGTCTCTAAATACTCTAGTGTGCCCCTTTGACTGAGTGGTAGCGCTGCTAGCCTGTCAGTCCAATGGTCGTAGGTTCGATTCCCGCCATAGACTCTGGGGGTTGTGTATGTTTATAAAAAAAGATATGCTAAGATCTCGTCTCTGTTTGTAGCAGTTTCCCGAGAGCTCCGTTTTCGATATATTCATTTTTTAAAGATATTTTTTAAATAAGTTGTATGCTGACATGACAATTCCTTTATTTTTATATAACATAGCTCTTTTCTTACGAAGCATTATCGGTGTTGTTAATTTGTATCATTGGCAGTTCCATTCACCCTGCGGTGTTGAACTCAGCACACATTTTTTGAAAAGGATCAAAGTTTGCATAATTGGAACGAAACTGTTGAATCTTAAAAGGCATATAGTACCTTGTTGGATAAAATGGAACAAAAAGTGCTATTATTTGCTGAATGGAGAGTAAGCCACAATTAGTTGTGCATATTTTTGAGCAATTAAGAACTATTGTTATTTTTTTATATCGAACCTTGTACTGCAGGTAATTTAGTAACGTACAGATACATTTTTCTTTTTAAAACACATATGTGAATGTATTTATCCTTTTCACTCGCGAGGACCTAAAAACTACATTTTTCTCAACATTTGTGGATATATACTTGTGAATTCCGTAAAATTCCATGAAACAATTTTCACATCTCTGAAGAGGGAATAGCAATGAAATAGTTCCGGAAATTTTTTTTCGGATCTTTGCCGTTTTTTGAAAAAAAAACAAATTTTTTATACATATATATATCCCGGCACTGTGTGCTGTTCTATATATAAGACACAAAGAGTTTAAGCTTTTCGGAGACATTTTACTTGAAAATGAAAAAATGGCATTATCTGAGATGTGAAGAGCGCCTTGTACAAAAATCCACAAATTTGCTCAATCTCATAAATGGGTATCAATTACCCTAGTGGGATTCGGTTTAGTGATAAAAATACTAGCCTGAGAGTATAATGCATTAGCCCGCAAAACATATCACATGGGGCTTTTTGCTCTTTTTTTCTCACACGTATGTACTCACATGTATTAACTAAAAGTAAATAAAATCAACCAGTTTGGCATGAACATTCAAACAAGTAGGTTGTGTAGTCACTTGTGTCTTGCTATTGCTTGATATACACAAACAAAACCTTTGTAAGAGCGATAGTTGCCATATTAGCGCAAAATGTAATAGTGCGTGTGTGCCAATTAGGGTCATAGAGAAACTAATTTTGAGTATTGTGTACCAAAAAAAAACTGCAGTTATTCGATACCCAGCACACACTACTCAATACGTTACCCGCACGGTCTGCTAATAATTGCTTATAAAATCACTGTTTGACCATCGATTTTCATTATATGTGGCCGAATCCTGTTCGGCGAACGTTACATTCTTACGCATATATTTTTGGTAATGTTAATCTCGTAGGCGTTATGAATGAGATATTTTCATATAACATACAGAAAAAAACAGCTCCTTAGGAGTACTTTGAAATAACATTTAATTATTTACTGAACTGCTTTTGAGAAAAAAAATTCTGGTTCCAAAAGTGTCATTGCGGAAGTTACAAAAAGCAAAAGTCGGTTTGAATGTTAACGAGCATTTGTATAATTTTAAACAATTGTTCAATTCAAAAGCTCGTATTAACGTCGTATGTGTTGTCTAATCGTCTAATTATAAAGTATTGTATTTTTGTTGTTGGTAATTTTCATACAAAAGTGCGTTATTATTATACGATTGAATTTTATATGTTCTTCAAATAGTTGTATTGCGAATATTCTATTTGTTAGATAAAATTGTAAAAATCTTTCATATATGTGATAAGTAACACCAGCAAATACATTCTTCTTAATGATAAATATATACTTGATTCATTTCAATTTAATTTGTAAACTATTTTAATCAAAATTGCTTGTCGCGAAAAAAGTTATTCTATTTCGCGTCAAATTAAAATTTCCATTTGATGGTATCAAATCGAGTTGAATGAATACCAGGTTGCCTTGAGAGATCAGGTGACTACGAATTGTTTACCATATTCGAACTGGCAACTGTGTTAATGTATTGGCTTTTTTGACTGTCCTAATATATAAAGTTCTGCACGGCGAATTTCACAAGCACATAAACGAATGTCGTCTTTTTTTAAACGATAAGACATACGACTGAGCTTGCGAATTGAACAAATCTTTCCATAGTAACCACAAAAATCCGTATACGCTAAAGAAGAGGAGTATTTGAGGATTTTAAAATGGCTCTACTCAGGATGATACGTATCTGGATTCATCCACAAATTAAAAAAAATCAGTTGTTGCAGACGTTACGTTAGGGACGTTACATTTTTTCTTACTATCCATATCCAAATTTTCATATTCCATATAGTTTACGAATAATCTAAAATAGTAGTAACTTCCTTATTTTCCTACCATCTCCGACGTCGAAAACGCAAACTTAAGCTCACGGTCACACGTGTAACTAAACACACAAAAGGTGTGGAAAGCTAGAATTTTTTGGTGTAGCTATATCCCTGCCATTCATAAAGAGATCAACGAAAAACTTTATCCTTTATTTATTTTGAGGCTTCAGTATATAGCACATTATGCCATCAACATATATATCTAGTTTTGACAACTTTAAAATTCTGCGATTGGTATACATTTTTTCGGATTTCCCCATTTTGTTTATGAGAAAGATATTGCAGTTTTAGAGTTTCTATGAGTTCTTACACAGAAACAATTTCATTTTCAGTAAATGCTCTTTACTGAATCAGTGAATTTGTTGTTTGAGTTTTATCTAGGACGCAAACACCAAAAACAACAACAAAAACCAGTTTTCTGTGTCGTAAGAAAAACCAACCCCGATGACGACATACACATAAATAACAATAAAAATCTTGATAGCAAAAAGAATGCGATTGCAACAAGTTTGTTTACTAAATATTTCAGAGTGAATCAATTCGCATTAATTCTCATTAGTTTTTTAGAGCCTTTAAATAAACATTCCGAGTTGAACACATTTATCAAAATGAAATTTCATAAATGTTTAATGAATGATGGTTACTATTTAAAACTTAAAAACATTTTCAAAAAAAAGCTCTTACTGACTCAGACAAAAACTTTGTTTCATATATCTCAAAAAATCCAGTAAATATTTTGGTTTAATTCAGTAAACTATTTTGCTTCGAACTTGTATTGGTTTTTAGAAATTTTTTTTTATATATTCAGACAAAAATATTGTTTGGTAAAATTCCAAAATATTTTAGTTTGATTCAGTAAATTACTGTATTTAGAATGTGTAAAGATTTTTAGACAAATTGAGATGTTTAGTGCAATAACTCGGTAAGCCACAAAAATAAAATATTGAATATATAAAATATTGAATAAAATATTGAATAAAATTTCCTACTTTAAATACGCCGCATAATTATTTGCAAAATACTAGAATTTATCTCAAAATTTCCATAGGATGCAAAGCTATGGTACCTAGCAAGAAAATGAGCACATAAAATCAACTATTGATTTATGTGGCTTACCTAGATATTGCACTAACCCTTCAGATGTTTCATAGATTTGGACAATTTGTTTACTAAAAAATGGGGGTTTTCAATAAAATTGTTGAGGCAGTTATGTCTGTATTTATAAATTTGTTGTGCATCCGTTTCCACACACAATATTTACTAATTCATTGAAATCCTTTACTGAAAATAAAATTTAGATTTTTCTGTGTAGAATGTCAGTTTTGCATAAGAAAGCACGTTCTCTCGATAGTAATTTTTAATTAACTCTAAAGCGTTGACCAAATCATTAACTCTATTAGAGTTTAATTTTGTCACGCATATTTTGTTGTTTTGTTGTTTGAAATCGGACACAAAGTTCTCGACTTTCTTTCAGCTGCGGTAAAGCATATACTACCTAAAATACTTCTAGTGCAAGGTAAATATATAAAATAAACATTTATTTGCTGAGGGTTAAGAAATGCCTATATTCATTTGATTGGTGCTTTACGAAATCATCAGTAGACTTCAACCATACTTTTGAAAGGATTTAAACCTCTTATCTTATGCACAGACTTTAACAATTGGGAGAATATCTCAAATAGTAAATTTAATAAATGGAAATTAAATATTGTTACTAGCAGTTAAATGGTTTATTATATAAGAACAACATTTACGTAAGATTTTATTTTATTATTATTATAATTTTTTTTTAGAAAAAAAACTTTTAAAAAGCTTTTTAATTGTTTTGCATAATTTCCCTACAAAATAATAATTTAAAAACAAAAGACTTAAGCAACAAACTTGATTTAAAAGAATATTCATAAACAAACGCACACATGGAAAATCACAAATATACACTGGGGTTTCTTTCTAAACACTAATTTAACACATTTATTGCCGCCGTATTCCAATGACTTACTCATGAAGAGGATGAGTGAATTTGAACATGCAGATATCTTGCCGATCATTCGAATGATACAAGGGACACCGAAGACTTGCTTGGACTGATGTGATGTACAATTAAGTGAACACTATCATATCTTTAAACTTGAATGACTTGCAGCTATTTTATATTTTCATATTTTTTTTTCTCTCCTCTTGAAGTTTTTTTTAATTTAATATTTATATATATATTTTTCTGCCGCGGCTAGTGCTGTTGCCGTTTATCTCAGCTAAGACAACGATAAACAATCATAAAATATGGACAATAATGGCAGTAGCTATCATAGTAGTAGTGGTAGTAGCGTAAGTATGGCTTGAAAGTATAGTATTTTATAGTAAGTGGTTTTTGGGGAAGTGAACGACAATGACCAACCACGAGTGATGGTAAAGATAGCGAGAGTGCGAAATTGCTTATGGAAAAATTTTAATTCAAGACTATCTTCTCATGCACAGCTGACAGCTAGCATTGAAAATTAATTTTCAATCAATATCAGTATCAGTATCATGTAATTTCTGCTTCACTTCCATGTGTTCTTCTTGTAAAATTATAAATAAATATAAAAAAAAGTTTGTTTAGCGAAATTGGCAATGTGCCTTGTATTATATGGTCTGATTTGGTATATCAAGTGAATATTCGTCATGAATGTGTTATAAAATACTGGGTGTTGATATGGCTACTAGTTTTTGATTTTTAATTAAAATTAAAGATTTGTTTGAGTTAAAAATCATTGGGTAATAGACACAGCAGTGGTAGTCAGAATATATTATCGAGTTTTTAATTTAAACATAAAGTTATTTTTAGTTTATTTAATAAGAATTTAGAGCCACAATGGAGTTAGAATTGTTCCAGTGTCTGCGCAAGATTATTTCTTTTACACTAAATAATAGCTGTTTTTTTCAGCTAAGTTAGTGTTAAGAGTTGGCTGGCAATCTGCGCATTTTTTTTTAATGGAATGTTGCTTACAATTAGTGTTGCAACAAATATGCAATTTTCCGCCATAATTTATGGTTCACTGGAATATGAGTGCAAATTCAAACAGCATCACAACACTACATTAATGAACCAATCGTTTAGAAATTTTATTTCTATGGTATCGATTGCAAACAAATATTTTCCTATTTCTCTGTTGGCTATCTGGCATCTGCATCCAATGTAGCCATAAATGAAAAGAAACTACAAAACTATACTTTAAGTGAAATGATTTTCATCTATATTTTTATATATATTTTTTTTACGGATTGTATGTTTATTTCAATATTTTTATTTTTAAAAATTTTCTTTTGCCCATCAGAGTTTATTTATTATGGTTTGACGGCACTACAGCTTTTGCTTTTTCTGTTGTTTTTATTGTCACAGTTGTTATTTGTATTAATTATTTTATTTTTCAACGCCTGTAGTGTTCATTTACTCTACTTCTTGCAGTTTTGTTTAGCATTCATGCCTCAATTTGTTGCAGCTATTATTGTTGTTGGCGATAGTAATGATTGTTTCGTTTGTTGGCTGCTACTTCTGCTAATGTCAAAAAATGTAAATAAAAAACTGTCTAAGATTAACTTAATTGCTATACTGGTTTTTATTGTTGTTGCACTAGTTAAAGGCAAAAACTTTCTCCTTTTAGTTTTCTAGTTTTGTTTTTATTTATTTCGCAAAAGTGTAGTTAATATTTTAAATAATTCGTTGCAACACTGTGGCTGTAGAAGAAATTTACTCTTTTTAATTTGTTGAATAATTTAATTAAAATACATATTTTATTGCCGCATCATTAGTTTTGAACTAGTTGGTTTATTTCCACTTTCGGAAATAAAGTTGCTTTCATTGCGAAACCTGAGTTTTGAGTACACAACAAAAAATAAGTTTCGTTTGTTTTTGATAACAAAAATCCCGGTATTAAATAATGTTTTTTCTTCAAATTTCTTGTAATAAAGCATTACAAAATTATTGCAAAAAGAAAAAATATATATATTAAAAGAAATTTTGACTTGGCTGGGATACGAACCCGGACGAAAAGCATACTCTCTACACCTGAGCCATATCCCAGTAATTTTTTTATAATAAAACTTGTTTTAAGTACTTATGTATAAAAAGAAAAGAAATAACCGGCATGGGAAAGAAATACATACAAAGAAATATTATATTAAGTTAATGAAAAATTTTATTGAAATTAATTTTTTTTTCAATAACATGGTGTTATTGAACATAATTCTTGTCTACTTTTTTCTGTGTAAGATTAAATGCATATTTAGCTAGAGATTAGTTCGTGTGCATAAACCAATCCATTTCTATATGATTTATTATGCGAAGAATTTATATGGTTCACTCCACACCAAATCGGACGGTATGAATTTTTTTTACTTCTCCAATTTTGAGATATTTTTAGTACCTCTCAAAAGTGTTTTCCTGTTAAATTTTGAGGTATTTTTGATTACTCGTTCAACAGACATTAAATTAAAAAAAAATCACCCCAGGTATTTTCTGCAGACAAGCTAATCGCTTCGCGGTTTGTGTTTGTTCTTCTATATATATAAAAAAACAAATACGTGTTTTTAAAAACGAGAGTATTCTTCAGTTTTTTTTTAATTTCTAATTTTCAACTTCCATTTGAACTACTATCTTTTTGGTTCTTGAAAATTAACAAGAAATGTCCATAAAGCGTAAAAAATCTTGTAAGTCTTGTGTTTATGGGGTACGATATGTTCAGTACTTTTATGTAAACCACCATAAGCAACATTTTTATTGAATAACTTAACCCACTCACTACCTCTTCACTATATGGGACATTTTGCCGCCTAAAAAAAACAAAAAAAAAACTCCGCTTCAGCGGTGATGTAGCGGGCTATAATGTTCTACAAAAATATATGCCATAAAATTCGACTATAGGCTTTCAAAATCATTCCAGCTTCAAACTTAAGTGGAACACCAGAAATCATTCGAACCGTTAAAAGTGTTTAAGGGTTAATTTTGTACTTATTCACAATTATTACTCGGCATAGGAAATCTTGTGAGCTTTACGTGTAAGATATAAAATAATTTTGACACTATGATGTAAAACACTTTGTCCGCTATATCGTCGCTGAAGGGGAGTCTTTTGATCTTTGTTTAAGAATGGGGCAAAATGTTCCATAGAGCGAAGAGTTAGAGGGTTAAAATATTCCACAAAAATATTGCTTATGATGGTTTACATAATAGTGCTGACCATATCGCAAAACATAAACACAAGATTTCTTATGCTTTATAGATTTTTTTCAAAATTAAAAAAAAAATATTAGTTACGGAAGACACATTACTGGGCCGAAGTTGAAAGTAGTTGGGTGGATAGAAGTCTTAAAAATTACAAATTCAAAAAAAGTCGAAGGATACGCTTATTTTAATAAACACGATTTAAAATGTCAAACCCAACAATCAAAATCAAAAAAGTCGGAATATTTTTTTAATTTTTTTCTGTAAAAAATTATAAAAAATAGGCGTGGCACCGCGAACCCATATTTTATCAGCATGTACTTTTAAGAGAACTAATTATGTGTGTCATAAGAATCGCATAAGTGGAAGTAGTTAAAATGAATATTTTCTTTTTATGGGCGTGGCACCGCTCACTTTTCTAAACATAATGTTGTATTACAACGATAACTAAATGTGTATGCAAAGTTTCATATGAATCGGTTTAGTAGAAGTTGTTGAAAAAGAATATTTACTTAGCATGGGCGTGGCACAGCCCACTTTTTTGATTCTGATGTAGTATTTAAACAGAAGCTTAATGTGTGTGCAAAGTTTTCACAAGAATCGGTTGAGTAGAAGTAATTGAAAACGAATGTGTATTTACTTTGTATGGGCGTGACGCCGCCCACTTTTCAACGGAACCAATCTGGAAGTACATCGTTTTGAATAGAGAAAAAATCCGAAATTGGTTCATAAATGGCGGAGTTTTGAGGGAACATACATAAAAAAACAAAAAATAAATGAGAGGCTTAGTGCAATAACTCGGTAAGCCACATGATATCAAAAATGGATTTTAACGGCTCATTCCCTTGCTAGTTATCATAGCTTTGCATCCTAGAGAAATTTTTTGATAAATTGTAGTATTTTACAGATAATTATTCTGCGTGTTTACAATAGAAGATTCCATAAACCATACAATTTGAAATTTTTTTTAAACTTAAAAGTCGATTTATTCGATATTTTGATTTTGTTGCTTACCGAGTTATTGCACTAAGCCTCTCAAATGTACATAACGAATTGATAATCTTTCTCCTTTTTTTGAAGTTGGCTAAAAAATTTTACAAATTGGAGAAATTTATGAGCAAAAACTAAAAAAAACTGTGAAACTTATAGTTTCGGCTCTTTAGTTCTTTATTGCAATTAATGTAAATCCAAATTATTATTAAGGGTGGAGTGCTAGAATATTTAATCAGATTAGCAGAACATATCAGTAGTACTGACTTCGACAGTCCGCTACAACGTCTTATCAGTGTGTGGCGAAATCAGTAATGCTGACACGTTCGACTAATCTGATTAAATAATCGAGCATTCGACTCTAAATAATAATTTTAGTCTACATTAATTCAAACAATGAACTAAAAAGACGATATAATAATTTTCATACTTATACCAACCAGTTCAGTCCACGTATAATAATTACTATGAAAGTTATTTGTTGAAAACTTAATATATTTTGAACGAGTAATTAAAAAAACTCTCAAAATTTTTACCAGGAAGGTTCTTTTACTTACAGAAATCACCAGAATTTTTATAAAAATTTCATTTCCAATAGTTGCTAAATATTTGTTTATTAAGTAAAAATCCTTAATAAAATCGTACATATATACGGGCATCTTTTCTTATTTTGATGATATATTTTTGTATTTTCTCTAACAAGCTGACAAGCATTTTGAGAACCTTATGACGCTGGGTCCAATTGTGCATAAAATTAGTCCAATTGCAACATGATATTTAGTTTTAGATCTTTAAAAAGCTATCCAAGACATTATAAAGACTACAGATGTGGAAATGTCGTGAATTTTTCGTGTCAGGCGTGATTCACGCGTGACTCACGCGTGATCGTGATTAAATTAAAAAATAATCACGCAATCGTGCGTGGGCGTGATTTACAAATTAAATACCGTGCGTGATCTTGCGTGATTTAAAAAATGTAATTTTCACGCACTCACGAAATTACATTTCGTAGCTTGCTGAAAAAAATTCCTCTTCACTCCAACAATATTTTGATATAATTTGCGAATTTTATACGACATTTCTGATAAGTTTATAATTTTAGATCAGAGTTTTCTGCGACATGCCGAAAATTCCTTAAAAGATTCGTCAGAATTCGTAGACAGTTTCGGCAAAGTTCTTAGAATGTTCTCAGACAAAGAGGTTCGTTTTTTTGTTATCCACGCATATGGACCGTGTTCGAATACGAACTCGCCCTACTTCGGACCGAAAGTGTGTGTGTCGACAGCAAAAGAAACCCAGTCAACCTTTTATGAAGACATGTCTGACATCAGGAAAAATATGTTTGTAAGCTGAAGCACACAAAAAGTCAAAACGTTTGAAATATGATATATCGCTTATTTACTGAAACAGCGGACACAAAGATTTTGTCTGCTATGATATTTCGCACCACGGCGTCACTTACTAAAGATTCTGTGTAATACGAATTTTTACGAAATATTTTGCAAATATAGTGCATAAACTAATATTAGAAGTTACATAACTTTCATAATTAATAAATGACAGCTTACAAATATACACCAAATGAAAGCTTGGAATGTTCCCTATAAAAAAAATATTGAGTACCGCTATATTGTCCAGTCTTTAAGATAGCAGTGTTTTTAAGTAAAAAGCCAGGCGAAAAATGCTTAAAGTTCCACTTCACTCATAATGGGTTAATGGCTTTGAAAATATTGAAAGTATTTCATACAATAAACGCATACATTTTAAAAAGAAATCTACTCCACCATGATTTAATATATTATTTAATATATAAGAAAAGGCACATAAGCTTTTTTAATGTAACACTGAAGATTATGTGTTAAAAATGAAGAACGAAAATACTGTTTATGCTCTCTTCATACAAACTGATGTATCGGAATTGTATGGTGTTTTGCATCAAATATTTGAAAAATAATAGGAACTATAACTTTTTTAAGAAATTGTTGTAGTTCGCAGTTATGTGTATTGAGCGTTACTCGTTTTTAGCATGCTTCAATATTCAGTTTAATTAATAAAATAACAGCGTAGGTTTGCACTTCTAAATACTTAAAAGTTTTGCGAACTTTGTTAAATAGTTTAAATTGCAAAAAGTTTCATCAATCAATAATAATGTATTGTAGTTTTTTAATTTAATTGCAATTTTTTAGTGTCTAAATAAGGAGTTCATGTTAAAACTTATCGAAGATTATACATCTGAATTGTTTTAAATTCAAAATATAAAAAATATTAAATTCGTAAGAAAATATATTGAGCATTACGTTAACAAAATTCTTAAATATAATTATCTATAAATTTTAGGGTGGTAAAAAAAGTTAACAGCAGCGGAAGGGCAGAAACGATATGGAGAGCATTATCCGTTCAGAAATTTTTTGATTTGCTTTCAAAAAGTCATTCCCAGAACAACCGTGAAAGCAAATGTAACGCTCAATCCACAAAAATTTAAAACAAAATCGAAAAATGTTATTTTATATTAGGATCCATTGAATGAGGCGAAAACTATAACACCTTCTCATATTTCTATTAATTAAATTGGTAAAGTTAAAAAAAGAAAATGAAAAACCCAAAATGTACACTCACAATGAGAATCCCCTTAGATATTATTTCAAAAACTCGTTTTCATATGAACATTAAAAAATTATTAAAACTTTAATGTTCGATTTGGGTTTTTTTTCGTGATCGTACGTGATCGTGAGCGAAAACTCACTCATGCGCACATCTTTAATACCGACCATCAACCGCAAGAAAATCGTAGTCCACAAATTCTAAATTTTATTCGAAAGACATACTTCTGTTATTTTTATATTATTGTTATTTTAAAACGAAGTATTTCTTTCATATTGACGAAATACCTTTTAATAAATAGTGACTGCCGAATACTTATACGTTCTGTTGTAATATTCCACACTTAATAATATTTTGAATTTACATTAATTAAAATAATGAGCTGAAGCCGAAATAATAAGTTCCGACTAAATAAATAGGATTTTCTTTGGCTGATATGTATATGAAATGCTTTAGGTTTTACTGAATTACTAAAGATAACGTGTGCTTGAGTGGATGGAATTTTTTGCTTTCATGACATATATTTTTCTACAATCGTAATTCATCAAGGAATATATCGTGGTAGCGCAATGAAAATTTGCCTAGGCTAATTTTCCGAGTTTTGACCAATTTTGATTATGCAACCCTCTACTTGAAGAAGAGAATTCCATATTTTACTGTGATTATATATTTCGGACTTATTTACTTTTGATTCCAAATGTTTTTATATCCCAAAAGTACGTAACGTGATATTCAGAAAGAATTAGACAAGATCGATATTCCAGGAACAAGGCAAAATTAACATCAATTAATTTTCAACCTTGACGAAGATGAACTGCGATCACATTGCCCATTAATGACGGAAGTTTGGAGATTTCCAAAACAACGTTGTCTTTTCTGCCGTGTAGGTTGAGAATTTTCTTTTTAACAACACATAAAAAGAATTAAACACAAATTTTATTGAAAGCGGAAATTAGCACCTGCACTGTCTTTCGCTCGGCAGAAAATATGTAATGTAAAAAATAAATTAAAAATAATTCTATGTAAAGTATACAGAATCACTCGAACATGTTGTCAATTTTTGATTAAAAATATATTTTAAAAATTTTACTGCCTTACAATGAAAAGGTTTAAATATCTAAAGCGTTTTTTAGGGTGATCGGATGTGCTAAATACGAAAAACATACAAAAATTCAACCACTCTCTACATAAGAGCACATTTATGTTTTTCAGTGCAGATATACAATGTATATTATACATATGTACATTAGGGCTATAACCTTTTCACACTTTTTGCGAGTATCAAAAACGGCATAGTATGGTCGTGTAGAACATTAAAAGTTATTAATAAAAAATATGATAACATTTTCGGATCGTTAAAAAAGTTCAAAAGTTCAAAAAGTTAAAAAACAACAATTTTTACTCCTGATATTTGTATATATTCCTATACGTATCACTTAAATGCTATTTTGTAATTTATCCACTGATTTAGATTTAAAAATTTTCCTACGGTTTACAATTCATTGCGGTTCAAAACTCGTTGGAAGGTTTTAGAAATTTGCTTACTTGCGTTAAGTGTTTTTGAGCAAAACGACGGGAGACAGGTGTTTTTCATTACTAAAACATTATTGGCCACTCCGTGGTACTATGCCAAAAATTTGGGTATGACCCTAATGTACATATCGTCACAGAAAAAAAGGAAAGAAAAAAAGGCCCTATCTAACATTTTAAAAGTTTTACAGAGTGAAGCTTAAAACTTGTTTAAATAAACAAAAAAATTATATTGAAAATATTACAAGAAATATATAAACTTATTCGTCCTTCTTTACTTGTATTGTAAAATTTAGTGATAATTGTCAATATATTTTTCATTTCAACAAGTTTTCACTTCTCCTGGAAAACTTTTAAAATGTTAGATGGGGCTTTTTGCATTTTCTGCGACGATATTTATTTCTCCTTAAACCGACATTAAGAGTCAAAGGCAAATTCGATTATCGAAAATGACAACAATTGTTGATAAGCATTAAAAATTGCATAGAATTTAAACTTTGATCCACTACAAATTGATAATTTTTTACCCAATTAACCAAGAAGTCTTTCAAATCAGATGTATTTCATTTTAATCGAACCAGCCTTTGACTCTGAATAGAAATTTAAAGGAAAGTATACATCGAAAAACACAAATTAACCATTATCTAGACAATGACCGAAATGGATTTTTTTATTCTATTTTCGTGTTTAGCTCCCTCATTATCCTAAGAACTGCATTAGAGTGATTCCACGTAAAACGGCCCTATGCAAGGGTTAAATAATTTTCTAATTTTTAATAAAAATTTCTCAATTGATGTTTTTTAGAGCATGACAATTATAGAAAAAATAAAAGAATACATTATTTAATAATTTTAAGCAATTTGAGTCACTTTTAAATGATCATCCACCAAACATTTTGCTATCCCTCTTTGTATGTTTAATATTTATTTCAGATTTTCTTTTCTTCCCTTTCTCATTATTAATAAAAACCTTTATCTCTGAAAAGAATATACTTTTTTCGCTTTTTATTGAATTTAAAAAAATACTCAGCTAGAGTATTCTGCTGTCTATAATATAACGGATAGTAAATAATTTAATGTGTTATTATATTCTTATGATTTATTTTTATATTATTTATATTAATGAAATCAATAAAAAGTTTTATTTCTTCGAATTTTTTAATTTTCGTATTGAGTCACACCCGTCTGTCACACCTGTTACATTTTAAAAATAGTTTTTTTGTTAAGAAAACTGATTTTTGTCAAACAGTAAATACGTAATACAGCTAAAAATACTTTGAACAGACAGCTATACCAAAATTATTGTGCACGTTATAGTAAAAATTTCACAGAATTTATGCTGAAAGTCATAATTCTTTAAGCCTAAGCTTTTTAAGGTCACACCCGTCGCAGCTTTTTGATGACCATTATAAACAGGAATCGTGTTCCGTTCAGTGCCTACCTGTTATTCAACGACTTTAAGCTTAATGGCCTTGCGATTTGTAACCTTTTTTGAAGTAAAAAATGTTATATTCTTTATTTATAACAAAAAATATGTGTAAAGTGGTCACACCCGGCTAAGTGGAATTACTCATTAGAGAATTAAAGCCTTCCAAAAATAAAAATTTCTAAAGCAGTGTTATTAAAAGCAATCGATTTCTTAGTATTATTGTAGTATTAGGAAAGTCCATAACCTGATTAAAAATTTCAACGAAGATTTCTGCATTTTGTTTTTCTTTATACATGGTACATATCAGGCGCGGGTACAAGTGGGGGGGGGGGGGCTGGAAGGGTATATTTTCCCCCAAAACGGGTAAATTTCTATCGAGTTTCTAAAAGAAGTTTGGAAAAATAGTATGTTTTACTTAGAAGTACCGCCCTCCCCCCCCTCCAAAAGCTCAAGCTGGATCCACGCCTGGTACATATACATATGTACAATTGAATACTTTGCTACAATAGCTCATTGTAGTTCAAGCTTTTATTTAAGTTATATCGTGTAACTTTATGCGAGGAGGTGGATACCATCTATAAACCTATTTAAAAATTTTTATGTGATATAAGTTTTTATTAAAAATTGCATCTAAAACTATTTTAAGTTTTTATTAAATGGCCGTTGGAATAAGAATAACTCCCTACCACTTATTAACCAGTTACTTGACCAATTTCGGCTCTGTTCTCTTCCCTCTTGCTTTTGCTTTACTCAAATATTAGAAATCTTTAAGGAAATGTTTTTAGTGTTTTTATTAAAAAAACACTTTTCTTATCTTACAATAATTTTTATTGAATAAACTCTTCATATTTTATTAGTTTAAGACAAAAAGCTCTTCAAAATTTAACTTTAACATAATTAATTTTAAGCACAGCTATACTCATATTACAATGGCATTTAATTAACAATCTTCAGGCCTGTGCTTCTATCGCACATGCAAACATTGCCTAAAAAGTTCGACTAAATATTTGTATTAAGTTTTAGGCATTTTACAAAGCAGTTCTTCTTATCAACAGCATAAACCTGAATATAAACAAAAGACTTAAGAAGGGAACATTTTAATTCAAACTGTTGTTTATTTGTTGGATTTTACAAATAATAAATTATAAATTATTTAATATTTGAATAACTGCATTTTTAATTAATTAACTTTATTCTCTTAACACCTTTCGAAGCGAAGAAACAAAAAAACTATTTTTATTTGAACTTAAATAAACTTTATAATAAAAAAAAACTAAAAGAGCTCCATGAATTCTCTGTTTATTTACCTTTTGTGTCCGAGACTATTAATATGATTATTTATGCTAAAACTTTTTATTCTGCTATTTGTTTATTAAAATCACACAAATAAAACCTGTTTAATTATTATGTTAAAAAGCCCAGACGGAAAGTCAAGATCGCTATGGAGTAATAAAATTAGCAAGTCGTTAAAAAAAATTAATAAAAAATTACCACCATATATTTTGTTGTTTCTAACGCGAATTTATCATATTTAACACATAAAATAAATTATTAAAAAAATGTTGAGAGTAATACAAAGAATTATTTTTCTAAATTGTGCAAAAATAAATATTAGACACTATAATGGCAAAATATTACATTTGGGTTTTAAATCTGTTGATTATTTAAAAGACTTTTCACACTATACACAGAAAAAACTATAACTCTTATTATATTGCTGAATTCATAAATTCAAATGTTTTTTACGGAAATGGGACCTACCTTACCCCAATAACCAATTTGGATTTACAAGCAAATACGTTCGAAATAATCATGCATGGGTAATTTCATTTCAAATCAAGGAAGAGTTAGACACGACCCCTTTCAATTTTGGTGAAATTTGGTCAGATGTTGTCATTCATCCTATAACGAATTTATGTGAAAGGAAAAAAATTTAAAATGTATATTTCAAAAGCTATGACATATTCAAAATGTCATTATTTCGCCAAATTTACAGAATGTGTTGAGCTTGGTTTTTAATTATCTCTAAAACTATTTTATGTACAAGGATGTTTTGTATGCCATTTCAAAGAGGATATTTAGGGCAACAAAAAATACATAGAACAAAAATTTGTTTTGGAAAAATGACTTATCTGCAAAGATTGAAAATTTCAAAACTGACTAAATCAAAAACCTATATTTTTTTCGGCAAAATTTTTTTATATAATACTCCTAAACGTCCTTAATAAATCGTAAAAATTTGGAGGAGCTGTTTTTTTTCCTTTTTTGAGATAAGATTTTTTTTCTTTCGCAACCTTCAACAATATAGTATCAAATATAATTTAAAATTGTAATTTTGATCAATATGTAGTAAATTTAATTTAAGTTAAAGTTTTTGAAGGGGAAAAAGTAATAACATTGACAAATTTGTGCATTTGTTTTTTCGGTGAAATTTTATGTTGGAAATTTTGTGTTAAAATTGCACATTTTTTGTCATATCTCATAAAAGAAAAAAAAAACACATCCTTAAAAATTGCAGGATCTTTTAAGGACGTTTAGAGATATTATAAAAAAAAATTCAGGCAAAAAAAATATAGGTTTTTGATTTAATCAGTTTTGAAAATTTTAAAACTTTGCAGATAAGTCATTTTTCCAAAAAGAATTTATGCCCTATACATTTTTTGCAGCTCCAAATATTCTGCTTAAAATGACATGCAAGCCAATCTTGTATATAAAATAGTTTGCGAGATATTAAAAAACTTAACTCCACACTTTCGATAAATTTGGCGAAATAATGATATTTTGGATATGCCATAACTTCTGAAATAAACATTTTTAATTTTTTCCCTTTGGCATAAGTTCGTTGTAGGCGTAAAGAAAACATCTGAACAAATTTAATCAAAATCGAAAGGGGTCGTGTCTAACTACTAGTTGATTTGACATGGAACTACCCACATATTAATAAAAAAAAATAATTTTCTATTAAAATATTGTACTGGAATATTTAAAAATTAAACAAAAAAATTAACCAAAGTGGAGGTTTAGTTTTTAAACAAATTTCTAACGCTACAATTTTGCAAAACAAGGTATTACAAAAGTATTTTGTAGGCCCTTACTTGATAGTGCGAAGCTTTTGATCCTCCTCTATGTATCATTTTTATCTCCATTTTGATTTCTTAGGCGATCCACATCCTAGTTTTCTATACAAATATCTTGGAAAACGACAAACTTAATTAAGTTTACATACGCGGCTATGATCAACCAATATGTGACCAATTGTTTGAAAAATTTATGTTTCCTGTTCGAATACAATCGTAATATTTTATGAATCAGCTATGAAAGGAAAAAAATTAGATCACTTAAAAATATTCACAAACTTTTTTCTTTTAATATCTACAGCTAACAAAACTTTGCAAACAAAATGCTTAGGAATATTTCCAAAAGTCATATACGAGTGCATTAAGTAAATTAATGGCTGCCATTAAAAACCAGTTAAATAAAAACTAATTATTAATATGCAGACAATAAATTGAAATCAGTTGTGAATGAACGTGTGGGCTTTTAACTAATTTTATTGAGAGGGTGTTATTGTAAATTTGTCTTAGAAGTAAAAAAAAAACTTAACAAAACTTTGTCATAAACCTAAAATGATAACCCAGCAAAATGTTGTATCTTTGCATAAAAAAATAGAATGATAAGTTTTAAGGCAGGTAACCTACATACACGCAAACAAAATAATATCGTTGAGGCATTCACAACCTAAGAGCAACATACTATAATTGAATTATATGTTTGGAGTCAAATTATACTATTATAAAAATAAATCTATTCTAATTATTATATTGCTGTCTTATATAACGCTAATATGATTCATACAACCTAATGTTTAATTGAATGTAAATATACTATGATTTAAAGCAATCATAATATATTTCTATATAAAAATAGCATGGTTCTAAATTGTTGTTGTTGTTTTCTTAATCATATATTGATTAAAATTTGACAGCAGCTAAAAATATATATACTTTTGAAAGTAACTATAAAATAAAATGTTTAGAATCTGATATAAAATAAATATATATTTTCACATAAATAATACGTACATACATATTTCTTGGCCATGTTTTATTTGCAATAGGGTATGCTCTGGAAAGCATTTCGTTTTGAAATCAGCAACTTTCAGGAAAGAATTTAACCAAAAATCTCACTTATTGCAGCTTTTCGGTTAATTTTTATGTCTCATATATTTCAGAGAATTTTGTTAATAGATTCTTCTGTAAATTTCGACATTAATTAATGAATTTATTACATTACCTAGTAGCCTCATTAGCTTATCTTATTGACTATTTTATTTTATTAACACTCCCAAGCAACGCCAATGCTAGGGATGCCAAACGGGAAACCCCGAGTTCCGAAATCTCGGGATTTTTGGGGATTAATATATCCCGAATCCCAGGATTTTTAAAAATAAATCCTGGGATTTTTCGGGATTTCATATTTACTAATTTTCATATAAAAAAAGTATTATATATTTTAATTTTCGTTAATTTATTATAATCAGCCATATTCTGTATTTCATGTGGAATTAAAATGTGCGGAATTATCAAAGCATTGTTGTTGTAAATTAATATTTATAACAACAATGCTTTGATAATTCCACACATTTTAATTCCACATGAAATACAGCACATACCCGCCGTCCCATAAAATTTTGTACATGTATTTTTTAACAATTTAATGATTATTCGCGACAAATTGTTTATAAATTAAAAACAAGAGCAAAATAATTTAACTATTTCTAACGATTATTTTCATCGACTATTTTCACATATTACTTAGCGCTCCACGGGGGAGGGGTTAAGGAATTGTTACATACTAGATAATTTATACAGAAAATTTTTGAAAAAAGCGTCACGAAGGGGGGCGGGGTTCAAAAACACCAAAAATAGCGTTACGTAATATGTGAATAGCCCCCAAGGGCGCTACAATATACCGCTGAAATTTTATTTTGAAAACAAATTCTGTAGTATGTCGGTAACAATTGCGTGCTATTCTTTCAATCCTTTAAGATCTGGAAAATTCGAAGAAATTCGACAAGTACTTGTCTAATTTTTGCTGTCGGGTTAACAAGAAAGCGAGAAATATTTACAGAATAAGGCGTTTAAAGTTTTAAGAATGTTAGCAAGTATATGGGCGGTGTTAACTTTTTAGTGGTTATAGCTTCGGCTTAGATTAAGATACGTTTCTGAAAATTTGTTTATAAAGAAGGTCTCAATGACGACTTTTTGTTAAGTAACTTAACAATTTTTGATTTTTGAGATATCACTACGTTGCAATAAAGAAGAGATAGAATTTTTAAATTTTTCAGTAGACCAAAATTACTCTTCAAGGGTCCAGCCACACTTTGTATGTGCGGGCTTATAAAAATGTCATAAGTAAACGTAATTAATTGAATTTGGTAGATATTTTTTCATTTTTCGACATGTTCTGCCTTATTATGGTTGTCATAGTCGTGACGAAATCGAAAAAAGTGACGATGTTGTTGGTCAATCGCAAGTTAAAAAAAAATCATTAACAGATAAATTTAACAAAACAATAATATTTTCGCAACTTTATTTATATTGAAAACAAAAACAAATTTTTATATTTAGTTATTGTTTTCAGTATATATTCTCGAATTAATTCTGCATTAAATGTGCCAACTTAAAATACATGAGACAGTCTTTTCCTTTTTTTTCATATGTAACCACATACTCGTATTACAAAATTGTTAGCTTTAAAAATAATTGTTTAATAATATATAATGTCAACATAAAACCTTTTAAAATTCATAAATAAAGTAGAAATTTTTTATTAAAGTACTTTTTATTCAAAAATAGATTTTACCAAAAAAATGTTAGATCCCGAAATCCCGGAAAATCCCGGGATCCCGAAAAATCTCGAAATCCCTAAAATCCCGGGATTTCGGATTTTCAAAAATCAATCCAATGAAATTTTTTTAATTTTTTTTTATATAAATACTATTATTACAAAAATGAGGAAAACTCGCGAGAAATTGCCAAAATTGGAAACAGCCACTAAAATGGATTAAAATACACTAAACCGGTAACAATTGCCAAAAACGCGAAAAGTCTTGAATATATCGAAAACTCGCAAAAACTTATATTGAAAAATAGCACTCTAATATTGATTTAAAACATCTTAATTTGTCAAAGGTTCAAAAGTAAGTAAAAACCACCTCTATCGAAAATAAGCAAAAAATACGATTAAAAATGTCTATTAGATTTTCCCAACAAGTTCCCAATAGATAGATCCCCACTTGGGAATAACTGATGTTAAATCACTAATTTATAGATGGGCTATCCCAACTAATTCCCAGCCAGAGCCCGAAAGGGAAAAGCCGTTTGGGATTGCCACATACATTCCCAACTGGGCCCCAATGTGTGTATTGGGACAATTTCTAGTCGGGACTATGAAAGCTAATGAAGAAATTCCAATGAAATTCTTTCACAATGCTCATGAAATTTCATTAGAATTGTGAAATATTTCATTAGAATTATGAAAAAATCTAACGAAATTGTTTTATTGGATTTATGAAGCGAAATTATTTAAGTGTAAGCTACGAATGCACTAAATTGTCCGATTAAAAGAACACTGTTTTTCGTTTTTGAAATTTTGCAATTTCAAAAAGAAATGGTTTTCAAAACATGGCCAAATATTATTTGCTAACTAATATCCTTTTTTGTTTTATTTAATTTTTTTCTTATTTTTTATTTTTTCAAGTGACACACAAACACAAACCAATAGCTCTAAAATAAACCAAAAACTAATCAAAAAGTATTCAACCAAAGGTTAGAACAAAAACGTTTTTGTAAGCAGAGAGCCATGTCTCTTTTGTAACCATAGCTTGATTGCAAGCAAACTGCTTTAAAATAGCATGGATAAGAACCATATTTTATTTTTACAGAACCATTCTGATATTGAATTTTTAAATATACAATGATTGTAGCTAGTTTTTTTTAAACAATAAATTCAACCATGTTGCAATCAATATGAATGCTAATAATATCATGATTGAATGTAAGCATAAGTCGTAATGTAATTAAGGTTCACAGTTTCTTAAAACAATAATAACTTATTTGGCACTACCATAAGCCATATCGGGAAACATGACATTGTTGACGCAACCATGCCACAACCATATCTTTTCTCTGCGTGTACATGCTAAAATTCATTACAGAAAGTAAATTAAACGTAAAAATAAGAAGGTAAAAATAAGAATATAATACAGTGTTTATCTTTTTAAATAGCTAGTGAAAAAATACATTCCAAAGAATTCAATAAAAAGCTGAATTTGCGATCAGAGTGTAATACAAACTCGGACCATCTCTAATAATTTTATCATAGGCTTGTCATTGCAAGAAGTTTTCTTTTTTTTTGGTTTTTATTCACCGGAATTGAAGAAAATGGAAAAATTAAGAGAATACAAATAGGCACTTATATTTGGTTTGGAAAAAGAAATAAGAACGAAAGTACCTTTTAAATGTCAGGGTATCTTTAATTAAATGCTAATAAAATTTACATTTATCTATCGATATTCATGATACATACATTTTTAGCTTATTTTGTTCGTAGCACAATTGTCTTTAAAAGATAAAAGTTTTGCAGTTTTAACATTTTTATGAGTTTTTGGAAGGATATTCTTTTTTATTTTGCATGAAGAATCAAATTCGTGAATAGCCCAGAAAGTATTGATCAAATCAAAAAAATAATATTTTAAGCTAATTTTATCATGCATGTTTTGATGTCTAGCTGGTCCAAATCGTACACACCGCTCTCGAGTTATGATAGCGTGACAGCCCTATTTCGGAAGCCATATTAGTATTTAAAAGAATGTTACATAATAGAAAAAAAACTAAATCCGGATTTCAATTCAGGCCATTATGTTCTTTATATTCTACATATTTTTATTTAAACAAGCAACGAATGTTTTTTTGCAGACCAGTGATATTTTGAAAACCAATTCCTTGGAAAAAATTAAAATTTTAGCTCTTAAAAAATTACAAAAAAAAAATTATTAAAAAAATTACTTAAAAATTATCAGGCAATAGGAAATCTGAAAAATATATGCCAAATTTTTTGGGGAAAATTTTTAACGACAACAGTGTCACCTTAGGGATCTAAAACAATCATAAGACTTAAACTGAAACCAACCACACATACCCACAAAATTTCTATTAAATCAGTAGTACTGCTTTTTCAGAGTTTAGCGTGAACGAATACATTGACATGGTATTTATATATATTAAGAATATTTTTTATAATTCTTTGTTCAATATCTTTTTCTGGTTAGAAAACATTGTAGCCGTTTTAAAAACATGTTAAGTCATGAGTAAAACCACTTCAGCTATACATTACATATTTTAATTTCACTTTATAGCCATTTAATTCACAGCTACAAATGTGCAAATGTGCACTTAAGAAAATTTAATAGAAATTGTATGATTAAAATTGTAAATCATGTTGAGATAAAAATTATGAGGCATCACTTTTACAGCAAGTGTCGAAAAACGGGTACACAAATCTAACTGCATTTGACAGATAAACAGCATTTAAGCAGACAAAGAAAAAAATAATCAGTTACTCATAAATTTCACAAACTCTATAATGTTTATAATAAATGTGAAATTAAGTGATATAAATAATACTATACATATGGGTGATTCTTTTTTAAATGTCGTTTTTCATGTCCTGCACTGTTTTGTCTTACTACTCCTAATTATCAATCTTTTAATGAATGTTTTATATAATTTCGGTCCTCATGAACATGTTTCATAAAATTTTTTTGGAAATTTCAATTTGAAGTCGAAAGAAAAATTGGAATATCTCACTGAAATATCAGCTCAGTGGCATGTCCTTACCTAGAGTTGGTCTGTGAATTGGATATTTTCTTCGTCCCAACATATAATGTAAATAAATTTTCTTCCACATTCTATTCTATATAATAAGATTTAATAGACGAAGAAATTTTTATCTCAATATATCTGTTTAACATTGATTGCCGCCCAAATAGTTTTTGCCTACGGATTTTACTAAAATTTGTGAAATCGCATTTCAGCAGCTCCTGTGTCATTTACGGCGATATTTAAAAGAGTAAAAATTAGTAAGCCTTATTAAAACTAGGTCACTATGTAAGGATTGGATGTATCATGGATATGAAGCAGTGCAACGATCTTGTGTTATATAACATCAAAAATTTCAAACGATTTGTCATGATTTAATAAGTCAGCTCTATGGGATTGGTTGACTAAATAATTAATCTGCTCTTATTTTTAATAATAAATAATGCATTTCTGTACTTATTACAGACCTATATCATTTGTTAGATGGATATTGCCAAATTCATAGCCAATTAATTCATTTTAACCGACTTTTCAGTTGTTCGATTAGTCAATTAATCGAAATTGAAGTTTTTAAATTACTCGAACAATCGAAAAAAACTTTTATTTCATTCGAGTTATTCCAGTAATTTTTAATCTTCAAAATTATTCGAGTTAATCGGAAAATGTTCCAATTCACTTTTTTTTTTTTATTTTTGTATGGTAAAGAAATAAAATAAAGAAAAATAGATAAAATAAAGAAAGACTGTTTGTTTGTTTGTTTAGCTTATTTGAACATGTCCATCCTTTTTGCTAGGTGCCTTTAGAGTACATGTTCAAAAAAACTGATCAAACAAACATTCAGACACACTAGCACATGTAATTATCAATGATAATTCATACTAGAATAGAGAAATAATAAAAAGAAGTTTAGCACAAGACAAAACAAAAAAGTGAATAAAAATAACTAACAAATGAAATACAGCTCTAAGACTGACACTATGAATTGATTAAAAGTAGATGATATTCAACTCTTGACTGGAAACCACTGACTTTGGTCAAGTGGTCTAAGCGGTAAAGAACTCTGATGAGATTAGCGGCAGCTATCGAAACGTCAGTTCAATCCTCCGCGAATTAAAAATTTTCTTTGTCTACATGCTTCACATTTATTTCTAAATAAGAATATAATTTAATTGAAAAATTAAATTAAATAGAACTCAAGCCAAAAATAATTAAATTTTTTGGATATAAGCCCATACAGTTCGACTAAACTCATAACTTAATTTAATTTTATTTTTTTCATTTATTTCTGCCATTAGATAGATTAGTTTTGACTAATTGAACCAATTTCTCGATCACCATATCATCTGTTATATTACCGTTTTCGTTTAACTTAGTTTGAGACAATCTAGTAAGCTACCTGCTCCCGAAATATCTTCTTTATTTCAAATAGTTAGTGTTTGATGACAATACTTCCCAGCTTTTTTACAAAATAAGTAAACTTTTTTACAAAATAAGTATACTTCTTATTTTTAATGTTTAATTGACTAAACTCTTTGATACTCGTAACTACCTCAAACTGTTTTACAGTGTCACTTAATGTTGAAGTGCAAATTTCATACAATTTAAAAATATTGCCAATTTTCATAAACTTACAAGGGCGGATCAATAAGTACGTGAATTTTCGAACTTCCCTCGTACTTTTATGAAATGCAACACTGATCCCATCAAGTACCACCTGTTAATAGACTACTGTCAAATTTTGAGCAAGTGCAGTCATTTACTTTGTGTTTAACAGCTTTTCAAAACATACACCCTCGTGTATTTTTCTAAAAATGGAAAAAAGTTAATTTCGAGTGTTCATTAAACATTATTTTTTGCGAAAAAAAACCGTCAATCAAACCAAGAAAAAGCTCGATAAATACTATGGGGACCCT
The DNA here is from genome assembly GCA_956483635.1 of Panzeria rudis. NCBI lineage: Eukaryota > Metazoa > Arthropoda > Insecta > Diptera > Tachinidae > Panzeria > Panzeria rudis. The sequence continues at coordinate 99,008,632 of OY101450.1, read as the reverse complement.
GCACCAGCGATTTCAATGGTAAAAAAGTGGTTTACTGACTTTCGTTGTGGTCGCACAAGTACAAATAACGCTGAACGTTCTGAACGGCCAATTAAGGTCAGTACACCCGAAAATGTCGAAAAATTCACGATATGGTGTTAGTCGAACGAAGAGTAAACGTGCGTGAGATTGTTGATGCTATAGACATTTCATATGGCAGTGTGGTTTCGATTTTAAGTGATCAGCTGGTTTTAAGAAAGTTGCCTGCCAGATGGGTGCCGCGTTTGCTCTCAATTGACCATAAACGTAAAACGTGTGCAATCTCAATGGCAACACTCTATGAATTGCGTTACGAATTGGTACCCCATCCGCCATATTCTCCGGATTTAGCCCCTAGTGGCTACTTCTTATTTCCAAACCTAAAGAAATGGCTCGGTGCAAAGAAATTTAGCTCCAACGATGAAATTATTGACCAAACAAATGCCTATTTTAAGGACCTCGAAAAAAAGCAGATGATGTTGAAAAATATATTGTTGGTTTGCAAAAAAAGCTGTGTTTCATTAAAAAAAGCCACGCACTTATTATTGATCCGCCCTCGCATCTACAAAAATGCAAACGAGAAGAGGAAATTTGCATACAATTGTTTACTCGAGTGATTCGATTAATCGACGTAAATCACCAAAAAAAAATTTTTACTCGAAATTTGAAATTTTTATTTGATCGTACATTATTTGACTTAAGTTCTTCACTTACTGCCAGTTTTTGTAAATGAAATTAAAATTTTCGTTAGGGACTTTGAATTGAAAACAAAAACAAATTTGAGTTTTTTTATTGTTGTTTCAATATAAATTCCCTAACGAAAATTTTTATTTTATTTACAAAAACTGGCAGTTATAATCGAGTAAAGATTATTCGAGTGAATACCCCTTAAGATTAAATATGTCAGTTCCGTGGATTAAAGTTAAAAATGTCAGTACCGTAGATATCAGTTCCATGTTAAATATTTAAAAAATATACTCATATAAAAAAATAAGGACAGTATACTCATACAATATGTCATAGCCACACAGAAAAAATTATCACCAAAAAAATTTCAAACAAAAGTTTGTCTAAAAATAAATTTAATTTTCAGTAAATGTTCTGTCCATAATCTATAAATTGTTTGTTTGACTTTATACACACAAATACCAACAACAACAAAAATCATGGCAAGAGTAATTCAATTGTACCAAGTTTGTTTACAAAAGATTTTTGAGTGAATCGATTATTTAATGTCGTTGCGTTAATTCTCATTAATTTTCTTAGAGTATTTAGATAAACATTCAGACTTGAACACATTTAACAAAGTGAAATCTCCTAAATGGTTAATGGATGATCATTATGACACACACAACAATTTTGTTTATATTTTTGTTTGATTAAGTAAATTATTTTGCTTAATAATTGTTAGGATTTTTAAACTAATTATTTATTAAACTCAGACAGAAATATTGTTTGATATTTTTCAGAAAATCCAGTAAATATTTTTGTTTGACTTAGTAAATTGTTTTGTCTACAGTTTGTAAATATTTTTAGACAAATTGTTTTATAGATTTAAACAATTTGTTCACTGAAAAAACAGGTTTTTTTATTGAAATTGTTGAGATATTTTTGTCTATATTTACAAATTCGTTTTAAGCTCCGTTCATAGACAAAATATTTACTATTTCATTGAATTCCTTTACAGAAAATGATATTTAGTTTTTTCTGTGCAGTGTTACCATTGCAAAATTAAAAAAGGTCCAAAAAAGGTTTTTTAGAAAAAGATACCATTAAATATGGAATTTCAAATGTGACCATCATACGCGAAATTTTACAATTGCAGCAAAATCCTCTTGCCGCTTAATTCTTACTGTAAAATGGAACAATAATTTGCAAAAAAAATTACAGAAAAATTGAATTTGCAAAATGAAAATTGAAATTTGATCGCGAAATTTTATAGTTGTAGGAAAATCCTCTTGCATTTTAATTTTTACTATAAAATGGAATAATAATTTGCAACAAAAATATTTTAAAAGCTCTGTTTCAGAATTGAAAATTTTTTATAAAAAAAATAACAGTTAGAAAAGAATCACCCATATATAATACATACATGCATTTGTACATTCATATAAAATGAAATAAAACTATTATGGAAATGATTTATTTTATGCATTAAACTTAAACAATATTCAGATAAACATAAAGTCAGACAAGCTGTTAAAAGAAACAGATGTGAAAATAAACTGACACCAATTTTAAGTATTTTACGAGTATTTTTTTTTCTCTCTTCATTTGTTTGTTGCATAAACAGCAACCATCATGCAACCTGCCAGAATGCTATGATTGCATATGGTTGTAAGAATTAATGTTTGTTAGATTTGCAAAAACAGAACAACCACTTAGAAATTTTGTTTTCAAGTAAGTCTGCCATCAAACTTCTAATGAAATTCTAACTAATGTTTGTGTTTAGTAAAGAAGACAAAATCATCGGACTGTTATTGGGAAAACTTTGCCTTAAGCAAAGTTTTTATAAAAGATTTGTATTGATTTGATAATTAGTTCAGCTTATCTTAAGCATGTTCCATATGTCAATGAATTGATGCGCATTAATAAGAACAAGTATCTGATAAAATGTTTAAACTTGACTCTACATTACGATTAACAATTAAACAGGTGTACAATAAATTATATTTTTCAAGAAGAATTTAATATAAAAGTCTGTGAAATATAACTTCCTGAAATCATAGATTTTGCTTGATTAGTATTTGCTCAATAATAACAAGAAAATCATTGAATTAAGTTCGGCAAATAGAAAATATTATCGATACTTGAAGTTAGAAAGGTTATTGTAAGAATTGATTCTATTAAAATCAAAGTAAGACGATAAAACTACAAATTTGGTTCATTTCCCATAATTTTAAAAGAAGCTTGCAATTAAAAGGAATTTTTTTTGGACTCGAATTCGCAGTAAGATACGTTCAAAGAGAATGTGTGGCGTTGTTTCATGTTCTTCATGCATAAAGGACACAAAGGCGAACAAACTTGACTATTTCCTAACAAAGCGTAGTTTAGTCCGAAACGATTAGAGATATAGCCAATAAACAGTCGTAGATAATTTCTGCTGCATTCAAGCATACCACTATTCGATAATAGTTGCAAGAACGCCTTAGCCTGCCTCACATCGGAAAAAAGAAGGCAAGCGTCTTTGCATTCAAAATTTCGTTTCCCCTTATTAGTGAAGTGATCGTTGTCTAATTAACGTCACAGAAAGACCCTGGACCAATAATGAGAGTAGCAGCGGTCTGCCTGGCTAATTTGTCTGCTACTTCGTTAAACCGATTTCCACTATAGCCAGGTATAAAATACATAAAAGCCTTGTTATCTATTAACATCTCCTGTAGAGAATCAAAGCACTCTAAAACTAGCTTGGAGCAGAATTCCCATGGTACTACAGATTTCAATATTTAAAGGGCACACGTTGTGCTTACATGATTTTCCGCCTGAAATACCGTGGTCCAAAGACGCCAGCGGAAACCCCATCTCCATAAGATTCTCAAATCCTCAGCAGGATCACAATCCTCCCACGTAGCCCTAAGCGGTAAGGTGACACTGAATATCCTGCTAAGCCTAAGTTCACACTTTAGTCTACTACTCAGTGTATCCAAAAGTTCTATACAAAATATTGTACTTAGAATCGATGAACGCCCACTGCCAGTACAATGAGCAGAGTTTTACTCTTTATAAAATGTTAACTTGGTAAGTTATCGTACAATTTTTGATAGAAATTTTCTTTGTCATTATAAATATTTACAACTAAACGTTGCTTTGAAAATCGAATATTCGTCAAAGTTTTTTTTCTTTATTATAAATTGGAAAAATTGTTTCAATGACAACAAAATTGGTGTGATTCAAATGTTTCTATAATTTACTACTTTGGTATTAATTTTATATTAACTTTCCAGGTGTGAGGGTGCTGTTGGTAGAGTAGTTAGCGCGTTTGACTGCAAACCCTGAGGTATTGAGCTCGACACTAGTTTCAGGCAAGCCAACAACATCATGCATTTTTCTCATGTGCATTGGCGTGTTATTGTGTTGGTTATTGTTGGACTTTGGCAGTACTAGCAGCGAGTAAACTAACATGTCCTAATGCACTTCACAGCACCCTCCTTCGTCAGCATTGTACCAAAACCGTCGGCGAAGTAAAATAATTAATAAAATGGCTACACAGCTTAAAAACAGCTCAATGCCTCTAGTTGATACCAGAGGGGCTTGCAACACTGCTCTACAAAAAAAAAACGCGCAACACCAGGGTTGTAAATGAATTAAGCTTTCTATCTATCTCCCACTTCACCACCTGTTCTGATCACTTTGGCAGTACCGGCAGCGATTAATACTAACATATCCTAATGCACTTCACAGCACCCTCCTTCGTCGGTATTGTAGCAGAACCGTCGGCGAAGTAAAAGAAATAATAAAATGGCTACACATCTTCAACAATTCTGCTCTAGAAAAAAAACGCGCAATACCAGGGTTGAATTAAGCTTTCTATCTGTCTCCCACTTCACCACCTGTTCTCTCTACACTATCCCTTTCCCAAAGAAAGTAACACATTAATTAATTAACTGGTAGGCATTAATTGCCTGATTGTGTTACTTCTCTTAAAAAAGAAAAAACTTTCCAGATATTCATGAAAAATGGACTTTTAAATATTGATTAATTTGTCAGATTTTTTTCGAATGGAACACAGGCCATACTTTTAACGTTTGTACATTTTGGGCTAGTTTAATTCTTATACATTACTATTAAAACCATATTATACAGCTTTCAGCGAAAGATTCATATAAAGGCTCTATGTGAGGTGGGCTGGAAAGTGGAAATCTTAAGTGAAATTCGCTTCTGGCAAAACAATTGATATAGAGATTGTTATTTTGTTTGATGAAGGGTTAGGCGAACTCCTTTATTTCGAAAAACCGGATTCGTGTACACCTTCCAAGCAGTACTTAATAATATCTTCTACAACATTGGCTGCTCTTATGGTTGGCCTTAAGAATTCTGTTTTTGATGTTGCAACTGACATTCATCCATTCTTGAGGAAGTGTAATGTGGGAATCTACTGCGTATGCTACGGGAGAGATACAGCTTTAAACAGAGTCTTGAAAGCAGATTCAATGCCACCAGCCTGAATAGGACATGTTGGTAGGAAGATGGTCTCCTGTATCAAAAACATGAAATGGTTTAAGGTAAATCCAAAACTTAGAATGAAGTTGTGACGGGTATCGTCGTACCGAACACGAGGTTCCACTGTGCAAAAAAAATCAAATTACATGGTTCTAACGACTGATTCTGATAGAAGCGACAAAAAATTGCACTTGCATTGGCGTTTCTTGTTTTTTAACAAACAACCCGCGAAGCGATTAGCTTGTCTGCGGAAAACACCCAGGGTCTCTGCACAGAAAAAAATTGACAAGAACTATGTTCAATAAAACCATGTTATTGAAAACAAATATGAATTTCAATAACATTTGCCATTAACTTAATACAATATTTCGTTTTATGGATTTCTTTCCCATGCCGGCTATTGCTTTTCTTTTCATATATAAGTATTTAAAACAAATTTATCTGATACAAAATAACTGGGGTACGGTTTAGCTGTGGAGAGTATGTTTTACATCCGGGAAGGCCGGGTTCGTATACCAGCCATATCAACATTTTTTTTTTAATATATATATATTTTTTTTTTTAAATAATTTTTTGATCATATAGCGGAATTCTTTATCACAGGAAATTTGAAAACAAAAATTTATTCAATAGCGCGATTCAATAGCATCACTACCACTCAGCCACAGGGGCAAACTGTGGAAGTTTACATCTGTGATTCATTTTGGGGGGAGTTGAAGTACACCCGACTTTGCACTTAAAAAATCTTGTAAGCCATGTGTTTAAGATATAAGCTGTGTTCAGCAAAATAATTTCATTCTACAAATTTCATGAAACATTTCATGGTGTATGTTTTGTCTAATTTCTAGTATGTTTGAAATTTTTTTAGAAAATCTAAAATAACGTTCTTGTATTTAACCATTTTCTTTACTAAACTAAAATTATTTCAATCACTTTGCTAATTCTCATGGTACATATTTAGCTGCACAAAAAGTTTCGCACAATTATCTTTGACTTTTTTTTTCCAGTGATGTAAACATCCGCCGGAGATGAAAACAATATTTACTTAGTCTACAGATACAAAAGTATAATTTATTGATTGATTTTAATTAAAAGTGTTGATTGACGCAGAAGACGAGTTAGAATATTTCACATGTAAATTTAATTTGCTTGTTTGTCCATAGTTTTCTTATATCAACAGTATTTAGAAATTCAATGAAATTTTCATTAATGTCGGTTACTTTGCTCAGAAAACAGTAGAAAATGTAATACGTCAAATAATGTATATAAAAATTAATAGCTGAAGATATTGAAAGATGATATACTATATTTTTCATTCATGTGAAAGTGAACTGACATGAATCAAATTGAAAAGTTCTTGCATGAGTTACTCATCAGCCAAAATTTACTCACGATCCCATCACCAATTTCCAAGTGCATGTTTATACACAATTATATATTTTAAATGCTTTCGAATAGTAATATGTACTACCTGGTTTTATAGAAATATATTCTCTTACATGCAATGATTGAAATCCTTTCCACTTCTTAACGAAATAAAAACAAATGATCATTTAATTGCTTCATTATGCTGCAAAACATTTTAAATAAAAATTTACAAACGATTGACTGTTATGATAGGATAATGTCTAGGAATTTGTTTCCTTGGAGTAAAAAGAGTACCAATAAGTAAGAAAGTAGTAAACGAATATATATTTTTTTGTGCAGCACGAATCGCCTTAAGTTACAAGTTGCAAATATTTGTGCAACTGTTTTTAGCTTTATTTGAGCAGCAGTCATTCATTTGAAAAATACTTTTATTTCATAGATTTTTTATTATTAGGTTTCATAATTTTTTTTTCTGTCATTAAGAGAGAAAAACAAAACAAATTATTTCAGTGCATATTCAGTGAGTTTGTTTTTATTTATTTATTTCGTTTCAGTAGACTAGACATTGCCACATTTCAATATATCATTTTTTTTCAAACTGTGAGTAGCTTATGCCTCCGGCACTAAAAAATCAATCATTTCTGTCTTATAAACTATTTTCTGCACCATCTTTTGACTTTGTCGACTTCGTGCATACAAATATTGCAAATTTCAAAACATTTTTGAATTTATTTTATTTTTAGCGATTGTGGCTAGGCAGTATTTGTAAAAAATTTAAGAAACAACTCCATTTTATGTCTGCATTTAGCAAAATTTATGTACGTTTGAATGTGTCCACTGCACCAACAAGATTTAAATGCTAACTTTGCTATTAAGTGCTTTTATTTTGGTCAACCCATCTATACCAAGTTTCAGCGATACCAGTGCGTTTCTCAGTGTTTGCTCACTGCCTTGAAGACAAAAAGTGGGTCGTCTTCTTTTGCTTATTGTGTAGAGCCAGTCAGTAAGTCAGTTGGATATCGGTTATCGGTTATTTATTTTACAGTTTTCAATTATATACGAAAAAAACGTAAACGATTACAATTACAATTTAAATGGTAATAAATCGTTCGGGCATCTGTTTTGACTTTGACTAAATTGAAAAACCAATTTGCATTCGTTTCAGAGTTATTCATTTAAAGTGGGAATATTGGTTTCATATCAATTGAAACACTAATGAAATAATTCATTTTTGAACGCTTAGTTAAAACAATTAAATATATTTAGTTTTTTAAGCGGATTAAAGTAAAAGCAACAAATTAAAATAAACTCAATATAAAATAAAGCCCATAATAGTAGTATGCTGTTAACTACAGCATGCAATTCAAAGGTTTTAGCAGTTAAGCATATATTATTGAAACAGCAAACATTGTATTTCGTGTGTCATACACACATATATGTATATTAGACCGTCTCAGTATTTACACTTTTTGAACATCGATTTTCTTTATCTACTCTAAAAACCAAGAACTTTGGTGTATAGCACTTAAATATTGAGGAAAGGGAAGTGGTCTCTCAAATCTTTTTTTTTTTGTTTTTTTAGGAAAAAGGATTTTTTCCAAAAATGAAAATATCTTGCTTTAGTCATTTACCTCTAACTCAAGCAGTTCTGAACGGATTTGAACCTTATTGCATGCATTAGAAAGCTTATTACATTCCCTAAATGTTTTTTAAAGCAACATTGCCATTTTGCTCGATAGGTTTTTATTCATAGCATTACAAATTCAAATTTTCAAGTACGAATTTATAATTTTTTTTCATTAATGCTTACCTTTTCTTATATAAAAATTTAACTAGGCAAAATTATTATATTCTGTAAATGCAGTATGGTAGAAAATTTTAAGATAAAGATTTTGGTGTAAATAACAGTAGCATTCTGTGAAGAAAAACTGCAGTTTTAGGCGAAATGCCGAAATGACTAAAGTTGTTTATTTGTAAATTTGCTTCAATTTCATAAACACATTAATATAAAGTAAGAAGAGATTGATATTGGTTTTTTATTTCTTCAAATTTCCAAATATTGTACTTTTGTTGGAGTTTGGATGCGTTCTGTGAAAATGCTCGATGACTTGAATCAAATCATTTTGCTCACTATTTTTCATCACTAGTGTGTTGTTGGCGGTTTTTAGAAGGCCAATTGCGCGCTCAGCAGGGTCGTTAACTACTGTTAAGTTTATTGCAAACAGTTAAATTTTTTTGAAATGTTCATTTTCGGGCCAACAGGAAGATGGAATTTGAATAAAGTCATAATTGATTACAATAATATCGAAAAACATTTTTGTGTTCTCTGACACCAGCTCAACGATTTTTAGGTTAGCTTCTTTGAAAAAACACTTATAACGAAAAAAATTTTGCTGGTCCCTTGGACTATTTAAATCGGATGCCATTTCGTCCAACGTATTTAGTGAGTATCCAGCAATATAGCAAAATATATTTTTCTGTGGCGCAGGCTGCTTTGGATATAATGTCACGCCACTTATATTATTTAAGTGAAATGGCGATTGGCTTATCTTTTTTTGATCCAAGACATTCACTAAATACGTTGAACGAAATGGCATGCGCTTTAAATAGTCTAAGGGACCAGCAAAATTTTTTTCGTTATAAGTGTTTTTTCAAAGAAGCTAACCTAAAAATCGTTGAGCTGGTGTCAGAGAACACAAAAATGTTTTTCGATATTATTGGAATCAATTATGACTTTATTCAAAGTCCATCTTCCTGTTGGCCCAAAAATGAAAATTTCAAAAAAATTTAACAGTTTGCAATAAACTTAACAGAAGTTAATGACCCTTCTGAGCGCGCAATTGGCCTTCTAAAAACCGTCAACAACACACTAGTGATGAAAAACAGTGAGCAAAATGATTTGATTCGGGTCATCGAGCATTTTCACAAAACGCATCCAAACTCCAACAAAAGTACAATTTTAGCAAATTTGAGAAATAAAAAACCAACATCAATCTCTTCTTACTTTGTATTAATGATATATATATGAAATTGAAGCAAATTTGCAAATAAACAACTTTAGTCATTTCGGCATTTCGCCTAAAACTGCAGTTTTTCTTAACAGAATGCTACTGTTATTTACACCAAAATCTTTATCTTAAAATTTTCCGCCATACTGCATTTACAGCATATAATAATTTTGCCTCGTTAAATTTTTTTTATAAGAAAAGGTAACCATAAATGAAAAAAAAATTATAAGTTCGCATTTGAAAATCTGAAACTGTAATGCTATGAATAAAAAACCATCGATCAAAATGACAATGTTGCTTCAAGAAACATTTATGAAATTTAATAAGCTTTCTAATGCATGTAATAAGGTTCAAATCCGTTAAGAAGTGCTTGAGTTACAGGTAAATGACTAAAGCAAGGTTTATTAATTTTTTGGAAAAAAATCTATTTTTCCTAAAAAAAAACAAAAAAAAAACGATTTGAGAGACCACTTCCCGTTCATCAATATTTAAGTGTTATACACCAAAATTCTTGGCTTTTAGAGAAGATTAGGAAAATCGATGTTAATGAAGGAGTTTCGAAAAAAATTTAAAGTGAGACGGTCTAATGTATATACATATTAGGCAGTAAAGTTTTAATTCTTGTTAATTGCCAATAAAATTTACTACAATCTCTTTTCTACATTATGTAGACCGATAAAACTCCATTTAAGTGAACGCCTTTCCTTGGTTTCTTTTCCTGCATAACGCATCGCAGGAAGAAATAAGAACAATATTCCATACAAAGATCGTTGGTTTGATTGAAAAAATAATAATTAGGTCCAAATCTATCACGAAAAGCGTAGTATTAACTCTATCGGGTATGTTCTGTTTTTCACAAAAAATAAAATTATGTGAATTCTCATGGCATTGTTTTTATAAATAAAATTTTTTCTTTTAAATATTAATTGAAAAAAAATTCAGATTTAAGTAATTCCATGTTAAATCGAAAGCAATTTGGATCGACCCTCTCCGATTTCAATGAAATTCACCACACATAGTGTATGGCGGACGAAATTTGATGTAAAAAATTGTTAGACACTTAGGTCATTAGGTTTCCGAAATATGACGTCATGAAAATGAATTAAATCGTCAAAATATGAGAAAAGTGCCTTTACCAAGTCAACTATAACTATAAAATTTTACATGAGGTTATATTGCAGGTTAAAACAAAGCTTTTGGGTATGGTGTTCATTTGAATTTTTTCCGCGAGAAGTTCAAAGGTACTATAACACATCAAAAAATATAGTGCTACTCGTCGGCATTTTTCTTGTTGCATAGTGTTATCGCATTACTCCGCCATTAACATGTAGGCCGATTTTTTATTTGAAAGTATATGCTTGCAGGTTGATCCCAGGGAAATGTAAGTGGACATTGGACGAACAAAGTAGCCTCTCGAAAAATTGAGTATCGCATAAGTCCGCCATTTATGGACCGGTTAACGAAATTTTTATTTGAAAAGTCATGAAAGTTTTGGTACTACGAAAAATTTTGGACGGACACTTCGTCGATTATCCTATAACTTTACCATTTATAGACTTATTTTCGAAATTATTTTCTAATTTGAAATGGTATGCTTATAGAAGCTTATCACAAATTTTACTTGGAACTCGGATGAACAAAGTGTGAGTTAACGCAAAACTCCATAAATTGTGTGCCGACTTTAAACGTTTTTATTTTAGAAGTTATTTCAATAATTTCTGGGAGTAAAATATAAACTATAAATACCCATAATTGCGTCCGTTTTTAATCTGTTCAATTGACTTTTTGTATTGAAGTCGGTTTTTTTGTCAAAATTATTTAAATTTAAAAATATTTTAAAAAAATTCCAAACACTTGTCCGCAGAGTTTTCCATTTCACTATGATGTATTTTGAATGTTACGTCTACCTTGCATAGCGTCTTCATGAGCCATTGATTTGTCTTGACAAAAGTCAAAGTCGATATGAAAAAATAGCACTAACATTTTTCTAATGTTTTTATGTATAAAGTTTAACAAATGTTAGAACAAAATTATGTCTCGTGAACTTACCCGTGTTTACCCATTTTTATCCCCTTAATTATAGAATTTCCCAAAATCCCTTCTTCGTGGATTTGTACCTCAAGATGATGATGATGATGGGCATTGATGATTAAGCCCGCCAGTCAGCTACGTTACTCTTTTATATACATACCTACATATATATATATATATATATATATATATATATATATATATATATATATATATATATATATATATATATATATATATATATATATATATATATATATATATATATATATATATATATATATATATATATATATATTAAGATTCCGTTGATTTATGGCAAGATTCACATCTTTAACAAAAACAAGATTCTTAATTAAGTAACTGATGTTTGAAATTGATTACACCGATAAGAATATATTCGAATTCCTAATGAGAATGCACATAATTTCTTTTAAAAAAAATTTACATAAATTCCCTATTTATAAGCAATTTTCATTTAACAGATCAAATGATCATTAAATAAAACAAATTTAATGTATTTATACAAAAAGTTTTAATTTTAAATTTATGAGACCAGAGCATTCTCCTTGGGAAAATGTACTACCATTTTGGTGTTAAATTAATGTTCATTTCTAACAACATGGACATGTCAAATTTCTAATTAAATATTCACCTCTAATAAAAAATTATCAAAAAGAAAAATAAATTAAAAACCAAATATATTTAATCAGATAATAATCTCAAGCAATCCTTCAGTTTTCTTCTTAACTCATTAATTTAGCAAGTGAAACGAGCTAAAATGTTTTTCAAATCAAACTGTTTTTATTGCACTATTTGAGTCTTAAATTATATTTTTTTCTTGTAACATTTTGAACACATCCACAAATATATGTGCATGTTGTGGTAACTGTAACAATTGTAACAATAATAATAACAATAAAATAATCATCATCATCTAAATAAAAACTTTATAAAAAAATAATAAAGATCGCGTGTTAAGAAATGTTGCATACTTTTATTGTATTTGACTTTTTCTATCAGAAATCTTGGCATGATACAGAATGTTATAGAAAACTTCGAAACACGTACATACAGCCTACTAGAAATACCTTGAGTACATATATTTTTATGTGTATAAAATGCATATTTGTTACAATGTACATCTTAAAAATACAAGTATTTAGTATTAGAAAAAAAGCAAAACCTTTTGTTGCAGTCGTATAGTAATTTTTTTTTCTTATTCCAAGTAATAAGCCGGAAGTTTAGAATGAAATAAAAGATGATTTTAGTTTTTGTTAAGGTATGAAAAAAATAAAAGAAAACATCACGTTAAAAAACATGACGAGTGTTACAATTACAATAATGTATACAGTCTTTCTTTATTTTCTTTTTGTTCATGTTGTTAAAGTTAAAGTTCAATTAAATGTAATAAAAAATTTAGATTCTCGACGTTGGAAACGTTTCAACAAGGCATGCTACTGTCGAGATTTTCACAACTGCAAAAGTACTCAATAATGTTTGCATAATTCTTAGTTTTTTTTCTGATAAACATGCCAGAGAAAGTCTAAAATTGTATGGAAAATATTTTTTCAATTGTATATAAATTTAAATACCCTTTTTAGTGCCCCTCCTCGAAGGCATTAAAAATCAAGAACAAGTTAATTCAATATCCAATAGCATTCAGTTCACAATGTCTCTGTATATGGTAAAATGAAGTACTTAAAATTATAATCAATGTGTCAACCAACCGAACAGTCAGAAACGAAATAACTTGCTTGAAATAAGTACATAAAATAAAATCAACTTTTAAAGTACCCAATAACTAACAACGAAGCAACACAAGAAATTAAAATTAAAGCAGAACGTTGAATGAATGCATTTTCTCGTCTGTTGAACAAAAATATATTTCATTGAAGTCAGGAAACAATTACCTAAAAGCATGAAAATTTGCCAATAATGCCATTTCAATCAACGATCATCATAAATAGTTCATTGGAAGTTGTGAGATCTTCGTTGCCCTACAAAAAATCTTAAACAATTATTTTAAAAAAAGTTTCAATTCTTTTGTTATACTGATTGCAACATAAAGGTTCATATCGATGGTTATTAATTATTTTCTTTATCACCTGTTTACCAAAAGCCAACACCGAAGGCTACACTTTTACCGTTCTGCAAAGTCTCGGTTAATAATGACAATGACATTTTTTCTCAATTTCATTTTACTTTGTAGCTTGTAGGACAGCAACATGTTTTCCATGTGATTGCATTTAAAACAAACAATGTTGTTAGAAAACTTAATATTTTCTATTCAAGCCATGTAACCACTATGAAGAAATATCAACAGAAACAAGAAGCTCCAGCGATGACTTCAATGGCACAATAAATTAAACAATTTCATATGAATTTTCTTAATATTATTCTTTGATTTTATTTTTCTGTATATTTTTATAATTTTAATTCAAGTTTGCTGCTAGCTGCTGTTCGCTAGAGATAGAAAAAAAGAAAGAAAAAGAAATACCTACCAGTTCATAAAGTGTATAACAATTTAATAGTCACCGGTTGTTTGGCTGCTAACGCTCGAGTATTGTTATGAAAATTTCAATAAATTTATTCAAATAAATTTCAAATTTAAAGTTCTTTTAGTAAATGGAAGCCCAGCAAAAATGAAATAGTCAGGTATGTGATGGAAATCGATTCCGAAAACGAACCAATTTTGAAAGGTGTTTTTTTAATAGAATTTCTTTATTAAAAACAATTTTATAACAAATATTACAAAAATATTTCTTTATTACAATAGAGTTGTAACAAAAAAAATTATAAAAATATGATGAAAAGTGCGTTAAAAGGGACTTTCAAAAGTGCTTCGTTTTCAAAATCGATTTCCATCACATACCTGAGTGTTTCATGATTTCTTGATCACTTGTTTCTTCGAATGCATTCTGAATGACATCGTAAATCGCAAATAAAGATACAGTTTTTGAACTCATTAAAAACGTATGCAATTTCACTAGGTAATATATTGCATAAAATATCCACTGAAAAAAACATGCAAAAACGGAATTAAATCATCACATTGACATATTTTCACAAAACAAGTTTTAGCTCCAACAAAAAATAAGAAGGCAATAGATCAGTGGTAGAGAGTGTATCTTAACAGTCAGAAAAGCATGGTTCGTATCCCAGCTGGGGCAATATTTTTTTTATTTCATTTGTTTTATATTTACATGAAAAAACGTCATCGAATCAGGGAACTTGCATAGGTTCAATTCATTCATTTTAATGACGAGCATGTTCTCTAAATTTTCATTTAACACTTGATCTCCAATGCATGTATCATCATGCATGTTTCACCTAAATCGAACCAATGCGTCATCACTTGCACCCATGATTATACACATGATTTTTCGTGTTATTTTTTGCTGGGTAGTATATGAAAGGTTTTCTTTATAAACTTTTGCATAGAATTTCATAATTACCGTCGTGAATGTGAGTGTGTTTGTTTTCTTTTCATTAGCATCGTAAAATGTTGAGCATGAAAAATTACCTTTAATTGACATACTTACAACGATTGTAATAAATTGAACATTTTATTATCGATTATTATCATATCGATTTTCTCTAGAAGCATCGAAACGATCATTATTATAATTCTGGATTGTTCTATAGAATATTATATTACTGCGGTTGAAATGTCAGCAAACAAACATATAAAAAATTGATTACTACACGTAACAATGTTTTCGATAATTATGCTGAACCACAAGAGAGATTATGCCTGAGTCAACGTGCCATATAAAATGAGATTATACGAGTATACTAGAAATACAATACACGTGATTAGTACAACATTTTTTTAAATGATATTATTTTCAATAAAAATAATTGATATTATATTCAATAACTAATTTGAACAGAACGACGCACACTGGCACATTTCACGAGAAGGCGGCCAAATGTCTATAATTTTGCAAAAATTTGTATTTTTTCGTGATTTTTTTAGACTAACGAAATTTTAAGATTTAATTCATAATTTAAGATTTGAGATTTGAATTTTCACATTTAAGTTAAACCCTTATACTCCACTTTTAAGAGAATTATAGAAGGTAAAATAAATACTCTCATCGACTTAATTTCGTCTCTGAAGGAGTATATCGTACGTTTTTATGATTTACTAGCTAATACCCTACTCGTTAAAGTCACAGTTTGACTTATATTGGAGGTGCCACACCCCTTAAAAATTTTAAGAAGAAGAAATTTCAATGTAAAATCACCGAAAACCAGGTTAATTTAAAAATTTTCGGTAGGTATTTTGCTTCATAAGTGTTTTATATTAATTCAAGATGATTTCCAATAATCTTAAAAGAACATTTATCCTTGCGAGTTAACTATATTTCAATATTCCAGTACAGTTAAATCAAAATGAAGTTGATACTGAAATAATACGAAAAATCATGTTGAATTAAAGTTATTTCAAGTTGAAACAATGTGAATTTTATGTTGGAAGAACACGAAGAATCATGCTGAATCAAAGTTATTTTAAGTTGAAACAAAGTGAATTTGATATTGAACCTACTCGAAGAATCATGTTGAATTAAAGTTATATCAAGCTGAAACAACATGACTTTAAATACCATCGTATGTAAAATTAATTTTATTTTAATTGTTTAAAATTAAAATTACAGTCATGTTGATGTAAAATAAAATATGACGTTCATAACAAAGTTGTTTTAACAGTGATAAATTTAAAATCAAAGAAATTTAAGGTTAGATTAATAATATTCCGTTTAAAATTAATATGAAACAATCTTAGTTTTAAACCAGCAGCAGTAAATTTCCGCTGGCAATTCGTTTTTTGTCGTCTATTATACATAGACGACATATGTAAGAATAAACAATAACAAGTCACACAACTAAGCACAACAGTGAACTGTAACAATCAACAAAGCAAATAAACACTAAAACACTTAAACGACAAATTATTTCTAGTAAATTTGATATACCCCCTTATTCCGTAACTATTTATCGACGTCACGTCAAGACAATACTAAAAAATTGGCACACTTCTACTTGTCATCGACAACATTTTACTATTACTGATAGCCACTTACTATACTCTAAGGCATAGAAAATGGAAAGAGGCTGTTAATACTAGTCGATTTTTGTCGACAGCGAGTATACCAGTGCCAATATTTTGGTATTGTCTTGACGTGACGTCGACAAATGGTTACGGAATAAGGGTGATGATTTCCAATCAAAGATGCGTCATGTTGGTTTTACATGCCTTGTTTTCAGTGTCTAGGTGCAGAGAATGAATGGGTGCACAAAGCTTTGTCGTTTGAGATATACGGTCTGACCGCGTATAGAATACGAACAAACAGAAAATTTTTATGTAAAGTCTATTTATACGAAAATAGTTTTTTTAGATACATATTTTCTTCTTATATATGGGGACTAGTTTTAACAGATATTTTTACCTTTACTGTAAGAGAAAATTTTTTCGTTTTCGAGATATCAACGTTTGAAATTAAAATTTTTTTCTAAATTTTTTTTTTAATTTTGACGAAATAAGAAGAAATGTCAGAGTAAATTTTTTTGATATATCGTCTCGTTTTCGAGATATCGCCGTGGGAAGCTTTTTGCTTAAAAACCTAAATAAAAGGTAGTCTTGGCGATAGAAAATTTAAAAATATGAAGAAAACATCGTAATCTGTAGTATTACAGCGTTGTTTTTGGAAATTCCATGGTGAAGAAAATCCTTAAGCCGGTGCGAAGGCCGGGTAGGCAGAAAATCATTCTTCTGCGAAGCCTCTATAGGACATACATAGATGGGGGAATTATAAAGCTCGGCCAAAGGCCGGCTAGCCCATAAATCATTCTTCAAAAAAGCGGCTGTTGGACATACGCGGCACTTAAGGGTATTTTGCCAAACTAGCCGAACATTATTTTTTTTTTAGTTTATATTGCTTCTGAAAAGTTATTGAGTGACCCTAGATCGATGAATCTTGGCAGAAATATATCTTATGGTCATAAGCTGTTAAAGTTTGAAAATAAGAAAAATAAAAAAAAATCGGGCTAAGGGGAAAAAGTTCCCTTCAGAAGAGCTAATCCTACCTCTGAAAAATGCAATTTTCCTATAATTTTTTTTTTGTTTTCCCATACTGTTAACGTCGCCGAAAGTTCAAAAACCTAAACTTGGACCAAGGAGATCGTAAAATGCCATTTTTCTTCTCCGCCACCTTTTGTGGGCGGTGACATAAAACATTATTTGCAAAAATAATGTAAATATTACGCCTTAATACAATAGAAATTTAATTTTTGATCTTTTATGGACAGAGGAATGCATCCCACCTTCCGGAACGTTCGTGTAAAAAAAAATATTTTTTTGCTAAATAAAGAATATTAATAAAAAGAAAATTTTGTAATTTATTACTTTATAGTATTTAATTTATCTAAACTTATTTATAATAGTAACAATAAATTTTATTTAAAATAACAACTACTTCATATAAAACAATTTATCTTTGGCACTAACATGATGATGAGTGCCATGGTTCTTATTCGTCTGTTTCATCAAAGTCCTCTTTCAAATCGGAATCCTCTTCAGAGTCATGTACAGGTGGAAGCATCAAAGAAATTGCTTCTTTCGTAGAGGGTAAAGACCTTTTATGGAGTGGTCTTATGCTTGTAATCAGTGGGTCAGAGCTGAGCAAAAGCATATTAATAATATCTATGTTATACTGAAACATTCAAAACTTTCTAGCAAAATTTTGCTATAAAGCCAGAAATCTTTGTTTCATGCCTCAGCCGCTCTTCCGCTAACAGCCCAATAGGCAATAATGCCTCATTCATAACAGTTGCGCCATGTATGGAATGAAATCTTGTGTATTGTAGGCGTCATAGGATTGAAATTCTTTAAACACTGCTTATTGCTGATATATCACCATCTCCTTGACATTTTGAAACTTCGCACAATTTTGTAACTAAAAGTTTGCAATTTCTCTTCATCGGGCTTAGCATTAGATACCTGTACTATTTGGAATAACACTAATATTGTATATACTTTTTCCATTTTAATCTCGAAGCTTCAAAAGAGTTCTGATAACGATTTTGTGTAATAGCCACAATATAGTAAGAAACTGAGTTCTTTTTTTAATATTTTGTTTTTGTTTTTAATAGTTTTAAAAATTATTTAAAACAGCTACCAAAATATTTGATGACAAAAAGGTTTCATACTCATATGTACCTACGCAAGATAATCAAAAACAGATAAAGTGAAATTTGCAACAAAATAAAATGCGCAAAACGCGCAACGTAGAGAATTAAAATTTTGTAGTGACTTATAAAATTTTTAGGATCGGGACTGCCTTCGCTTTCAAAAACTTTTTAATTTTTTTTACAAAAAAGTGAACAAGAAAATAATTTTTTTTTATTTCGAACGAATTTTTTTATCATAAAAGTTGTAAATAAAATGTTTCTAACAATCAGTTGCTCAACTCACAACCTGCAGCCCGTTTCTCAAAAAGTACAAGTTACAAATCTACAAGAAAATACACACAAAACAACAATACAATTTGTAAAAGTATTGTTGTTTTATGTATATTTGACTTGTAGATTTGTAACTTGTAGATTTGAGAAACGGGCACCTGCTGTAAGTGTTGTAGATTACCAACAACATTTAACGATCTACAACAAATACAACAGATTGTGAATTGGCCAGATATAAGCAGCTATGTAATATCTTTATTCGTTTAGCCACAAAAAATATATTTACTTAATTCACAAAACCTCTTGTATAATAATATCGAGTGTATTCTAGTATTAAATACAATAGTGTAAAATTTTGGTGATTTTCATATAAACATGAAACAGCCTTGTACACTTTTATTTCATATGTTTTGAAAAAGTCAAGTATTGGTATGTACTCTCAGAGAGTATTTGTATGTATCTTGTTCTTCTTTTGTCCATCAATGCAAGATACAAGCCGATACACTATACACTGGGTGTTCACAAACAAATAAAAGAAAAGTGTATTTGATACAAAATAGATAATATAAATTGTATGACTTAAGCGATTGTAAGCCTCTCAAATCCGTAACAAGCCAATAAACTCAACTTTCCTGACTTTAACAGTGTCCAAAAACGACTAATCTCAAGCAAAATCCTTGAAAATTCACTAAATGATGCAGAATTTTATTGCCTGTCGACAAAAAATTAATCTTAAGCGAAGCTGTTGTTGGACATACATAGTTGAGAAAATCCTTAAGCCCGTCCGTAGACTGGCTAAGCAGAAAATGTTTACTCAGTGATGCCTGTATTTGATATACCTGGAGCAGAGAATCCATTAGCTCGGCGGAGGGTCTGCTTTTATAAAAATAAGATAAATGAACAAACGTAAAAAAACAAATTTGGGTTTTTTGACATACGTGAAGTGTGGATGATCGTTCATAATGCACAATCACCAAAAAATTTCAATAATGTCGAAACTACCAAATCAATGAACAATTACCCAAATTGGTTTTATAAATTTTTTGGGCGTTTGTGGTTTGGACAACTTTTTATGGCCAATTGTTCATTCATTCAGCGTTTTTTGGGCGATTATCCACACTAAACTTGGACAATATGACACAATGAATAATGATCCAAATAAATGAGCCATCTGTTATTTTCCAATTTGGTTCATTATTCACAAAATTTTGGGCGATTTGCACCATTTTTTGGGGCTTTATTCATTATGAATAAAAGTAAAAAATCATTTAGCGATGGCTCATCTTGCTGCTTTGTGCGATTGTTTTTAGGCTATTATTCGTGAAATCATTGTTAATTAATTAAATTCTTTATCGCTTTTATTAAAACTATACAAATAAGTAATTTCTTTGAATTTTTTAAATAAATTTGTTTCAGTGTAGTTATTGCACATTAAGAACTTAATGTATTTTTTTTTTGTCAATATTTAGCACAAACAAACTTAACATTTTAAATGCAAAGTTCATTTTTTTATCTTGAAATTATATTCTTAGCAAAACTAATAAATAAAAATATTATATTGTGAAAGTGGCACACCTTCTACTAACTACAGCAACTTGCAATTACTATGGTCTACAGTAGGCCGTAAATATAAATTCAACAAATTTTAATTTTAGTTTTGACTTTATTATATTTTGGAGTGGGTAGCTTGGAACAATTTCCCAGTAAATCATTACGAAACCTAGTTTTACAATGAAAAATTAATGGAAAATTGTTAACAAAAACATTAAGTTTTGCTTACCACTGTTCTTTTCTTTTTTGCAAAATCATAAACACTTTTCACACCTATACATATATGTGCATTAGGGCGGAGTGAAAATGGTAGAAAAAACATTTTTTCATATTTGTAAATCTCCTGTATTGTTAATCGGTGATTCTTAAACCTTAATTCACGCCGAATATAAAAGATCGTCGACTTTATTTAGAGGTGGCGCACGACGGGTGAAATTTTTAAAAAATTTACTACATATTTCCTTTTTATTTTTAATTCCGCAAAAATTTTTTTTCTTATTCCTGACTCTTGATACACTCAAGCAATAGAAATGCGCGTAAATGTGCTGTTAATATATACATAACTCCAAATACGACGTATTTAACCCCCACTAGCTCTACTTAACGATTCTTAACAAAGTTTTAGCACAAACTCTCAGCTCCGCAACAAGTTTGAAACCCCTTAAGTGCGTTACGTAATATGTGAACAGATCCAAAAATCTTAACTTAGGCTTCAATATCTGCCTGTAGACTGAGGGAGCTAAAAAAAATGTTCAGTATGTTTCAGACTATAGAGCATCGATTCATAACACAGGAAAATTCAAATTAAAGAAAAAAGTTTTTCGCTCCACCCTAATGAACATACTTTACACTTACCTTCTTATACGCATTGTTGTATTTGTGCAAAAGAAGGTGGAAAGAGCCATCAAATGCTCGTGTTAAAGAACGATTAAAGTTGATTTATGACGTTGTGCTAAAATAGCTTTAAATGCTTCTTTAAGTTAATATGTTATTTCTATTGTTGCATATATTTTTTACGTTGGAAATATTTACAAAAAGCGTGTAGAACTAATAATGCCAAAAGCAAAACCTTTTAAAATTTTTTAAAATAAATTATATAAACTAATAAGTACAAAGAAATATTATTTTCTACTTTATCTCTAGATGAAATTTTAATTGAATTTCGGAAAATTAAAAATTGTTTAAAAAGTAAAAAAAAAATCTAACACAAAAAGAACTGAAATTACAATTTGTATTATGAAAACCATTACCGGCCGTGACTTAATCAAAATTTACTTAACCATTGTTTTAGTTTTTAATTCTGTCTCAATTTTCTTTGCTTTATTATTATTAAAGGTACTTACATCCAAGTCCTACTGATTATTGTTGATTGTAGCCTAAAAACTACTGAAGAAATATAAATTGTGGTAATAGCAAATGAAGCAACAAAGGCATGTTGCAAAAGAACTTGGCCAGTATATCAGTCTTGCAACTACTTTTTAGCCAAAAACAATGTAAGAACAAAGAAAAAAAAAACTTAAACCAAATTGGTTAAACCAGGAAAAAAAAGTAAAAACTTCATAAGTTCACGATTCAATATCGATCGATTACTTCCGTATTTAATGCTTATGGCCATTTTTTTCGACACAGTCTACTGTTTCTGTCTATAGGTTGTTGGTATGGTTTTGTTTAATATGGAATGGATTATCTTGAAGTATCTTAAAACACTCCAAACTGAAAGAAAAAAATTAAAATACATTTGTTTTGTTAAAATAATTCTATTATTGGATATTATACACCCTATTTCATATTAATAAATAAACTTTATATTGGGTGATTCATTTAGACGTTTGTTTTGTAATTGTAAATAAAACACTTTAAATAGAACTGGATGACGGAATATTAATTATGATCTGAAAGAATAACATCTGACATTTACTTTTTAAAAATAATTTCATTTCAATGTTGGTCCCGGCTACGCTGCTGGTGATCAATTCGGAAGGTTAAATTTTTTATCACTCTTTCCAGCATTCACAGAAATAAGTAAATTTCATTATCAGTAAAGAGGTTCAATGAAATCGTTGAGACATTTTTTATGAATTTACCTACATCCCAGTAAAAAATTTTCATGGTTTTTGAAGCACTAAGGCAATAAAGCGCATAATAATGCGCTTTAAAAGAAGAGCTTATTGCAGAACAGTGAATGCATATGAAAGAAACTATACAAAGAAAAAAAAGATTTTTCACTTCTGATACAATGCAGGCTCTTAAGCGAGAAAGTTCCATATACCTAGAGTTAGTGCTGAAAATGCTGATGATTTTCAGCGCTTCAAAAAGCGCTTTTTGTATCAAAAATGTAGTACTCCAAACCGGGAACTCACCATACAAAAATTAGAAGCGATATCAGCAGGTTCGTAAGCACTACGTTTATTCTCTCATAGTAAAAACCTGCTTTATTAGAAGCAATTTTTTCTTTACTATTTTTGGTCAAACCAGGGAGAATCAAAAGTAATCAGGGAAAAATCAACATAAGCTTAATTATCAACGTACATAAGAACATAAGAACTTAGTTTTTAGAAACTTCTGCACTTCATGTGTATCTTGCTTATCACCAAAATTTATCATTCACAATATTATTACAGTAGTGGAACGTACTTTATTCAAAAAGTTTTCTGTACAATTAGTTTTATATTAATAAATATTTAATTGCATGTGATTGCAATTCATACAAACCTTTCGTGAAATTTTAATACGAGAATTAAATCTGCACAAAATTTATCATTCACAATATTATTACAGTAGCGGAATGTATTCCATGTAATCACTTTTATACTAAACATTTAAAATTCTAAGCAATCTTATTTTTAACCGATTCTAACATTCAATTAAAAAACTAAATACGCATTAATACTGAATTATAAGTACCAAAAAAGTACATGCACAAAAATAACAGACACACACACACAAACACTCAAACTATTCTGTACGTAAAATTAGCTGAAATTGTAATTTAAAATGTATGAATACACATTTAAAATCAGTGGTGTACTGGATAGTACGTTAGACTATCAAGCGGAAGGTCACATCTTCAATTTCAGCAAAGGTCATGTTTTTTTTTAATTTCTAATGTTAAATGCATAAAAATGAGTGAGATTATGTTAACTTCATGCTGCTTGCTGGCATACTATGCTTTAGCCGGGTGGTTAGTACGTTGGATTTCAAACCTGAAGGAGCTTTGTTCGATACCCAGATGAAATTAAAATAACGAACCGTGAGTAAAAATAATAAAATAATAATTGAAGATACGAAATAATAAGCCTTTTAACATTTAAAAAAGAAGCAAAAGTCATTTAGTTTTACGGAACTTGGGGCTGATTATATAACAGTAAAAATAGCAGAAACTGGGAAACATAGTTCTGAATGCTGCCCTTCTTTATAGCTAGGTATGTTAACTACTTTCATTATAGAACCAAAAAATTTAAAATTGCATTATTGTATAGCTAAAAATTAATTGAAACACCTTTGCCGTGTGTTGTTGAATGATAAAAAAGTCATCACTTTGCGTTGGTGTGAATAATATATTAAAAGTATTGCCTATATAAAATGCAAAATTTTTTTTTCCAGAAAAGAAAATGCCATAAGCTTGCCTGTTTTTTTTAATAAAATAAAAACTTTCGTTAGGAAATTTATATTGCAGACAAAAACAAATTTGAGTTTTTTTTATTTTTATTTCAATATAAATTCACAAACGAAAACTTTAATTTTTTTTTTCAAAAACGGGCAGTAAGTATATTGGTCCACTCCAATAAGGCATAATAAGGCCAATCGAAGGAAATAGTTAAAGTAGTTTTGAAAATTGGCGAAGTTGGTCTTTGGTACATATATTTACAGAAACAAAAGAGTTTCCTTGTTTTTGGGATAGGTCTGTGACTATAAAATTTAGTAAACATTTCTGCATATAAAAGTTAAAGTGCATTATCAAGATAACGGTGTGTTCTTCGACGTATACTACTCTTTAAACCGCCATCCAGGCTCACAAGCTGGTTCTACCAAATAAAATTTACAATTTGTTTGAAAGGCTATTAAACTACGCGTCGCTTTAATCGGATTTAAAGTCAATGAGTTTGTTAAAACTCCAGTTTGAACCAATGAAAATAAAAGAAATAAAAACCAATTAGAATTGGAAGATATTGTTTATTTAAAATTTTTTTGAGGACGAAAGATCTTACCAGTATGAAAGATGAATTCACAAGAAGGCAAGTTATTTTTTTTTTTGTTCTAGCGGAAACAAGTATCTGATCCTTAGTCCGACATTTTGACAGATAAAATAAACCACTATTGCGTTAGAAAGAGATAAATTTATAGGTATCTTCGAAAGTTATAAAAGTTAGAATGCAACACTTAATGTGACATATATTAGGGAAGTTCCATATTAACAGCGTTATAGTAGAGAAAATTAAAAAAAAAATACTATCATTTAACTTTACCAAATAATTGATTAGTAAAAAACTAAATTAAAAATATTTGATAAAGGATTTGCCAGTAAATTAAGATGCTAGACCTGCCGTTTGGTCCACTAAAAGTCCGATCAAAGTGAATTAGCCACTATTCGTAGCCTTTCAACCACGATGTAATTTTTTTTCATTCGAACCAGCCTGTGACCCTGGATATCACTTTAAAGAGTAGTATACATCGAAAAACACAAATGTACTGTTATCTGGATAAAGAACTATAGGAAATTTTTCGAAAGTGAGCATTTTTTTGGTGAATTCCTCTATTAGGTAGATTTAATCAAAATAATTGAAGCGACGTTAAGTTAAACTAATAGAACTATAAAGCCTTTTATCATTTGGACTTCCAAAACAATTATAGTAGATGATAGACAGAACATCATCACAGTTCTCTAGGACAATCAATTATCTTCCGAATTGGCAATATTTCAGCAGCAAATGTTTGCAAGTTTGTTTAAAAAACGCATTTCTCTGGGTAACTCAACGTACTAACATCGAAAATATTTACTGTATGAGGAAGAAATCAAAAATCTATTAATCTAAAATGTAAAATCTATTATTATAAGTTATCATTCCAAAAAGTTGGTCTTAAGTAAAAAATGTTGGCAAATATTTTTGTAGGAAATTTTGTCAACTTCAAGTTTTTATGCAGAAATTACCGCTAAAAGTTACAGTTTCAGACCTATGAGCAAAAAACTAAAAAAATTTCGCTCGACAAAAACGGGACTCTTTAGTTTCTTTAAATATATGTACAAAGGATCAGCTCTGCTAATTTTTAGAACTCCGGGAATTATTTCCTTTGATTTGCCTAAGTAAATTAAATACAGGGATTATAGTATTTTGATATATTAAAAAAAAACACGGACAAAGAAAAAGTTAGCTCTGCAAAATGAGCCTATATTATGGTTTTGATGAGCTTGCGCTGCCTATGCCTAAAGTTATATATATATATATATATATATATATATATATATATACTTACATAGTTCTTTCAGTTTTCTCACAGCTAGAAATCGCAAAATTTTATAAAAGAAAAACAATATTTTTCATAGTTTTGGCATGATTTTCAGATTAAAATTTAGATAATTTGGGTAAATATGAACAGCATTAAGAACACAGTCAAATTAGGGTTTCACTGCGGAATGAGAGATAATACGATCTAAATTCGTACACAGCTTCATTTTGGTGTTCTAAAAGCTGTCTCAAAAGTCTCATACAATCTCGTGTCTGCTCCGTAAATTATTCAAAGTCCAAGGTCACTAAAATCAATGGTGAAAGGTCACAGAAGTCGAACGGCTTGTTTTCAAACTTTTTCAAACAAAAGTTTCACTAAAAATAAATTAAATGTTCAGTAAATGTTCTGTCCATAATCTATGAATTGTTTGTTTGACTTTTATTTAGAACGCAAACACCAACAACAAAAAACAACCCCGATGACGACATACACACAAATAACAACAACAATCATAGCAAGAGGAATGCAATTGTACCAAGTTTGATTACAAAAGATTTTTGAGTGAATCGATTATTTAATATCGTTGCATTAATTCTCATTCAAGTTTTTAGAGTATTTAGATAAATATTCAGACTTCAACATATATAACAAAGTGAAATCTCATAAATTCTTAATTGATGATGATGATGACACAGACAAAAATTTTGTTTGTATTTATTTTTGTTTGATTAAGTAAATTATTTTGCTTAATAATTGTTAGCATTTTTAGACTAATTGTTTATTAAATTCAGACAGAAATATTGTTTTATATTTTTCAGAAAATCATTTTTGTTTGATTTAGTAAACTGTTTTGGCTAGTAACATCGAAATCAGCATACTCAAATTATCTTTACCAGTATGGCGCTCCGCTTGGTGCAAAGAAAAATTGCACAGTGTAATTATCATTTAAAAGTCACATCAGAAATGGTGTATACTGCGTCAAGTCGTTAAATATCTGAATAGATTTTGTTAAATTAAATGTTTTTTGTGTATTAGTTTCAGTATTTTGGACCGTGAATAATATGATAACAGTCACATGAAGGTAGATAAACGGTAGGAAAAAAGCAAAATTGAGAATGAGTGTGTATGAACAATTTTTTGATCAGAATCCTATATAAGCAAGTCGTCACAGAGACTTACTGTTTTTATCTTCAAAACTAGTGACAAACGAAAGTTTTCACCCTTAACGACAGCGGTGATTTAAGCAAAGATAATACAAAAAAAATATTTCCTATCTTTCTTAAAAGATCTAGCCTAAATCTGTCCAGCAAGAAGGGTGACACAATAACTTTTTAGATCAATCAAAAGACGATTGATTTTTATTATTCACATACAAACGTTGATCTTTTTTCTGCTTGTAATGTCAGAATTTCGACGGGAGCTTATCTTATTTTTTAAATAGGATGTTTTGTGGTTTTTGTTTTAAGTCTTTTATTTTGTATTGTTGTAGCTTCCTTTTATGTACTGATTGACTTGGATATTTTAATGTTGTTCTATTTTCTTTGGCGCATGGCTAGAAGATTTTTAATGCACGTTTATATTCTAAATGTAAATTTCCAATATCAAAGAAGTGCTGATACAGCAATCAAAATAATGTAAGATTGTCTGTCCCTCTGTTTTATTCATTTTATATTTATTTATTTGTAGGAGTTTCATGCTGTATAATCTTAGAAACCATTTCTGTGGTAGCACAATAATCATTGAGAGATTTTCTGTTGTATTAACATCCAAACTAAAATTCAACTTGAAATTTTCAATTATTTCTTTTCTGAGTGAATGAATCTGTACTTATGAGTTTTTATCACAGTTCAAAGAACTTCATACATCGCTAGAACATCTAAAAAAGTTATGTTTCGCTCAAAAGATACTACGGATAGTGATGCTTAGGATATGCGCATAAATAAAGTCGTTTATATTAAATATATAAAACGCGGTCTTCGGCTTTTCCTGATCTTATAGATGTAGTATATCTGTAACATAGATACGAAATATTTAGTATATTCTCTGGTAAATTATATTTCAGTACATATATTTACAGTGTCTAAAAAACTGTAATCATTTTCATTTCATTTGAATTTGCTTCTGTTTTCGCTTTTGAAAAATACAACAGTTTCAGTCAAAGCAAAATTGCAAAACGATTTATGAACAATTAGGCAGCACTTTCAACAGTCGATGATTTGAAAAGTTTGAATTTGATTTGCTTTTGCTTTTGGTTAGTATCGCAAGTAAAAGCAGAAGCAGTCTATATATTTGTGCAAATCGCAAACTGTCATAGTCGAAGAAGCAAAAACTCTTGCTTTTAGAAGTTGTAAGCAATCGAAGTGAAGTGCTTTTTGTTTTTGCTTCTTATCTTATGTGCAAAACAACAACAAAAACGTGACAAAAGCCACAAAATAGTTGACTGAACCCACCAAAATAAGACATGCAAAAAAAAAAGTTAAAGCATGGGTTCTAATTAGGGATGTAACGATACGCCGTTTTGCCGATCCGATACCGATACCGATATTTAAAAATAAATATCGCCGATACCGATTCCGATACCGATACGAATATTGAAATTGAGTTCAATATTCGATCAACATATTTAGATCAACAAAACTCAAGTGCAATTTTTTTTTATTATACAAAATTACATTGTAAGATTTGATTTGAATTGATTTTAACCCAGTATAAAAATTGGAAGTAATTTTTAAGGATCTACAATTTCTTTGCTTCCAAAAAATCTATATTAAAAATATGCAGATAATTAGTAGAAAAGTAGAAAGTGGTTGTAAGCTCATCTGGTCTTTTTTGTCAGGGCGTAAACAATTCGTTCAGGTAGGTCAGGAAATATCGGGCACTATTCCGGTTTATCGTGGTGTACCTCAGGGTTCCATTTTAGGTCCTCTTTTGTTCCTTTTGTATGTGAATGACGTATTTAGCGTATTAAATTTTTTAGATGCTTATACTTATGCTGATGATATTCAACTCTTAGCATCTTGTGATCTAATGACCGCTAATGCTGCCGAGGAAAGAATAAACTGGGAATTAGCGTGCGTAGAGAGGTGGTCCAGGGAAAACTTTTTGCAGTTAAACCCTACGAAATGTAAAATAATGATATTTTCTAAGCAATCTCTTGCATTGGATATTGTTATTGATAATGTACTGTTGGACTCTGTTTCTCATTATAAGACTCTTGGTGTTATTTTAGACGACAAGTTAACATTTAACTATCACATAAATTCTGTTATTTCCCGCACAGCTTGGACATTGAGAAGACTATATAATGTTGCTTGTTTTTTGCCCATTACAGTAAGACGCCGAGTTGCTATGTCATTATGCCTGCCGTTGTTTAATTATGGTATTGAACTTGTTTCTGGTTCGTCATCCCTAAATATGGAAAGACTTAGAATTTGCTTTAACAGGGTTATTCGTTATATTTTTAAAGTTAGGGTTGGGGAACATGTTTCTCACTATCAGACGGACTTGCTTGGCTGTAAGTTTGATCAATACATCAAACTAAGACAGCTGCTCTTTTTCTATAAAACTGTTAAATATGGATGTCCGTCATATTTGGCAGAAAAATTCCATTTTGGCGTCTCTGGTAGAACACACTCTATGGTCTGTCCTGCACATGTTTCGCTGATGATGGAGAGATCCTACCTAGTTAGGACCTCGCGATTATGGAATACAGTTATACCATATCAAGACCGCCGATTCAACCACTCCCTATCTGCTTTTAAAAAGATTTGTCTCTCATACTTATAATGCGAATAATGTTATTTTGAAGTTTAAGTTTAGCGATCCGGCATATGTCAGCAACGCAATATATCCTTTTCAATTTTAAATTTTGAGTTACTTACTTGGTTCTACTGTTGTTCTCTACTGGATAAAGGCATATATTGTGTTGTTTGATTTAATCGTTAGTTTCTGTTAATCGATCTTCACTGGTATATGGTACTGTGATTTCGCTCACAGACAAACTTTTCAACTATTGTATACGTATAGATCTTTTCTTTGAGTATGTGCAAAAAATCAGGGGTTTTCTTTTCTTACTAATATCATTTAACAGGATATTTCTAGTATAATAATATATTGTTTATAAATATTGTTGAATATCATACACTTTATTGGATTATATCACTTTACATAATTAATTACACACGTACATTTATATAATGTTGTAGACTAGTCAACTTGGCCCTACGGGCTTGCGACATATTTTTTTAATAAATAAATAAAAAATAAAAAAAAGCAAGAAAAAATTTTTAATTCCTTTATAATTTTAAAAAATACTCGCCATGCTTTTTAAGAAATCGATTTTTTAAAGGACATTTATCAACTAAAATTCTTTTAAATAACTTAATAGCTTAATTATTAAAAGTCTTCTAAGTTTATATTTATTCACCTAAATTTACATGAAAATAAAGTTTTGAGTTTAAATTCGCATAAAAAAAATTGTGAAAATGGGTAATTTTTATCCTTTTTCCTTGAGGAAAAATCATTATAGAACACCGAAAAAGAAATTTGTCCTAGCATCGCTTCCGATTCGGTGATTGGTAATCGAAAAACAGAACTTCTTGCAATGGCAAGGATATGTAAAGCTAATTAGAAATTATTCAAATACTTCCGGATCGAATTCTACATTTTCATGACTTCTTTGGAGTGTCTTTTTTTGCTGGAATAAGATTTAAAAAACAACGACTTGAATTTGAATTCATGGTAAAATTAACAAAAAATAAATATTTTTTTACAAAATAACAGCATAAAATATTATTAGTTTTTAAAATTGATATTAATAAGATTTAAAAAATAACGAAGTGAATTTAATTCATGTTAAAATTGAACAAAAATAAATTATTTGTTAAAAAAAACTCTGAAAAAAATTTTTAAAGTATCGTCGTATCGACAGTAAAATATCGCCGATACCGATGTATCGGAAAATCTGAAGTATCGCCGATATATCGGTATCGGTATCGGTATTCGTTACATCCCTAGTTCTAATGATACTGCATGCGTTTAAATTCGGGGGGAAAGGCCATGATTTTAAGATTAGCATGTCATTGGAGGTCATGCGTTCACATAAACTGTGTTAAATATAAGTTGTAATAAAATATACTACGCTGAACAAGGTTTTTTGTTTAAAAGGTGATTAAATTTGCTATTTTGCAGTTGTTTATTTATAGCCTGGGAGTTTTTTTTTTATGGGTTTGGGGATACCAAATCTTGCTGAATGGTAAAAAAGTTTGGTAAAAACGGTATAGATTTGATAAAGGATTTCAAATGAAATCTCCCAGATTTCGCTCAGATGTAAATGCACTATTAGAGATTTTTAGCGACTTTCGGAACTTTGTTTTATCCGATTCTTTTTTTCATAATTTCGAAAATCTACTCGAAAGAAAATCGGCTAAGTTTTTCATTTGTATTTTAGTGACTTTGAGATTCCATTTCGAGATATGATTTTAGACGTACCTGCGGCATCATGTGCTTAAGCTGTTTACGGCGAAGTGTGTATATAACAAAATATGACGTTTTTTATACATTGTCTAAAGCCAGAGATCTGAAATGAGGGTCCGTAGTAACAGTCCAGGGAATCCGCAAAGAGGAATAGAAAACATTTTTGTTGCAACTAAATTTCGTGTGGATTTTTTCTGATCTGTGTTGGTTTTATTCCAAAGAAATATTAAAATCATGATCAATTATTTAACAGAAAAACAGTAGGATCGCTATAGTTCGTACCACGTTAAATCGAAAATCTCTATAATTCATAGTAAACTATTGACCCATTGAACAATTTGCTGAAGTTCATAAAAATTCCATACAGTTGGGTCCCCTCGGTAATTCGAATATGTTTTTGCAGTACAAAATTTGTGTAACCCCCTGTAAATCGTAATTGGATGTTGATAAACTCTTATAATTTATAATGTAAAGCGCTAAACTATAATAAGAAATGCTTTTGGTTTTCTTTTCTTGCTTCTAGTAAAAAATTTATATTATACCGTAGTGCGCAAAAAATCGAATAAACGGAATTGTACTGTATATGTATATATTGTCTACTCCCATATCACTATATCTCTCTGTGTTTCTCATTACAAGAAAATAAATTAAGTAAAGTACGACTTTGGCTCGCACACGAAGGGTTCAGTACGAATACACATATCCCTTTTAGTTTTTGCTTCTTTTTCATTTTGCCATTTTTCGTTGTGCTTTTTTGTTTAATTTTAGTTTTTTTATGTTTTAAGATTTTTTAGTTTTTTTTAATTTTCTTAATTTTTTTAATTTTCTTGATTTTTTCGATTTTTTCTGGCGTTTCTTAGTTTTTGTGCAATTTTTTGTTTTTTGCCGATTGTATTATTTTTGGCGATATTTTGCTTGTGACGACGACTTTTTTTCACTTTTTACGATAATTTTAGTTTTAGCGATTGATTTTAGTTGTTAAGTTTTTCTAGTTTTGGCGCTTTTTTCGGTTTTGCGGACTTTTTTCGGTTTTTGGTGTTTTTTTTTTAGTTTTAGCGATTTTTTTCTGGTTATGACACTTGTTTTGCTCTGGCGATTTTTTCATTTTTTTTTTGCGATTTTTAGTGTTTTGCAATATTTTTGTTGTGACGATTTTTTTTAGTCTTAGCGATTTATTTTAGTTGTGGTGTTTTTTTCGGGTTTGTGGATTTTTTTCTGTTTTTGGTGATTGTTTTTTTAGTTTTAGCGATTTTTTTTGGTTATGACACTTTTTTTCGTTCTGGCGATTTTTTTCGTTTTTTGCGATTTTTGGTTTTTTTGAAAAAAATTTTTTTTTATTGGTTTTTTTTACGATTTTTTTTTTGTTTTGACGTTTTTTTTTTTGTTTAAACTTTTTTCGCTTCTTGATGATATTTTTAGTTTTAGCGATTTATTTTAGTTTTAGCGCTTTGTTCGGCTTAATGGATTTTTTCGGTTTATTTGTTTTTTTTTTGTTCTAGGGATTT
This sequence comes from Panzeria rudis, assembly GCA_956483635.1. Lineage (NCBI taxonomy): Eukaryota > Metazoa > Arthropoda > Insecta > Diptera > Tachinidae > Panzeria > Panzeria rudis. The sequence continues at coordinate 98,975,604 of OY101450.1, read as the reverse complement.
TGTTTATTTTGACACTTTTTTGTTTAACGATATTTCTTGGTTTTTGGTGATTTTTTTTGTTTTGGCGCTTTTTTTTGTTTTTGCGCTTTTTATTCGTTTTGGTGATTTTTTTAAAATTTTTGGCGATTTTTTCGTTTTTTTATGATATATTTAGTTTTAGCGATTTTTTTAGGTTTTAGTGCTTTTTTTCGTTTTGAGAACTTTTTTCGGTTTTTGGAGTTTTTTGTTTAGTTTTTTGGCGATCTTTTTAGTTTTGGTGATATTTTGCGTTGTAGCGATTTTTTAATTTTGTTGCTTTTTTCCTTTGAGCGCTATTTTCATTTTGGCGATTTTTCGTTTTGAAATTTTTTTTCATTTTGAAATTTTGCAGTTTTAGCGTTTTTGAAAATTTAAGAGTAAATCTTACGGTTTCCAAGATACAGCTATATTGTCTAAATTACATAGCAAAATTACATTAACTGATAGAACACCCTTTAATTTCTATTGTTTTCAATATCAATGTTTAGCCGATAGCCCACGTAGCTAGTGCTTTATACTTATGTATAAATATTAGTCTTATATTTATATAAGGTTAAAATCATTTAAATAAATAAATAATAATTAAATATCAATGTTAGTTGGTGTAGTCTATTATACAGACTAAACCAATTAACACTAACTTTGAAAATTTAAAGTGTCTATATATAAGTATCTGTATATTATATTAGTATTTCAACATGTTTCGTTGCTCGCTTTAGAACACCCTTTAATTTTTAAACTGTCATATATATTATGTTGTAGCGGCAAAAGTTTTACATATTCTTTGAAAATTTAAGGTCCGTAGCTCTTAGAGCTCCCGAGAAAACAGCCTGTGACAGACAGACGGACAGACAAACAGACAGACAGACGGACAGCGTAGCGAAAACAATAAGGTCCCTTTACGCTTTTGGTGTACGGAACCCTAAAAAATGCCGCATATAAATTTTGACTTAACCAGTTTCAGAGCGCTGATTAAATTACATAAAGTTTGGATTTAAGATTATAGATCTTATTTAATGTCTTACAGTCCTGCAATATATATCTTTTGCTTTCAATATACATAAAGCACTTATTTCGAACACTACTTTCGCTGGCAATTTTCGCATCCATAATACAAATCATACATACTCGTACATTAAAATGAACGTGATTTTAATCGAGTGTTAAAGAAACATAAATTACAGTCTCATAATCAGTATCATCATCAACAACAGACACCTGAGATTTAAGTATTTTTATTTTAAATCACCCATTAATCTGAGCCATCGATCGTTTCGTTTTGTTGTGCGTTTCCCATAAAAGTTGAGCGTGTGCCTGTATGTGTGTGTGTTTAATATAAAATTGTTTCCAGTATTGATGAAATTGGTAACGAATTTTAAGTTCAGTTTAGTTCTTGTATTTTTTTTTTTTGCTTCTTAAACAAAGAAAATAACAAACAGGAACGAAATCAAAAACCTAATAATCTCAATCAGCTACTCTGGGTTCCAATGAAAACTACTTAATGCAATGTTGTTGCCTTAGTTGTTGTCGTAAACAGATTCTATTGTGTTTGTAAAATGAAAGCGGCATGCAACTTTAATGCATCGACATTGTCTTGCATAGTAAGTAGTTACATTTAACAACAATGTAATCTTTTCGTTTTTCTACCGGCATTTTGTCATTTTCCATTTTATTTATTTATTTTTTTTAAGATATTCGATTTTTAATGTGTTTATAATTTTCTATTCACCGTTAACTAGTTTTATAACACCAAAAATGGATGAAAGAATTAGTTCTTATCACTTTCCATTGGAAAAAAAACTTTAAATTATTTTTATCGCTTTTGTTTTCATTTCTGTAGGCATATTTTTAAAAATTATCATACAAGATTGAAACTAGGGATGCCAAACGGGACTGGTTTTTGTAAATCCCCGGATTCGGAATTTCAGAATTTCAAATCCCGGGATATTCCGGGATCGCGGGATTCATCGCGATTTCGGGATTTCAGGATTTTTATTTTTTAATAAAACACTCAATTTGTAGAGTAAAATATTTTCATTATGTGTATTCTTAATAACAACTATAAAAAATTAAGAAAGAAAAGGTAATTTTAATATTTCACTTAATATTTAGTAAAATATAAATTTGGGAAAGAGGACGTTACAAAATTAAAAGTTAATTCATTGAATTAGGATCTTAGGAAATAAATTAGATAAAACCATAATATTGCTCCCTTAGCGATTGAAAATTAATTTCACTCTATTACTGGATTATCCGTTGACCAAATGCCGCCACAAAAATGCTCTGAGTCAACTATGACCAGGTATTCAGCAAATCAAAGTTTTGTTACATATTTATAGATTTTGTAGTTAGTCAAAGTACTCTGGCACAAGCTCGGATGATAATTTTCATGAAAGGGCTATTCGAAAAGATAGCTTTATATGAGCCCTTAGCACATTTATTCAAAATAATGACGCCACATGCTAGAATTGTCCCGATTTCCGCCAGAAATACCGTAAGTACAACGAAACAGATATTTTAACATTTGGTCTAAAGACTCGCGCAACAATACCGGGTTTTCGATCTATACGCAAACCACCGTATATTTCTGAACCAACATCCTCACACTTAGGCTTGAGTGCCCTAAGGGGAAAGGTGACATAATATTTTCACGAACCTCAGTTCATGGCTTATGCTCTCATTCGGCAGATCTTACAGTTCTCTGTAAGATATTGTACTCAGGATCGATGAATGCTTTTTGTTAAGTCAATGAACAAAGTTTCCAAGACCCATCCAGCAGCCGCTGCTGCAGAGGATATTATGAAGATCTGAATCGGGATTGGACTGATTAATGGCAAAGGCTAGACATATCCTCATTACACCGGTAGCAAAAAGACCTTGCATAGCTTAGTAGCTTCTGCAACCAGCCGAGTTCTCGGCCACCATACAATCGCAATGTACGTAATAGTCGGTCTGATATTCAGGCATATTCTGCATTACTTGTGGAATAAAAGTGTTCGGAGTTATCATAGCATTATTGTTATAAATAATAATTTGCAACAAAAATGGTTTGAAAATATCGAACAGTTTCATTCCGCATTAAAACAGAACATACCGTATAATTTCATAAATCTACATGATAGTTTTAGTGCTAATACTTCATCCAGGTGCAGCCAGCACAACTCTCGAGGCTTTTTGTATAACTAATTCTACATAAGTATTCCAAGACAGCCTTCTGCGAAGAAAATCACATAAATACCTGACATCCATAGAATGAGGGATGTTCGGCCATGTCACAGAGCTTAATTCCGTTCGGAAACGGAATTCAATCCACCCTAATATGTCAAGCTCTAGGTGGAGCATACAACAGCATAGTAGCGCAGCCAACAGTCTGAACACCTGACAAATTTGCGTATTTTAGTTTTCTTTTTTAGACACTAGCTGCTACAAAAATTGGGTAGGTTTGATTCCGTTTCCGAACGGAATTGAACTCTGTGACTTGGCCGATTGTATCCATTTAACGATACTATACCAAAACCGAGTTTTCTCCTAAGGGTGAAGTAGAGCACAAGCGTCATTCTCGACGCCTAAGAGAACATAGCCGAATTTTCCAGTTACCATAATCGGCTTATCTAGTCAGTTCATGCCCACTTTTATCACTACGAACGTGGAGAAGTTCGTCTATCACCACCGACCAGGACAGTGATGATGGAGGATACAATACATTTAAATTAATGTATTAGTGTTACAATTGTTGCTTTTCGTTACGAGTTTTTAGTATAAGAATTTTACTAAAAAAAGTGCAATTTATATATTTCGGAACTCCCCGGTTTTTTTTTACAAAACCCAGGATTAGGGATTTGTCAAGCCCGGGATTTTCGGGATCGGAATTTCGGGATTGGCATCCCTAATTGAAACTATTTCTACAGGCCCAACTACTAGAAGTCATATGATTTAAGTGAATATTTAACTTTGTTATAAAATTTAAGTAGCTCCATCAAATAGTTCACATAGTTCATTAAAGCTGTAAATACAATACGTTTTATGGAATTGTAAACTTTAAATGATATTTTTGGCCGCTTTGGGAATATTTTATAATCTTTATTGTCTTTTATCTCAAAAAAAATGTATTTTTTTATAATTTGTAATATATTCAAACTGTTTTCGTTAATAAAATTTTATTTTTATTACACAGTTTTGTTTCGGAATTTTTAAAAGTTTAAAAGCAAATACATTTTCACACATAGTAACAAAAATCTGTAATTATAATTGCATCTAGTTTTTTTTATTATATGTTTATCTTAAGCATACACTCATTCATTTGTATGAGCACCAAAGCTCTGTTGTATACTTTCAACTCCAAACTGGTTATATTGATCTAAAGTTTCGCATAGACTGTACAATATTATTCGACATGTTATTGCTTAAACTATGCCATTTTTCCACTGTTCAATAAGCTGCATAATACTTTCAAATGTTATAGAGCACAACTTTCCCTACAACAAAAGAAAAAGAAAAGAAAAAAGAACCTACGAAAACGTGTTTACACGAAGTACTCTTGTGGTTGAAAACATTTCACAAAATATATATGTAGGTGGTAGGTAAGCTACGCCAAGTTACATTTTGGAAATTTTACAGGAGACTGCAAAAACATGTTCAAAATCACAAGTTTTTAATATCAACTTGAAAATTATTTAATTCTCGTATTAAATTTGCACGAAAAAGTTGTATATGTAAGAATCTAGGCGCACGGTAGTGCGCCAGGCCAAGTTCCGGCCACACAGTGTTTTAATTTACATTCAACAGAGCCACCTGCCAAGTGGTGATAACCAAAATACACATGAGTTCTGACGATGGAAGTGTAGCGGCCTCCGAAAGTGGCGCTACTCTGCTGTGCGTATCGATATCGGTATCGCCGATATTTCTTATTGAGTATCGGTGTCCTATCGGTAAAAAGGCGTATCGTTACATTCCTAGTTTGAAGTCTACTGACGATTTGGTAAAGCACCAATGAAATGCATTTAGACAATGCTTAACCATCAGCAAATAAATTTCATTTAAAATAAAAATATGACAATATGTCAAATAATAAATTTTTTAAAGATTTATACATATTTTGAGAATTAACTAAAAAAAGTATTTCAAGTTGAAATTTTCAAAATTTAATTTTCAACAAATAAAAAATTTTTTTTATTTATTTTTTATAAAGAGAAGTAACACAATCAGGCAATTAGTGCCTACAAGTTATTTAATTAATGTGTTACCTTCTTTGAGAAAGGGATAGTGTAGAGGGAACGGGTGGTGAAGTGGGAGAGAGATAGAATGCTTAATTCATTTTACAACTTTGCTATAGCGCGTTTTTTGTAGAGCAGTTTTGCAGCCCCTCTGGTGTCAAGTAGAGGTATTAAGTTCTTTAAGCTCTGTAGCCATTTTATTCGTTCTTTTACTTTGCCGACAGTTCTGCACAATACCGCCGAAGGAAAGTGATGTGAATTTCATTAGGATATGTTAGTATTAATTGCTGCCGGTACTGCCAAAGTGATCAGTGCTATGCCTTCATCACTTTAACAGCCCAACAACAACCAACATAATAACACACCAATGCATATTATTAAAATGTATGATGTTGTTGGCTTGCCTGAAACTAGTCTTCAGCTCAAGACCGCAGGTTTTGTAGTCAAACGAGCTAACTATTCCCCACAATATATTCACAGTCCATTTAAGCATCTTAGGGCTCCGTTTCTTAAAATGAAATTGTAAGTTCTAGGGTATTCATTTAATCCGACTTCTGCTTTAATCGGCTAATCTCTCGATTAATGAATCGAGGTTTTGGTTTAATCGGCTAATTTTGTTATTAATAGATTAACCGATTAATAAATTTTTTACATAAATTAAATCATTTCAATAAATAACAATGCATAAATTATGTATTAATTTGAATTTACTAGTAAAAAAAATAATAAAGCCGTAACATAACAATTCTTGAACTAAATCATGCAAAAAAGAAAAAAATCATAAATATATTATTAATTAAAACATAAATAAACTTGTGACATCATTTCGACCCCTTAGCGCCAAATTATCGTAAGCGACAAATATTTAATTTTTCAGGAGGACGGTTTTTATTGTATTTAAACATGGTTTATATTCATAAACTGTCGCTTACGATTCAATTTTATAGCCTGTATTTCAAAAGTTATGAAACATTTTGATATATTTACGATTTTATACTATGGGTAGCCTCATAAAATTTCGATTTCAATAAAAAAAATTAATTTTTTACAAAATATCATTTCGCGCAAAGGGGTCGATTTTATTAGTTATTGCAATAGCTTAAGGAGATCTTCTAAAATAATCTTTTAGAAAAAGAATTTGGTTTAAATGTTTTGTATTTCAGTGATTCTTTCCTTTAGTTTTGATAAAACTTGACTTGGAAAATATCTTTTCACTTATCGTAGACGTTGGAGAAATCTAAAGTAATGCATAATACAGAACATATAATTTCTCAGTCGTTATCCTGGATTTCTCTAAACATATAAAATTTTCTATTATGTCATTAGAGAGAGTCCGGTTTTAATTTTTTCAAATTCTTAATACTTCTAATTGTTTCGGTTAATTCTGTTAAAATATTGTTTGTATTACTATCGATAGTTTCTGCTGTTATCAAGTCATCATTTGACTCATCCTGGCAAAAGTTCAGCACCGAACAGTCTGAAAAAATGCTTATTTTCGAATTCCTTAGTTTCAAAACACTGTTGTTAGAAGAAAATATTCCTGATTGGAGCAACGTCCAAAGGTTTTAAAGGTTTACTTAAGTTAAGATATATTGAACAGTCTTCTCTACTTGTATGAAAAATTAATTTCTAAACACATACTCCAGCAAAAACTTGTGTCATTTTTGTTATCGGTAATACTTTATTAATGGGTTACAAAGTAATGAGTTATACTTATTTATCTTATTACTGTGCTTCATATTAGAACTACTACTTAGTTTTTAATAAAATTAGATTTTTATCATTATCTGGAAGTAGTTACAATTTGTTGAAATGAATTAATAAAATGAGTAGACAACCACTTTTTAAGTCAACATGTGTTTGTATAGGAAAACTAATTTTTGTTACTTAAAATTATAAGGCAATAATAGCTGAGTGGGTGATGTTCTTGGCTTCTGAAGTAGCACAGGTTCGTATCCCAACTGGATCAACAAAAAAATAAACAAATAAAAACACTAAAATAAAATTGCAAAAATATACATAAAACATAATGTGTATACATATTTTTTTTAATTTCATATGTTTTTTTTGACTACTTATTTTTTAGATTCAAGGAAGCCATATAATAACTAGTTAGTTGCTGTGACAATGTAAATACATTTGTAAGGGATACCCCTTATTTTTTGGACTTTTCAAACAAAAATAAGTAGTAACGACTAAAATCCTCATATAATTTTTTGTCTACCAGTAAGCAAAGTTTTTGCTGGGTCATTTTGTATATGAGACGAAACAAATATTTATACACACACAAAAAATTAAAAATTTTATTATATCGGTTAATTGGTTAATCGACTGACGTTAACCGGTTTAATCATTAATCAAAAGTGGCCAATTTTAAATTAACCGATCATTTAATCGGGTAGTAATTAACCGGTTAATCGATTAACGGTAACCGATTTAACACCATAGTTCTTAAATGAAATAATACCCAAAACTAGAATGAATTGAGACACCATTTTTGGGGGGATTTATTTCATATGAAATAGGTCTCCAGTTTCGAAATAAACAAGTCTCGAAAAAGTATACATGGAAAATTTCAAGCTAAGAAATAAATTAAAGTATGTGTATCTAGCTGCACTTCGGCTGTGCTTAATATTTTTCCTTTAAGTATGTCCAGTAGCGCCTGCGCTTTTTTACTATTCGCCCTTTAGCCTGACTTAAGGCTTTTCCACCGCTTCGTTTGTTACATAAGTGCTTCTCAGAGAAAAATTTCCTTGTGACCCACGAAAGCCGTTATTCGACATACCAGAGGAGACAGCCCTTGAAGCTGGCCGGAAACGTACTTTGCTAGAAATTTTTACTAAGCGAAGCCGCTATTATTTTAAAATGAAATAAGTTCCCAATCATTGTGTTGGGGCTTATTTAATAAAGTCCCCAATATATGCAACAATACCCCAAAAAATCCATGTTGTTGTCTTCTATACATATCAGGATAGTGCAAAAAATATTTAGATATTCTTAATTGGGTTTTATATGACCTGAGACAATTTTTTTAATTGTGTTACTGCACGGACTACACAACAAATTTAATAGAACATGACTTAATTATAAAAACTATGTTAATTTTTAATTTACAAAGATAAAAATTTCAATTTGAAAATAAACAGCAGCAAAAACAAGCATCTCAGGTGAACAAAATGACAATGGAAACACAACATTTTATGTTGGTCAAATTAAAAATCTCTTTATCAATTTTTTCTAGATTTTTTACAGACCACATATGATGACAATAATGATGAAAATTAAAATCACGATGATGATGATGATGATGATGAAGAAATACATACAAATTAATTCGAATACAGTCCGGATGAGAAGATAAATTGCTACATGTATGCTAAATACCAAATTTAATTATGGACAAGAATCTTGTTTCCATTACAGTCTAGTACAAGCAAATTTGTAGAAAAATATAAAAAAATTAGTCCACAGCAACAAAAAAAAACTTAAAAAAATTATGTATTACAAAAAAATAATTACCACAAGTACGAGTATTCATAAAATGCTGCAATAAATAGTTACATGAGCAACAAATTTTTTTGTATTTTTTTAAATCCTTAAAGGCATCAATAGTAGCACAGCCTGTGTGCAAAAAAAAAAGGGAAAAGTTTAATAAAACAATAACAATATCTACAGTAAACATTGCAACAAAAATAACAACTAGTACAACATGGAAAGCATGTCATCATCAATTGATCCCGTAGTACCACGTACCGCCAATTTGCTGGCATGCAAACAATGGTGGCGTGTTTGCTTCTTGTATGGTGATCAACAGAAATATTATCGACAAGTTTATAGCAAAGCTGCTGCCCAAAGATTGGCATTATCAACTTCAACAACAACAAATTCGACAGACTTAACAAGTGACTTTAATAATGAAAATGACAATAAAAAGAGTCTGGAGGAGCAGACGACAGGGTATGATACGGTTGCCATAGATTTTATCGAAACTCAATTAGACGAAGATGCTGAAGATGGAGCACAAGATAAGCATATATCTACAACAAAGATAGCCAACAATATTAATTTAACAACAACCAAAGAACAACAGCAGCAACAACAAGCGCCAGTGGCTTTATTTCCCTTAAAATGTGATACAATCAATGGCTCAAGTGAAGGAAATGCGAGTAGTAGTACCTTAAGAAAAAGTAAACGTCTTTTACGTTCCTTAAGAGGACATCGAAAGGGCGGTGGCGATACAAATGATACATGTACAACATCAACAACTAATAAGAAACCTACCAAACACTTGCGAGACACTTTAGAAACGTTAAAACATTTAAGCCTTAATCATCACGCGCTAAGCAAAGAACCACAACAGCAGCAGCAACGGCAACAAATGTTAGCGGGACAGCTTCCAACCAGCCACTGTCAATTGTTTAACGAACCCACAAAACAAAACGCCAAACACACTGTACTAGATGATCCCTTTTTGTTGGGTACAGGCATCGATGAAGATCATTTGGGCGATTTAATATGTGGCAAGAAACCTTCATACACGCCACCCTCTGCTTTGGAAAATGTTGCGAAATATTTTAATCTCCCTAACGAAACTGAACAAGAAGCTGAGCCAAATTCTATAACATATGAAGATTTGGTAGACGATAAACCTGCATTGCCACCAAAACGTAATACTGGCCAACAGTCAGCGGCTCAAAATGACTTGAAACTCAGTGAAAGTGATTTAGAATTTTTAAATTTAAATTTACGAAATCGTAGTTTACCGCGCAATCTTAAGTCCTTAACAGATCCTCATAATATTAGTTTCACTTTTAAGGAAGAGGACGTGGAAAGTTTAAAATCGAAGGAGTGTAATAATTTGGAAAACAACAACACAACTGCGGAGTTAGATAACGAGTAAGTAATTCTGAGCTTTGTGAAAGGGTTTAAGGTTTTCTAATTCAAAAATTTTTTTTAAATAATTATATATCTTTGCTTTGTCGCAAAAAATATTTAACCAACCAACTTTATTTTCATTTTGTTGTACCAAAACGGATATACTTTTAATTTTAAAAATAATATTTCCACTAATAACTTCCCAGGAAAAACTTTGAAGACAAAGTAATGAGTTAAAATGCTAAAAAACATAACTTTCACTACTTCTACTTTGCCATTTTAACCAATTACTTTAACATGGTGATGTCATGGGAGGCGAGTACTTACAAAAAATGATTACAAATAACAAATTATAAATTTCAATATTTAGACGGCACTGAATACACAAAACACAATAAAAATTAAATGTCTCTGCAAATCATTGAACTTATGTTATTGTGTTATTTCATGCCAAGTGTTTTATTCACTAGGCTTTACGGCAACTTTTGCCAACTTTTTTTCCCAAAAATATCGTTAAAAGTGAGTTAAAAATAGCTAGAAAATAGCTAAATGTAAAATATTTCCACCAATTCAATAAATCGCTAAAAACTTTAATTTCAAATTTCTAATTTCAAAATTCCTCAATAGAAAATAGTCAAAATAACGAAAAGAGGAAATAACTTTGTGGTTTATCGTAACACTTTTTTAAAAGTCAGCGGGGAAAAATGATATTTCCCTCCAGAAACGAACAAAATATCTAGAATTTCTATTGTGGCAAAAAAATTACAACATTTTATGTTTAATTTGAAGTTTCGCCACAATATCTTAAACCGTATCTGCACACACAAAGAAAAAACATGGTTGAGGCATCCATAATCGAAGAGCAACATACTATGATTGAATATAAGATTGAAAACAACCACATATATAGTTCAAAACAACCATATACATGGTTCAAGCAACCATATGTATGTTTCAAAACAACGATATATATGGTTAAAAATTTTAATAAATGGTTTGAAATAACCGTATGTATGGGTAAAAACAACCATATTCATGGTTCAAGCAACCATATGTATTTTTCAAAACAACGATATATTTGGTTAAAAATTTTAATAAATGGTTTGAAATAACCGTATGTATGGTTAAAAACAACCATATTTGTGGTTCAAGCAACCATTTATATGGTTCAAAACAACGATATATATTGTTCAAAATTACAAAATATGGTCTGAAATAACCATATATGTATATGGTTAAAATGAACGATATAAATGGTTCTAAATAATAATATATATTGTTCTATATAATCATATATTTATTGTTTTCTTAACCATAAGTTGATTAAAAAATTGACAGGAGCTAAAAAATTTTCTTATTTCACTTTAAATCAAAAACAAAATCTTTCAACTGGTCAGTGTGGTGAATCTGAAATAAGCATTATTATCTATTTTCACATAGATACATATATATTTGTTGACACATTTACAATCGGGCATATTCTGAAAAACATTCCGTTGTGAAATCGGCAACTTTCAGGATAGAATCCAACTAAAAATGTCACTTATTGGAGGTTTTCAGTTGGTTTTTGTGTTTGAGATATTTCACATATTTTATCAGAACAAAGCTACGAATGCACTAAATTGTCCGATTAAAGAACACTTTTCTTCGCTGTTGAAATTCTGCTATTTCAAACCTAAATGGTCTTCAGAACATGGCCGAACATTAATTGCCGGAATATATAACTTTTTGTTATTTTAATTTTTATTTTTTTATTTTTTCACACCAACCGCTCACAAAAATAAACCAAACGCTGTCAAGTAAAACACAAAACTAACATAAAGAATTCAACAAAGCGATAGAACAAAAACTTTTTTGGAAGCAGAGAGCCATGTCTGTTTTATAGCCATAGATTTATTGTAAACAAAATAGTATAGATAAGAACGATATTTTTTATTATAGAACCATTCTGTTGTTGAATTTTTAAATAAACCATGATTGTAGTCAGAATTTTTTTTAACAACATATATTGTTCAAGCCAACCATGTATCAATTTTCATGAAATCTTATAATTTCATGATTAAATGTAAACGTTAGTTTTTTTGCCTTACACTAATTAAAGTTCACAGTCATTTAATACAATAATAAGTTATTTGCCACATTCAAAAACTGTGTCGGAAAACATGTCATTGCTGACGCAACCATGCCACCCACAACCATATCTTTTCTTTGTGTGCAGGAAATAAAAATAGTTTGGAAAATCCAAAAGTGCACGCCTCATAATCTCATTTAGACCGTTAAATTAAATAAGCTTCTATTCCTAATTATACTGAAGCGTAAAAAAGAAAAAAGGACTCGATTAGTGAAGTCTTTCGGTCGTTATCGTTACCACATACAGGATCCGTACATACAGACAAACGGAGGTCCAAGACAGAAATTTTTTAAACAGTTTTTTAATTATTTTATATAATAAAAATGACATTAAAAATGTCATGAGTGCTAAAAATAGTATTTTTCTTAATATGTGTGTGTATATATTTTTACAAGTGCAATATATGATAAGAATAGAGCCATTTTAAGTTTGAAAAATCACTATTTTCGCGTGAAGTGAGAGTAGTATTCACCTCAACGCTTCGCTTATGAGGCGTGCAATAAGTAAAACTATTGCAATTCATTAATAGCTTATATTTAAATATGTACAGGGAAGTCGCTATAATGTGAACGGTGATGTACTCTTTTAAAATCCTTAAATAAGTGAATATAACTTAATCACTCCTACTTATTTATGGGATTCGCTATTATTTGAAATCTACATTTCATTGTAATAATCAATTGAAGGACGAATTTGACAATTTCATTTACATGTCAGTAGCAAAATTATAAAACGGATGAACTTACTTACACAAGGCAAATTCATAACAGGTAGACTAGCATAAACTCGCTTTGGAAAATAGCTGGATTATTTGTTAAAAAATGTACTGAAAAAATGTAAACAAAACATTTGATAATTTAACCAGATCAAAAATACAAGCCGAGAAAATAAGCAAAAAGTTTGAGCCAATTGGACATCACATTCGGATTCATTGGGTGGAAATCCATATAGGACGATGGATGTGGTCAAATTTACAGACCACTTTTTTTGTTTTGTGTGCCGATGTAATTCTATAACAACTTGTTAAAGGCCATATTAAGGAGTTATTTGACATAACAACCATTTCAATATCGATCGCATTTTGGTGCACTTTGATGTTACAAAAAGTCGGATTTCCATTTTGAGCATATCTGAAGAGTTTTATATAATTTTTATGATATACTTTTTAATTTTGTGCATTGGCTGTATAGAAAAAAACTAATACAATGATTCTCAACTTAAATGTGTTTATTATTATTTAAATTAGTCAGGTCAGCTTTAAGTGCAAACAATGGTATACTATATGGAATTTTTACTTTCAACACTTGTCAAAAACATTCCAGAGACCAAAATCACGAAATATTTTAGGAGAGTAAAGCTTAAGTTGTCCTCTTTTAGGTAGTACAAATAAATTTTCCATTTCCCTGAAATGTACTCTTGGCAAAGATATATGAATCCTGTAGTGAGATTCTGTAACTTTTAACAATAACAGCAGTTGTTACATTGTCAACTTATTAAGTTGTTAGCACTAACGATTCTTTTATTCTGTGAAATTTTTTTCATTAATTTCTTTATTATTACGAAATAATTGTTAAATTAAATGTTTAAATAATAGAAATATTGTTATTTATACGTAAAAGTTTTATATGTTTGCATATTGTTGTAAAACAGTAACCTTAATTGTTGGCATAAAGTACGTGGTACGGCTAAACAGCTGACTCTTGTCTATTCGTTAACAACAGAACAATTATTGTCATTAGTTAAGCGACAGCAAATATTGCAAAAAAAATTTACAGAATGGAAAAATCATTAATTTACTTGTTAGATTTTTTAACAATAACAACCATTGTTAAAATTGAATAGAGAATCGCATTACTGGCCCATCCTGCGCAGGTGGGAAAAGTGCTGGCACCCAAAACGTACCCAAATTAACCCTTCAAATAGATTTTTCCTATTTTTTTTATCATAATAACAATAAGATAACCAAATAAAAATTCTCATCCTGCGATTGAATAAATGAAATGGTTTTCAATTAATGTGATAATTTTTAAAGAAGGCAGGAAATTTAAATCAGGCCAGCTAACAAAGTGCGCATTTATATAGATTTGCAAAATGAGTTCATTACGTTAGCTAAAAAAAATTAACCTTAAAGAAGATATTTCTTTCAGCTTATTTGGGATTGCTAAATGCGAACATAACAGTCATATACTTTTCTTTCACGATATTCGCAAAAAAACGGTTTCTTACAATCATTTTATATCTATTTTCAATAATTAACTTATAAGTTTTAGTCGAACTGTACGAAACAAATATAATTATTTAGCTTGAGTACGGTTTTTAGTTTAAAATTTCATATTTTATTTAGAGAGAAATGTGAAGCATGTAGACAAACAAAAATTTTACTCCGGTGAAAAATTTTATTGCTTAGCAATTATCTTGTATACTTAGTAAGTGAGGTATACTAAGGTGGTTCGAAAAGAAAAGTGGAGCTGGTCACAAACTAGGATTAAAGATTAGTTGAAAACAATTTCAAATATATATTTTTTACCACGCCCCTGGATACCGCCCTTTTAATTTTTTGTACGCTGCATCGCCATTTGTAGTCCGATCATAACATATTGCATATCGTTGTTCATGGTTTGATGATAGCTACATTTTTCCTTTGGTAAATGTTTAATCCAACATCAAATTCAGGGCACCACCTATGACATCTCGAATCCTTCCCCCCAAATCTAAAATTTTGTGTACGTGGCAAGAAAGCTCTCCTAAAACTTAGTATGTCTATCTTTTAATATTCTCACTTTTATGCCACGCCCCAAAGGTAAGCTCCTTTTTCCTTTTTACATACATACTACATCAAACAAGGTCAAATAAAATAAAATGAAAAATTATTTCGTAGAATGATGTTTCTAAGAATATAAAAAATATAAAAATATAAAAAAAGTCAATACAGGCCAAAATGAATCCATAGTCAAGCCATGAATAAATATATGCATGATCAGACCATAAATGGAGACGCAGTGCACAACAGCCTAAAAGGGCGGTATCAAGGCGCGTGGCAAAAAATTAAAAATATATATCTGGAATTTTTTTTCAAATAGTCTTTGATCTTAGGGGTGGGTGACTGGCTCAACTTTTTTATTTTGTATGTAGGTCGAACTACTTTAGAGATATATTCATTTTAAAACTAAAATTTCTCAATTTTTTCAAAACCTTTGTTTATTAATTTTAAGATATCGGATCCAAATAACAGCCGATTGTCAAAACTATTTCTTCGTTAGTTGAAAAACAAAATTTCTCATAGTTAAAAAAAATTGATGAAAATATTCTTTTTTAGTTGGAAAATATAAAATGTTTAATTTAAAAATATAAAAAATTTTGATTTTTGAAAATCTGTGGTGACCCACGCTTTCGAATTTGACATATTTTACAAAAAAATTTTGAATTTAGCCCATATATTATAAAATGCCATAGCTTGAATTCAAAAGCATATACCACTTGCAGAACCTTTTATTTGTATCTATTTATTTGGTAAAGCATTTTTTGGGCATTACGCCAAATGTTGACTTTATGGGCAAAACCGAAATTAAATTTTTGGGATTTATTTCAACTTTCTTGAAATTCTGATAATTTTCAAAAGCAAATCATCATAGTTTTATTCGCGGGTTGGATATTCACCATATTTACGGTTCCGTCACCAAAAGTGTAAACGAACCCTATTGTTTTCGCTAGGCTGTCCGTCTGTCTGTCTCTCTGTCTGTCTGTCTCTACCTGTCTGTCACAGGCTGTTTTCTCGGGGACCGTAAGAATCTACGGACCGGAAATTTTCACAGAATATGTAAAACTTTGGCCGCTACAATAACAAATATATGTATGCCAGTTAAAAATTAAATGGTGATCTAAAGCGAACAACGGCAAATGTTGAAATACTAATATAATATACAGAAATTTATATATAGACACTTTAAATTTTCAAAGTTAATGTTAATTGGTGTAGTCTGTAGAATAGACTACACCAATTAACACCGATATTTAAAACAATAAAAATTAAAGAGTGTTCTATCAGTTAATGTAATTTTGACTATGTAATTTATACAATTTGCTGTATCTTGAAAGCCGTAAGAGGTAAAATCTTCAAATTTTAAAAAACGCTAAAACTAAAAAATTCATTTATTAAAAAAATGTCAAAACGAAATATCACCAAAATGAATAAGCGCTTAAAAACACTAAAACCTAAAAAATCGCTAAAACTAAAAACTGCGTCAAAAGACGAAAAAAATTGCCAAAAATGGAAAAAAATCTCCAAAAAAAAGCGCTAGAACATAAAAAAAGTTAAAACTAAAAAAAAATCGCCAAAAACCGAAAAAATCGCCAAAGCGAAAAAAAGTGTCAAAACCAAAAAAAAATCGCTAAAACTAAAAAAATCACCAAAAACCAAAAAAAGCGCAAAAGCAGACAAAAGCGTCAAAACTTAAATAAATCTCTAAAACTAAATATATCGTCAGAAAGCGAAAAAATTTTAAAACCAAAAATACGCCAAAACGAAAAAAACACCAAAACTAAAAAAATCGTCAAAAAACCAAAAAAATTAAAAAAACCAAAAAACGCAAAAACCAAAAAAACACCAAAATAAAAAAAATCGGCAAAACAAAAAAAATCAGCAAAATAAACTTAAAAAATAATATACAAAAAAAATAATAAATTAAACGAAAAAGCAAAATGAAAAAAATTGCCAATGAAATAAGGGCAAAAAGCGATATATGTGTATTCGTACGTAACCCTTCGTGTGCGAGCTAAAGTCGCACTTTACTTAAGTTATTCCACATGTTTTGCAAAAAGGCTTTCAAAAAATTTTAAGTGATAAAATCTGAATACACTGTTAAGACTAGACATAATTTTGCAAATTGTGATGTACGATATGTCTACCGTTCTCTTTTACAAGTGTAAAAGTAATGAAACTCTAACTTAAGCTCGTACTGATTGATCCGAATAAAACTTTCTTTCAGATGCGGGCAAAAAAATTCAAGAAAATTTTTTCCTTCAATGGAGCAACTTAAAATGGGAATTTTGAAAAATTTTAAATCAACACATTTTTCAAATATTAAGGCTTGTAACTCAATGAACTTCGATCCGATCTACACAGTTTATATATTGGCTGAAAGAGGAAGGATATATCTATGCAACAGTGCAAAACTGCTGTTATTGAGAAGTATAGTTCTCAAGGTTTTTTGGAAATAGCTAAGAAAATGCAGAAAAAAACGTTTTTTGCGATTGTCTCGGAAACTCTTCTCAAGAAAAATAAATTAATGCCATATTCACATTTAGCGACTAAATTAGCTGAGAAAAGATCTCTTTGTTGAAAATTTGCTGTTTGATGTTATGAAAATTTATTTTGTAAACTTTTTATCTATAGCATTTTAGTTATATAGCAAAATATACTTCCAAAATAAACACTTTTCAAACTTAAATTCTTCTTTCAATTAAATAAGATACAGTTGAAACATAATCTTTATGTAATTCTACACTCGAATGCCTGAATGCACAACATACACAACAACAACAAGAACAAATAAATGAACATGCTGTATGGTGTAAAAAAAGTGAAGCATAAAAAAGGTGTAACAAAGAACAACTTACAGGATGTGGACACTGAAGTCATTACATTTCACTGAGCATGCGTAACTTTCAATAAACAATTTCACAGTGTATTTTTTTCTCAATACTTTCAGTTGAACTTTTCGTTCAGTAAAACCAAAAAAAATATCCATGAAAAAACAAGATTCAATTTCAATTTTAAAGTGAACAAAAAATGTGTATTTTTCTCTATATGTTATTGAAAAAATACTTGCGGTTGTTACCTATTGACTTTTTTCTTAACAAAATAAATCATAAATATAATAAAAGCTTTTATTCTGGATATTCTTTCTTTAAATTTTAGTTGTTGTTTAGTCTTTTGTTTTTTTTTTTACAAATTATGGTCAAATATGTGATGAATGCTGCTCCATGTAGACTTGGCATTTGATGTGAGTTCAACATCTTACTTTAGTGATTGCGGCTTTGGAGATGTTTATAGTACAAAAAAAAAAATATACATAAAACTTTTAGTGTTTTCTTTTTATAATTTTTATTATACTTTTTTTACAAAAAATAAGAATAAGATCATTAAGTTTACTTTTGACAATACAAAATCTCACAACTAGAATTTATAACGATCAACAACCTTAGCAAACTTTTTGTAATGATGTGTCTGGTAGTGTATGCGGTTCTTTTTCTTGCTGCTTATTTAAGCCAATTGAGCTCCAACGAGGGTCATAAAAAGTAGAAGTAGGGAATAAGGTCGTAATTAGTTGCAAAGTAAGTTTAGTAACTGGGATTTGTTTGGTAGATTCATTGAAAATTCGTTGCTCTAGTTGAATGTTGTTAGTTATTTTTCATTTGTACAACGAAAATTTTATTATCTCTTTACATATTTTGCAAATTGTTCCCAAAGAGGTCAAATTCTATTTTGGGTGACTTGGATCCATTTTTCTTCAATTTCAAAAAATAAATAAAAATAAAAATTTTTTAATTTGAATTTGTTTATTTGACTACTTATTTTTTAGCTTCAAGAAAGCCATATAATAACTATTTAATTGCTGTGACAATGTAAATACATTTGTAAGGGGTACTCCTTATATTTTCGACTTCTCAAACAAAAATAAGTAGTTATGGAGTTATATTGTAAATAGTTACGACTTAAATCTTCAAATACTTTTTTTGCCTACTAGTAAGCAAATTGTTTGCTGGGAAGCTTTCAAAAAATCGAAACAAGGACTCTTATAGCATATATATAATATTAACCATAAAAATTGAATTAAAGACACATTCCTTCATGAAACCAGTTACTCCATCTACCAAAAATAGCTCTATTATTAACTGTACCAATTTTTAGCTCATTCGATGGAAGGACTCGTTATACTGTCATATATCCTTTTGCTTAAAAAAACCTATAATAAATATTACAAGCTCCGGATTAGAAAACAGTTTCAGGAGGGGTAATATATATGTCATGGTAACAGCTGGTTTAAATTAAATTTATATTGGCTAAGTTATAAAGCATGATCTAGAATATCTTTCTTTTAAAAATTAAAAAAAATATATATTATAAGCAAATTTTAAAACATAACATATATTTTTTATTTAATCTATCGTCAGCAAATGTGATCTTGATAATTTTCATATTACTCATGCGTGAACGTACCTTATTAAAAAAATTTGTTTGTGAGTGTATTTGCATGATCTTGAGGCACTTCAAAGTTGTCGGGAATGAACGTCCGCGATCCATCATTATGTTTACATGTGGGCGAGTAAGCGTGGGCGAAGAAGCAGCCACACAGATATAATATTTATAAATTAGTATCTTAAAATACATGTAAAGTATTTAAAGGTTTTTTGGAAAAATATGTTGAAATTGATTAAGAAGGTACATATGATCACCTTCCCATCCTCATTTAACGACTGCTCAAGTCACATATTCAGGAAATATTTTTGAAGACCAAGGCATAGAAGTTTGCAACATAGTTCATATAAATCTTCAAAAAATAATTGTTTTACAAAGTAAATAACTCGTGAGAAAAGCACCTTCCGAGAAAATATACATTTATTAAGATTTCTAGCAAAAAGTTGGTACTTTTGCTCAATGGCTAATATACATAAAGGTCCATTCTTCGTAATAAAGCATAAGAAACTAAAATCAATTAACATATTTTTTAAATATATTGGATCAAAATTTGGTATTTTTTACAATTTCAATAAAAAAGAAATAAGTCACATTTTATGCTTTATTAATAAATCACTCAATTCTCCTAGTCTATATCTACACAAATACAAATAAATTGTCAATCATGCCCATTCAAGGGTGCCCAAAACCTTAAAAAAACACTCTGTTTACATACTTAAAATTTAAATTAATTATTCCTAACAAATTATAATAATTAGTTTAATACAGGCTGAAGATCTTTAAAATTAAATGGTATTACTTGAATATTTAGGTTTTCTAAAATTTTGTTTAAATGAGACAATAGTACCAAATGACATACTGTAAGCTATAAATTCAAAAAGTTATGATTAAAACATAAACCAATATTTAAATGACTATATTTATATGAACAAAAGCCAGTTTTGCCTTATTCTGGTAATGTTGCAACATTACAATGGCCAATTTATATACAGTAGATTATGTTGAAATAATAACAAAATAGTTTTAATGCTACAAGAGTTTCATTAATTAGCTATTTTATCCAAAAGAGCAACGTTACATTTATTGGATATTTTGGTATTTTATACTTTTAATGCAGCAATTCTGATAATACACTTTCATTCGTTACTGTGTATCAGGGATGGCAAATGAGATTTTATAATGGTAACAATTGTCTAAAATTATGCTCTGGACTTCATTGTACCAAAAAAGAATTTTGAAGCCAGAATCTTGTATAGCATACAGAAAACATATCACTTTTCTATACATACTATATATATATCTGCGGCAAAAAGCTTAAGTTAGATTTAGCAAAATGCAGTATCTAATCGAAACTAACTTATTAATATGGACATACTAGTTATTGGAAGTTAGAAAGATATATTCTCCACAAAGTTCTAAAATGTTCGCATTTTCTACAATGCAAATAAGTTTATAAAAATTAATTTTACCATAATAATAAAGGTACAATAAGAAAATTATCTAAATAAATTTAAAAATTATAAATTATACTTAATAGACCATTGGTATACCACTGTATTCTTAAATTCAGATTTGTACCAAAAATGGTACAATTGTACCAAGTATGCCACCCCTGGTGTGTTTGACTCTAAAAAGAATTAAGCAGCAAGCATTCGAAACAAAAGACTTAAGATACGAGCATAATAAGAACTAGAACCGTCAAAGATAAGAAAAGATTAAATATTCTTTCTAGAGATGTGCGCGTGAGTGAGTTTTCGCTCACGATCACGCATGTTCACGAAAATAATATTTTTTCACACACCCTCACGCACAGGAAATTTTAAAACTCTCACGATCACACACGCACAGGATCAAAATTTATTTTTATCACGCACGCTCACGCACGACAAAAGCTTAATCTTTTACGATACTTACTGTTTTTTTATCTCAGAAAACACAAAATCGAACCCAAATTGATTGTTAGGCTAAAGTCGCGTAACGTTATATTCAGAAAGAATTGGGCATGATTAATATTCCAAGGAACAAGGGAAAAATTAACATCAACTTAATTTCACGAAAAAGTTGTATATATAAGAATTAAGATCACATACATTCAATAGAGCCACCTGACAAGTGGTGATAAGCAAATACACGTGAGCACTGACGATGGAAGTGTAGCGGCTTCCGAAAGTGGCGCTACTCTGTTCTGCTGTGTACGTTGAAAAATTAAGTTGATGTTAATTTTTCCCTTGTTCCTTGGAATATTAATCATGCCAAATTCTTTCTGAATATAACGTTACGAACTTTAGCCTAATAATCAATTTGGATTCACAAAGCAAATACGTTCGAAATAATCACATTAATATATAAAATCGAAAGTTTAAAGTTTTATGAATTTTTTAGTATTCGTTTTGAGTTTTTGGCATAACAAAATAAATACATTTCTCATTTTGAGTGTACATTTTGGGCTTTTTTTATTTTTTACTTTTAACCTTACCAATTTAATTAATAGAATTAGATTCATGTATTATTTTCGCCTCATTCTATGGATCCTAATATAAAATAATATTTTTGATATTTTAAAATTTTTGTGTATTGAGCGTTACATTTGCTTTCACGGTGTTTCTGGGAGTGATTTTTTGCGAAAAAAGAGTACACCACAAAAGTTAGTATAGGGTTCTAAAGCACTATATATCTACTCTCTAAAAAATTAGAAATAGCAGGAGGAAATTAAAAGCTTTAACCATTTTTTCAACTTTGACTTGAGTCCACATGGAAAAGTAAAAAATTGTAGTATATTTTAAAACAAATTTTTTACAGAGATTTATACATGAGCAAAAAGCAGGCTAACTGTTCTTGCAAATACATAACACCAATATTAATAAAATCGACAATTTTAAAAGTTATGTCAATTTCAAATAATTATTCGTACCAAAATACGAACCAACCCAGCAAAAAATAATCGAGATTTTGGAAGCAGTACAGACTTTTCGTGTTATACAAATGCGCTTCATAGTAGTGACAAATGTATTGCCTGAATATATGCACTAATGTATGGCAAGAAATGCTTAAGCTTCTTAGATTTTTCTTTTTCGTCCACTTAAAAAACAAAGTTTTGCACATTCACTTACAGTGGTGCGTTCAAGGAAGCGCTACTGTAAGGCAGAGATTATAAAAATATACATTTTACGAAGAATTTCGTTGAGTTACGATCTCAAAACGACAAATCAATAATATGATTTTATTATATACTCAATGCGCTGAAATAAGCGTTTATCATGAAATGCTCCTAAGTGGGACATCACGAACAAATATCATGCAATACGTAAGCATGTTTGTAAGCTACACCAACAAAACTCTCCTTTACAAACCTGCTTATCGCGAAGCAGTAGTTTTTGTTGAGAAGTAAGACATTATTCGAAAATATAACAACCCACAGTGCGGTAGAATCAAAAATTTTTGAAAGCTAATCAGAAATTTATTAACGGATAGTGCTCTCTATATTATTTCTGCCCTTCAACTGCTGTTAAATTTTGTTACCGTCCAAAAATTTATAGATAAATTATATATGTATAAGAATTTTGTTAACGTAACGTTCAATACGCTTACTTACGAATTTAATATTTGTTTTAGGACACACGCTATATTTTTAATTTAAAACAATTCAGATGTACAATATTCGATGAATATTTATATATTAACTAACCCATTATGAGTGAAATGAAATTTTATCAATTTTCAACCTGACTTTTTACGTAAAAATCCATTATCTCAAAGACTGACCGATATAGCGGTACTAAAACGTGTACATATTTTATGTTATATGGAACATTCCAAGCTTTCATTTGATATATATTTGTAAGCTGTAACTTATGAAATATGAAAGTTATAAGACTTCAAAAAGGAGTTTATGTAGCAGCTATTAAATATATTTTGTAAAAATTCGAACATATTACACACAAATTTTTAGTAAGCGACGCCGTGGTGTGAAGTATCATAGAAGAGAACATCTTTACGTCCGTTGTTTCAGTAAATTAGCGACATATCGTATTTCAAATGCTTGGCTTTGTGTGCTGGGTTTTAAATATTTTTCCTGACTATTTATTGTTTTCTTCAGGCTCAAGGTCCTGAAGAAAGTAATAAATAGTTACAAATTCTAAGGTCGAAAATATTAATTAACATATTTTTCCTGACGTCAGACATGTCGGCATAAAATGTTTCTGCGGTTCTTTTGTTGTAGACGCACGTACTTGATATGCATATCCAGCAAACACAAGATGTCTTGCTCATATCCGAAGACGGCCCGAAAGCATACCGAAAATCATATGAGTGGTTGGCAAAAAAACGAACCTCTTTGTGTGAGGAAATTTAAAAAAACTTTAGCGAAATGTGTGAGAGAATTCTTTACGAATTCTAAAGAATCTTCTAGGGAAACTCTAAAGGAATTTTCGACAAGTCTGAGAAATTTCGGAAAAATGTCTGAAAAATGTCGGAAAAATGTCTTACAATAATCAGAAAATTTAATTTAATTTCACTCATAGCTCTTACGTTCTTTCGTATTAATGTCAGAGAAAAGTCAGATCTAACATTAGAAATTTATCAGAAATGTCGTATAGAATAGAGTCAAAATGTTGTAAGGCAAAAGAGGGAATTTTTTCAACAAGCTACGAAATATAAGTTCGTGAGTGCATGAACATTACACTTTTAAAATCACGCACGATCATGCACGGTACTTAATTTTCAAATCACGTTTACTCACTATTGCGTGATTATTTTTTAATTAATCACGATTATGCGTGATTCACGCGTGAATCACGCCTGACACGAAAAATTCACGACATTTGCACATCTCTAATTCTTTTAAAACTTTAATTGATATTCTCTACCTTAGGTTTATATTTTATGCTTACACATACTTAAGTACGATATTTCACTGTGCCCGTGTCAAATAGCTGTCACTCATCTATCAGCTTCAAAGTATTAACAATAATATTATGAAAGCAGGCAAAAATATCTTATTGCTGACTATAAAACTATCTATTTATTCATATGGAAAGTAATAGTATCAACAAGCTTAAACTACATATACATATATTGTGAAATAATATGTTCAATATTTTTACAAGTTAAAATTTTCTTTTTTTGTGTAACACATCTAGTATTGATATTTGATCTAAATAAAAAATTTTATATTGACATTTATTAAATTATACCCATATAAAGACATTCACGTATGAGAAATAAAATCAAAATTTTACAATTAAAAAGAACAAATCTTTCATCACCTTAACCAATAATAAACTAGTTTTATTAATATTAAAATTTTTCCCAATCCGAGCAGTACACAGAAAAAATTATCAACAAAAAATTTTCAAACAAAAGTTTGTCTAAAAATAAATTTCATTTTCAGTAAATGTTCTTTACATAATCAATGAATTGTTTGTTTGGCTCTTATTTAGGACGCAAACACCAAACACAACAAGAAAAACTGTGCCGTAAAAAACAATTCCGATGAAGAAATACGCACAAATAACAACAACAACAACAATGATAGCAAAAGTAGTGCAAATGTGCCAAGTTTGTTTACTGAAGATTTTTGAGTGAATCAATTCGTTAATGTCGTTGCGTTAATTCTCATTCATTTTTATAGAGTCTTTAGATAAACATTCAGACTTGAACACATTTAATAAAGTTAAATTTTATAAATGCTTAATGGATGATGATAATGGAGACAAATATTTTGTTTGATAGATTACAAAAAAATCTAGTAATTATTTTTGTTTGATTAACTAAAATATTTTGTTTAATATTTGTTAGTATTTTTAGACTAACTATTTTATAAATTCAGACAAAAATATTGTTTGATGTTTTTTAGAAAATCCAGTAAATCTTTTTGTTTGATTTAGTAAATTCTTTTGTTAACAATTTGTAAATTATTTTAGAAAATTAGATTTAAACAATTCGTTCACTGAAAATACAGTTTTTTTTAATGAAATTGTTAAGATATTTTAGTCTATACTTACAAATTTATTTGTTGGCTCGTTCCTAGACAAAATGTTTACTATTTCATTGAATTACTTTACAGAAAACTAAATTTAGTTTTTTCTGAGCAAGCATTTATGTATTTTTAGACTAATTGTTTTATAAATTCAGACAAAATATTGTTTGATGTTTTTCAGAAAATCCAGTAAATATTTTTGTTTGATTTAGTAAATTGTTTTGTTAACAATTTGTAAATTATTTTACACAATTAGATTTAAACAATTTATTCACTGAAAAACTGTTTTTTTAATGAAATTGTTAAGATATTTTTGTGTATATTAACAAATTTATTTCTACGTCCGTTCCTAGACAAAATATTTACTATTTCATTGAATTACTTGACAGAAAATGAAATTTAGTTTTTTCTGTAAAAGCTTTGAAATCGCTTTCATTTCAATGATGCTATTAATCACAAAAGTGTAGGTATCTGAAAATATAAATCACTAATACATACATATTTGATGTTTAATTGATGAATACATATTAATGTAAAATTAACATGAGTATCATGTGGTTTTCTTTGGACAAATTTATGATATTTTATATAATATCAAAAATTGTGGGTATTTCAAATTTACACACATCCACCTCACTTTGCAATGCTTTTCACAATATCTATTTAAAGAGCCTCAAATAAAAAACTACATAAAAATTCATATTTCTTGCAACATTGTCTTTAAAGCCCTTTGTCAATTATTCCAAAGCAGCAACCACACCTTAGAATAAATCATATTTTTTATTGAGGTGCAAGAAAAACTAGTATACTTTGGATGCGATATCAATGTTCTTTATATCATAACTAATACAGATTTTTGTTAAGAATTTTATACGGAGCGATAGTTTGCAAATTAAGCTACTAGGTTCGTAAGATGTTGAAAATTATTAACGATTTGCAATTTCCGGTAACAATGTCGTAAAAGAAAAATAATTTTTTTAACAAAGTGCACTGCATATCATGTTGTCTACATAAATATATAAGACTCAAGTTCACAGTCTTTAGTTAACTAATTACGGTAGTTGCAACTATGATATTTTGATATAAAAGACGTTATACCACCGGCGCACAGTGGTGTAAGTTTAAAAATAAGTGGTAATAAGTATGGAACTTCTAAACTACTGATTGGATTTGTATTAAAATTAAACTGGTTGCAGAAGACAATCCAGGCTTTCAGAATTATGTCTCTTAAGTCTTTAGCTGTACCAGGGCGGAGCTGCAAGGAGTGAAAGTTGGCTACCTCGGGTGTGAAAAACATTATGCGGCTTGAAAGTTTCGTAAATATTAACCGATTTGTAAAATTTTAAGCGCGTTGGATTTTGATAGGCAACATAAAGAACAATTAGGCTAACAATTGTTTATGTATCTTTTAAAGTTTAAGAGATATTTCACTTCGAAATTAAAATTTTAAATTTTTTGCTTAGACTTTTTTGGTTTTTTTTTTTGTTGTTTTGGTTTGTTTTACTAAGCATCTGCTTTTAACTAATAGCACATTATTAAAGTGCTGATAAAATTCAAAGTAAACACACAGAACAAAGCTTTGAAACATCTTGAGCCGTTAAGTCGCAAAATAGGTATAAACTCCAAAGTTTGAAATTTAGCTAAAAAATCGTAAATTTTTCCTAATAAAAATGTTTTCATAAAATTGTAAAAAATGTTGTTTGAAGTGTTAATTATATTTACACAGTGAAAGGCCATGCTACACCGTCTCATTAGCGTTTTTGTTCACTTTTACCACTTATGAAGACAGATGCCTTTTTATAAGGAAACATCAGCTATTTAACTATTTTTTGTCACGAAATAGAATACAAGAATTTTTCATGTAAATTCTTGCATTCATTTTATTTTCAACTCAATTTTAGTTAGCCGAAATCTCCTCTATCTGATTTAATCCAACACTTACAAAAGCTACATATTTTGCCTTTCGCTTTGATGGGCATTTGTATGAATACCTACAATAATTGCAGAGACACGATTCTTAAAGCCTGGCTCCTCTTCAGCAACCATTTAAATTTTTATACAAATTCATGTAGTAGTTCACAAGTTCCATACTTATTACCACTTTTATTATAATTTAATCCACTGTGCGGTGTTAGTTAACTACAGATTGTGAATTTGGCCTTAAGATTATTTGGCGGGATATGAGCATGCAATATCAGTTTAGCTCACTCCTCGTATCCATTAATCTAATGAAAATTCCAAGCTTAAACAATTTTCATATTTGTTCTATAAAATACTTGACTTTCTTTAAGTAGATTGATTGTATAATTACTTATTGCTTGTTTATCAATGTATTATTTAAAACAAAAACTTATTTTTAAAATTTAGTTTTGGTTTTTAATTTAATTGTAAGAAAGAAAGAATTCCTTCGACGTCGATAAACAGACAAACTGCCAATATACTTAATTTTTTTTTAAGTAAACCATTGTGCAAGTAAATGACAACTATATCAATATGGTAAAGAAATTAAAAATCTCTTAATATCATGCTGATTTGTTAGTATTAAATTTCAACTTAAATCCATCAAGCTTTAATGCCACCAATTTGTTGCCCAGTGGCTACGTGCCTTTTTGATTTTTATTATCTCTTGTATCCAAATAAATATTAATTTCACATAAAGATTTAATTCCTTATTTATGAAATTATATAAATAGACCACCAGTATATAAATAAGAGATTTTTTATTTCTTAGGAAAAGAAATAGCTTGAACAAAAATAATATAAAAAAAGACACGCAACTTGTATGAAACACGCAACAGTTGTAATTTGTAGTAAAAAAAACTAAAACGGCAATAAGGCAATTATAAAAAGTTTTAAAAATAAACGATTCCATAATTTGTACTGTGAAATAGCAGAGCTTTTAAGGATTATATTGAATAAAAAAATAAAGAATGAAAGTTGTATGGTTTAACATGGATTGACCATAAGTATTTTTATCTTAGTTCTGAAAATTTTTACACTGAAAATATTACTACATAAAACGAAAAAACTTTCGTAATTAATTTTTCGTACAATGAGTAATTTAAAAATTTTTCGACACAGTCTAATTCGATTTTAATGAAATTCGACATATTTGTTCAACTCTTGTGTACGCATCACACGGTGAAAGAATTAGTTCAATACCTCTTATGCTTTATATTTTAAGTGGCATATACGCTTGGGAATCTTGGCCGTTTTCGAGACAAGTTCATCGTATTGAAGAACTATAGCGAGCGCATCGGATATTAACAATTTTAATGTCATTCGAAATGTTTTTGTCTCCTCTTAACAAGTATTGTGCTTCAAAATGCTAAAGTATCTTTTATCCTTAAATATCATGAAAAATGGTATTTTAATTTTCTTTATTTTTTACAGAATATATCCAACTGACATCCTTATCAAATCATTATTAAAGAAATTCGTGTGTGAGTTCAAAAAATAGATTTTCTTTGATATTTCACATGGTGTCAACATATATTCGAACAGTATGGAAACGATTTTTACCCAGGAAATTTTAATTGACGTCTTTAATGTCATTCCATACGGACAGGTCAATTCATTAAACATTTGGTCAAACTCCGCATCTGGTTTAAATATTTTTTTTATATCAGGGCCAACAAAAACATCTGTTTTTATTTTTCACAAACACACTTACTGCTTAAGCATTATTTTGGCTTTTCTGCAGAAACACCCAGGTTCTTGGCAGGAATCGAACCAGGGAGCTCCCGGCTAATAGTCTTGCACACTATTTACTAAACTATAGCGGCAATAATAAATTTAAAAGAGTTATTTGTCATGAAAACAGTGACAACTCATATTTTGAAGCAAATATACCTTCTCTTACCACACCAAGTTTTATAAAATAAACAAGTGATAATTCCACACAATTTTGAATTTTTTATATGCTTCGGAGATCAAAATAGTTGGTCTGTCTTTATGCATTTTTAAAAGGTTTTATTTAGCTTACCTTGTTAGTGTCGCTTAGTATCTAATAATTGAAAATTTACCTTTTTCCTGTTGACGGATTGCTCGGAAATGTGGTAGTCGCCTTTACTTTTTATGGCAATATAAAGTGGGTATCGGCACGCCCATAAAAAGTATGATTTAGTATTGCCCCTTTCCGGTAAACCGATTGATCTGAAATTTAAAATGCTTTTACTTTTAATGACAATACATTTATGATTAGTCAAGTGGGCTGCGCCACGCCCCTAAAAAGTAATATTGAGTTTTGTCCCTTTCATGTTGGCAGTTTCATCCACAATTTATTAAATACGTTTATTTTTAACGGCAATACAACTTTGTGGTAAGAAAAGTGGGCTGCACCACGCCCATAAAAATTAATATTTAGTTTTATCCCCTTCCTGTTGACCGATTGATCAAATGTTTGGTAAACGCATTTACTTTTAATATCACTATAGTGTTGTAACTAGCAAAGCGGGCAGCGGTACGCCCATAAAAAGTATGATTTAGTATTACTCCTTTCCTGTACACCGATTGATCTGAAATTTAAAAAACGCTTTCATTTTTAAATACAATACAATTTTGTGGTTAGAAAGGTTGGCTGATTCATGCCCATAAGAAGTAATATTTAGTTTTGTCCCCTTTCTATTGGCAGATTTATTTTCAACGGCAATACAATTTTGTGATACGAAAAGTAGGCGCAGCCACGAGCTTAAAAAGGATTATTTAGTTTTACTCGCTTCCTGTTGACCGATTAATCTGAAATTTGGTTGACACATTTATTTTTGATATACATATATAGTGAAAATGTTAA
Organism: Panzeria rudis; assembly: GCA_956483635.1. Taxonomy (NCBI): domain Eukaryota; kingdom Metazoa; phylum Arthropoda; class Insecta; order Diptera; family Tachinidae; genus Panzeria; species Panzeria rudis. The sequence continues at coordinate 98,945,400 of OY101450.1, read as the reverse complement.
GGTCACTGAGTTTTTATCAATATCAATACTGCTGATTTTGACGGCGTCTACACCATCTCATCAGCGTTCTTTATTCACTTTTGAAGGTAGATGCTTTTATCAAGGAACAGCGAATATTTAGCCAATTTGTTTAAAGAAAAAGCATACGAGAACTTCTTATATAAATTTTTCGTTAAAACACTCGAAAGCTCTTATTATTTTTGCTGTTTGTTTGTTGGAAAGCCTTTTTTACAACATCTACACATCACTGGGAAATCTTGGTGCAGCGTACAAACATACGACTCATAAATCTCTTCGTTGATCTCCTCGACATGGTACATGTTATGCTTTAGAAAAGGAGTGGTCTGCAATAATTGATGCACTAGAATTAATTGCAGAAAACAAAGACTAGAAACTGACTACACGATCAGAAGCTATAAGCTAAATTACAGCATCTAGAAAGATCTATTCTAATCATTGTTTAAAATGTAACTTCAGATCGGTTTAATGCTGCTAGTAAGAAACTTCAAGGATCTCACGCTGATTTCTTTATTTTCTGTGATTGCTGCCGAAGCCATAATATATATATGACTGCTTTAGGAAGGCAATGCAAGTTTTCGTATCAATCATGAAGTTGTAAAAAATTACTAAATTTTATCCTGCAGTTCAACACACATTCATTCCTCCCGATTGGCTATTCGGGAAGAATAAAAAAGACACGATAATAAAGCCAAGCAAATACTGGGATTTGCTTACTGAACTCTGTTCAATATAGGAAGTTTGGGAAGAGTTTTCTATATTCGTTTGATTATGAAACTGCTGTAGCTCCTGTGGTGAAAGTGCAGGGTCAACTACACTGAAAAATCATTTTCAAAGGGAATAATCATAGAAAAAACACGGAAGGGAATGTTGACTTTGCAAGGAGAGATTAACTAAAGGATCAATTCTTCAAATGTGAAAAACGAATTCCATATATTATTACAAGTCTACTTCCTATCAATGTGGAGGTTAAACTTGAAAAGCAAAAATATATTGGAATGATTTTATACAAACTATTTGGGGAATATGGCAGAGATAATAAAGGCTTGGAACTTTTTTGTTTTTTTTTTTTGGATAATCGCTTTTATATAACCAAAAAAGCATATATCAAAGAGTGCCTAGGGTGGCAGCACTGGTAATATTAAGTCCACACCACTCTCCTCATCTATATAGGGCATTGATCTCACTAAAATAAAATCGTGTGGCGCACTGGATTTCTGTTATCTATAAATAATGAATTACTTTTAACTTCTGACAATATTCCTTTGCTTCTAACCATTGCTTTGACTTAACGCATTTCCGAACGTAACTAAAGAATGTTGACGGAAACGATCATGTTTGTATCGTTTGAAAAAAAAACATATAAACAAAAATAGTGTATTTGTGATGCAAAATTATAAAATAAAGATTTGTTATCATAAATCACATATAATGTATAATTATTGTACAAACATACTATGTATTTGAATATGCCCTTTGATGCAAAAAATTCAACAATTATGGCGAAAATAAAATTCTACAAAAAGAAAATATGTATATTCACACACTCTCAAATTGTGGATGCCAATAATATTGTGAATTGTTGCATAAACCTACTCGTTTGAATTTAATAAATTATAAGGGAGCTGAAAATATTATAACGAAAACATAATTGTTAATAATCATATAGTTGTTCAAACATGCATATTTATTGGAGATGGGCACCTAGCTTGCTTCAAACACGAGTGAGCATTCTTGATGCTACATTTTCCTTCAATCACACGAGTATACATAAGTGCGAGCGCACACAAATTGCTGTGAGTGAGATAGATACTAAGCTAATGCCTTAAATTTTTAAATGATATAAATGGTCAACTTTTATATGGAAAATTCTGTTTAGAAAAAATCTCTGAAATTCGAGGATATTTTATGAAATTTTGTATATGTGATCGTACGAAATCTGTATACCGTCTTAAACACACTCGATCATGCATGAACGTGAGCCTAAGTAAGCAAAATTGGTCACGATTGTTCATGAATAACCCTTCTTTCCTTTGAGCGTGAATTATTCTAAGTGAAAAAACACACATGTTTCCATTTCTAATATTAACATAATATGCTCTAACTGTGCTTAGGGCAATGTTACTTAATGATATAAAGCCAGATATATAATAAGGAACGAATATTCAGTTAAAAAAGTGGCATTACTCTAAGTTACTTGTAGTATTTTTCCCTTAGGTTAACAGTTCTTTTCTTTATTTATTAATTTGTAAAGGTTCTAAATAAAAAAATTTTAAGGGGAATTTTTAAACTTTTATATTTAAACTTTTGCTGAACTCAAGTTATGCTATTTAAACATAAATCCTTCATAGTTTTACAGTGCTTCTCTTACTAATGCCATCTTTACACTGTCTAAGTTTTCATCTGATTTCAAAATCTAACTTTAAGAATATGACATCTAAAACACATATTGTATATAAGATGGAAAGAGAATAAGTTCTATTTTCAACTGAGCTTAGACGTAAAATTAAAAATTGTATATTAGACACGATATTTCACTTTTACGTACTGAAATCAGACAAAAACTCAGACAATGCAATAGCAGCTTTAGTAGTAGTATTAATTTAAAGATAGTAAAATGATTTTTTTTTTGTTAACAAACACAACCCGCGAAGCGATAAGCTGTTTGGCGAAAACACACAGGGTCAATGGCGGGAATCGAACCCACGTCCTCTGTACTGACAGGCTAGCATCGCTACCACTCAGACAAAGGCGCACCCTAATAATGATTATTTTTTCGGGGACATTTCAGTGCTACAGAGGATGATAAGGAAGTACATATGTAATTATTTCCATAAAAATTTACAAATGCTGAAATTTTGCTTTATGTATCGTCACACAGTGGTTCCGATTGGAAAAAAGGTAATAAATTTATATATATTTGAAACTTGCAGTTCGATTACAAAACGATGTATACATAAATCATAGAAGAGCACCAAAGCTTTAAGAGTAATGCAATTTGCACCATACTATTGATACACACGGTGAGCTACAGGGTGTCAAAATTGACTACCTCGTGTATGAAAAATGTTGTCGGCCTCATAACTTTTACAAATATTATTCGATTTTAATGAGTTTAAAATTAGTATAAAGTTTATTATTAGATAAAGAAGATCCAGTCTCCTCTATTAAAGTGCCTGATTTTTAGCCTTGACTTTCTTCTCTATTTCGTCAATATTTTTGGCAGTAGTATAGCCAAAATTTTCAAAAAAAAAAATGTTTTATAATTTTTACTTAAAACAATCCATGATAACATATACTAAACCTAATTTTTTTAATTTTTATTTCTCTACTATTTATTACCCATACATATTACAATTTTGCCGAAAATTCATAATTAATGCCCGTTTAGTTCATTATACATTTTACAAGAGAATTCCTATCATTTTTAGTACATAATAAACAAATAAAAATTAAATAATGAAGCTTAGCACAGTTTTCATGCAGGTATATAAAATGCTACTGAAAATTTTACTATATTTAGAAAATCTTCTCTCTAGCCACATTTTCAAGCGAACGGTTAATATTTAATAGCGAGAGTAATTATATATATATATATATATATATATATATATATATATATATATATATATATATATATATATATATATATATATATATATATATATATATATATATATATATATATATATATATATATATATATATATATATATATATATATATATATATATATATATATATATATATATATATATATATATATATATATATATATATATATATATATATATATATATATATATATATATATATATATATATATATATATATATATATATAAATATATATATATATATATATATATATATATATATATATATATATATATATATAAATATATATATATAATATAGTTTGTAGAGAATTCTGGTAAACTCCATGGGCGATTTTTTTAAGCAATAAATTTAGAATTTTCCAAAAAAAAATAACAATTTTCGTTCAATGCTGGATGTAGCGTGCACAAATCTATAATTTCAACTGCAGTAATTTTTGAAGTTTATTGTTTTGAAATAATGAAAATAAAAAATTTTTGATTTAAAAATTTTTTGCGAAAAACGTCGAAGAATTAAGAACTGTTTTGCTACAAACTTAGCAATTTCTCACTCTTATTTCAAAGTCTGGATTTTGATTCTTCTTCCGGACTACATGAATTGAAATAACTAAAAAACTCTTTCAGCATGTTATCAAGGATTGTGTTAAAAGTCATAAAATATATTTCTGAAAATTTTGTCAAAGCTTTTATCGGAGATATTTACGAAATAGGGAGCAAAGTCGAGCCCAAAAACTAAATTTTAAAGTTTTAATTAAAATTCTTTGAAAATATTGAAGATATCTTAACAAAATAAGCTGTATTTTCTTTGTCTATCCATAAACTTTACATCGACTTTAAATTCATTAAAAGTTATGAGGCCAGCAACGTTTTTCATGTCCGAGGTAGTCAACTTTGACACACTGTAGTTTCAACAGGATATTCCAAATTTCAACATCCTTAAATCTTGTGTCCTCTTCTATGATTTTTACTTACAACGTTTTGTATTCGGATCGCAAGTTTCCCACATACACATTTATTACCACTTTCTTTCAATTGAAACCACTGTACGTCAGCAGCCAAACATCAAAGCCAGATAACTAAATTTATTGCCTGATTATCTAACTTTTGTTTCTTAACGGAGTATAACGGAGTAATTCTGAAATATGTTCTGTGGAAATTTTTAAAACATCATATAAATTTTAATGTAATATTTCATACGAATGAGTTGCAAGTTGTAAGTTCAACTAAATAAACTAATGGAGTTTCAGTCAGTTGGCGTGTTGTTGTAATTAATTCCAATTTTTTCCCTTAGGCCTTAGTATAATGCACTTGCCTCACAACATTTTCTCTATAACGTCTGTTTTACTCGAACTTGTTATACAAGTATGAATACCAGTCCAATTATTTTAAATATCATTTTACAAAAGATGACAAAAATAGAAAAGTAAATCATAATTGTCTTAAGGCAATTAGAAATAACAGCGCACATGGAAGAAATTTTGTAGAAATCACAAACAAAAATTTATACAAATCCTACAAACTGTGAAATTACCTTCTGCTGGTCTTTGGCTTTATTAAATTACACAAATGAAAAAATCCCAACAACTCATTTCAAATTGTATTGAAATTTTTACAAACGTGATATTTCAGTACAGGAAAACGTGCAAAAATAATAAAAAGAGAAAAATGAGGGAAAAAATGTTAACTAATTAAACCAGAATTGTACAAGTCAAATGCACTCAACTCCATTCAACTCAAACTCATCTCCTCTGAACTGTAGCGCGAGTAAATAGAGTTATTAAAAAATGCTTTTACTTAACGTTTTTAGCCAGTAGACAACAATAATCCTCTTGTATTACAACAGTTTACCATAAATGGTCAAGTGGGGAGCAGATTGCGGTGGTATAGGATGGAACAGCAGGAATTGCTGCTTGCAGCTGTAAATGGCTACAGTGAGTTGAAAAATAACATTTCTTAAGACTAGTCATTGCATAACTTTGTTCTAATTGCTTTTGACTATTTGCAGTATTTAGTTGTTTCTTCAATATTAATTTTGTTGTTGGTTTTCTTTGTTTTTCGCTTTGTTGCACATTGACTGAAGTCAGAAGCTCTTCAATTATTTTCATTTATTATTAACAGTTATTTAAGTGAACAAAAGTCATCACTTTTCTGCTAAAATTAAAGCAGTAAAAGCTTTTGCAGTGCGTAAGAATATTCTTTAAACAGATATAACATTGTTTATTTTATTACCGAAAATAAGCTTTACGATTAATATGATTATTTACTACCGTCTTGAAGCATATTACGAAGGAAGGGCAAAAATAAAGACAACCAAATTTTTTGGTATTAATTAATTGTATTTTTCTACATAGTCCCCTTAAAGATCGGAGACCTAAAACTTTCATTCCAAAACAACAAATATCAAAAATGAAAAAAACTTTAAATTAAATGGTGTCCCAAAGCAAGTAATGTAAAGCAAGTAAAGTAATGTAATGTGGAAAAATATCGATGGTACCATCGATAGTATCGATATTTAATTTTTGTGTGAATATTGATGTTTTTGTTGGGCAATCGTTTAATATTTGAAAATAATTGATACATTTTAGCCCCTATCGATAGTAAACGATTCACCAATATTGTTCTGAAATTAGAATATTATAATAGAAGAAACTTTAAATATGTTGCTTTTTATAAACAAAAATATTTGGATGACTAATGAATGATACTAGATTCACACTATGAAATATGTCATGAAAGCTTTTTTTGTTGTTTATTGCAATTATGCAAAAGCACTTGTGGTTAAGAAATTTTACAAAAACCTTCTATCAGTTTTTCACCCAAAATGTGGCATTGAAAATTCAGCTTTCGATTTTCGTAAGAGCACAGGCGGGTTATTGTGATACTTAGTCTAAAACTGTTATGTTGAAAATTTGAGCTAAATCAGACAAATCTAAGCCATGCCCCCATTGAAGTCATAGTTCGAATTTTGCTAAATTTACCGATTTGCCAGCAGTTGATTAGAGAATTCGTCCATTTTGCACAGATTCTTTTGAAAATCGTCAGGTTTGCTGTTATAAATATTATAAATTGTATCGTAAGCTTGTGAGTCATGTTGGTCAAAATTAGAGATGTGCTTACGATCACGCACGATCACGAAACAAATATTTTTTTCACGCACGCTCACGCACAGCAAGTTTTAAGACTCTCACGATCACGCACGCTTACGATCAAAATAGATTTTAACACGCACGCACACGCACGACAAAACTTAAGCTATCACGATACTTATTTTTTATGCCCCAGAAGGCACAAAATCGAACGTTTAAAGTTTAAATAATTTTTTTGTGTCCATATGAAAACGAGCTTTTGGGCCAATAAAGTAATGGGTGAATTCGAAAATGCAGTAAATTTGAGCAACCGGTCTGCAACAGTAATAAAAATGCTGCCGTTGTTGCATCAATATATTGCAGCACTGTCAATTCTTTATATAAAGAAAGTTTTGACGAAGAAAAGTACTCCCAAGTGTTTGTTTTCGAGCGCGGACCTTTGATTACTGCACAATTACTGAATTTACGAACGTACCCAATGGGAGATTCTCATTTTGAGTGTACATTTTGGGATTTTTTTTTATTTTTAACATTACAAATTTAATTAATAAAAATATGAGAAGATAGGATTCATGTTATAGTTTTCGCCTCATTCAATGGATCCTATTATAAAATAATAATTTGAAAATTTGCTTTAATTTTTGTGTAGTGGGAATAATTTTTGTGAAAAAAAACACGACTAAAAGCGAGTATAGGGTTTTAAAGCACTATATATGTATATATCTACTACCTAAATTTTTTTTTTTAAATCGCAGGACGAAATTAATAGTTGACTTGGGTTCACATGGAAAAGTGAAAAATTAGTATATTTTAAAATAATTATTAACAAAGATTTTTACAGGAACAAAAAGCAGGCCAACTCTTCTTTCAAATAATTTCAATTTTAATAAAATCGACCGACAATGTTAAAAGTTATGTCAATTTCAAATAATTATTTGTACCGAAATACGTCCCTTCTAAGAAATTTTTCGAAAATATGACAACCCACAGTGCGGTAGAATTAACATTTTTTGAAAGCAAATCAGAAATTTCTCAACAAAGTAAGTAAGTACTCTCTATATCGTTTCTACCCTTCCGCTGCTATTAACTTTTTTACCGTCTTAAAATTTATAGATAAATTATATTTAAGAATTTTGTTATTGTAACGCTTAATACATTTTCTTGTGAATTTAATATTTTTTTCAGAACACGAACTATGTTTTGAATTTAAAATTCGATGAGTTTTAACATAAACTTCTTATTTATACATTACCTCATTATGACTGAAATGAAATTTAAAAAATTTTTAACCTGATGTTCTAGGTAAGAGCACCGTTATCTCAAGGACTGACCGATATAGCTGTGTACTCAATCGTGTATTTTCTTTTAACTATATGAAACCTTCCAAGCTTTCATTTGGTGTATATTTGTCAGCAGTCACTTATAAAATATGCAAGTTATAAGATTTTAAAAATATTTCGTAAAAATTTGTAATACACAAAAATCTTTAGCAAGCGATGCCATTGTGTGAAGTACCGTAGAAGAGAAAATCTTTACGTCCGTTTCAGTAAATAAGCAATATATCGTACTTCAAACGTTTTGACTTTGTGTGTGCTGTGCTGTCTGCAACTTCATATTCAACAGGCACTCAGATTACAAAAATATTTATCCTGCCTTCACACTACGTCTATACCTGATATATTTTTATCATGACAAATGTCAAATTTAGGAGCTAACATAAAACAAACTATTTTTCAATATAAAGTTTGACTTTTGTCATGATAAAAATATATCAGGTATAGACGTAGGGTCAGAAACGTCGGAAAAAATGTTCACTTGCTACCTACCAAACATTTTTTTTTGCCGATTTCGGTCCGACCGAAATCGGTCAGAAAATCTGCACAAAATGCCGAATTCGTATCCGAAAAGTGGTTGAAAAGAAAACGAACATGAATCTAAATTGATTATTAGGCTAAGGTTCGTAACGTTATATTCAGAAAGAATTGGGTATGATTAATATTCCAAGGAACAAGGGAATAATTACACATCAACTTAATTTTTCAACGTACACAGCAGAACAGAGTAGCGCCACTTTCGGAAACCGCTACACTTCCATCATCAGTGCTCACGTGTATTTGCTATCACCACTTGTCAGGTGGCTCTGTTGAATGTGATTTTAATTCTTATATATACAATTTTTTCGTGAAAATTGAATACGAGAATTAAATCACTCTCAAGCTGATATTAAAATATAATACACTCCAAAATATCTTGAAAATTTTAAAGCTGTAAACTTTTTGGTTCGGTAAATTAATACTCAAAGCGTGAAGCGGTTAATATTTTCGTTTATTAAGTGTTTTTGCTATTGTTTTGCCAAATATTTTTAAAGTTTTTCAAAAAGTAATTGAGTTATGTTTTTCAAAAAACTAATTTCGAAATACTTTTTTTTAATAAATGCGTAATTTTGACCGACATGACAGCAAATGATTAATTTCTCCAACAAAAAATTTTGAAATAAATTTAGAATATACAAAAGAGCATCCTCGTCGATTTTCAAAAGAATCAGTGTAAAATTATCAGATTTTCTAATATTTGAACTTTGATTGCAAAGGAGCACGTAGTACATGTGACCGATGTAACTCAAACTTTCACCTGTTTAGACTAAGTGTCACATAACCCAAAAGTGTAAAATGAATAATCACCCAAAGCTTTTGGGTATTTGTTCGTTATGTAAAATCACCCGAATTTTTAATGAATAATCGCCCAACAATTTTTTTTCTTGGGCTTCTTATTATTTTACGAAAATTTGGCAATTATGCATTATGAACAGATACCCAAATATCTGAAAATGTTGAATCGCCCAAATTCGGTGAACAATCACCCAATTTTTTTACAACAATCTTTGGGCAAAGGCCGGCTATGCAAACATCTTTACTTAGCGAAGCCGCTTTTCAATATATCGAGAGGAAAAATCCCTTTATGCCGGCCGAAGGTCGGCTAATGCAGCACCATGGTAGAAATTGAAGTCAATTGACCTTATTTCCCTTGATCTTATTACCTGTCACCAAATAATCAATGAAGATCAATTCATACTAAATATTTTGAAGATTGCTTTTTTCAATTGTTAAATTTCTAAGGGTGCTTTAAAAAGAATTTACATATATTTTCACATTTTTACTTCCCAATTAAGTTGTGGACATTATGGCACTCTAAAAAGTGTCATAATGTCCATGGAACTTACGACACTGCAGTCAGGAAAAATATTTTTACGTTCATTCATTTGGCTGTTTTAGATGACTTTATTTTGGGCGAATATTCCATACTGACCACAAATGATATATGAATAGTCACCCAAGTAAAATTGTCCAAAACAGCAAAATGACAAAACGCCAGAAATAGTTCGGTGATTCGTCATTTTATGATGGGGAAGCATATTGGTTTGCTGCTACTAAACTATCTATACACAAATATAATAAAACTGTAAAAGGGGAGTGTCTGTACATGAAAGATTTTTTGAAAATTTTTATGGTGGCGTGAACACTAATGGATGTAGAACACAAAACGGTAAACTTTGGAATTTTTGTCTATCTTTCTGTCCGAACACACATTCCGTAAAAACCACTGAAGCGGTTTTCTTCTCAAGTTTTGCTAATATCTATCTGTATAATTAATAGGCAATAACGTCTTTATATCCCTTTTTACGTCCGTAATACTTAACCAATTTTGATAAAACTTATACCATTTTAAACATATATTTTCAGACAGGTGTACAATTCATATTTTGTTAAAATCAGTGAGCTATAAGCGTTTAAAGTTGCTACTAATACATGCTAGCTTATAGTCATGGCTGTCAAGTCATATTTGTCGCTCTCCCGAAGCAAATTTAAAAAAATCCCCACAAATCCCCAAGTGTGATATATATGAAAAATAACATAAAATTTGTTACTTTTTTATTTTCTCCTCATATGTTACACAAATTTATTATATACAGTTTATAGACTTTATTGTTATTACAGCATGAAGAATCTAACGTGAGTTTTGTATTAATTCCATGTTTTATTCACGTGATTTTTTTTTGCTAAATGTATTTAGCATTTCATGGGTACGCTCAAATGCTTGGCGGCAAAGTGGTATTTAAGTTAATCTATCCGTAATAGTGATTCGAGTACTTCGTATTGCATATTAAAGGAAATATTCTGAAACTGTATACCTTTGACCAAAATTCCGTAGAGTCAGAAATAAAACAGGAACCAAACGTAGACTGACCCAAGTCTATACTAAAAATTACATCTCGACAGCTGCTATAGTTCAGAAGATCATGCGTTACTAACAAACACACAAACGATTTTATATATAAAAAAGATTTGCTTGCATGCTTAGCGTAACTATTCGGAAGTGGCCTCCAAATATGCCTAAAGAATCCGTTAAAAAGAGCTTGAAAATTATTTTGGCACAAAATTAATGAGTTTTACTTCAAAAAATTTGGAACCAATGCTAATGAAACAAGCCTTATTATCAGCTTTAATTGTGTTCAATTGTCAACAAGAAATACCCCAAAAATCCCCACGATAGCTTTAAATATCCCCAGAAAATCCCCTCTCCCCAAACAAAACTTGTTGTACCCAAAGCACTTGCAAATCCCCACTACTTGCAGCCCTGCATATAGTTAAAAAACAAACAAAGCATATACGTGTGTTTGTTGGTTTTACTTTTACATGGATGCATTATGTATTGTGTGGCTGTTCTTTTAAAAGATTTTTATGACTTTGGATATTTTTTTTGTGAACCCTAATTTGTCGTTCGTAGGCCATAATAGTGTATATTTAAACGAAAGCTATGGCTGTTTTTAAGTTTAAAGCGCGTTCAGGTTTTTTAAATATTACTGTTGCCTGGTTAATTTAAACTGAATATGAGATATATATTCTTGACAGATAAGGGTGGGTTTTTAATTTGAACAATTAATCTTAGTTTGAAACTATAATCAATTAATCGGGGAGTAAATTTAATTGAAAGTTAATTCTGTTTGCGGTTTTTAAGTGGAAGCTTAAACCTCTCAAAATTACCATACTAAATAATAAAATGTGGCATCTCTGATCAGCTGGCTTTGCAAATTGTAGGATATAAAAGAAAATGAATAAGATAAAATAAAATAAAAAAGAAACAATAGAAAAACTTAGGAAATTGTTATGTGCTGTGAAATAAAAGTATAGACGCGTCTACAACATAAAAACAGAATTTATATCATATTATTAATATACATATATATTGAATAAAAGTACAATCGAATGTTTTATTTTTTAAAGTTTAAGCTGGGCAATAAAAGCAGTTGATTATCGTCTTAAAAACAGAAAACAAAGATTAAAGATGACTAAATCTCTAATGTTCACATTAAAAACGCACCCTAAGAGAATTAACAGCAAACGGAATTTTTTAATAGTGTGTATAGCATAGGGATGTGAATAAATAATCGATTTTTATTTTAATCGAATATTTTTTTTCATTATCGATTTTTTGTAATCGTTCTTATTAAATCGATTATAAGAATTACCCATTTTTAATCGATTTTTGTATATAGTGCCACCTTTGCGATGGATAAAAAAAATGGGTAAGTTTACTGAACAAGTCGATAAAAAATCAGCGCCATCTGTACGGACTAATATATAATTAGTTGTCAAGGCGAATTCAGTACCAGGTAAACTCGTCATTAAAACAAGTACAAAAATACTAAAACAATATGCAGTTCGGCCATTTTGAACAAACCTAATCTGTCAAAAACAGCAGACCAAAACGGGGATAGAAAAGTTGGTACAATTGACCATTTTTCGTACACTTCGGATTTTAAAAGTACAATGGTACACCAATGGCTTATTTAGTATAATTAATAATATTTCTATTTTTTTTTTTTTTTTTTTTGGAAAACCTCATTATTCCAGTTCGTTTATTGTGATAAAATATTTTATCCTTTCCGTCCGCTCGTACATAAGCCACTTTTATCTGAATTAAATTTAAATTTTGCAAAGTATTGAAAACAAATTTCGGCTTAAAAGTGTTCAAATAAGGCTAGCTCACAAAACGTCTCTACAATAGGTCCGTTTATTTACTTTTACAGTAAATGCAGTAAATGAGTAATTACTGAGTAAACTGAAAAATTTACTCTCAAAAAAGTTATTGCCAAAAAAATCCGGGAGGTGCACCAAGAAAAAATAGTAGCAGCAAACATGTCAACGACCAAAAATGCAGAGCTAGACTTATATATTGCGTCACCGTTATCAAATCGTAAGGTAGATCCTCTCAATGTATGGAATAGCTCTGAAAGAACTTTTACAAAGTTAACGGATTTGGCTCTGAAACACCTCTCAGTGAAGGCCACTTCTGCACCAGATAAAAGGTTGTTTTCTAAAGCTGGGAATATACTGAGGAAAACTCGAAATCGTATTTTAGGAAAGCGATTACCAAAATTATTAGTTTTAAACTCTTTAACAGAAGATTTATGGAAATAATTTATTGAAGTTTATTTGTATATTTTGATTCAAAGTTTTCAGAAAGCTATCTTTTCGTTTTTAATTTTGATATTGAACTATTATCGTTTTATTTACTACTTAAACTAATCGATTTATTTTACTTCGATTCTAGTCAAATGTTAAGTGATACTAAACACTTATGGCAATTATTTATTTTGGTTTTCTTATTATTGAAGCTCAAAGATTGATAGAAGCTTTCTTTTCCTTTTTAATTTTGATATTTAGCTATTATCGTTTTATTTACTACTTAAACGAATTGGTTTATTTTACTTCGATTCTAGTTAAATGTTAAGTAATACTGGACATTTGTGGCAATTATTTACTTTAGGTTTATTGTTTAAACTCACAGTTTAAGGAAAAACTTATTGTATTTTTTGGTTTTAAGGCTAAACGATTTTCGTTTTATTAATTATTAATGTTTACCAGTTATTTTCATTTTTAATTTAGTCAAATGTTGAACTATATACTGATCATTTGTGATAATAACATTTAATATGCGTTTTTTTTCATTATCTAAACTTAAATTGTAGCAAGTGATGTGCTATGTATTTTAGTTTTGAGACTAAGAAATTGTTACATATTTTATTCTTACTGTTTTGTACTATTTTTACTGTAATAAAATTTTTAGGAGTATTAAAAATTTGTATGTGAAGAATTCAAATTTTAATTAATAAAATCTGAAAATGGACCATTTGGTTATTTTTTTGATACTTATCATCTTGAATAATTTTCACTCGAATTAAATTAAAATATTCATAATATATTTTCACTAATACATCGAATAGACATTTTTCGTATAAAAAAACGATTATTTTTCGTATAAAAAAATGGATTATTATTTTTAAAATCGATTTTTCACAAATCGATTTGTCTGTACATAAAAAAATTGATTATTGAGTAATCGATTTTTCCGACTCGAGGTCACATCTCTAGTATAGCAGTCATATTACAGTAGTCTGCAGAAAAAACTCGCCTTTAAATAAAAATGTGTATAATATACAAAGTTCCATGCGCTAAACTCAAATCCGTTTTCAGTTTTTTTCTATCAGGTACAGATTTTTTTTAATGAAATCCATGAAGAAATGCCGATTTTATTTACAACTAAGTGACGGAGCTCAATTCATAAAAACCACAGTTTCCATACATTTCATGTGTATGTGTGTCTGTGTGTGTATTGTTGTGTGGAATTGTGTTGTATTAAAATCACACGTTTTATCAATTAAGTTTCCTCACTTAATGGGTAATAAAATCGACCTTCGTCAATCGATTTTAATGATGTATGACTTATTTTATTCCTAATATATCTAGATTTAAGATACATGATAAACATGTAAACCTTTTGCTCTCTTAATTTTTTTAATGAGTTTTTGAAAACGAAAGAAAAGTTTAATTTTTAATGAAAATACTAATATTTACCGATAATTTCTAAATAGATCTGAAATAGTTGGGAAAACTAAAAAATTATATACTTAAAGATAACTACAGCTTTTGGTGGTTTACTTATTCCAACCGGCCAAACTGTTTTTGATGTAGAGTGAAACATATTGATACACCTTGTGGATATATTAGTCACGCCCATTACAAAAAAATCTGTACTTGTTAGAAAAAAATTTAAATCGGATTTGAGTTTAGCGCATTAAACTTTGTATATTCCACATATTTTCATTTAAAGGACCGAATATTTTTGTTTTTTTGCAGTCTAGTGTTATTTAATGTTGAATATGTAAAATTTTTCGTTTCCAACCATTACATAGTTTATTACAAGAACTCATTCTTTTAACTAGACCTTTTCTAGACCTAGTTCTTATAATAACATTTAACTGTTTTTAAGGTTCGAGGCTAGTTTAACTAAACATAAAAAATTTTATGTTTCCATTTTGTCTTATTATAAAAGTTTGAAATAAAATTAAAAAAAAATATTAAGCAAGTTTGTGTCTTAAGTCTTTTGTTTATTTTTCAAAGAAAATTGGTTTTATAAAGCTATTAAAAATGATAATACAAATTCCCATATAAGCATTATGTTAACAATTCATTAACTTAATGTTATAAAACTAGTCTATATTAAATGCTTGTTTATATATTGGCATATAATTTATAATTTATTGCTTTTTTATTGTTAAACTTTATATATCAAAGAAACCAAAATTGATTATTCAAGTGGTTAAGCATATCAGCTCTTCTGGGCAAAATTGTTGTATATGATAAAATTTTTATATTATATTGCTACTCATATTGTGGTGTCCGAAAGATAAATTTCTCCCTTTAAAACGTTTGTTCAAATTATTACAATCTTTTAAATAATTGTTTGTTTTTCATAAAATTGTAATTTTTATAAGCTTTATTTCTTTACTATTTATTAAAAAACATAGCCAATCTCTTATAACTATTAAAAAATTTTTAACGATATATTGAACGGACATTTTTTCATGAATTTTTAATTTGTTGGGCAAAATTGTATACGTATGAGTAATGTAATAATATGTGCCATCATATTAATCAAAATTGGAAACTCGCATTTTCTTTACGTGTTTTTTTTTATTAAAAATTCTTAAAAATTTCCCGTTCAATATACAGTTAAAATGTTTAAAATATAAGACGATTGCCCGGTTTTTTAAATAAATAGTAAAGAAATAAAATTGAAAACTTAAGTTTGGTAGTATTTTCATACAGGTAAACAAAATGATTCTGAAATTTTTAATATTTTTTAGAAAATTTGCTCTCCTGCCCACAATTTTGAGCGGGCGCGCAACAATTAAAAGCCAGATTAATTATATAAATAACAGTCAACAACAAGGTATGAGATGAGGCCCGAAATAGGCAATTTTGACACCCTGTAGCTCACCGCGTGTTTCAACACAGTGCACTGTGGACCACTGCGGTGGTCCAATTTTCAACGTTCTTAAAGCTTAGGTCCTTCTCTATGATTTTGTAATCGGTTCGCAAGTTACAAAGATATAAATATATTACCCTTTTTTTCAATTGGAACCACTATGTGACGTAAATAAATGTACAACGAAATATATAAAGGTATGGCGTATTGCATTATCTGGTCAGAGTATACCACATTACCCGTATATTTGGCTTGTTTCTGGCTTTTCTGTTTTGTTTTTCCGAATGCACACATAAGACTTGTATTACAACACTCAGCTGTTGTTCTATATGAAGATCTTCTAAGAATTATAGCTAAATAAAAAATTGGTGTGCCATATTATCCTAACTTACTTTATATATTGCCTTAAATGCTATTATTAGTTTTTTGCAATTACTTCTAAGCGAGAATTCCCAGAATTCTGAAAAATTTCCAAATAATTTCCGATTTTACGTGATATGAAAAACTTCGGGAAAGAAAAACTAGACTAACAACTTGCAAAATAAGCAAAAATATAAACGTTGAAGAGGGAACGAAACCGCTTTTGTGATGATGAGTTAGTGGCTCTAGAGCGAATTTGTTAATTACGACTAGGGTTCTTTTCCTGGGAATTTCCGGGACCGAAAACCCCGGGAAAACCCCTTATTACAGCAATTGCTTATTTTCGTTTCCCGCGTTCCCGCGAAATTTAGCCGGGAATTCCAGGGACTAAAAATCTATTTATATACATAAAAAAGTACTGATTTTATCGCCCAAAAATTCTCCCTTTCTTTAAATTATTATTGTTCATCATGAACAGAGATGTGAATTATTTGAAATACTTTTATTTAAAATACAAATATAAAATACAAAATGCCATTTTTATTTTCTATTTGAAATACTTTGCCTCAAGAGTATTTCATATTTTATTTTAAACATTTCAAAATACATATTTTACATTTGTAAAATACAAAATTCTTTTTTATGTGGTGCGGAGAAAAATAACAAAGTGAAAAGTGATAGTAAAGTACTAGTAAACAATATAACAACCAATTTTGAATCTCAGCTTTGTCTCTTGCACACTCTTTTGATTATTTTGCAAAAATGACTAAAATTCCGCAAATATAGCATAAATCGATGTCAAGTACTGAAATTTATTAAAAGTCGCTCGAGCTGTATAAAGAAAAATTAATTTAAAAAAATCACGCCTATTGCGGAAGTGGCAAAAATTTGCAAAAAAAAAATTGCAAAATTAGAAAGAAGCCCTAAAACTGAATAATGTTCGCTAAAAGTGTAAGGAATGCCAAAAACCTGGACAAAATAGAGAAAATGACGAAAATTCGCTAAATCTTGCTAAAATTGGTAAGATTTCAAAGTGTAATATTGATTTAAAGTCCCTAAAATTTTAATATAGCCAAAAACCTTGGAAAAAATACTTCTGTCACGGAAATGGCGAAAATTTGCGAAAAATTGCAAAATTTAAAAAAAGCCATTATATTGATAAAAAGTTGCTAAAACTGTAAGGAATGCCAAATGTTCGACAAAAAAACGCGAAAATGGCATAAATTCGCGAAATCTGGGTAACAGCGGCATGCTAGCAAAATCTAATATTGATGAAAAATCGCTAAAGCTGTAAAGACGATGAAAAATTGCAAAAAATCGCTTCTATCGCAAACATTGCAAAAAATCGCGAGAAATTACGAAATTGGAAACAACCTCTAAAATTGATTAGCGATCACAACACATATTGTATTAAATTGAACAAATATTTTAAATTAAAATTACAATTATAAAAGAAAATGTATTTTGGAAATAGGTATTTTGAAAATATGTATTTTGTATTTTCTATTTCAAATACTTGTTTAAAAACTATTTTGTATTTTTAATTCGAAATAGAAAAATAAATAAATAAATAATAAATAAAAAACCATTTGTATTTTGAATTTATTTATTTCAAAAACGTATTTTCCACAACTCTGATCATGAAATAGAATCCAAAGAAAGAAACCAATGAAGGCTCAAAGTGTATATTAAATTATTTTGGATTGAAGAACGAATAGAAAAAACGTTGTCTCTTTAATTAATTATTTAAAAGAACTAAATTTTTTTGTAGTAACAGCAACTATAATGTTTTTCAAAGTGTACCTAAATGCACGGTAGATATGCAGAAAACTTTTATACTCGTCTTTTTGATGCATTTGGTGGCGAAAAAATTGGGAAATAAATATTACTTCAGATGACAGTGATATTTTGTAAGAGAATACTTTCGACGAAACTTTAAACGCTGCTATTAAAAAAGAATCAAAAATATTAATAGTTTATACAACGTTCTCTGAACTATCCGGGCAACTTCTATTCAGGGCGAAAGGCTTTTCTCAACAACTGAAATTGAGTTACTTAATTAAAAAAAATGGATTGTGAGATGCAAAAATAAATATGTATATTGACTATTTTAAAAAACCATTTTCAACAAAGAATATAAAAGTAAACATATTCTTAGGGCAGATAATTTTCATTGCATACCAAGAGTTAAAAGACTCATTTTACTGTTCTAAGACTGCTCTATGTCAGCAACATTTATCCTAAACAACCTTTTAATGGATTCTGGAAATTTAAATTTTTGTTAATTATTTTAGTACGTTCTGCGAATTCGCAGGAATTCCCGGGATCCCCAGAATTTCTTTTTTATTTCCCTCTCTTCCGGGAAAGAAAAAAGTCCCGGAATAAAAAACCCTAATTACGACCGAAAATGTCAATATTTTTCTCCATCTCTATATATAATTTTCTTTCATGTCAGTTAGATATTGCTATATTATAAAAAAAATCGCTTAAAAACCATGTTTGAGACTGAGTAAATGAGCAATCAGCGAGTTGGTAAATGTGTGCGCATGAAAATTGCTGTTGAAGAGTCAATTTAATAGAAGGCACTAAATCAAGCTTAAATGCAACCCAAAAACTATGCAACAACTACTTAAAGTTGCATTAAGTGAAACATGTGAAAATCTTGTACACTTAACGCCTTTTGACGTGCTTTTAATGTGTGAATATTTACTTTTTTTTTCTAACTGAATGAATGCTGAGATAAATATATGTAAAAATAAAAAATAAAAATAAAACTGCAAAAATAAGGCTGGAATTTATGTGGTTTTTTTCTAGTTTTATAAATTTTTTTTATTTTTCTATTGCCATCAGCAACCATGATGCTGATCATCATCACGATAGCAATATTGAGATATAAACTTTGCCGCTGTCGTCGTTGTTGTTGCAACTACTTCGTTTTACGACTAAGGCTGCGGCTTTGACTTTGAATCATTGTATACAAAATTGTAGCTGTACATAAATATGTAGCTGCTGACTCAGAGTTTGGGCTTTAGCTGCGGCTTTTAGTCTTGCTGTTTGAAATATTTCTCTGTTAGTGGTTTGTAAATTTAAGAAACATTTTAATTCTGGTTTTCTAATGCAGTATATGATTTTGGTTTAAAGATATAAAATGTGTTACTCAAATAGACGCAGGCATTTAAAGCCTATAATCGTACATATGTTTTCAATTATATTCGCTTACTTAGATATAAATATGAGAATAAGAAAACAGTTAAATGTTTATTTCTGATTAAGCTTTATAAATAATTGTTTAACTCTTAAACTACAATACATTAAATAGACAAATAATTTATTTTATTAGTACTAGATTCATGTACATAAAAATTATTGGCTATATTTTAATTATTTCCTTTCTTCTTTTTCTACTTTTAGGTAAGTGAACAACATCAATGCTATTATACAGTAGACGAAATAGGAATATTTTGAAAACAGTAGGTATATTCAGCTGGAACTAATAAATTTCTCACATTACCTGTCACACTTGCATAATGCACGACTATATGCTATGGTATCCTAGATAACATAAATATTGTATAAAAACATCAATAGAAATACGTTTTCTTTTGCATGCAACAAGTCAGAATCAACATTGTTTACCAATACTTCAATTGCAGTTGAGTTACAGAAATAAACAAAAATAAAAAATAAAAATTCATTCGGCTTTTGGTCTGTAAATGTGCGGAAAGAAATGGACATTTGAGAGTACAATTCATTTATGCAGAATGTGGTGTGTAATCGGAAACCTTTTATTTTTTACGTTTTGCTTTATGTGTCGTTGTGTCTAATCAGTTTTACGGGCATAAATTACAATTTTTGTTTTATACGATTACTTTTTATGTTGAAATTTAAGCATTTGCATCAGTTTCTGTACCAAAAGACACCATTTCCTTAGCAATTTATATTGATATTTTAAGGTTGAATTAAAATTATTCATTAAATTAAGTTAAAAATCTTTGTTATCCTATTCTGCATTAAATGAAATCTTGTATAAGAAAAAAGTTTTTACTACTTTTCCAGCATAGGAAAAAGAAAAAAGAGTGCTAGAAAAGAAATTATTATTATTTTAATTTTTGCATATTATAAGTAAAATTGCTTGTTTTTTTTCGCTTAAGCATCATCCATGTCCTATTGAAAACAATTGTAAATATGCATTCACTGATGAATTGAAATAGAATTTTGAAAATCATCTTTTTTTAATAGAAGTAAAACACTCGGGCACTTAATGCCTACTAGTTAATTAATTAATTTGTTACCTTCTTTGAGAAAGGGATAGAGTAGAGAGAAGAGATGGTGAAATGAGATAGAGATAGAAAGTTTAATTCTTTTACAACTATGCTGTTGCGCGTTAATTTTGCAGGAGTATTGCAGTGCCTCTGGTGTTAAGTAGAATCATTAAATTTTTTAGCTTTATTTGCAGCCATTTTATTAGTTGTTTTACTTCACAGACGTTTTAGCTAACATTACCGAAGATTAGCATTGAACGGTATCTGTGGTGGCATGTCATAATGTCCAGTCACATCATGTCCATAGATATTATGTCGCTCTTAAAAGTGTCATAAGGTCCTTGGACATTATGACATTATTTTAATTAAATTATTATTATTAAGGACATCATAAAATTTTTAAATGTTTCATAGTTCCCATACTTTTAAAAATGAAAACAAATTCAAATATGTATAAATAAATTTGTTTTTTATATGCTTATATATTTTTTAGGGATGTAACCGATACCGGTACCGATATATCGGCGAAACTTCAGATTTTCCGATTCATCGGTATAGGCGATATTTTACTGTCGATACTACGATACTTTTTAAAATTTTTTAGAGTTTTTTTACAAATAATTTATAAAGAAATTTATTATTTGACATATTGTCATAATTTTATTTTAAATGAAGTCTATTTGCTGATAGTTAAGCATTGTCTATATGCATTTCATTGGCGCTTTAACAAATCGTCAGTTGACTTCAACCACAACTTTGAAAAGTTATAAGCCTCTTCCCTTATACACAGACTTTCAAACACCATTTGAGAATTTACAAATGATAATATTTTCAAAAATCACAAAAGAATAAGATAATCGTAGTATGCTTAGAAACTTATACAAAACCCAGCAACTAGAAATTCACTGGATAAAAGTATTTATAAGGCAAAATGAAAAATAAAATCCAAATTTAACTTTTAAGAAATTTATTATTTGACACATTAGCATAATTGCCAATGAACTGCATATAGACAATGCTTAACTATCAGCAAATAGACTTCATTCAAATAATTTATTTTTTGTTAATTTTACAATGAACTAAATTCAATTCGTTGTTTTTTTAAATCTTATTAATATAAATTTTAAATGTTAATAATATATTCACGCTGCTATTTAAAAATAATAATTATTTCTTTTGAATTTCACCATGAATTCGAATTCAATTTGTTGTTTTTTAAATCTTATTCCCAGACACTCCAAAGAAGTCATGAAAATGTAGAATTCGCGATCCGGAATATTGGAAATTTGGATCATTTCTAATTAGTATTACATATCCCTGTCATTGCAAGAATTTCTCTTTTTCGATTACCAATCACCCAATTGGAGGCGATGTTAGGAAAAATTTCTTTTTCGGTGTTCTATGATGACTTTTCCTCCAGGAAAAAGGATGAAAAAACTATTTTCATGTAAATTTTAACAATTAAGCTATTAAGTTATTTAGAAGAATATTAGTTAATAAATGTCCTTTAGAAAATCGATTTTTTAAAAAGCATTTCGAGTATTTTTAAAATTATAAGGGAATCACAAACTTTTATATAACTTAAATAAACTTTTACTTGCTTTTCTATTAATTATCTGCATATTTTTAATATAGATTATTTTGAAGCAATGACAATGTAGTTCCTTAAAAATTACTTCTAATTTTTTAAACTGGGTTAATTCAATTTTAAATATTAATAATCTCTTACACTGTAATTTTATATTCTTGCGCTCGGTCACCATGGTGGAAAACAAAGTCAATTGACGTAAACCAAAATTCGGAAATTGCGTCAGCAATGCTTAGAGTAAGTCGACTTAAAGAAATATTTAGAAATTAATTGAAAAGTTTCAGAAATTTTACTCTTATTACTAAAGATTCTCTACGTAGCCGGCCTTTGGCCGTGCTTAAAAATTTCTTCCTCTCTATATAGCGAAAAGCGGCTTAGATGATTAAAGATTTTTGCACAGCCGACCTTCGGCTAAGGACTGATTTCTCTCGGTATATCGAAAAGCGGCTCCGCTGAGTAAAGATTTCTGCCTAGTCGATATACCAAGAGGACGAACTTTAACCAGCAAGGTCTTTAACATTCGGATCTGGTTTACCAGCCGTATTTACACCAGCCTCCCAGGGTACAATATTTCCATTTTTCCTAACTGACCCATTGCGGGTAGTTCCCTTCTTCTTAGATGTATTACCTTGTGAAGTTAGAGATTGCGCTTAGCACAAGGTTTAACCTTGCCGGTTCATCCGTCTGCGATTGTTTGCTCATCCGTTTGCTCAGCTCATCCGTCGCATGCATATACAACGCCTGTATCTCACGGAACATCATCACAAGATCTTTGTGCACGCTCGAGCGCGACTGTACGAAGTCTAACAACATTAAAATTTTCTCTCCTAATTTCTTCACACTGTTATTGAGGGGGACCACTATTAGCAAAATATTTGAAAAGAGATTAGTTTCACTATTCACTCCTGTCAGAGCTAGGTCCATGCTAACCGGCAAAGGACATCTGAGCCTCAAACGTTAATTTTGACTTGCTAAATTTTAATAGGACGCAGGTAGTTGTGGCATTAGCTTGAGAGCCAATTCTGTAGAGCTTTACTCCTACATATTCAAGTCCCAGAACATCACAGCGATCAGGCCGGGGTTTTAACAATTCCAATTCGTATGTCCAGAAATGCCATACTTAAGACCGGGCTTGGTCTTAATAGTTTTCAGCAGTCCGGAATCACTAGTATTTTAAGGGTTTCTGCATTGTGATAACACAGGGTCCGCTTGGTAGTCAACTCCATTATCCTTATAAGAAGATAATCTTGCTGTTGTGCATATTTTTAATTCAAATATGTTAGTTGAAAGTGTACACACTTAAAAAAATAGTTAGGGAAAAATAAATATATTTTCAAAAAATTTTTGTATCAAGTATAAAAAATCTTTATCACAGAAAATTTAATAACTTTTTTTTATCGAATCAACACATTTCCATAGAGCAGTAGACAAGATTCATTATCATAGGAAACTAAACAATTTTCTTCTGCATATTTATATAACAATTAAAAACCTTCTTGCAAATATTCAGTATAATTCTACATAAAATTCCAAGTGAATATGGTGTAGCAGACATCTACGGAAATGTAACGCGCAATCGTGTAACGAAAATATTTTCTGCTCTTTTTATTTATTATAACAATAACAGCATCAATTTCGACAGAGTCATAAATTTAACTTTCCATTTTAATTTTACATGCATTTATTTATTACACAATATTTGGCGGTTATTTTATTTTATCATATCTTGTACAACGCAACACATGCGCTGTTCAGATAGAAGAACAACATTATACTACAACGTATACTACAACGTATAGACAGACGCACAGTGGCGGAAAATAAAAATACTTCGCAATAGACATAGAACTTCTAGACATATGAAGGTATGCGAATATATCCTGTCTTAGCACTGCATCCAGAAAAAAGATTGGTTGGAAAATGGTTAAACCGATAAAATATGAGTTGAATAGACTACATTTCATCTTACGCTATCAATTTTCAATGAATCCAAAAAACAATCCATATTCATTACCATAAGAGCATAACATACCTATTCACAGAAAGTATTGTGACTGAAAAATAGTCATAACTCTAACATTATGAGTAAAGACTAAAATTTCCGATTCTCAAAATAAAATTGTATTAATTTAAATAGTAAAAGTAAAGACCTTGTCTGTAGACAATCATAATAGTTGTGACTGGCAACGAAAAGTATCAACTGCTTATCAGTTGTACGTTTTTTATGATATATGAAAATATTTTGGCATGGCGCTTCCTAACTTTGCTGGGAGTTCATCCCGTATTATGGAATCTGTGGCAAAAAAAAATTAAAACACATTAAAAACCGTGTTAAAAGCTGAGGTCCAACAAGCTTATATACCCTGCGGAAAATTTGGTGAGAAATGATCCAAATGTACTCGTCCTATGACTTGAGAAAATGAGACTATTACCAAAAATAAGGAGTAGTGAATGGTGAAAAAAGGCATATGGTGCAAATGGTCACATATTAATCATTTTCAGTCAATTTAGTTGGTACTCCGGCTGGTATTGTAGTAAACGGCACTGAGCAAAACCGATGCACCTGGATCTAAGGCTTATCACATAGTATATATATAATATTAATTGTCTCCCTTCAATGAGACTGCCATGCCACTCAGAAACCTGTTCCGTAACTATATTCAGATATTAACTCCAGCTTAACTGGTATTTATAACATTGAAATATAAGTGCCCCTGTGGTCGAGTGGGTAGTGTAATAGCCTGTCATGCCGGAGGTTGTCGGTTCGAATCCTATCAAAGCCACCGCTTAAAAATAAAATACAATTTCTACTTGGATTTATAACGATAAAAAAAATAGATTAATCGATAATTACAGCTGAATTTTGGAATAATATTTATATATAATTATATTATTCTACACAGATTAGGACTCCATAAGATAGTTCAGAGACAAGTTACAAGGTGCATACAAGGTATCAATTAACCCCAACCTAGGCCATCCCCATGTAAAAGTGGCTGGAAGTGTGAGAAATCGGACTGGTCCCTACCACCTGGGGTCCGGTCACGTGACTTATTGTGTGTTAGTTCCATTTACCGTAGGG
The DNA here is from genome assembly GCA_956483635.1 of Panzeria rudis. NCBI lineage: Eukaryota > Metazoa > Arthropoda > Insecta > Diptera > Tachinidae > Panzeria > Panzeria rudis. The sequence continues at coordinate 98,920,058 of OY101450.1, read as the reverse complement.
TAAGTTTTATTATATAATTTTTATTAATGATGGTAGTCCGTGCTAACTTTTTCAAAAAGAGCAATTTTTTCCACATTTGTGATATAATTAAATTTTTTGTATGTGTTTAGCCTTTTTACAATACAACCGATATTTAGTCAATACTAAAACTTGCTAACTTTCCGCTGTTATCAAGTTTTTGCGAATATTAGCCGTTTTTACGAATTTTGTACATTCCTTAGAGTTTTAGCGATTTTTAATAAATTTTAGGACTTGTTAGCAATTTTGGAATTTAGCAAATGTTCGCGAGTTTTTTACAATTTCGCGATAAAATGATGTATGTATGTATGTGAGTGTATATGTACATATGTAGATGCACAAATTCTGTAAAGATAAAAATAATTTCATTAGCTGCCAAATCAATATTTTTCATAAAACAATTATTTTTCATTTTTTCAATATTTCTTTTAAATATTAACAATCAAATGTCATAATTTTCACTTAACATAGAATGTTATCTATAAAATTTGGTTTTTGACTATGTTATGAGAATACAAAATCAAGACAGAGTTACAAGAATATATATAGAACTCAGTCACGACAAAATGTGTGACTCTGTTAAGACTTTTGCTGTGAATAGGTATGTAAGTCTAATAAAGATAATATTCTTAAATTGATTAGATCAATAATTGTCTTTCTGAATTTACTTTACTTTTTATGGGTTATTGCAACTAACTTAGAGGTTAATTTTATTATTATTGATGCACCTAACCAATTAAACGGATTGTATTATTTGTTACTGCAATATAACTTCTTTTTCAATAAGAATCCTATTACAGTTCGTGCAAATGTCAAAACTCGATTGGCAACAAATTCGGTTGTCTCAACGAATCTGCTTTCTCTGTGTAGGAAGTTTTTTAACCAGGCGCGGTTGCAAGGGGGGAGGAGATATCCCCCCCCCCCCCAAAACGAGTAAATTTCTGTAGAGTTTCTAAAAGAAGTTTGGAAAAAATAGTATGTTTTACTTAGAAGTCCCCCCCCTCAAGAACTCAAGCTGGATCCGCGCCTGTTTATAACACATCAAATATCACAACATTTTATCTGAAAAAAATTTGAAGCTTGTAATAACCGCATAAGTCTACTTATAAAAGAATTGAGTTATCTATGCTACCATATTCTACTAACTAAGATTCATATTTACATGAAATTCCTATTTCCCTAGCGGTGGAATTTCAAAAGATATTAATAAAAATATATTGACTTAAGTCGTAATCGACTTAAGCCAATAAGCAATAAAATGGACTTAAGAATGTATTTCTAAAAAAGTTTATATTATTAAAACACCTTAAGATGATTTAAGCTGTTTTTGCATTTTTTTCAAAAACGCTTCCGAATATAACATGAAGCTATGTTTTTTGACTTACGCAATTATTGCTTGTTACCACAGATACATTAAATATGCAGAAATGCATATAAAATCACTTTCTCGCAATTTATATTAATATTTAAAATTATATATTATTCAAAAATATATTTATTTGTTGTGGTTTAGCGAATCTAAATGCTTGCGTTTCGTTGTGTGCTAATGCCGACTCATCGGGTAATGCAGGTATATAGATTAGCTAACTCACAACAAATAAATACATTTTTGAAACATAAATTCTTGAGAATATCTCGCATAAATTAGTACATGTTATATAATTCTTTAAATGTAAGAAGAAATTTCAAAGCAAGCTTTAGCTTTGAACTAAGTATTAGTCTTGCACCGCCGAAAGGTGTTGGTAGGACGGTACTTCCAGCTTAAGATTTTTACCCGAAACGAGTTTGGTAACGCAGTAGATCCGAGGCGATAACACGGTTCAAACAGGGCCATTATACAGTCCACCTCTGTGGGATATTTTGTAGCAATAGTCTTCAACATACTTGTATGTTCCCGAGCTTGGAGTGGTGAAAGGTGAAAGGTGAACATATCACTTAAATAGAGCAATAATGTTAAAAAATACCCTTACAAAAATATTTTTGGAACGTAAGTTCCTTATGGCGCGCCATGCACATTAATGCTTGGAATAACAAAAATCAATGCTTGGGGGCGTGAAACAAAAATTGTTTGAAAATGAAAAAATACTGGCCGAGAATACTGGTTACAAATACTGGTAACAAATGCATAGCGAAATGGTGTTGCCCCTGCGGATTTTTTAGATTTTCAGTGCTGCCGTCATTTTCCGGGGAAGTTCCGAAGAACTCCTGGGATTTCGGTGATTTTTAGCCTAGTTTTTGGGAATCGTCGATATGGTTTGTGTTTTTTTTTTTGCTAAGAGTATTTTTACTTGGATAAGGGGCTTGTGGCAGTTATATCTGAAGGTATCTCTGCTAACTATACTAATATTATAAATGCGAAAGTAAGTTTGTTCGTTTGTTTGTTGTTTTTTAACGGATAACCACAGTGCCGATTTTGAATAAATTTAGAATATAAATAGATCTAAGTCTGGAAGGACACATAGGTTTTATGTTTTTTAGAAACTAGGACCTAGTTTTGTAGCAATAAAAGTCGTCAACGGTAATTCGTATTGTTGTTCATTCATATAATTATTTGAGGTTTCGTTAATCATAGGATCTCGGATGAGTAGATGATTAATCTGCTGCATCCCAGTCTGATGATGGGGCTGCCATCTAAGTCTACAGACTGGCTCTTCATAGTACACGTTTTTATACTGAACCGCTTAATATAAGTACAGACGTCCGCTTGCAGCTACCCCAACTAGGTGAACAAGCGCTAGCCGTTATTGAGGTATATGTGGTATTGGGGTACATATTGAAGGGCGGTATCCACTCACCTTGTCGATGTTGCGAGGCACAAACATCCGCATGTCTGGGACTGCTTATTTGCGGAGAACCACTTATTCGCAGCTAGCCTTCATCTCTAAAGGCCGTTCACATCCGCAACCTGTGACCCGTCCGGTTGCCTTCAGCTCGGCACCTCTGGGTCCTCAATCCTTAGGTTTTCCGGGTTTGTTTAAGCATAGGTTAGACAAAACGCTTGTATTTCCCCTACGATAAATGAAACTGACACAAAACAAGTCACGTGACCGGTCCCCCGGTGGTAGGGACCAGTCAGAGCTCTAACACTTCCTATGAAGCGGACCAGCCACTTTTACATGGGGATGGCCTAGGATGAGGTTAATTGATACTTTGTATGCACCTTATAACTTGTCTCTGAACTATCTTATGGAGTCCTAATCGGTGTAGAATAATATAGATTATATATAAATATTATTCTAAAATTCAGCTGTAATTATCGATTAATTTATTTTTTTATTGTGACAAATCCAAGTAGAAATTGTATATTATTTTTAAGCGGTGTCTTTGATGGGACTCGAACCGACAACCTCCGACATAACAGGCTAGTACACTACCCACTCCAACACAGGGGCACTTATATTTCAATGTTATAAATACCAGTCAAGCTGGAGTTAATATCTGAATATAGATACGGAACAAGTTCCTGAGTGGCATGGTAGTCTTATTGGAGGGAGGCAATTAATATTATATAGATACTATGTGATAGGCCATAGATCCAGGTGCATCGAATTTGTTCAGTGCCGTTTACTACAATACTATCCGGAGTACCAACTAAATTGACGGAAAATGCTTAATATGTGACTATTTACACAATATGTCTTTCTTCACCATCACAACTCCTTATTTTTGGTAAGTCTCATTTTCTCAAGTCATAGGACGAGTACTTTTGGATCATTTGTCACCAAATTTTCCGCAGGGTCGTTTCTTAACATTCTGCAGGCTTTTAGGCATTCGTTTTGTTTTTTTGTAGCCCCTTTTTCCAACACATCTTACCTCCTCGATTTCTTCTATATTTTGCAATCTATTTAAATAAACGGAAGATTCATCAGAATCGTTGCATGGAACGAGGGCAGACTGCAAAAAATACACAAAAGTAAAAAACAGATTTTATAATAAAACTACGAGAATACCTTTGACATGTTGTCCAAAACTTAAATTATTAATATATTTCTAAAGTAATTGCATTTTTTTCTTATTGTTGCACTTTGTTTCGTTTATTTAAAAAGAAAATTTTAAAGTAACCCACACACGCGGTCACCAAAAATGTAAACAAACTCACCATATGCATTTACATTAAAATTGTTTTTGTTATAAAATCATAACGTTCAATCTACAGTAATGACATTTTGACAGATGATACAAATTATCGAGAACTATTGATTTCAATAAAAAAACGAAAATCGATTATGATGTGGGTTACATCAATTTGGCGATAATGACTCGACATATACTGTACTTTTTTCAAAAATGGGACCACGATGTGGGGGAGGTTGGGAAAGGGTCAGTTTATGCCTCTCTGAAACTATCTAACCAATTTTAATGTTATTTAAAACATTATTAGATCGGAGTCTGGAAGGACACAAACGCTATATATATTTTTTTCAAAAATAAGCCTACTATTGGAGCAATTTCTAAGGTAAGTATAACGTGAGGAACTAAGTTCCAACACAGGGTCCCCTGACACCTTCCTTTCTTTCTTTTAAAGTACAATAGCTTGACTAGTATTAAAGAAACCACTACAGGGTAAGTACCTTAAGTTTGGAACTGCAACCTCTCACTGACTATTCTAATTATGCATAAATATTGCTATGAAGAACAAATTGTGTCCTGCATACCATAAAGTTCAATATTTATTAACTTTTTTTTATTTTATGCCACTGTGAGATTTTGTGCCAAAGTGTCAGATAAAAAATGAAGCTAAGGTTAAGAAATAAATTGTACTTGAAAATAATACTTACAAAAATATAGATAGAAATATCTCCTTTGTGGTAATTCTTACGCACTTCTTCTACCTGAGACGTGCCATAACTAGTACTGGAACTTTGTTGTTCAAGTTAATTCCTTTTAAAAATCATACGAACATTGTTGTTGTTTTAAAATTTAAACATTTTTTAGACTTGTAAAAAGTTAAGTAAATTTTTGTATTAATAATTGTGCAGCTCTGGAGGCAGAAGTTACCATAAATCTCAGTTGAATATCGAATAATGTCCATGGAAATGTTATTTTGATTGTATGAAAATCAGCACGATTAAATGATTTATAAGACTCTTTATTAATGCATTAATTGTTGCCTGTACTACCCTCAAAAAAAAGATAAATTTTTAACATAAAGTAACAATTTTATAAGTTTAGGTACGAGTATGAATAATTATTTAGAAAACATTAGTGAGTGCAACTTCTTTCTGGCCAAAAGCTTAAGCGAATTTAGTTTACGATGTTTCAGATGATGTTGCATAAATTGCTTATATCCGTGGTTTTCTTGAACAAGCGCGTATGTCTAAAAACCAATTTTTGCAAAAGAGCCGAAATACTTTATTCTTAATTATACAGACTCTGTGATTTTTATAAAATTTGTTTTTTACAGCTGTTTAAATATATGTTGTAAGAAGTTTGCTTAAAAATTTCAGACGAAAATGTCTTGAAGGTAAGTTCCTAGAGAACAAATAAAAAACAATGTGCTAAGGGGACTAAGGGCCTTATTTTATAAAACGCAACGCTAAGCCTTGACTAATTTTGTGTGTGTTTTGTGTTTGCAAATTACATTTTTTCCATACAAAATTTATCAACTCTTGGCGTTGCGTTTTACAAAATGAGGCCCTATAAAGTGTGTGAAGAAAAAAAAGCTTATGTCTATAACAGTGGTTTACATTGTACTAATTCAAGCACACAAACAGACTTTAGCTTTTTTATCTGAAAAATGCTTGCGCTGCAATAAATTGCTAGCTCGCAATTGTACATCGATTTAGTTCATAAGAGCTGAAAAATATTTGAATAAATTAAGAAGTTACGTTGTTTTTAGAAAAACATTTTCAGAATTGTTTAATTTTTTTATTAACGAAATTTTCGGTCCATGTAAAAAATTATATAAAATGTGTAATGCAATTCGGGATCAATAATTTAAAATCGACCAAAATGAACATCGGCGCTTTTTCAAGAAAAAACACAGATATCTGATGCTTTAATAATGTTTACACAGCAAGTCGAATAGTTACAACATCCAACTCAAACATCAAACTTAAAACTTGCTGCACAACTAGTTTCTGTATTGCACATATATTGCATTTAATTTGAAATTTTTAAGAATTAAAAAGCAAATAGCTGCGAAGTTTATTAACACCAGCACCAAAAACTAATAGATGACTACATGTCTTCTCTTGACTTTGAAATCATATAAATAAAGATAAGCCAGAAAATATACACAAATATTTGCAAAGGCCTTGAAGACCAAAAGATCAATTATTATTAGACAAAAAAAATGCAAACATGTGGACAAATAAATGTGTCTGCACTGCAACTTCCCGGTACTTAAGACACATTTTTAAACATGATTTAGCAAAAAAAATTTATATTATTTATTTATTTTTTAAAGTAAATAGTTTTTAACGCAAATTTGCTTTATTCATTTATTTTCTAAAAGCCTTAATGTCAGTTTACGTGTTACTTGAAAAAAGTAGAATCATGTAAAATTAATGCACAAACGCTCTCCATGGAAATGTCCAGGCATTACCTTTTTGTTTTGACAGTTTTGAATTTGAATGCACTTATAAACATGACTGAGCGGCTGGCTGGCTGACTGACTGATTGTGCACAAGAATAAAAAATCTGTGTTTGAAAGTTAACCGCCACAGGGCTTTCTTTTAAAATCTGAACAAAAATAAAATAAACCTCACATGATTTTAAATAAAGAGGCAGTTATGAGTGAATATTAAAAAACAAAAGATGTATTCGATAAGCTTTAAACACTGTAAGCAATTTGAATAAATGCATAACTTCAACCAAAACATTTAATGGAATTAAAATTTGCATGAATTTTGAATTTGTGTGGACTAAAAATTCTTGAATACAAGAACTACATCCAAACAAATGAATTTAATTAAAATTTAAGGAACTCATCGATGTTTTAAAAGGGCAGGAAATGTTTTTTGATTTTTTGGATAAGACACTAAGTTTGCAAAACTTGACTAAAATCTAGCGCAATAATTCAATTTTATAATTTGCGATTTTGAAAATTTTCTTTTTGTTATTTGAAAGCTTACTTACACTTTTCTGCACTTGACTGCGTATTTCTTACTTTGATTTGACCCCATTAATTCACACAGTGTTAAACATAGAAAATTAAAAAAAATTAAATTAAAAAAATATTATGGTGTCAAGTTAAAAGCTTACAATAAAAGGCAAACCATTTTAAATTATTAGAACCATGAACATACATTCGTAGGTAATTTTACCAACAACTATTAGATTGATTCTCATCCAATTCTATTTATTATTTTAAGAGTTACGCGTATTTTAAATAGTTACACACAGAAAAATTTCCATGTAAAATCGTCGAAAACCAGGTTAACTTAACATTTTTCGTTAGTGATTTTGCTTTATAGGTGTTTCATGTTAAATCAACATGATTTACAATAATCTTGAAAGAAAATTTTTCCTTTTGAATTAACTATATTTCATGTTGATTTAATATTCCAGTACAGTTAAATCAAAATGAAGTTGATACTGAAATAATACGGAAAATCATATTGAATCAAAGTAATTTCAAGTTCAAACAACGTGAATTTAATATTGGAACTACACGAAGAATCATGTTGCATCAAAGTTATTTCAAGTTCAAACAACGTGAATTTGATATTGGAACAACACGAAGAATCATGTTGAATTAAAGTTATATCAAGCTGAAACAGCATGACTTTAATGTAGCTATTTTATTAATTATTTTACTTACGTGATAGTCATCAAAAAACTTTTCGTTGTAGCTGACTGCCCCAGCCAAGATTTGAACTCGTGCCACCCACATCTTCAAACTTCTTTACCATCCTATGTAAAATGCATTTCATTTTAATTCAACATGATTTAAATTATTATTTAACATAAAACTTATTTGAAATTAAAGTTGTAGTCATGTCGATTGAAAGTGAAACTTAACGTTTATAACAAAATTGTTTTAACGGTGATTTAAGGTTAGATTATTTATTTTCCGTTTAAAATTAATATGAAACAATGGTAATTTTAAGCCAGCAGCAGTAAATATTCGCTGGTAATTTGTTTTTTTCGTATACATAGACGACACATGTAAGAATGAACAACAACAAGTCACACAACTAAGCAGAACAGTGAATTGTAGCAATGAACAAAGCAAGTAAACACTAACACACTCAAACGACAAATTATTTCTTGTAAATTTAATATGATTTGCAATCAAAATTGCGGCATGTGGATTTTACATTTCTTTTTTTTCTGTGTGTAGTTTTGGCAAATTAAGAAAAGTCTAAAAGCTATAGAGGACCGACCCCCTATTCACATATAACAACTTCACATATTGGTAGGCTGAAATGTTTGGAAATTGAATCACTTCAATAAAATCTTGCTCTAAAAGTGCCTTTTTGTGAAATTGCCTTTTAAATGTTTTACATTAGCGGTATTCAGTGTTTGGTACGAATGGTCTTGCAAAGGAGCAAGTGCAAAGTATCGTAGATTTTTGTTTGCAATCTAGAAACAAAATACATTAGTTTGCACTTACAACACGTTTGCAGCTTTGCTATACCAAATCCGTATAGCTTTTTTGTATTGCAATCGCGCAACTGATATTTTCACAACTGAAAATAATAAATAAAAAATTTCTACAAAAATTAAACAATTTATTCAACAAATATTTATGAAACTTAAGAAAAGCATATACAAATGTGACACACAGGACAAACAAATTTGCTTTTAATAAGTATGCAGTCACAAAATTGCATGTGTATGTGAGTATTTAAGTGTATGTGTAAATTTGTATTTAGTGTTTCAAAGTGAGTAAAATAGGCGCTCACGAATAGTAACAAAAGTGTTGCAATTGCAAGCAGTTGCTATACAAAACGCAACAAACATCGAATACTGCAATTGATTTTACTATCCTCTTGCGAAAAAAAGTCCATCGTAATTCTAAACTTTTAATGAATTTTATCATTTTTTTTGCAATTGCCCCAATGTTTTTTAGAAGACTCGCAGACTCCTTCGAAAGCTCAGTGTGGATCGAAAAACACGATGTAATGTTATCTGCACAATGGCCGAAATGAAAAATAAAATATTTTTCCCGTGCTCAACACATCCGAATTGCTTTAAAAAAATTATAAAGACAATAATACGTTTTTGTTTGAGCTCGAGGTCAAGAGTAGGGTGTAAATTTTATTATGTTATGCCAATATTTCGCTACAATCTTCGCGTAGCATCATCAGGGCTTATTTTCTAAAAACAATAAATATAATTACATATATAAATATAAATACCCAGATACAAAGATAATAACAAATAAAAAATATATGTATGTAAAACATCAATATTTTTATCAACAAACTAGATTAACGCACAAAACAAAGAATGTAAAAATATATAAATAAAAAAAATAAAAAAAAGTTTATAACTGACGGAGAAGATCTCATCCAGACTGTAGCAGAAAAAGAAGAACAGGAAATAGCCAGAACTAAATTTACCACGATAGTAGATAACCACATGAATAAAATCAGGATGAATAGCAGGGACAAATACATACTGGAAATTAGCAAAAAAACGGAAAAATTCTTAAAAAGAAACAAGAATATTCTTATTTTGAATGCAGATAAGGGTAATGTGACAGTAGCCGTCGAAAAAGAGGACTACCACCATAGAATGCAGACAATAGTTAGCGATATTATGACATATCGGAGATTAAATAAGGATCCCACCAGCACTCTACAAAAATTAAACAACGATCTAGCTGAGGAATTATATAATAATAATATAATAACTGAAATTCAAAGGAAGCAATTAAAAACTGACGTGGTGTATGCGCCAAGATTGTATGGTCTTCCTAAAATCCATAAGGAAGATTATCCTCTTAGACCGGTAGTATCTTGCATTAATTCTCCATCCATTGAATTATGTAAATACGTTACAAATATACTTAAAGAAATTACAAAAAACTCCAAATACAATGTAAAAGACTCTTTAGAATTCAAAAGAAGACTCAAAGATGTGACTATTCGAGAAGATGAAAAGCTGGTTTCATTTGATGTAGTGTCACTGTTTCCAAGTGTGCCAGTAGACTTGGCTTTAAACATAATAGAAGAGAGATGGAGTGAAATTACAGAATACACCAAGATGAGCAAAACGTTATTTTTACGTATTTTAAAATTCTGTATAAAAGACAATCGCTATTTCAAATACAATAACAAAATATACTCCCAAAAGAAAGGCCTACCCATGGGTTCCCCTGCATCTCCGATAGTTGCAGATATAGTTATGGAAAAACTAATAGATTCTTGTATGGACAAACTACATAATAAGCCCAAAATATTTACAAAATATGTAGATGACTTATTCAGCATAATACAAGAACAGGAAATTGAAACAGTTTGGGAAACCCTAAATAATTTTCATCCAAATTTAAAATTTACTATTGAAAAAGAGAAACACTCCAAGCTTCCATATTTGGATGTCCTTTTAATAAAAGAAGAGCAGTCTATTAAAATAGACTGGTATCAAAAACCGTCAGCCTCAGGCCGTATTATAAACTATTTGTCAAAACACCCCAAGAGGATAATAATAAACACTGCCAACAACCTAATAAAAAGAGTCTTGACTATCAGTGATCCTGAATTTCACAACAAAAACGTTTCAAAAATCCTCAAAATTTTAAAATCTAATAATTTTCCGGAGAGTTTAACAAAACAATTAATCGCGAGTTTTAAAATGGATAAAGTCTCAAACAATAATGTTTCAAACGAACCTAGGATATTCAAATCAATGATTTATGTACCGGAGATATCAGAGAGATTCGGAAATTCAAAACTGTTTGATTCAGAAAAGTACAATATTGCACAAAAAACTTTTAATAATATCGGACAATTTTACAGTAAAACAAAAGATAAAATTGAAAAGTTTGAAAAATCCAACGTTGTGTATAAAATACCTTGCAACGGCAATGACACAAGCAGATGTAAAATGGTGTACGTCGGAACAACAAAAAACAAATTAAAAACCAGAATATCAGGCCACAAATCTGACCAGCGTTCTCGCAGCAACAATGGTGCACACAAAACAGCTTTATCGGCCCATTGTGCACAGATGTATCACTCTCCTAATTTTGAGGGAACGAAAATTCTACAAATTGAAAACAATTACAGACGCCGCTATATGCTTGAAATGTTACGCATTATTAACATACCAACAAAAGAGAGAATTAACTACAAAGCTGACACAGATAATTGTGCTCAAATATACAGACACCTAGTGAATAAGAAAATTAAATAATAACAAAATACAAAAATATATAGTGCAATATTAGGTTTACCCTTTTAGTGTATATTTGACGATTGCTTGGACAACTCGATGTCTGTACACTCGTTTGGTTGTGTGTAAACAATTAATGTAAGCAAGGTTGTTGTTGCAATTTTTGTTTAAAATATTGGTTTTTTATTTATATATTTTTACATTCTTTGTTTTGTGCGTTAATCTAGTTTGTTGATAAAAATATTGATGTTTTACATACATATATTTTTTATTTGTTATTATCTTTGTATCTGGGTATTTATATTTATATATGTAATTATATTTATTGTTTTTAGAAAATAAGCCCTGATGATGCTACGCGAAGATTGTAGCGAAATATTGGCATAACATAATAAAATTTACACCCTACTCTTGACCTCGAGCTCAAACAAAAACGTATTATTGTCTTTATAATTAAAAAAGGTCGGAAAAATAAACTAAATAATTTAAAAAAATTAATTAAAAAAAACTTAAGCATTCCTAAACAGACCACGAAGCCGGTCGGCTAATAGCCGCCGCCGATGATTTTCACTATCACTTAGCCGCCGCCGATTACTGCGGCTAACATCGGCTAACGGCTAAGCTGATGTTTTATAATAAAAAGTGGGTATTTCTAACATGCGCATTTAAAAATATATAATTTGGTTTTGAAACATATGAAAAAAATTTCTTATGAAAACTATTTTTATAAATAAGGCAGTAAATCGTCTAGAAAGGCTAGTTTATCTATAATAGGGCCGAGTATACCTGTTATAAATATGCCTTGTATGTAAGTAAACAAGAAATACTCTGTTAGCCGACCGTTACCCGATAAATTTGGGTAGCCGCCGCCGGCGAAAAATTTTCAGCTCATAGCCGCCGCCGACTATATTTGGTCTTAGCCGTCGCCGATCACCATTTTACATCGGCTTCGTCCTCTGTTCCTATAATAAAAAATTTTAAAGCGGTGTAATTAATTTTATAAACTTAAATCAAACTTTTGGCACCACCATAAAACTTTCCAAGTGTATAGAAAAGGGTTTCATAACTAATATATATATTTTTTAAGAGTTTTTAAAAACAGTTTTTTGAGATATAGGCGTTTGAGCTCGAAGCCTTCACAAATGGCCTTTGAACTTCTCGCGGAAAAAATTGAAATGTACACAATACAAAAGCCTTATTTTAACCTGAAAAATAACGTAAAATAAAACTTTTTCACTTTTTAACCAACTTCAAAAAAAAGGAAAAAGGTTATCAATTCGTCATGTATTTTTTTATTTATGTATGTTCCCTCAAAACTCCGCCATTTATGAGCCGATTTCGGATTTTTTTTTTCTTTATTTAAAATGATGTGCTTCCAGATTGGTCCCGTTGAAAAATGGGCAGGGTTACGCCCATACAAAGTAAATTCATATACGTTTTCAACTACTTTACGCAACCGATTCTTATGAAACTTTGCACACACATTAAGTTTCTGTTTGAATACTACATCATGATTAAAAAAGTAGGCAGTGCCACGCCCATGCAAAGTAAATATTATTTTTCAACAACTTCTACTAAATCGATTCTTATGAAACTTTGCATACACCTTCAGTTATCGTTGCAACACAACATTATGCTTAGGAAGGTGGGCAGTGCCACGCCCATGAAAAGTAAATATGCATTTTAACTACTTCTACCTAACCGATTCTTATGAAACTTCGCACACACAATTAGTTCTCGAAAGAGTACATTATGATAAAATATGGGGGCAGTGCCACACCTATTTGATAGTAAGTTTTTTTTTCAAGAATTATTTAGTTTAGAAGCTATAGTTGGTATATATGGTCACTTTAGTATAATTTTTCTCATTTTCATGACGATATATTTCAGAAATGTGAGAAGCCCAAGGTGTTTTTAATGGGCAAATTTTGTGGTAAATATCATCGCATACGTAATTGGTGTTTTCGAAAATATAATATTTTTTGTCGATTTAAGATGGTTTCCACCTTTGATGAAATTGAGACCACATTGACCTCAGTGAAAAATTCACTTTCATTTCATTTTACAAAACTATTTTGCAAGACCCTTAAGCAGCAGTCCTTTTTCAATCTTGAACTAATTAGTAGCGATGCTATCCGATTAGTCCAGAGGTCGTGTGCTCGAATCCTGCCAAAGACTGTGGATGTTTTCCGTAGACAAGCCATATCGCTTCGCGGATTGTGTTTGTTAGAAAAAAAACTCAAGGCCAAGATATCTCCCTTATTATTGTATCAAAATTAATGTTCGTTACGGCATTTTGAAAGTAATTTCTCCCTCTAATAGTGAAAAATAACTAACTTATATATTGCGTAATTAACCATATTCTTTAATCATGTAATCCACAGTGTTATAATAACATTTATGCATAGTCATAGTCATATATTTTATTTGTACACAAAACCAGAACTCATCCTGGCATACATGTTGGCATTTCACAAAAAGAAATATTGAAGGCTGCTAATACAACATAAATATATGACAAACTTATTAGTGATGAAGTTTGTATGATGCACTTTGCATTAAAAACAACTCCTGAATATACCTGTTGCAACCACACAGGTACGCACTATTTTTTCTTGGAATAAAAATTCACATGTTTTGCTTCGTAGTTTCGTTTTATTTATTCTCTGTTACTCTTGACTGGAACTCAATGATTTTAGGAAAGTTTTATTTCTTCTGTTTTGCATGCAGCAGAAACGTTTCTTATAGGTCTCCTCATTATAGTCAAGAGTGTCTTCATCAACTAGGTATCATTATGGACTTGTTGCTTTGCATACAAACACCTTAATATTCTCTTGGAAATACAGTCGTGAAGGGTAAATAATTGTGTTTATGAGGGAATGAATATTTTTTTATGTTAAATTTAATTTGTCGTCTGCTGTCACGAGTGGTCATTACTATAAAAATTACTGTTCATATAGGAAGTTTATGCACACATGTATTTATAAGTTTTTTTTGCGCTGCTATTACTCAAGGATGAAAAATAATAGAGTCTATTTAGTTCATGGCTTTGAGTCAGTTAAAGGTTTAAAGCCAGATGTTAACTTAGTATTCAAAATAAATTTTTTGAAAATATTTCTTTCATAAATAGTGTTCAGTTTAAAATACACAAACTTACTAAAAGGAAATTGGTTTCTGTTTTGAACAAATCTAAAATTTTTCTAATCAATTTGATGCGTTAAAAAAGTTTTCTCCTATCACTTGCTATCCTATCAATGGTTTCTTAGTTATTCACAAATTATTATCGAAAAATAGTAGGCTTTTATGAAAAAATAATTTTTTTTCTAAAAACTCATAACCAGGGCTCGGACTTTCATGCAAATGTATGTTTTTTGTGGTGATAGATAAAGAGTTACATATTGAACTAATTATCTATGCGAATCATCAAATTTTAAGTAGTTTGGAATCGATTTGTAGTTGCATATTTTTGCATATTTCGGCGGTAAGTGCATATGTTTGCATATTTTGGCAATAAATGCATATTTTTAGAGTAATAAAATTTTTTTTAATGCATATTTCTCAATTTTTAAAAAATATTAATAGGCCGATTATGAATGGCAACCGAGCCTCAGTTGAATTGCCAGTTGCTGAAACTGATACTACTGATGGCAAGTGGCTATTTAGAGCTGTCAATTTCAGTTTCTAATTAGTGCCTTTTTGACAACCATTAATTTTCAGTTGTCGACTGGCAACGCAACTATAGTTCGATTGCATTAAATAAAAGACTTAATTATGTTTGTTTTATGCTTTTTCTCTAATAATAATGAAAATTTTAAAAAATAGATGTTTACATAATTTTAGTTTTGTTACTTTCTTTCAAAAATATGCATTTACATGCATATTTTTGCACATAATTTTCATTTTTAGGTGCATTTGTTAAGCGCTTAAAATCAATTTTTAGTTGCATGAAAGTCCGAGCCCTGCTCATAACAAATTTAAAACCCTAAAAATTTTCATTTTAACTATTGTTCTTAAACACAAATGTCTTACAAACAAAATAAGGAATATATCAGGCAAATCGATGGATAAATATTGATTTTATTTACAATTAAATAAAGAAACTCAATTGATAGAAATCAAAATTTCCATACACCAGTAAAATTTCAATTTGTGTGTTTGTATGTGTGGTATGAAAATTTTAGTTTTTGTCAATTAAATACACTAACTTAATTGTGAATAAAGTCAACATTTGTCCATCGGTTTTCATAACATACATATATTTTTTTATTCGTAAGACATGTGTCCTTAAGAACAAAAGCTAAAAATTCAACTTTTTGCAGTTTTAAATTTTTTATGAATTCTTAGACAAAAACTTTAATTTTTCATTAAAAAAACACAATTTTTCGATACTAGTTTGTGAATTAATACGAAACCACTGGTTAGTTTACTTAATTATATTACTAAAGTTTGAAGGTAATTTTATCATGCATCCATCTGTTGCTGTTTTCTTGGTCAAAATCGGACATATTGTTCTGATTTAAGGTGATATTTATTGATTAGTTTAAGATGATAAACTGATTAGAAAAATTTTTGTTTTGATCAAAACGGAATTTCACAGTAAGTTTCTGATATTAATTTAAAGCTATCAGACATCGGTTATTAGTGTGTTGATTTTTAGAAACAATTTATTTCAAAGAAACTTAAGGCACTTTCACACTTGGCAAATATTTGTCCAAAAACGTAACCACTGGTTTCTATATCACAAAATAAAGTCAACTATGCCGCAAAATGCGATTTTTGTATTATTTTTAATAAATGTGAACCCTTATTTACAAAATTATTGGAATTAAATGATATACAATTTTAGCTTGCCTGTTGGTCACATTTTTTTCAGCAAATATTTGCCAAGTGTGACCGTACCTTTAATCATTTTGGCTTCGGTTCGTTTTTAATATAATTTTTCAATAAAATTTAATTTTTACTTAGAGAGAAAATTGTGAAGCATGTAGGCAAGGAAAATTTTGACTGCGCGGAAGTTTGAACTTATATGTTTCGAGACCACCCGGTCTTCTCATCAGAGCTCTTTACCGCTTAGACCACACTAGCAATGAGGGTGGTTTCGCCGGGTAGTTGAATATGATTTACTTTTATTAAATTCATACTCAGTCACTCTTACAATTTAGTTTTTAAATTTATTATCGCGCTATTTGCCAAAATTAATATTTAAACAAACAAACACACATGCTGCTTAAGCCATTTTGGCTTTTCTGCAGAATCACCCAGGATGAATCGAACGTGACACTTCCCGGTTAATTGTCTAGCACATTATCCACCACAATACATAGAAATTGATCAGTGTGGGTTGTAGCTGAATCCTATGCGCATTTCGCTGTTCGGAACCCTTATTAAAAGATCTCCTAGAAAAAGTAAATTTATTATAGCAAACTCACCTATTTTTTAATTTGCTTTTACCGGCACAGTCTCTTTGATTTCACCGGCACAGTCTCATTTTCGCCTATCCGTCCCGGTGTAGCCGAAGAAAGCTTCGGGACGTAGTTCCCAAATTGGAAAATATTAATTTTATATATTTATTTTTTATAGTTTTAAATTTAGATCTATGCTTTTTTGCAAACGTGGATCAATAATGATAACGAATGATATCATGACAAAAATTTATCCCGTATAGACTCGCAGTAATAGCTAGCGTCTATATAGAAAAATGTGCGAAGCAGAACACAATCCGTCGTAAAAGTCAGCTGCGGCCTTCTTTATTTCATTTTAGACACACGTGTACATTAGGGTGGCAGTAAAATCTATGGAGGAATGTAAGCTTTAGATATTCATTAAAGCGCTGGAGGATTATTGTGACATTTAACCTGAAAGTCAGAGAATGCTCCCTACTTTTGCGCTCATTCAACTAAAAATTGAAAATTGTGCTATTTTAAATATGCTAAATTATATCCAAACTATTTGTTGTTGAAAAAATCAACCCTTTATAGTGAAAGGACAATGTAAACGGCGTGCGGCAGCGGGAGACGAGAGTATTACCAGTTTATAAAATACTAGTGTGATTCAAAAAATGTTCAAACAAAAAGTTTGGCAAATCATAATTAATTTCACTTCACAGTACGTGAGAAGCGGAAGCGCGGCAAAGTTGAATTTTGAAACATATTTCATATGGCAATTCTGTTGATTTGACAAACAAAATACGAAAGATAAATTTTATTTTAATAACAAATTACAGTCGTAAAACAGCTCTCGGTGAGTTAACATCACGCGTCTTTGGCAATTACTTCGTAAATGCAGCCCGGCCCACTGTTCGTTTAATGGCCCCGCATGTGATTAGCAAGTAGGTGCCAGTTAACGGTGCCGAGTTACTGTTTCGTGTCGTTGGTTGTTAACCGAATGCAAAAACTTTATTGTTATAACCTAACCTAGCTTTCTAAGAGAGCGTACTTTGCAATCGTGGTGGAGAACCAAACAAAACTCATTTGAGCAAAACAGGAGAGGAATTTGAGGATTCCGGCTTTCTGTACAACGGTACAGATCGGCGCGAGTTTCTTGGAGGAGGCTCCTTAGGCGAAAGCCGTAATTAGTCATAGCGATATGGAAATTTCCGGGCCAAACAATTCGCTACAAATAGCAGCGTAACTTAAAAACTACCAAACCAAACCAATAGCAAATTAGTTTTTAAAAAAACAATCAAGTTTTTATTACACGCAATTTACACCATGATTTTTAAGACATGTCTTTTTTTAAATTCTCTTTTAAAGTTGCTACCAAAAACATTTTGCATTTATATAATGATTTTTCATTTCATATCTTCTTTGTACATTACTCTCAAAATCCGCTTTATTTACTCGTTCATAACAACAAAAACCCTAACACAATAACATAAGAGAGAGAAAATGCAAATGGAGCTAAAGAATTATATGAAAAAATCTCGAAAACAGATATCTTGTCTTTTTTTTCTACCCCGCTTTCTTCTCTACCCCGCTCACTCTCATACAAAATAAGACGTGATTTAAAGACAAGTGAAAAAATCACCGTATAAATTGCCTGTTAAAACAAAAAATTTTAAAATGGCTATATTAAAATAAAAGTAGCTAATGGCTGAATCAACTTTTCTTCTAGCTAAACCGGATGAAAAATGGATAAATTTAGACAGAAACTGGCTAAATTGGCATCACTGCCCCAAAGAGATGAATGTACTTTTATTTTTTCATTAAGTTGTATGTAAGATGAACACCTCAATCAAATTCATTTTTTGCAAAACATATTTTCTAACTTATGACACTATTGAAGTAAATGGGCGATATGCATTTGATACTTAGCAAATTAGTAGGCCATCTTTTTTCATACAATTCCAAGCAATGTTTGAGAACTCTTCTGTTCTTTTTATAGGACAACATACTTCTCCAATAAACTCATTAAAATCACGTAAAATATATTTTTTTTACTACTTACTCTTCAATTTACAAGTACGTAGTACATTACACATAATGTTTAAGTGTGATGTAATGATAATTTTCTTTCTTCTTCATTCCTTTTAAATATAAACTACAAAGTGTTTATGTAATACGAGTACAACAGAAATTTATTCACATATAAAATAAAAGAAACGCTTTAAGAATTTCAAGTAAAATGTCAAATTGTCAACGAGTTATGTTGACATATTGCCGTACGTACAATTTTGCTCGTACTTAAAGCCCACAAAGAGTTTTTCTTCTTTTTGTATCCACTTACCAATAGTCAACACTTGAATGTAGACTTTAAAAATCTTCAAGTACTTTAAGGCTTTAAGCAGGCGGCATATAAAACATGGTATCATCATTTGCAGCTGAAAAAGCAGCAGCAAGAGCATCAATAGAAAACATACTTGAAGGGGAAAAAATATAAAAAAACACTTGAAATGTAGATTAGAAAAAGATTTATGTACGCATGCGTAAAGAAATATATTTTATTTAACTATGATTACCAAACAATTATTTAAAAGAACTTAAACATATTTCAAAGCTTTTTGATGGAGATAGAAAAAAATTTGCTTGGTAATTTTACAAGTTGTAAACTTGTAAGATAAAGAATAAAATTGTGACATAGAGTTTCTGGTTGTAGCAAACAAACTGTTGTTTCTTGTTATAAACATAGCTTTCTTTGTTCTATATAATCAAGTTCTTGTTTCAAATTTGATCATAAAATTGTTGCCATTCATCCACAACAGTTACAATCAAATTTCTATTAAAGCCCTTAAGCACTTATGACACTACATTTTTCTTGCAGTGTTTTGCTATAGGAAAGAAAGAAAGAAAGAGCAGATGATAGAAGGAACCAAATATACAAAATGTAATCAAAACGTTAAGTGCTGCCTACTTTTTATAATATAATAAAACGCCAACAGAAAAAAAAAGTTGAAATAAAGAGGCGCTAAGTCGCTGAATTCGAGAATAAACCCCTCACTTGGCAACACTTTAATGTTTCAAGTTTGAAACGTAATTTTAAGTTGAAAATGTTTAAATTTTTTCTGACAGGCCCTCATTTTTTATCTATAACATTAGTTAAAGCTTTGACAATTTAGTATTTTTCTTAATATAGCTGAACTCTTTGCACCTGGTAAAATTTCTCAGCATATTATATTTACTCTGTTCTCCAAAACTTTAAAAATTAAGAAATAATGTAGTGTCATAAGGGCTTTATGACACAAAATTTTTTCTTAATTTTTCAAGTTTTGGAGAACAGTGCAAATATAATATAATGGGAAATTTTACCAGGTGCAAAGAGTTCAGCTATATTAAGATAAATACCATATTGTCAAAGCTTTTACTAATGTTATCGATAAAAAATGGGGGCCTGTCAAAAAAAATGTAAAAATGTTCAACTTAAAATTGACATTTCAAGCTTGAAACATTAAAGTGTTGCCAAGTTAGCGGTTTATTCACGGATTCAGCTTCTTAGCGCCTCTTTTTTCAACTTTTTTTTCTTTTGTCGTTTTATTATAGATAAAACGTAGGCAGCACTTAAAGAAGCCATTACGTTTTGTTTACATTTTGTATAGTTGCTTCTTTCTATCATTTGCTATTTCTTTCTTTCAATTCTATAGCAAAACAATGCAAGAAAAATGTAGTGTCATAAGGGCTTTAAGGGCTTAATACATCAAATATATTTCTAATCGTTTGTACATGTATATATCAAGGACGTCTTTATTGCATACATGTCGCCAGCAAAAATACATTTTGCAGCGTTGTCAACTCAGTCCTTTTCGCACCGTTTTTAGTACTTTTTCAACTCTTCGACGCGAAAAATTTTGGAGTTAGTGCTCGGGGCTTTTTAGGGTTCCGATACACCAAAAGTGTAAAAAACCCCTCTTGTTTTCGCTACGCTGTCCGTCCGTCTGTCCGTCTGTCTGTCACAGGCTGTTTTCTCGGGAACCGTAAGAGCTACGGACCTGAAATTTTCACAGGATATGTAGAGCTTTTGCCGCTACAACAACAAATATATGACAGTTAAAAATTAAAGGGTGTTCTAAAGCGAGAACGAAAGTACCTCTTCGACAAAGAATCTTATTAATATATAGACACTTTAAATTTTCAAAGTTCGTGTTAATTGGTGTAGTCTGTAGAATAGACTACACCAATTAACACCGATATTTAAAACAATAAAAATTAAAGGGTATTCTATTAGTTATTGTAATTTTGACCATGTAATTGAGACAATATGCTGTATCTTGGAAACAGCAAGATGTAAAATCTTGAAATTTTAAAACACGCTAAAACTAAAAAATCCAAAATTAAAAAATTTCAAAAAGAAAACAACGCTAAAATGAAAAAAGCGCCAAAATTAAAAAGATCGCCAAAAAAACTAAAAAAACGTCAAAAATCGAAAGTCTTCAAAACGAAAAGCGCTAAAACTAAATAAATCATCAAAAAATGAAAAAATCGCAAAAAAAATGAAAAAATCACAAAAACGAAAAAAAACGCAAAAACCAAAAAAAGCGCCAAAATTAAAAAAACGCCAAAAACCAAAAAATCGCCAAAACGAAAAAAGTGTCAAAACAAAAAAATCGCTATAAGTAAAAAACCACAAAAAACCGAAAAACATTTCCAAAAACGAAAAAAGTGCCAAAACTGAAAAAATCGCCACAACGAAAATAAATCGCTAAAACTAAAAATATCGTCAGAAAGTGAAAACGTTAAATAAATGTCATAACCAAAAAATCGCCAAAACTAACAAATCGGCAAAAAACAAAAAAAAATTGCAAAAAACAAAAAATCGCCAGAAAAAAAATTTTGAAAAAATCACGAAAAGCGCCAAAATAAAAAAAACCCAAAAAACAACGAAAAATACTTAAAAAAAAAACTAAAATTAAACAAGAAAGCACAACGAAAAAACTGCCAAAATGACAAACGGGGCAAAAACAAAAAGGGATATACATATGTGTATTCGTACGGAGCCCTTCGTGTGCGAGCCAAAGTCACACTTTACTTAATTTATTTAATCTACTTTTTGGTGCTTTTATATTGTGACGGTGGCACTAAACCGAAAATAAAAAACTAATTTCTTTATCTAAAAATTTTTTTTGAAGTGTAAAATTCTTTATTAATGCAACTATTTCTTGAACATGTTTTCGCAGTCATGCAGAAAAATAAAAAAGTGGATTCGTGCAATTAGTGGTGCTTCATATTTTATATTTTAAAAGCGTCAAAACCCATAAAAAACGAATTCTTGTACGTATCTCGTTTGCTTGGCACTTCAGATTTCAAAAACTATCAGTTTTCAACGAAATTTGACATAGGGTGATGACTTTTTGGATTTTTTGGATATATGCAAGCTCACTTCCAAAATCGTGTAGGGCACGGAAAAATAATAAGAACTGCGATCTCACTTTTTCGCGATCATGACAGAAGTTCACGCATTGAAGTTTTGAATCTACGTTTTTTTTTTATTAAAGAAGACATATTTTAAAGTTATTTTTTTACTCAAAATGGCGGGTAACGATTTTGTAAATACGATTATATAAAAAAAACACAAAAATTGAGTTATGTCGATTAAAATATGACTTTTTTTAATAAAAGAAAAAATTGTGTATACAAAACTTCAATGCATTTGGTGCGTGAAATTTTTGCACAATCGCGAAAAAGTGAGATCGCTGTTTTTACTTATTTTGCATACCATTTTGGACCAGGAGGATGTCGCCAAAAAATAGTCATCACCCTAATATACATATGTACAGGGTGTTTTTTTTAGAGGTATAGAACTTCGAATTGAAATAAAACACAAGAAAATCGTTTTAATGTCCATCAATTTGGCTTTATTGGAAGGATAATTTTATGCCATTAATGTTTAAATATGATTTCGGGCATGTGGCCGCCGCGGCTGGCTCGAATAAAGCCAATTCTACAGGTCCA
Source organism: Panzeria rudis (assembly GCA_956483635.1). Taxonomy (NCBI): domain Eukaryota; kingdom Metazoa; phylum Arthropoda; class Insecta; order Diptera; family Tachinidae; genus Panzeria; species Panzeria rudis. The sequence continues at coordinate 98,897,370 of OY101450.1, read as the reverse complement.
ATTTTCAACCACTTTTTCGAGCATATGGGGCCGTATGTTGGCAATAACGCCACGAATGTTGGCTTCCAAGTCCCCTAACGTTTCTGGTTTGTTGGCGTAGACGAGCGACTTCACATATCCCCAAAGAAAATAATCCAATGGTGTCAAATCACACGATCTTGGTGGCCAATTGACAGGTCCATTCCGCGAAATTATGCTCTCATCGAATGTTTCCTTCAATAAATCGATTGTGACGTGCGCTGTGTGGCATGTAGCGCTGTCTTGTTGGAACCACAACTCATCCACATTCATGCCATCCAATTCGGGAACAAAATAGTCGGTTATCATGGCTCTATACCGGTCTCCATTAACGGTAACTGACTCTCGAGCATTATTTCGGAAGAAGTATGGCCCAATGACTCCACCAGCCCATAGAGCACACCAAACAGTCAGTTTTTGTGGATGTAATGGCGTCTCAAGGGTCTCATGTGGATTCTCTTCACTCCAAATGCGGCAATTTTGCTTGTTGACGTAGCCATTCAACCAAAAATGAGCCTCATCACTGAACAAAATTTTGCGATTTTGCTTGCGGCAAGCTTCGCGAACTGAACCATTATTTTCGAAATAAATTTGCACGATTTGCAAGCGTTGTTCTTTTGTCAACCTGTTCATGATGAAATGGCAAACCAAACTAAATATTAATCACTTGACAGCTGACAAAATGGCCGCCAGTTAAAAAAGTGATGCCAACTTAAAGTTCTATACCTCAATAAAAAACACCCAATATATTCTACTCTTACGTGCGCATCACGTGGCGTAAAAACATGTAGCAATAACTTTGATGATCATATATAATCAATTAATATCTAAATAAAATTAAATTAAAAAATTTAAAAAACGCCCGAAGAAAATAGATGATAACTTCAAAACGGCTGGACCAATTTTCTTTAAAAATATGCTAGAGGATTTTGGATCAAGTCGACCTTTAAACATAATTTACTGAATTAAAAATCGATCTAGCAGTTTCGGAGCTGCGGTGTCAAAGACACACAGATTCAACAGGATACATGTAGAAAAGATGTGATATCTTCTTTTTAATTAATTCGTTTTAAACCTGCTCGATTTACAGAATAGGCAAGTATATAACAATTTTTTTTAAAGATCTAAACAATTTAAATTTAGTGTTTTTTTCCAAGAGTTACGCGTTTTTTACTTGTTTTAGTGCTTTTTGAAATCTAAAAGTTGACAACTCTGACATTTGGTACAAGGATGCATTAAGATTAAATAGAAGGGCTTCGCTGATGCGCAAAAGCACACAGTGCATCCCCCCTCTGCGTTACGAGGTTGTAATAAATTAAGCGAATGGAGAAATTTAACGCACACGGAGAAGGTGGTCGGCTATTAGGTTTTTTCATGTTTTTTTAACCCGAAGTTTTTTTTCAACTCAAACTTTTTTATAGTTCATCCTCTCTCGCTTACGTGGATACAAATACGGATGCGAGTGCTATTTTTACTTCGTAATTTAATTTTTTATTCTTCTATTGAATTGTGTATGAAAATAAATGTGCCTCTGTAGCTTAGTGGTTAGTGTTCTCGCCTACCATGCGGAGATCTTGGGATCGATTCCTGATTCAATACGCGAGCAAAAAGTACTTAATTAAAGTAAATTGTAGAGTAATGTAGTTTCCAATTGTCTTTGTGCACTTAATACATAAATAAATATAAAAATAAAATAATTTCAAATAAAAAATTTATCCAAGTGTGCGTGAAACTATGATATAAAAATTTTTTAATTATATAAATAATTTTAATTATATAAATATAAAAAATACATGAGGTTAATGCATCTAAGATGCGCAGAAAGAAGCTCATACCTCCAGACCTACCAAGTATCCCATACAAAAATCATGTAATTCTGAAGCAGGTTGGTAAGGGAGAGTACCGAAATGTCCCATACAACCCTGTTTCCGGTAGACGGATATTTTTGCTGGGTCTTGTTTGGTTAAAATAATAATACCGGCACACAAAAAACTATTTTTTTTGTACTGATGTACAAATTTTTTGAAAAAAAAATTTTAATAAATCTGCAGTTTCTAAACAGTCCGTCTGATTCCTATAAAAGTTCATACAGCATTTAAAAAGATGTTGTTGAGCTTAACCTTGACCCCGAGCTTAACAAGGCCCCGAAATGGGTCATATCGGACTTATGAAAAACTTAAATCTACGACATGCTGCTGTTTTTTGATCGGATAAAAAAGAGTTTTTTCATGTAGATTTTCCTATCCTAGAGGCAAAAAAAGTATACTGCGTTTATGGGCTTACGATTCCAGCTTAGGGCCTATTCACATATTACGTAACGCTATTTTCGGATTTTTTTTGGCAACGATGCAATTTCGCAACGTGTACTACAAAAGTTGGCAATGTCTTAAAAATTAAATGTGCTAAAATTTTAGCGTTTTATGTCTTCGCTAAAAATGTTCAATTTTTTATGAACTTTTAGCGTGTTGACGATCGATATTTAGCTTTAGCGATTTACAGAATACGGGTCCTGGACACGTTATGTAAAAGACAGATGCTTACACACTAACTTAAATAGGAAGATCGGCAAGAAATTTGTTGACGAGTTGTAGCGGTCTCGAAAACAGAAAACTGAATTTAACAGTTCGTGTTGTCAAAAAAAAATAATCTATCCCTAAAAGTTATCACATGGACTAACTATATTTTTTTAATAATACATACATAATTAATAAAAGCGAACTTAGTCTAAATATAGATTAGATTTGTACCAAAAACTTACCAACAGTTTTATCTTAAAAACTCCTTTCCGAATCACTTATTTTTTAAAAGATGAGAACATCAAACTTGTTCCAAATACAATTTAAGGAAAAACGGCCAGGCAAAGGCAATATTAAAAAGAAAAGATCCCATTATCTCAAATAACTGGCTTCATATTACACATGGTGTTTGTTCTTATTATAATAGTTGTGTTATACGCTTAACTATAAACTGTTGTTTTCAAGCAGACTATTATTATTCTTTATTCATATTATTTAAATTGTACAAACAAATAACCATAAACACACGTACAATGACATATGACGCTTTAAACACAAAACTTGAAGATAAAAAGGAATTTTTGTTTAGAAGTGTTAAATTATAATGAAGATCATCAGAAAAAAAAACTGAAACACTTGTTCTACAGTACAACCACACTTGAGTGAACATATAATTCTCTGGTGTCTTCGTATATTTGTTCTTGTAACCAATTTTGTGGATATAGCTACATAAAATTTCAAAACCTGGAAAGCAACCATCCAGAATTATGTGTTGACAATATTCTTATGTTTTGAGTATCTGTTTCTTTATCTTTTTTGTCGAGTTAATTTTTTTTTCTGTGTGGGCACTAAAAACTCATGGTATGTATTTGTGTATGGTCCATGAAGTTTTTTTGTCTTTTATTTTTTGTGCCAGCAATTTCCTTCTTTGTCCATTTTGAGGTGTGAAGATTCAATTTCCAAGCAAATTGTTAAAATTGTTATTGTAGCGACATATTATTCCTTTCTTTAACATGCAAATTATACACACATTGTGAATTGTAGCATCGCGTATGAGTTTTAAATAGTATGTATGGGTGTTTTCATATTACATACTATTTTATATTTTTTCATATTTGTTTCTAAGACAGTTGAAATTTTTGTGTATATTATTATATCATAAAGTATTTAAGTTTTGGAGGATATATTCTCAGATATGAAGCGACGAATGCTACAAAACATTGAGTAGCAGTAGCAGCACAGTTTAAATAATCATTTTTACTTACAGCTCTTCAAAATATGCTTTAATGTTCTGTTGTTCCAACTAAACAAATTTTTCTTATGCTGATATAATTAATTTTTTTACGTACGCATGAATTTTATGAATTATGAATTTTCACTAATGAAAGCATCATGAAACCTATAAAAGGCGAAAAAATTTTATAATGAAGAACCAACCCTATATCTATCACATAAAACTCTCCGTTATTTTTTCGAAACTTCAAACATAACAATTTTGTTTCGCTGTACATGTGTTGGTGTTATTATCGCAGATTTGCTGTTATCGAGACTTCTTCCCTAAAGGTTTATAAATATTAATTACATCGGCACACAAAAAGAAAAAAGGTAGCTGTACATTTGACTAGACCCAATTATCTACGTGTATTTTGATGCACGGAATCCGAACCTGAGGTCTGTTTGGCTCGCACACCCTCAAAATTTCTTGAGAAAATTATTTTTTTTTCGAGACTTTTAGCGGTTTTCCAAAATTTAATCGAAATTTTGATTGTGCACGAGCCAAAAGAAACTCAGATTCTGGTTCATTTCGTTAAAATATATGTATGTAGGTCAGTGCGTTTCACTGGCGTAGCTAGGCCCTTTTGGGAGCTAAGTCACCTCCAAAATCGCTCTAGCCCCCCAATAACAAGGCAAAATATTTGGGTATTTTGATAATATAAGCGAACTGTAGAGACTAATTAATGTGGGCTTTAGACCAATGGTGTGTTCGTACGTACAGCTACTTTTTTCGGTGCCGATGGACAGGAGCCCCGGCAAACAAAAAAGTGGGACTTACATTTGACCAGACCTACATACATATAAATATTTCAAAGCACTGAATCCGAATCTGAGGTTCGGTGCCGGTGCTCCGTGTCTGATCAAATGAACATCCCACTTTTATTCTTTCTGTGTGCCAGTGTTATATGTATAAATTATGAAACAGATCGAAGTCTTCAACTTCAGGTAAAAACGCTGTCAAATAAACAGGACCGAAACTAAATCGACAGGACCGAAACAAAATGCTCTCATATTATTGTTTATTTTTTTTTTGTTTTTATTTTTCGTATGAAAAATATATCAAATTTTATTAAAACACAGCAACATTGTTGAGAGAATGAGTGGATAACACTGAGAGCATGAGAAAAAACGTTCTCAAAATAAAATAGATTCTATCCCATGCAGGGTGACCGTTGAAAATTTTTAAAAAGTGGCACAAAAAGGGGATTTTGAGGAAAAAAGTGGCACCAAAAAGGGGATTCTTCCAAAAAAAGGGGCAACTTTTTTGAAAAGGGAATAATTGAACCAAATTCTAATATTTAATGAATTTCTAGGGCATATAATGCTTTTGAAATAAAATGAATCAATTTTGATGTTTTTTCGTTCATAAAACTGACTGCTTTTTATATAAATTTTAGACAAGCAATGTAAACAAGTCTTGTTTGTATAAAATTTATGTGAAAGGCACACACATTTTTTTTTAGCAATTTCCATAAAAAAAATTTTACTCAAGTCGCTTGTTTGCATATGGAAACAGCACATTAGTAAAGTATATCGAAAAGCAGTTTCGCTGAGTAAAGATTTTTGCATAGCCGGCCTTCGGTCGGCGAAGCCGCTGAGTATACTGAGAGGAGAAAATCGTTAAGCCGCCCGAAGGCCGCTTTTCAATATACCAAGAAGAAAAAATACTTAAGCCTGGCCGAAGGCCAGCTACGCAAAGAATATTTTGTAGTAAAATAAAATTTCTTAACAATTTTAATTAATTTCCAAATATTTCTTTGAATCGACGATGTCGATTGGACATATTTTAAGCTTTGTTGACGCTATTTACAAATTGTTCTTGATTTTATTTCACTTTTTAAAATGTAATAACGTCAATTGATATTTTATTACTTGTCACCGATTGCAGAAGTAAAAAGTGAATAGTCAAAAACATGTACATGTATTTGAATTTGTTTTAATTTTTAAAAGTGTGGACATTATGACACATTTCAAAGTGTCATAATGGTCATAATAATAATGTCATAAAGTCCATGGACTTATTAAAAGTGTCACAATGTCCATGGATGTGATGCTATTTTTAGCAGTGACATAATGTCTTTGGACATAATGTCACTGGATATTGTGACATGGCACCAAAATTTGCATGAAAATAATTTTAGAAATATTTAAAGCTGCGTGATTTTGATAAAAATTTTTAACAAGACGTTCTTGTTCGTGTTAGTGAATCAGGGTGTTATTTTTAATAATTTTAATACAATAATGAATATCTATAGATCTAAATTCTTAACCTATTTCAAAATAGTTTTTGTCATAAGATTTACATGATAGACTCAAAAACAAACTTTTGTCTTGAAAAACAAATAAAAACACTTTCGTGCCGTAAAAAGCTTATATTAAAACAAGAAGCATCATTTCATAAAAAGGGGCAAAAAGGGGCATAATATTACAAAAGGTGGCAGGTTTAGGTCATTTTAAAAAAGGGGCACTAAAAGTGGCAAGGCAGTTGAAAAAGTGGCAAATTGCCACTTTAGTCGCAAAACGGTCACGCTGATCCCATGACTGCTTTTTACGGCGTATGATTAATGACAATTTGTATAGAAAAACTCGTTTGCCTGAAGTTGAAGACTTGTTCTGTTTCATCATTTTATCATGACTGCTTCTACGGCGTATGATTAATGTCAATTTGTATGAAAAAACTCGTCTAGCCCCAGTTCTGTTTCATCATTAAGTAAGATTCATCATTAAGTAAGACAGTTTAGAGTACTACTCCATTCGGCAGGAATTGAGCGAGATTGTCTGAGGAGTTTTTGCTCCCTGTCCGAAATCATGGTAGAGTGGATGTTGAGGACTTTTTTGCATCCATAACTTCTTACAGTTACAGTTGAAGCAACACTTTCGTGGCGTTCGCTACCACATTGAGTTAACGTCAGGTGGGTGGGTGAAGATCTCTTGGGAATTTGTACCAGAACTTAATAGGATAGCAGGTGATATGATATCAGGAACTGCTTTTTTAGTAGTGCCCTCGGGCAGCATTAATTTCCTCGTATGTAAATGGTTCAATCAATGAAGCAAATGCTTTATACATATGTTGTAACACTGACTTCTTTGTTCATACCGCAGGTGGTACCTCAGAGTGTTCTCGGAAGCTGCATTCGGGACTTTAATTCTTGAGGCTTTGCAAGAATGCATCATGAATTTTTGTTATACGTCTGCCCTCGACAAATATATATATCTAAGTTCATCCTTACTTCAAGAAGTTAAAATGGACACTTACGATTTTGAGAGTGATAGTTTCAACTTACAATCCTTCCGGAAGTCTTTAATGGAGGCAGGAGTGGATACATAGTGTAGAAAGTGGGATATTTCCCCTACCCCAAAAACTATTAAAATATACCTCATTTCTATTGAATTTCTAAAAGAAATTTCACGAATAATTAAAAGTACACCCCCTCCTCTTTCCAAACACATCAAGCTGAATCCGCGCCTGAATGATGGCCAGATATTCCCCTTTGTTCCGTAACTATTTGTAGACGTTACGTCAAGACAATACTAAAAAACTTTACCCATTTCTACTCGTCATCGACAACAATTTCCTATTACTTACAGCCATTTACTATTCTCTAAGGCATAACAAATGAGAAGAGGATGTTAATAGTAGTAAATTTTTGTCGACAGCGTGTAAACAACTGCCAATTTTTCGGTATTGTCTTGACGTGACGTCGACAAATAGTTACGGAGTAAGGGGGATTATGTTATTTTGTAACTTATTTCGGCGATATTTATACCGAATGAGATGTGGTGTAGTCATCGGTATCACCAGTGATACTTTCTGAGCCGCGATGGCAATTTTTATCAAGATAAATTTGAAAGAGTGTAAGTGCCAGTACTCCTCCTGGTGGTAACTTAATTTTTGGCCACTTCACTCCACAAACGCTTTCCTTCCCTTAAGATAATTGGTAATCAAGCGCTTGATATCGTTGGGAAGAGAGGATCTCATGATATCATTACTTTGCAATGAGTGATCAAACGTCTTAGATAGGACCAGCGGAGTGACTATTATGCTCTGACATGGTCTATGCTGAGTATGGCCATTAGTGATCTGGGTAGCTGTTAAACTATAAACTGTCGTGGTGCTATAGGCTTCCCTGAAACCATTCTGGTGTAGAGCGAGCTGTGAATTATTATTGAGGGATAGCAGCAATAGGGTTTCTACAATGGTTGCTAGTGGCGACAAGAGGGAAATTGGATAATAGGGGTCCTTTAGGGTATAGCGTTTGTCAAGTTTCAGAATGGGAACGATCCTTGAAATTTTTCAGCTATCTGAAATTAACACTTACTTATTACACTTTGCAACTTACTCATCTCTAACATCCAATAAAAGTGAATTATAGGTAATACTTATAAAGAAATAGGGTATATTCGTAAATTCAATAATTGTGCGATAATCAAAGTTCTGCGTTTGAAAACCATCACTTGACAATACTTTTATTCGTCAAAATATCTTTACGCAAGCAATTGACAGTCCTGCCTCATATTACAGCAACTACCGCAGCATTTTTATTATTTGCAGACGGGTTGCACAAACTTACTGTATTTAGGAATTTTTCCATACTTAACGCTTTCTGTGGAAAATATTGGAAAAATTTACAATACTGAAAACCTACTCTGTCGTTAATGGAACGACCCATATGTGTATACAACTCTATCGGTATACGTGTTTAGACACAATTGAAACTGCTATTACTGTTGGTAATATTTAAATCTTAACTTACAAAGAACAATATTTAATTTCCCTTTGTGCCGTTACAAAGTTGTTAACAACAACGGCAACTAATATTGGGTTAGAGACAGCCGCATTAATGCATACAAAAATACATACACACACATATACACTTGCATACATTCACATCGTGTTTTAAGTTTATGTTAACGTTTACGCGCGCATTCCTTCACAATTTCTATGACTATTTTTTCCATCTGTTCCATAATGATACTACAGACACAATCCAAAGCATACAACAAATATAACTACGAGTACTATAACATAAGAGTAGAAAACATAAACACGGAACATATAAAATTGGAGTTGTGTTACATTTGTTAATGGTCTTGTTGCCGTTTTTCATTCATTCTGTGTGGTACGAATACACAACAAAACAAACAAAAAACCAACCAGCCATCTATTAATTGGTCAACACCAACTGCAGTATTCAAAACAGAGTGCGAAATTGTTCATAGTGTGAGTGTCTGTGACAGTGTATTGGTTTAATAACAATATTGGCAGTTATATTGTCTATTATCAAGATGTTGAAACACATATTTTTCATAACAATTTTTTTAATTTTATATTGTCTATTTTTTCTTTTTTAAATTAACAATAAAACTGTTTTGTAGTCAAACATTTAAGACGAGGTAAGAAAAAAAGTCTCAATTTGTCTTAAAACAATTGACAATTGTGTGCAACAGACTCGTTCAAAGAATAGATACATAAATCTGTGGTTTTGATGATTAACCGCGTAAGTTTGCTTGTGTATATTTGAGTTATTGATGCCAAATTATATCATATCATATCATTTGGAGCAGCTCCAAATATATTGTAAAGCTGATAACTGATACTGAAAATTTTGCATTTAAGCCTATTATTTAACTTGCTACATATATTAGTTCATTTGTTACTGGCAAATCTTGAGACAGGTTTTTCTACTAGTTCCACTGCACCGGTTCTTATAAAACTTTGCATATATGCACATTGGGTTTCCGTGACAATATTATGATTATAAAAGTGAGCAGGACCATGCCCATACAAAGTAAATCTTTGAGATACCGTCACAATATAAAATTATGATGAAAAAAGTGGGCAGTACCACGCCCATTTAAAATAAGTAAAAAACACTGGTGGTATTGGTATAAAGTAAGAAAATAAAAATGCATTACTGGTTGCTGAGTTCATGCTAAAACTTTGATATTTTTTAAGCTTCTTATTTATTTAAATAAAAGTTTGCTACAATATCTTTAGTTTTTCTATTCGATTTTTCGGTAAAGATTTCCTGACAATCTGCATTTAGCCCCATTGAAATGTGCATAGGAACAAGCTAATACCCCTCGGAAATTAATTTCAATATGTTTTTAATAAAAACAATTAAAATTTTACTGCGTAAGTAAAATATTAATTTTGGGAAATATTGCGATTATAAATTTAGAAACTAAATTTTAGCAATTCCCAAAAAAATCAATAATTATAAAATAAATAATCTTTTTCAGCTATTTACACTTAACCGATTCTTAAGAAAGTTTGCGCACATATTTACTTCCCGCAATAACACAACATTGTGATTAAAAAAGTGGGCAGTGTCGCGCCCACATTTAATAAATAATAATAAAAATTTTAAGATAAAAAAATTCAAAAAATATAATTTATAAATTTTGTAATAACTTTTATTAACAGGCTGCAGCGCAATAATTATTTACTGCAAAAACAAATACAGACGCAAGCTTTAAATACTAGAGCATTTAAATAAAATGATGTTTTAAAAATGTTCTTTTACTATCAGTTTATTTCTTGTAATATTGAACTATTTTTGTTATTTTTTTAATATTTGCAATTTTCTTTTAATTATTAGAATCCGATTCTTATTTGAAATATTTTATAACTTGCATTTGCGTTATTACAGTTTCAAATAGAAAGCCTTTTTGGCTGTGTTAAAAAAGTGATTTTAAGATATACGCGGCCTTTCCTGAGAACCACAGAAATATGAGTTAATGTAGCGTTGCAATTAAATAATTTCAAAAAAGGGAACTGTGTTGTAATTCTTTTAAAGCTGATTAGCAACAGCAAATTACAGCTGCTAAAGATTGCGCTTGTATTTCTTTTTGCAGTAAATAATTATTGCAATGCAGCCTGTTAATAAAAGTTATTACAAAAAGTATAAATTTTATTTTCTAATCAAATTTGAAATTTTTTATCTTAAAATTATTATTAATTGCCATTTTTTGTAAATAAAACGTTTCTGTTCATTTGAAATCTGGATAGCCAGATGTCGTGCACTAGAGATTGCACGCCCTGGGAAGGCATCCTTCAAAGCGGCCCTGTTGGAACCACATGTCCTTTAAATGCAGATCGCCAACTGCCGGTTAAGAACAATTCGGTCAGCATGACTCTATAGCGGTCGCACTTCAACGTAATAAGAGCTCTTATCAGCTTTTCCAACTTCACACCACGCAATGACTTCGAGACGGAGTACTAGTACTTCATGAATTATACTTTAATTTTCTGCCGCCAGAATCAAGAATTTTTCTTATTGACGTGATCGATGTGATAAAATTGAGCCTCGTCGCTTATGATAAAATTGTTACAATGATCACACGTTTTTGAGTCGTATATCGATTAATTGCTATTCACTATAAATTTCGTTCGCGTGTATTTACTAAATGTGAGCACAAAACATCAGTTTGTGAAGTGTTTATAATAGAGGGCTGCAAAGTGTACTCAAATGTATTCGTAGAATGTACTCGTAAGAATTTCGTGTGTGCATAGATGTATATTCTTATGTATATAATTATGCATACATGCATGTATATGTGTGTACATACATAGCAACGACCAAATATACATATAAACATCCATATATACACACATATATACAAAAAACATACATTCATACACACAAACATACTTATGAGTACTTTTGAATATATTCGTGCAGCCCTCTATTTTATAATGTACACTATTGAATTGTTTTCTTCTTTAATTGCTTTTCATTTTATGAAAACTAAAATTGTTATTCCCTTTTATGAAAAGCACACAACAATAATGCCGACCAACGGCATTGTTTATTTTTGTGTCGAATCTAATATTAATTGTGTCGAAGCTAATTTCAATTGTGATAATTGTGTCCGCTGAAATGAAATATTGTTGAAAGTATGACAACATGTGTATGCGTGAAAGAAGAAACAAATAAAACCAGAATTTTTTTTTTGCTTTTTTTCATAATTACAATCACTACTTGCTATGTTTTTTTGCTCTTTCTGAAAAATATGTATGTATTTATGATTATTGTTTGTTTGTAGATTGTAGTTTATATTTTAATACGCAGAAAAGCCAAAAAAGTCTTAAGAAGTATGTATCTTTGTTTAAAGTGCTTGTGACACGATGTCGATTATGAATTGTACAAGATTTTGGTTGTACAATTGACACAAGTGTCTACTCAACTATTATAAAATGAATTTATGCAATGTTGTTTCATTGTTTTCTATATTTGCTTTACACTTAATTAAAATTACAACTACAAACAGTATTTGCGCTTTAAAAAAATACAATAATGTATATTTTTAAAGGTATTGCGCTCACATTTAGTATTTACGAAATACAAAGTATATTTTAATAAAGTTTAGAGCACACATTTGCATTACATTTAACAAATTGCTTGGCAATTTTTATCTCTATCGAACATTGGTCGCTTTCATAAGACGTAGCTGTTGAGCTCAACCGTTGTGAAACTAGTGGCAAAAGTTGCGTCCAACAGTTACGTCTTAGAAACGGTTTGATGAATATACTGCAAAAGTAACAGCTGATATATTTAAACAATTAAAAACAGCAGCAACCAGGCCACTGTCGTTTAGTAGCCTTCGAGAGTTTTGCGGCTCACTTCATACGTGTTAATGGTCTACCTCGACTAACTGTATCGCGATACCGTTTCTTGTGGAATTTTCCATTACCGCGTGCAACTGTTTTTAATTGCTGGAGACCATAAAAAACTCTAGGAGTTGATATTAGGAGTTCCACTTCCTATATGTCGGTATAGGTCGCTTGGCATTCTTGACGGAAGCTTTTATTCGTGGGATACCATGGCAATTTGTGTACTGCTGTGACATTTTTTATTTTAAAAACAACCAAAAAATTTAAAACAGAGTCAAACGAAACAATTCAAATTAACAATGTAATAGGCAGTTTTTGTAAAAAAAATCGTTTCTAAACGTTTCAAATTACGTTTAAAAAAATTTTTTCCATACAAATTTCAAAACACAAGAAGCGTTTGTATTTACAAATCTGTCCTTAAATTAATTAGTTTAACACTCAGTTTTGAGTTCATTTTGTTCCATAAAATATTCTATAAACATGGTCTCCAATGCGATAGTCAACAGTACACGAATTGCCTATTGTTATTTCATTTTACAAGTTTCACAACAAAGCAAAAAACACTGCAATAAAATAAGACGGCAGTGCCGGTAGTTTTTTTAATTTAAAGCTAAGCCGCCACCGTGTTAAAAAAACGGTTCAACATTATAGGGAATCAAATAATATATAATATAAGTAAACAACACAATAAACGCATATTTAGAGATTTTATTGTTATTTTAATAAAGTTGTAATAAAAAATTTAAGAAATTAGTTTGCAGCGGCCACATAATAAAGCGGCGTTGTATTAGAATATAAACGGCATAACTGTCTTTGATCAGCTGCGGAGTCTAAGCACAACATGTAGCGAAAAAATTTTATGATGGAAATAATGGCACCAAATAATCAACTTTTGTATTTAGCGGAACTACTCACTTAATATAGTACGTTTCCATTTCATTATGATGAAATTACGTGCACTCTAAAACACTTTTGTTGAAAATTAGGTCGATAATAGTCGGCAACACTTTACAGATTATTATCGACCTAAAACTACACACACATTATTTTTCAACAAAATGTTTTTACTAAAAAAAACCGACTGGCTACGTGCAGGTTTGAACCGCGACCTCCTGACTGATAGTCTGACGTATCTACCATTCAGCCACAGCCATATTATACTTTATGTTACATTTTTTCCACTTGGACTAAATATTTTTAATTTGAAAGGTTTTTTCTTTAATAAAAAACTACAAAATCGATGTAATTTTAAACAAGGAGAAATTTTCATCACAAATATATAATCGTAAATGTGAAGTAATGTTTTAGAGTGTAGATTTGGGAAATTACTTCGAAGCGTTTCCACTTATCTTGTGAGTGAATTGGTGTTCGAATTTTCGTAGTCAAATGATGCACTTACTTTATAAGGTGTACGCAGCAGCTGTAAGAGAATTTTTTTCATATATAGTTTGACATTTAAAATTAATAAAATATTTATTAATGTCATTTTTTCGAAATCGTCAATCACAATTGATGGATGACCCAGGGATGGAGTTTGTAATTTTAAAACCAACGCAGGGTTGCATACAGTATTTTCGACATAATTTGGAGCACATTAATTTATTTGAGATAATTTGCCAATATGAAAAATATATGGGAAATCATGTCGCATATTACCTCATTTGGGCAAATCAAACATTTTTGCCGAAATTACGTATATGGAAACGCACTATAACTGTGCGTTTCACAAAAGTTGCGCAACTTTTACGTCTTATGAACGTGGTCAACATAATAATATCAATCGAATATTTAACGGTTTTAAATAAATTATAGGAGGTCATTGCTTAGTTTGAAACAAACGTTTGTTTGAAAATTGTTTTGTGATAATATTTTCTGTGTTGTGGCACAAAGTTTGCCCTTGCTACAAGGTACATAAATTATTTCAGGAATTTCCAATAAAACATTGCAGAGTTTTTAATTAATATATTTAAAAATTAATAAATTTCCCCGAGGAGTATATTTATTTGTAAAGGTACGAATGCTGCTTATAACTTTACGAATAGTACTTTTGTATATTTTGAACTAGTTTTTAACAATTAGTAGGTGTAATACCTATTTATATTATTTGTGTGGAAAGGTTAAATTGCATGAAGCAAAGATCCGTTCTGACGCAGAAAAAATTATCACCAAAAAATTTTCAAACAAAAATTTGTCTAAAAATAAATTTAATTTTCAGTAAATGTTCTGTACATAATCTATGAATTGTTTGTTTGAATCTTATTTAGGACGCAAACACCAAAAACATCAACAAGAACTGTGTTATAAAAAAAATAATCCCGATAAAGACACACACACAAATAACAACAACAATGATAGCAAAAAGAATGCGATTGTATCAAGTTTGTTTACTGAAGATTTTTGAGTGAATCAATTCGTTAATGTCGTTGCGTTAATTCCCATTCATTCTTTTAGAGTCTTTAGATAAACATTCAGACTTGAACACATTTAACAAAGCGAAATTTCATAAATGCTTAATGGATGATGATGATGACCCAGACAAAAATTTTTTTTTGGATATATTACAAAAAATCAACTAAATATTTTTGCTTAATTAAGTAAACTATTTTGTTTAATATTTGTTAGTATTTTTAGACCAATTGTTTTATAAATTCAGACAAAAATGTTATATGATAGGTTTCAGAAAATCCGGTAAATCTTTTTGTTTGATTTAGTAAATTGTTTTGTTTAAAATTTGTAAATATTTTTAGACAAATTGTTTTATAGATTTAAAAATTTGTTCAATGAAAAACGAGCTTTTTATCAATGAAATTGTTAAGTTATTTTTGTCTATATTTACAAATGTGCTTGTAGCTCCGTTCCTGGACAAAATATTTACTATTTCATTGAATTCCTTTACGGCCTATTCACATATTACGTAACGGTATTTTCGGAGATTTTATACTCCGCCCCCCCTCGTAACGCTTGTTACAAAATTTTCAATATAAAGTATCTAATTCGTAACAAATATTTAACCCCCCTTAAGCGTTACGTAATGTGTAAATAGCTCCTGTATAGAAAATGAAATTTAGTTTTTTCTGTGCATGATGCAATAGATAACATTCTACGTATCATATAAGGAGAAAACAATTATTCTCTCGGTACGTTAGGGGCTGTTCACATATTACATATCACTATTTTTGGAGTTTTTATACGTGATATGTGAATAGCCCCATAAAACATCGTAAGTACAAATATGAATTGCGAACACATACCATCATATGCTGGAATGCTAGTATTTATTGATGTTTTGCACGAAATGGCAAAACTATAGTATTCCTATCATCAATAGTGCAGCAAAGTACAAACAAAATTAAAGTCTAACATCAGACAATAAAATAAAGAATGTTGATTTCGTAGACGACCAACATTTGCCCCATACGAGAAACAACAGCAAGTACGGGACATCAAGTTGTTATAATAAAGTTAACTTTGTTGTTTCTATTTGCTTTTGTCCTTTTGAACTTTTTGTACATTCACATGAATAAAGATGTCCATACATACCTAAGTTTAATTTTTATTGTTTTATTGTCAATTCAAAAATCATTTATGACAATCATATTGCATGTTCAAATATGCCCTTTATTAAATGGCTCCAAAGTGGGAATAAAAAGAATTTGAAAAAGGAACTCCTAACTCGAATGTAAAACAATAAAATTTCACAGCAAAATTACTACAATGTACTAGCATAACGTTATACTAAACACTTGTGGATGAGTACATTTGTATAAAAAATATAAATTCAACAGTCAGCAATAAAAGTAACAGTTTGCTTGAAATTTTTTTCATAGAAAAAAGTTACACGTCATGCAAATCAAGTTCTTGCATTTTTTTATTGAAAGTGCGAAATGAGTGCAAATAAATATCTATATATATTAAAAATCTCTGTTTTGCAAAGTATGAATATTAACATTCAGCACTGTATCGGAATGCGAGACAAATATGTATGTTGGCATGTTGCAATACATTTTTTATATTTTCTGTTTCATTTCATTTTACCATTTTACCATTTTTCTCAATGGTTATCTTTATTTTTTGCTAGCTAAAGCTTTGAACTGGCGGTCGAGATGATAGTATCGATAATAAAATTAAAAATCAACTTTCAGTACAGTCGGTCTTGAGGTTCTGTTATGTTTAAAGACGATGTTCCTAACAACAACTATACATAAATCGTTTATAAAGATAAATCTCTTCTTTTATATTTATTCATTATAAATCAATTGAAATATAAGGTTTAAAGATTTTTAAAATACTGTGCTTTCTGTTCGTTTCGAGATAGTTCCTGCAAGTGTTAGCTGCTACTTATGAAGTTCTAGTAAACCCAGCAACTACTCGTATAACAACAAGTACAACAATTAGTCTCAGTGGTAAAATGCCAAGACAGCATTTTCTAAACCACCTGTCACTACAAATTTCTCCCCTTATCGTAAAATTTAAAAAGGACAATGTTGAATGAAGTAGATGCTAAAAATGTGTTAAATATTTTGCAGCTTAAAAATACTTAAAGACAGAAGGAAATATACAAGAAGAGTATAAGCATTCCTAAAGTTGTTTTCTATAAAATTTAATAATTTAGTTTCGATTAACAGACTTGTGTTTTCTTAACATTAGTTTGTAGGTATTAAAACAATATCACTCAGGTTAGGTTAGGTTGCACAGGGTGTCAGTTTATAAAGTAAAATTGGGCCTAGCTGGTTCTATTGCGTTACCTGAAGAAATGAGGTGTAGAGAGATAAGGCTACTTTTACACTAACCTGTACAGTTCAGTACTGAACTACACCGAGGACTGGATAAACGAGTCTATCCATTTCATGTTGCAGTCCGATAAGTTTACTATGTCATGCAGCAGCAGCAGATTTTCCATCGAAGCCGCTCCTTTCTCAGCCACAGAGCTGGGCAATGTGAAAACAGTTACTCTAGACGAGGTGTACCCTCTAAGATTGCAGATCTACCGCAATCATATTAGACCATCTTTCCTGCGCGATCCCAAATAGATTCTGCCCAAACTGGCTTCATGGAAGGCTTATGAATATTCAGTCTTCCTAGAGCCATTATGATGGTTTCTGGTTTCAGAACTTTTATGTCTACAAAGGCCACCAATCCATGTTCCTTTTGCTCAATCGATTTGTCTTTAGTGTAGGCATGCTGAGATGTTGATAGCAGATTCGGATTTATATCAATTCTGAGATGAAGATCGATTGTACACCCAGAACAAATATTGCTTGGAAAATGGTTACGCTAACTCACGCTATCAATTTTCTATGAATTCAAAAAATTAATCCAAAAAATAGTCCATGTTCATTACCATAAAAGCATACACAGAAAAAATAGACAAGAATTATATTCAATAAAACCATGTTATTAAAAAAAAGATGAATTTCAATAACATTTATCTTTAACATAATAAAATATTTTGTTGTAAGTATTTCTTTTCCATGCCGGATATTTCTTTTCTTTTTATACATAAGTACTTAAAACAAGTTGTATCCCATAAAAAAATAAATGGGATATGGCTCAGTTAAAGAGTTAATGCTTTACGTCCCTAAAGCCCGGGTTCGTATTCCAGTCATGTCAATATTTTTTTAATTTATATATATATTTTTATTTTGAAATAATTTTGTTATCAATATAGGGGAATTCTTTATCACAGGAAATTTGAAAAAAAAATTATTGAATACCTGGATTTTTGTTATCAAAAACGAAACTTATTTTTTTCTGTGTAATTGTGATAAAGATATGATTCAGACAACTTTAAATTTATTAGATCAACCGATCGTATGTCTCTGTCATGACTAAGTGACGAATGTGATGAGCACAACCGAATAAAATATTATGAATTCGATTCTAGTAAAAATTGTTGGTATTTGCAATTAAAAATAATTGTTTTTCTAAATGCACTTTACTTTTTATCGGTTGTTGCAACTTATTAACCACTAGAATTTTATTATCATTGATACATCTAACCGATTACACGGTTCCCATTAGCAGTTATTTATTATTGTAAAAGAACTTCCTTTTCAATAAGAATTTTATGATAGCTGATTCAACTGCCAAAAGTCGGTTGGCAACCAATTCGGTTGTCTCAACGAATCTATTTTCTTCGTGTACGCTTCAGGGATTTAAGAAGAAAATATTACAGAATTAGAAGTCAGAAATCTCTATTTTTTAAATATCGGCACAGGTTTTCGGATAATATGGCATAAGCAACACTGAGATGAAGTATAGAGAGTATCCTACGAAAAATTTGGTGAAAAATGACCCAAAAGTACTTGTCCTATGATTTAAGAAAATGGAACTGGTACCAAAAATAAAGAGTAGTGAATGGTGAAAAAAGACATATTGTGTAAATGGTCACATATTACTGAACAAATTCGATGCACCTGGATCTAAGGCCTATCACATAGTATCTATATAATATTAATTGTCCCCCTTCAATGAGACTGCCATGCCACTCAGGAACCTGTTCCGTAATTATATTCAGATATGAACTCCAGCTTAACTGGTATTTATAACATTGAAATATAAGTTCCCCTGTGGTTGAGTGGGTAGTGTACTAGCCTGTCATGGCGGAGATTGTCGGTTCGAATCCTATCAAAAACACCTCCTCAAAATAAAATACAATTTCTACTTGGATTGTAACAATAAAAAAATAAATTAATCGATAATTTCAGCTTAATTTTGGAATAATATTTATATATAATCTATATTATTCTACACCGATTAGGACTCCATAAGATAATTCAGAGACAAGTTACAAGGTGCATACAAAGTATCAATTAACCCCACCCTAGGCCATCCCCATGTAAAAGTGGCTGGTCCGCTTCATAGGAAGTGTTAGAACTTGGACTGGTCCCTACCACCTGGGGACTGGTCACGTGACTTGTTTTGTGTCAGTTCCATTTACCGTAGGGTAGCAACCCTAGGGGGAAGGGAACTGACACAGAACCTGTCACGTGACTAGTCCTTAGGGGATAGGGACCAGTTCGAGCTCTAACACTTTGCGTGGAAGGGACCTATCACTTTAACATGGCTTTGTCATAGGAGGGAGTAATTGATACCTTTTGGTCACTAGACTGATCTAAAGAATCGTGCCAGTAGTAGTTTCTATAAAACTGGTTTCGGATATAGTTCCAAGGAAAGTATGAGTTCATTTAGATTACATAAACCCCTCCCACTCATTGTAACTCATCTTGATTGGATTATGTTTTAATTAAATGTTTGTAGCTTTTTTATTTTAATAATTTGCAATGACGTATCTATGAAATTTATTTATATTTTTATTTTATTTGATTTTTTCTTTTGACAATCAAACCAATCGTCATCTGATTTCATTCTACTAAAACCTAAAATAGTAACTGCAAGAAATTTAGTGTGAAGAAAATTAGCGGAGTTTAGTGTTTGATGCAAATAGTCTTGCGAAAGTGAAAATGCACGTTACCGTAGCCTTAAATCCTAGCACATTTTGTTGATATATTTGATTAAAAAAAAGCTACGATAGCTTGTATTTGCACTTTCCCAAGACTATTTGCATCAAATACTGAACTCCACTATTTTGGTTTTAATAAATGCAATTAAATTCAGAGTTCCATTACAAAAATTTATTTAAACTTTCGCAGATATGGACACAAATATTTGTAAATACAAAAAAAACGAAGACAATATTTTTTTAATTTTTATGCAGTTTTGGAACATTTATATCTGTTAAGAGATGGGGTCTAGTTTGACCAGTAACAGAACATTCCTATTTCCACAAGTCATAGGACAGGTACTCTTGGAACAATTGACACAAATTTCCCGCAGGGAAATAATTGTTGGAAGTAATTGGTGGAACCTAACCAAAACCAAAGAAAGGGCTTTCCTAAGCCAAGTGACATCATCGGCCATTATTTCTATATATTCTTTACGTTATCAATCTAATTGTTATGTATTTCCGATGCTTCCATTTTTTTCTGTTGGGTAAAATTTTGATTTTATGATTAATAATTACCATTTTTATACTTTAGCCTGCTTCATTACAATTGAATCAATGCAAATAAGTAGAAAGTTTGCTCTGTTCATTTACAGTCTCGGCGTCTAAATTACTGGTAATAAACTCTCTTTATATATAGAAATGTCAAATTTTGATGAATTTATAACACATTTTATAATATCTTGTCTGCTATGCATCACATTACATACGAGCACGAGACATGAATGTGCAAACTATAACAAACCAAAGTAATAAAATGTTTTCAAATCACGAGAAATGCTCGCATGTAACTATAATTTATGCTTGTAAAATGCAGCATAAAATGAACAACAAATTGACAAAAGAGACAAATAATGCAAATAAAAATTTAAATTCAAATACTTCAGACTTCCACACCAGACTATACAGTATATAATAGTATGGAGTAAAATTCATTCGAAAATAATTTACAGACACACATGGATAAAGTCAAATTGTCTGACACAATTAAATGAGAAACAAAAATGTAAATAAAACGACCCACAAACTGCAACAAATGCAACTATGAAATGCAACACCTCCTACAATCTCTATAGACTTTAGTTTTTTTTTTTAAATTTCCACTAAAACTGTTTCAGCTTGTTGAGAGTGCCGTTTAAATGCACTTCTCAAAGACTTTTACAAAACCGTTTTTTGTTGGTCCAACTGGTTACGGTCATTAAAAGTATTTTAGAGGCAAGTTCAATGAATTTGACAGAATTGCAATACCGCATGCCGCCTTTTGCATAAAATAAAATTTCGTTTGAAATAAATAAAAAAAGCTTTAAATAAAAAATTGATCTCAATGACATTATAGCCACCACAAACTGTGCAAAATTTAAAAAGTTTTTCCCATTACAATATTCTTAAATGGTTTTCTTTGAAATTGTTACTTTTATTCCTTATTTTCATATTCTGCCCAAGAGCGCCCCGCTGAGAAACGTTTTTCTGTTTTTAGAAATAGGAACTATAATATTTACATGGTTTTATAATTTTTTATTTTTATTACACGTGGTCTTGGTTGGTTCTTGTTGTTGGATTGGGGTAAAAGCAATTTCGATTCAACCAAAAATAACAAAAATAAATAAATAGTTTTTTCTTAAATATATATGTTAAAGGAAAGTAACGCATAACTATAATGACAAAGAACTCCCATATCTCTTGAAGCATTGTGTGAGACATATGAAATAATACCCCAATTTTTAAATGATATAAGGCGCCAGCGAAAACAAATGACACCCCAAACAGAAATGAAATAGCATCCCATATTGGGGGCTTATTTCATAGAAGAGAAAATCTTTAAGCGCAGCCGAAGGCCGGTTACACAAAAAATCTTTATTCAGCGAAACCGCTATTCGATATATACAGAGGAGATAATTTTTAAGCCCGGCCGAAGGTCGCCTAGGCGGAATGTCTTTAAAAAGTGACATACCGTCCGATGATCTACTATACAAAGAATATTAAAACACGTCCTTTTTTTGGGTAATTAATACTTTCATTCATTTGGCCTTATTTCATTTTTTTTAATTGGGCTCTGGTACGTGCCGCCTTAAAGTTATGAAATAAATAAATGATTATTGTGAAATTTGCGATCTCTACAATTTTCGCATAAATATGGAATAAGCACCAAAAATGTCTTAGGCGTCTTATTTCATTATTAATTGTTTGAGTGTTGTTTCATATGAAATAAACCCCCTAAAAGAAAAAAGAAATAAATCCATAAAAAACCAAATAACACCCCAAAAATCGTTGTTGTTGCCCTCTGTACATTTTTTGAGTCTTTGCTGGGGCGTTCTATCACGTCGCCGAATTTTAGCCACAGTGTACATGTGTCGATATCTCAAAAGCAGCATGTGTGTTACGAAACTCAGAATTGTTCGTCAGTGGCTTAATATAGGCCTATAAGCCTGTTGTCTAACATGTCAAAACTATTTGAAAAGCTACTTATGAGTAAGCTAATACCCATACTGAATCGTACTGGATGCATTCCAGACCACCAATTCGGTCTTAGGAGGCAACATAGTACGATTGAACAAACACATAGACTCGTGAACGTGGTTAGAAAAACCTTCGAAGAAAAGAAATATTGTTCTGCGCTCTTCATGGATGTTTCTCAGGCATTTGATAAAGTATGGCACGCAGGTTTAATACATAAACTAAAGCAAAACCTACCCGAAAACATCCTTAAACTTTTAGAAAGCTACTTAACTGAGCGAAAATTTGTTGTTAAAGAAGGAAATTTTCAAAGCCCTCCGCAACCCATTGAAGCCGGAGTTCCTCAAGGCAGCATCCTCGGTCCTGTATTATATCTGATATATGCCTCTGACTTGCCGGTAAGCAGTAACATACACATATCAACATTCGCTGATGATACAGCTTTTCTAAGTGTTCACAAAAGCCATCAAGAAGCCACCCGCAATTTGCTAGATTATATACCCCAGTTGGAACAATGGCTAAAACAATGGCGGATAAAAATTAACGAACAAAAATGTCTACACATTACTTTTAAATTGTGCAAAGAAACCTGCCCACCTATACAAATAAATAACCAAACTATACATCAACACACT
The DNA here is from genome assembly GCA_956483635.1 of Panzeria rudis. Taxonomy (NCBI): domain Eukaryota; kingdom Metazoa; phylum Arthropoda; class Insecta; order Diptera; family Tachinidae; genus Panzeria; species Panzeria rudis. Next base: position 98,874,351 of record OY101450.1, on the reverse strand, counting down.
GAAGTAAAATATCTCGGTGTTCATCTTGATCGTCGTCTAACATGGAAGTCACACATAAATGCAAAGGTGACCCAAATGAAATTAAAAGCAGCTCAAATGAATTGGCTCATTGGAAGGAACTCTACTCTAAGCCTAGATTGTGAACTTCTTCTATACAACTCCATTCTAAAACCAATATGGTCCTACGGAATCCAGCTATGGGGCACTGCCTCGGCATCAAATGTAGAAAAAATTCAAAGGCAACAAAATAAAATACTCCGTACGATTACAGCAGCCCCATGGTATGTCAGAAACAAGCGAATTCATAAAGACCTAGATGTGCCGCCGGTTAAGACAGTGTTTTCTAAACACGTGACAAGCTACATAAAAAGACTTGAGTTGCACCCAAATCCCCTAGCCCGAAACATCATTAACTTTAGAGGCCACACTCGGCTGAGAAGGAGGGACACTCTTGCTCTCAGCCGAACACGAGAGACGTAAACAACCAAACAACCAACTGCTGAAACAAATATTTTTGTCTGGCACTGGCTGGACTTAAAAATTAAAATTTTAGAATTAAGATTTGATTACTTATTGTTAGTTCAATTTTATTGAAGATACAATAAATAAATACATATAACCGAAAAAAAGTGGCTTAATACAGATAATATATGCGAGTAATAATAAAGATGATATATGCGAGAGAGTTATCAATAATTGTAATTCTCGTACATTCGTCAACAAGCAAAGATGTGGTGATCATTCGAGCTTTGCCATGCTTCACATATAATGCTATAGAAAATCATTCCAAATATATTGAAGAATTTATTGGTATCTCACAGTTAACTTGGCTTATTTAGCCACAGTTATGTGAACTGTAGAGCGAAGGGAAATGAAAGTAAGTACTCGTAATGTTAGTGGAAATTCGATTTAAATTATCCCTTAGTAAATTCTCCTTATAATGCGTTCTATGATTCACTGGCTAATGGAGCAAAAATGTACACAGAATATGTCGTACGCATAAACGTGCGAGTATTGGAAGCAATCTCCTTAATATTATTAAAACTTAAATAATTATAGAAACAATTAAATACCGATTGATGCTTCAGTGATTAAACAAACCGATTAGAATCTTCAGCATCTCCTATCCATGGTTTAATAGTTCCAAAATAGATCTTAAATACCGGGTCATAAATTATAAGATTTTAGGCTTCTTGAAAATATAAGGAATAATAATCGCTAAAACGCTTCTTTGTAGACTTGAATATTTGTTGTAATCATACTCGATAAATAGAACTGGGATCGTGAGCACCTTTTCACTCACGGTCATAAACGCTCACTATAAAAAATATTGCATGTTGAGCAAAGAAAATTTAATCACGGTCACGAGAATTCCCACTCACGAAATACTCCCGAAAAATATATATTAAAATATATATCCAAAACGTTTTGAAGGACTTTTTGCCATTAGTGCAGAGGAAAAAGAATCCACTGCAGTTGGGGCCAATAGCACGATCCTTTTGTGATACCTGTAGAAATAAAAGATAGGCAGGCTTAAGAGTTTAAGAGAAAATCAGGTATATACCAAGTTTATGCTCTATGTAGGAGGCGACATATTATAGTTAAACGCCATTTGGGGAGTCAGCGAGAAAACCACCCACTGATCCTGATAAAGGAACTTATGCTTCTGAGTTTCATTTCTGATAACTCGTAGAAACTACTGAAAAATATTTTTCTAAGAGGGGAAGGACCATAGCGGATCGAGAGGAACAGAAGGCGCATAATATTGTCTTCTTCGTAATTACAACTAAAACGGTAGTTAATATAGGAGACACCACCCATATGTTTAGCTTAGGTTCCGAAAGTGCAGTGCCCGTGAACGTGGCCATGATGTTCCCCAAGTGCAATTTTGGGAAGGTTAAGTGTTGGCTAGTACTGTTGGTGTCGAGACGAGCACAGAGAGCTTTCGCTATGGAGCAGTATGACTCATTATACGACCTGGTTGCAGCTATCCGCAGAAGAGAAGCATCGCTGTGTCTTCGGTAAGATGAGAGATTCTCAAAGTCGACACTCTGAAGCAGCATTCCCCATTTAGTCATATTATCTCCCATTTTGATGTCACTAATGCAACATATTTTAGAATATTCGTTTTTTTTTTCTGGAAATCTCAAAATTCTTTTCAGAAGATTCTAATCACGAAACAATCAACCGAAACATCGACGCACACACGCTAAGCCGTGCTGAATTTTTATGGTCACGTTCATGCATGCCCACTGGATTGAACTGCTCATGATCTTGCCTGATCACGCAAGGTGCTGCATGCTTCAATCAAATCACGTGATTGGTGCCTATCTCTAATAAAAATGCATAATGGATTTTGTAAGAATTAGATTCGAGTCTGCATAAAGCCTTTTGTCAGAAACGTTTACAGCATCCTGCAGCAACTGGACTAAAATATACTTTAGAACTTCTACTGACGGCAATAATGATATGATGATAAAAACCATATACATATTAAGTTATAATGCATCTACTTACTAGTGCCACCCTTTATTAAACACAGGTGACAGTTGTAGGGGTTGTTTGTGCAACATTGCTTAGGAGCCGGAGCTATATAATCTCATTTATCATAAGGAGCTATTCACATCTGTAACAAATCTCTAACATCCCCTCCCTCTTGTAGAGCGCTACGTAGTATTTAAATAATCCCTAAGATTGCCCTGTCGAGTAACAATAGCAACTAGACACATCTCATCGTTGTTACAAGTTTTCCACTAGCACTAGCCCTCTTTCCGCGCTTAGAGTTCAGATCGCAGTCGAAACTAGACCACCAAAATAGTTTTGAAAACTCTGTGGCTCTTTTAATAACAGATTATTTTGGTCAATAAAGCATTTTATTTCTTAATACTCCTAGATTGCAAGCACAGTGGCTACTCTTGACGGTGCTGCTGCTGAAAGTTAAAAACTCTCCAATGCATTTGTATGAAAACGAATGTAGTGCGATCGAGATATTTTGACGTTGCACTTTAGTAAGAACGTATAATTTTTCTACTCTACGGTTATTCGTATTTAGCTTCAGCAGAATCAAGAGGAGCCACTGTGATACTGTAGGTAAAAAACTATAATTTTGGCATCTTAGGGCCATTCACATATTACGTAACGCTCAAGGGGGGGTTAAAGATTTGTTACGGACTAGATACTTTATACTGTAAAATTTGTAAGAAGAGTTATGAGGGGGGGGGGGGGGGGGGAGGGGGGGGGGGTTATAAACCCTCCGAAAATAGCGTTACGTAATATGTGAATAGGCTCTTATTTGAAAAAAAAAACCAATTAAAATTACTTAAATATCAATTTGTGGTTTAACAGCAAAAACTTATTTGCTTTTGTACCAATTTTTCCGAATACATACTTTGTTTTTATACCAATTGGATGATACCAGCAATTATTATCTGCATCGGAACAAACAAACATGGAAATCGAAAAAAAACTTTGAATAAAAAAATAAATTCCATATATAATTGCTTTGAAACCACAAACACCGCCTGCAATAATATTGACACATCAAAATGTTAAGCGAACTAGAAGAAATAAAATCGCACACTTGTATGTATATGACGTTGTATATTTGAGTACAAATTCACATATATAAAATATCCTTACACCATGGACATGTTCCAGACAATAAACAATGGATGCACTCCCATATATTGTTGTTAAAACTACATTAATTTTAACAGTTCTATTTAAGTTTGAACATTTACACAGATGCATATACTTGTCTATCAGCAACATTGTTGGCATTTAGATACGAGCGACTGAACATTCGCTTGTTAAAATGTATGAATGAATGTTTGCTTGTATTTCGACCATAAAACAATGTTATTTTTAACAAAACGCCCGCATTTGTATTGACAATTTTATCAAAATACTGTTATTTCTTATTTCTATATGGTATGGAATTTTACTATTTATATCATTGTGGAAAACACGATGTTAAAAGGAATGAAAACATATTTGCTCAAGATTTTTAATCACATCTTTATAAATACAGAAATCTATTCCACGTGTGCTGTAGACTATCAATTTCCTAGAGAAGGTAACACATGCATTAATTGCCTGAGCTTGTTACTTCTCTTAAGAAAAGAAACTGCATCACCCACATGCGAAATAGAAAAGACAGTCAGTCCACTTACATTAATTGGCTGAAATAAAAAATAATATATCAGTGCAGATTGCATGGAAAACATCCCTGCGGGAAATGTTGTCTTGAATTGTCTTGAACGTACTTGTCCTATGACTGGTGAAAATGGAAATGTCACGAAATGTTGCCGAGTTGTAACCGGTGAAAAGAATTATATCACAAAACTAGAACAAAAATTTTAGCAAAATACATTCATTGTACAAGCAGACTTTTTTCAAATTAAAAATATGTTTAATGTACAGTAATTTAACTGGTATTAAAGAACACATCACACGACATGGAGCTTAAATTTCGGTCTAGATCCTATCAAAGAGTATCTTCATTATGTCAATTGACCCCCTCCAATGACAACGCCATGTAAAAGTTACCGGACCCTTTCATATAAAGTTCCGGAGCTCGAACCGGTTGCTAGTCCTTGGGAACCAGTCAAGTGACCTGTCTTGTGACAGGTTCTTTTTCCTCTACACAGAAAAAACGAAATTTTATTTTCTGTAAAGGAATTCAATGAAATAGTAAATATTTTGTCTATGAACGGACCTACAAACGAATTTGTAAATATAGACAAAAATACCTCAATAATTTCATTGAAAAAAAACAGTTTTTTCAGTGAACAAATTGTTTAAATCTATAAAACAATTTGCCTAAAAATATTTACAAATTGTAGACAAAACAATTTACTAAATCAAACAAAAATATTAACTGGATTTTCTGAAAAATATCAAATAATATTTCTGTCTGAATTGAATAAACAATTAGTCTAAAAATGCTAACAATTATTAAGCAAAATAATTTACTTAATCAAAAAAAAAATACAAATAAAATTTCTGTCTGTGTCATCATCATCATCGAGTAAGCATTTATGAGATTTCACTTGGTTAAATGAGTTCAAGGCTGAATGTTTATTCAAATACTCTAAAAGAATTAATAAGAATTAACGCAACGACTAATCGATTCACTCAAAAATCTTTTGTAAACAAACTCTAAAGTTATTCAATCTTGAATATGATGAACATTTCTCAAAAATGGCAGAGATGCCCTAGTTTAGACGGCTATAAAAAGAAACCATAATAAGTATCGGATTATTTCTTACGCCGCGTGATGCCCACGTAAGAGTAGAATATACATATTTATATTAGGGTATGGCTATTTTTGGCGACATCCTCCAATTCCAAAATAGTGTTGGGGATGGAAAATAAGTAAAAACAGCGATCTCACTTTTTCTCTATTGTGCAAAAAGTTCACGCACCAAATGCATTGAAGTTTTGTACACACAATTTTTTCTTTTATTAAAAAAGAGTTATATTTTAGTCGAAATTACTCAATTTTTTTTTTTTTTTATATAATCGTACTTGCAAATTCGTTACCCGCCATTTTGAATTAAAAAAAAACTTTAAAATATGTATTCTTTAATAAAACAAAATTTCAATGGGTTTGGTGCATGAACTTTTTTCATGATCGCGAAAAAGTGAGATCGCAGAGATTCGTGTCCTGCACTATTTTGGAACTGGAGCTTGCGTATTTCAAAAAAATCCAAAAAGTCATCACCCGAATGTATTTGTATGGCAAATTTTGTTGAAAACTGATAGTTTTTGAAATCTGAAGTGCCAATCAAACGAAATACGTACAAGAATTCGTTTTTACGGGGTTTGACGCTTTTAAAAGATAAAATATGAAGCACCACTAATTGCTCGAATCCACTTTTTACATTTTTCTGCATGACTGCAAAAACATGTTCAAGAAATAGTTGCATTAACAAAGAATTTTGCAGTTGAAAAAAATTTTAGATAAAGAAATGCATTTTTGAATTTTGGGTTTAGTGTCATCGTCACAAAATAAAAGCACCAAAAATTAGATTAAGAAAGCACCGTGCACTAACTCCAAAATTTTTCGCGTCAAAGAGTTGAAAAAGCACTAAAAACGGTGCGAAAAGCACTGAGTTGACAACGCTGCTTGCTTTGTCGTCAACGTGCTAACCACAGCAGCCACACCAGCCTCAAATATACTTTCGACATACAGTAATATAAATAGCATCATAAGTAACATGAATTTTATTTTAATTTAACATGATTTAGTATAAAATTTATTTGAAATAAAAGTGATTTATCATGATAAAAATTGATTTTACTATAAAACAGGATTTCATGAATTCAGTGTTGAACAATTTTGTCTTAACAGTGAAAAATGATAAAATAACGAAATTGAAGCAGATATTTAATATGATTTCCAATCAATATTGCGACATCTTGGAATTGAAAACTTGGAATTTTTTTCTTTGTGCAGCTATAGAAGGATTTTTGTTTGAAAACAGGATAGTACGAAGTTCGAAAAGTTTTTAGAATATCAAAAAATAAAAACTGCATTTCTGTAAAAAATTTTGCGTAGTTTTGGCGCAATACATTAAACAGATTATTCAAAACTGCGAGCAGCTGGAAGCGTTACAAGATCAGTAGTGTCCGACCGAACGTTCTGGTTCGGTGTCGGGGTTCGGCGAAAAGCTGTATTCGGTTGTTTTTCTGCGTTCGTAAAATTTTCACCGAACACCAAACTTTGTATAATTTTTTTTATATACATATTTATAATCAATAAACATACACAAAAATGCATTCCTATAAAATATCGAAAAAGCAACGTACTACGAATTTGTTTATTTTGTATTTATGAGTTATAAATGAGTAATAATTAAAAAAAGTTAAGTTGAAATTCTTCTCTTCAAAACGAACTTTTTCGTTTTCGCTTTCGGGTTCGGCTTCGGTTCTAAAAAATCAACCTAAGTTCGGGTTCGGGTGCGGTCTGAAAAGAATGCGTTCGGTCGGACACTAAAGATCAGTGATTCGCAATGGAGTCTAGGCAAGAACCAATGGAGAAAAATTGACTCTATTTGTCAATCACCTAAAAAAAATTATTTACTCCAAATATATGATATATAGCTACGCTGTCACCAGTTATCGCTGAAGCAGACGCTTCTTTAAGATCTAGTATTCCGGATTATAAAAAGTTATTTCGCTGGCTTAAATTCGAACAAAACTCCAGGTGCTGATAAAATCACGAACAAGATACCATTGCAGCTACCCCGTACAGCAATAAGGATAATTCGTTTAGTTCTTAATGCTGTATTATGTCTAGAATACTATCCTTTGCGAAAGTGGAATTTTAAAGGCTTTTGATGCACCATGACACGAAGGACCAATTCAAAAACTAAAGCAAACTTTACCGCTAAATACTCATATTTTAGTAAGAATCTATTTGACTGTACGAAAACTCATTACCTATTAAAGAGCATTAAGGTTCAGTTAGACTTACCATACCATAACACCATAGCCATAACTGGGGCCATAGCCATAACCATACTTACTGCCTTCGATTAGTTTTGCCTTAACCATAAGCAGATTTTTTTATGCATTTTATAAGAAAATATGATAAAAAATAAAATCTACGAATATACGAAGAAGCGCAAGCGAAAATATAAATTAAAAAATTCATCGAATGTAAAAAATAAAAATATAATAGAAAAATATACAATAAACTCGTTCTCTCAGCTTATGGTTATGGCAGTAAACCAAAATCAATTGGTTTCTATAACTATCGTTACGGCTATGGCATTATGCAAGTCACATATAATCAATTACACTGTTGTACATAAGGTTGGTTCGAACAGCTGTTTTTTATGGTTATGGTTTAAGGCGTTGGCTTACAAATATGCGATGAATTTAGTTGCCTATGTCAAATACCATATTAATATCATATTAATTCAAGTCTGGATTAAATAATTATAAATAAGCCTAATTTGAGCTTGATTTCAAGAAAAAAAATCTTAGCTTAACTAGGCGGCAGTAATGCCAAGGCGGTTTCGGGATGGAACTCATTTCCGAAATAGTAGCAAGGGGGTTTTTAGTCGGTAGAGCCCTACATATCACGCTGAGTGACAAGTGCAAAAGTGCCACATTTTCCTGCAAAAAAAACTAAGCATCAGTTTTTATTTAAGCAAAAAAAGTGTGTGCAACTTTGAATGGGTGTATAATGGCTGATGATGGACTATACTAAATAATCCTCTATCGTCCATCGAATCCGCGTCCTTCATTCGTCCAATCTGAAGCCGTCCAATTTTCGCCTAAAATTTTTTTACGTGAATCAAGCCTGGAATCCGTACTTAAATCAAGCATTCTGTACTTGATTTAGGTAAATTCGTACTTACCGTACTTTTGACACCGCAATGGCTTAATTAAAGTACGGATGGATCGATTTTTCGTTTGAGTGTAATAAATAAGATTTTTTCAATTGATTCAGCTCGTACAACGTACTGATCCCATTCTAGTAAAGTTATATTCCAAAAAAGAATAATATTCCAGAAAGTCTTACGGCCAAGGAGGTATTGTATTTTACTTTATTATATGAGAGAATTTCCCTATTCAAGAAAATAGAATTGACAATATATGTGATATACATTTTTTGTTGAAAAGACTATCGGTTGAATCCTGTTGTAAGCAATGTTACTTAAATGTTGAAGTTCTCCTTTGCTGTATTGGTATACAAATTGATCATTTAACCCATTAATTTTGTTAAAGATTGTTTAATGTTTTTAAATTAAAATAGTGGAAAATTTACCATAGTTTAAATGATCCAATAGAGCAGAGCTAGCTATCCTGCTTCTCTAAAAGCCAATCTTTATGGTATGAATATAAATATTTTTAGCTTATTGCCTAAAAAGCAAATAATTACGATTGGAAGCAGTTGTGCTAGATTTAAGTTATTGATACCAAAGGAAAGAGAAAAAAGAACTGAGTTCAAACAAATCTAAAACACAAAATGCATTTTTTACTTAAGATCTTAATACTAAACACTAAAGAATTAGACAATTAATTTGCTGGCTTTGCTATTAAATAATTTAATCTTATAAAACTAATATCAACCATTTCAGTCAGTCTGCGAATGCGTCCGATGCTAGAAAGACAATTCTACATGGAAAAGCAATTCTTAAAGCCAAAAAAAAAAGATATAGGCCGATATTATGATTCAAAACTAAATGATAGTTCAGTTGTAGTTATCAAATTCTTATTTTGGATTACAACTGAACTCAACTTTCATCAAAGTGAAACAACTGGAGGGTGCTGTTGGTTGAGTAGTTAGCGGGTTTGACTACAAACCCTGAGGTCATGAGTTCAAGACTAGTTTCTGGCACGCCAACACCATCATGCAATTTTCTCATGTGCAGTGGTGTGTTATTGTGCTGGTTGTTGTTGGGCTGTTAAAGTGATGAAGGCACATCACTAATCACTTTGGCAGTACCGGCAGCGATTAATACTAGCATATCCTAATGCACTTTACAGCACCCTCCTTCGTCGGTATTGTAGCAGAACCAGCGGCGAAGTAAAATAACTAATAAAATAGCTACACAGCTTAAACAACTCAAGGCCTCTACTTGACACCAGAGGGGCTTGCAACACTGTTCTACAAAAAAAAAACATGCAATAGCAGAGTTTTAAATTAATTAAGCTTTCTATCTCTCTCCCTCTTCACCAGCTGTTCTCTCTACACTATCCCTTTCCCAAATGAGGTAACACAGTAATTAATTAACTGGTAGGCATTAATTGCCTGATTGTGTTACTTCTCTTAAAAATAAAAACTAAAATAAAAATTATTCCAGACTCCTGTGAAGGAAAAAAGTTGGATGTATGGCAGGATCGCCATGAGAAGTTATAATGTGTGCGTGTTAAGTTCGTGTATGATAGGTGTGTTTATTTCCCTAAAACCCTCTATTTATTTTAATACAGCTGAAGGGTTCCAGCTAAAGCATAGGCATTCAAAGAAACTGCCGAAACAATTGAGACCAATCAAAGAAAGACAGGCATATGTTGCCGATTTAGTTATTCAAATCAATGTCTGGCTTTATTCAAATTTTATACAGCTTATATAATACTTTTGAAAATTAAACTGAACCCTTCTAACTTATTTTAGCTTATTGTTAACATTATATATGTTTCTTTTCGGCATCATGAAAAGAGTAAAGGATTCATATTGCTTTGTACATTGACCTATTGTAATCTGGTGCATTTGAATTCACTCAACTTACACTTGACACTCAAATTAGTGTCGCTCAAACATTTCGATTGGTTAGTATATTGTTAATAATTATATTTATTGTTATTGATACTTTACTAATTTGTGCAATGACACGTTGTGATGTAAAAGACATTACAATTTAGTACGTGCCGATTTTAAAATTAACTTTTCGGGAAAAATTAAAGAAATTATAACCGTTATGAGATAGAAGCTGTTTAAAACACTTTTGTTGAAAATTAGGTCGATAATAGTCGACAACACTTTACCGATTATTATCGACCTAAAATTACACACCCATGATTTTTGAACAAAATGTTTTTACTAAAAAAAGCGATTGGCTGCGTGCAGGTTTGAGCCGCGATCCTGTGACTGATAGTCCGATGTATCTACCATTCAGCCATAGCCGTATTATACACTCTAAAACACTTTTGTTGAAAATTAGGTCGATAATAGTAGGCAACACTTTACAGATTATTATCGATCTAAAATTACACTTGCATTGTTTTTCAATAAAATGTTTTTACTGAAAAAAAACGATTGGCTACGGGCAGGTTTGAACCGCAACCTCCCGACTGATAGTCTGACGTATCTACTATTCAGCCATAGCCGTATTATACTTTATGTTACATTTTTTCCACTTGGACTGAATATGTTTAATTTCAAAAGTTTTTTCTTTAATAAAATAACTACAAAATCGATGTAATTTTAGACAAGGAGAAATTTTCAATACAAATTGAGACAATATATGATCGTAAATTTGAAGTAATGTTTTAGAGTGTTCTTTGTGTTAAATTTTTTCCAATTGGACTGAATATGTTTAATTTCAAAGGTTTTTTCTTTAATAAAATAACTACAAAATCGATGTAATTTTAGACAAGGAGAAATTTTCAACACAAACTTAGACAATATATGATCGTAAATTTGAAGTTTTGTTTTAGAGTGCAGGTAGTATTTAAATACAATATACAAGCTCGCTTTGAATTGCCCAATTGAAATTGATTGTGATAAAGTAAGAAAATAATATAATAGTAAAATTATTTGATTTTGATGTCAACTCTTTTAAATGTCTGACATTCCTTCAAATTTTTTAGAATAGTATCCACATATTTTTAATGCAATTTTTTGCTACTGATTCTTTAAATTTTTATTTGCTGATAAGGCACACCCGGAAAAAAATAACTTCTCGTTGACCACTTTTTTCCCATAATATATTGCATTTTTTCTGAAAACTTCGTCCTGTTCTTCTACATGAATTATTTCGATAACGATGGCTTTTAAAACATCTAAACAAACATTGTGGTTAGAGTTGGGCACCGCCCACGCGATTTACATAAAGTATGCACGATCACGCATGATTTTGATTAGTTCTTTTAATCACGTAAGCGTACTTAATTATTTCAATTTAATAATTTAATAATCTAAATTTTCTAAAAAAAACACACCAAAAGTTTTAAAACATGATAAATTTTTTCAGTAACATTAAAAAAAAACTTGTCGTTAATATGTCTATTTTTTGTGGCGAATTTTGTGAGCATGAGCTTTCGTAATCATGGGTCGTTTTAGTGAACGCTCAGATGAGCATGAGCGTGAGTGCGTGTGAACATAAGCCAAAGAAATGACGTCGTGCATCAGTGTGAATGAGTAAATTTTTTTTCGTGACCATGTTAGATTTTAAGTAAAACTTTACTCATGATCACATCTCTAATTGTTGCAACAACTCAAATAATTTAAAAAATATTTTTAGCAATTTATTAAATTTTGGAATAGATTTGAACATTTTGTCAACTTAGGTAATGAAGTAAATTATATGGAACATTTCGGCATTATTTGGCTTGGTGATAAATTTTAAGTACTCGTTAAGTCACCTTGAATTAAGTCTCTATGAATATAAATTTTTTATGTAATATGATGATTCAATCAGACTTGATCTTCATATTGCAAAAAAAAACTAGCTTAAATTTGTTCTTCATTAAAAAATAAAGGTAAAATTAAACCTTCTTGATGCAACCTGCCAACCACTTGTGACTTGTAATATTTTTAATATATTAAAAAATTAAACGAATTAAAATTAAGTTTCAACACATGCAATAAAACTAGCAACAAAAATCGATTAAGAATGTTATTCCCATAAATCGAAAATTTATAAAATTAAAAGTTCTTGCATGCCTAAAACACAGTAATTTGTACCTTTAAAGTCTCGTGATCAAAAACCTTCTCTTCCTTTGCACTTAATATCATAATTAAAACTTTGTGCATTTTCTTAAAATCAAATTAAATAAATTACTCACGTTTAGGTTTTAATTAAGTTTCAATTTGTCATGCTTCACCCATTTAAATTTAAATTGTTTGTTACCAGATAAAACACTTTAATTTTCCTTTGAATTAATAGCCAATTTATCTAAATCTTGTCGTAGTCGCATAGTTCTGACCTTGATTAATCTTTTAAGAAATTTTTTTGTGTGCTATGCTTATTGATGACGTTTTTTTTTTGCATTTTTATCTTACAGACCAATCAGTCGAACGCCGCTAACACAGGTGTCGTATTTACAAAAAATACCAACATTACCACGTCACTTTTCTCCAAGTGCAGGAGGAAATGTGGCGGCTAGTTCAAAAGCGCCACCACCTCTACCACCTTTGGGAAGTCTAAGACATCTTGGCAACAGCAATGTCGCTTCACCGTCATCATCGACATCGTCAGCGGGGCCAATGCCAAGTAGCTCATCGGCTGGAGCTTTGTATAATCCCTCAACAGTTGCTGGTATGCCAACATCATCACCATTGCCAATGCAACGTCAATTACAACAACAACAACAACAGCAGCATCAACAACAGACATCGCATTTGCCACCATTACCACCACATCAACAACTGCAGCAACAACAACAACAACAACAACAACTTCTACACCACCATTCTCATCAGTATCTACCAGCTCATCTTCATCATCAGCAAGTGCAGAAACAACATCAACAGCAGCAACAATTATCTTCAAATACATTGCCACATCAGCCATCGCAATACTCACCGGCGGCATCAGCATCATCATCAATCTCCAAATACTCTTCATCATCGTTAAAGCATCCTCATAATGTTCATGCTCATAATCAACAACCACCACCGCCACATCAATTGTCGCCAGCAATATCATCACCATCGCCGCCCTCTCTGCTACATCATCCATCTGGCGGTGGTGTTGGAGTTGCTGGTGTTCATCCTCCATTTTTGGTAGGACAACATTTGGATATGCAAAGACAATCCCACTCTGATGATGATAGCGGTTGTGCTCTAGAGGAATACACTTGGGTACCACCAGGACTAAGACCAGATCAGGTATGCATTTTCTTTATATGTTGGCACATTTATGAACATTGACCTCAATGTTGTCTGGCACCAATGGAAATTGTTATGCACGTAGTTTTTATATCTACATTTTTATGTTTTTATTCCCATACATGACCAGCCGCGTAAATACTTCCCCATATAAATGTCCAATGTTCTCGTATACGAGTACATGCATACAAACATATTCCAATGTCAGGTGTTTGTTAATTTATTAAGATTTGTATTTTATTTATTAATCTTTTTATCTAGAATCTCACTCTCTCTCAATTTATCTTCATATTCCCATTCATACGCACAGCTACAGTCAGTGCACAGTGGGGCAGAATAAAAAAAAGTTGGAAGCAAATCAGAGATTTCTAAGCAGATCTTATTATCGGAATAAACTTTCACATGGACATAGCAAAGAAACATTCCCGTTTATGTTTTACGCCACAACTCTCCAAAGTCCACAGGCGCGGAGCTATGAAGTCTCAAAGTAGGGCACTTCGCCCATGTAAAATATTTTAGATCTTGACATTTGTTATAATTATTATAGACCGTAAACATGTCTAAACGAAACATTTGGTTGTATAGTCCGTGCGTTATACCCATTTGAAAATTGAAAACTCTCAATTTATCAAAACTTTGGTCAAATATTTTCCAGATATCAGATCTAAATATCAACCAATTTTTATAATAAATTTTTTGTTAGCTAAAGAACAAAATTAAAAAGCGTTTAAGCAAAGCTTTATGATTTTTTATTTCATGTGGCCTACCGGGTTATTGCCTAAGGCCCTCAATTCAAATTTTTTTTCCAACTATTTAAAATTTTCACTATTTTTTTGCAGCACTTTGCTTGAGAACCTACTTTACTTTTTGGGAAAGTGTATCTTATAACGATTGCAATAGGCCCTAATTAATAAAATCGGTGGGAAATTGACAAAGTTAAAATTTTTTAATGAAAATGTAAAATTATACCTGGTAAAAACTGTTTATATTTACTTAAAATTTGACATACCAATAGATAAAGGGCTATACTTGCACAACATAGATTGCGGGCTAAAAGTGGTATGTCATAGTATCCAGTGACATAATGTCCATGAACATTATGTCACTCCAAAAACTGACATAACGTCCATGAACATTATGACATTTTTGCAAGTGTCTTAATGTCCATTGACTTTATGACATTATCATTCTATTATGGACATTTTGACAGTTATTATGGACATTTTGACAGTCTTAAATCTGTCATAATGAAAACAAATTCAAATATAAAATATTTATATTCTTATATATTTTTATATCCTTGAGCCCGGTCACCATGGTGGAAAATAGAGTCAATTGGAAAATATCATCAGTAATGCTTAAAGTATGTCGACTTAAAGAAATATTTGGAAATTAATTTTAAATTTTAAGAAATTTTACTTTTATTCCTTCGGCCGGGCTTACAGTTTTTTTCCTCTCGGTATATCGAAAAGCGGCTTCGCTGAGCCACGAGTCTTGAATAGCTGGCCTTTGGCCGGCCTTGAGGATTTTCTCCTCTCAGTATATCGAAAAGCTTCCCTGATTAAAGATTTTTAATAGCTGGTTAAGCAGAATATCTCACCTTACCGAAGCCGCTATTCGATATACAAAGAGAGGAAAGCCTTAAGCCCGATCAAAGGCGTGCTATGCAGGCCGGCTATGCAAAAATCCTTACATTCCAAAAAGTGCCATAATGTCCATGGACATTATGACATGCCACCGGCTAAAACTAAAAGCACTGCATATGGAAAGCTTGAAATTTATGCAACTTTCACCAATATCAACGGATTTTAAAAATGTGTAGCTATTTGCAGCAAATGTTTAGCAAATTTCACCAAAAGCTGTTTATCATTCTAGCATTCGCACCATGCTCAATATATACAGATACATGCATATATTAACAGGCTGTACATGGCAAAAAGTCCATAGGTTGGAATGGGCTAATCAAATAACTGCGGTATACATTCAATGTAAAATGAATGACTTGGGTCCCAACTTAAACGCACTAATAATGTAAAATCAAATTATTTATATAAAATAGTTCAAATATGGAAGAGTCAAGATAAACAAGAATTAATAAATTGTACGTTTCTGTTTTAAATTATCTCTTTTAGATTAATATAAAGCATTCGATGCCAAACTAGTGCTTTTGGCACTATTTTTAGTACTTTTTGATGTCTTAAAACTCCAAATTTTTATCATTTTTTAATGTTTTAGTGCTTTTTTAAGCTGCTTTTAGCTGTCGGTTATGCTATTATTTAGTGCTTTTTAGGGTTCCGTACGCCAAAAGTGTAAAGGAACCCTACTGTTTTTGCTACGCTGTCCGTCTGTCTGTCTGTCACAGGCTGTTTTCTCTGGAACCATAAGAGCTACGGATCTGAAATTTTCACAGAATATGTAAAACTTTTGCCGCTACAACAACAAATATATGACAGCTTACAATTAAAGGATGTTCCAAAGCGAGCAACGAAACATGTTGAAATACTAATGCAATATACAGACACTTATAATATACACACTTTAAATGTTCAAAGTTAGTGTTAATTGGTGTAGTCTGTAAAATAGACTACACCAATTAATACTGATATTTAAAACAATGAAAATTGAATGGTGTTCTATCAGTTGATGTAATTTTGCTGTGTAATTTAGACAATATGCTGTATCTTGGAAACCGTAAACTCTTGAAATTTTCAAAGACGCTAAAACTAAAAAATTCCAAAATAAAAAAAATTTCAAAAGAAAAATCGCCAAAATAAAAAAGCGCTTAAAGCAAAAAAGCACTAAAATTAAAATAAAATCGCTACGACGCTATATATCACCAAAACTAAAAGAACGCCAAAAACCGAAAAAGTCGACAAAACGAGAAGAAGCACTACAACAAAAATATCATCAAAAAAAACGAAAAAGGCGCCAAAACAAACAAAAAACGCCAAATATAAAAAAACTCCCAAAAATTAAAAAAAAATCGCCAAACCAAAAAAATCGCTAAAACTAAAAAAATCACAAAAAAACAGAAAAAACCTTTAAAGCCAAAAAAGCGCCAAAACTGAAAAAGCGCCAAAACTAAAATAAATCGCTAAAACTAAAAATGTCGTCAAAAAGCGAAAAAAAAAATGTTAAACAAAAAATAACGGCAAAACCAAAAAAAAACGCCGAAAGTAAAAAATCGGCAAAAAAAAAATTGCAAAAAACCAAAAATCGCAAAAAAAACGAAAAAAATGGCCAGAACGAAAAAAGTGTCATAACCATAAAAATCGCTAATACTAAAAAAATCACCAAAAACCAAAAAAAAATCCCCAAAACCGAAATAGCACTAAAACTGAAAATAATAGCCACAACTGAAATAAATCGGTAAGATTAAAAATATTGTCAAAAAGTGAAAAAACGCCAAAATCCTAAAATCGCCACAACTAAAAAAATCGGCAAAAAACCAAAAAATTGCAAAAAACGAAAAATCGCCAGAAAAAAAACGAAAAAAATCACGAAAATTAAAAAAGTGCCAAAACAAAAAAATCGCAAAGAAATATAATTAAAAAATAAAATAAAAACTAAAATTAAACAAAAACACACAACAAAAAAACTGCCAAAATGAAAAAAGGGACAAAACGAAAAGGTATATACATATGTGTATTCGTACGGAACCCTTTGTGTACGAGCCAAAGTCGCACTTTACTTAATTTTTTTAATTTATTGTGCTTTTTGCTCAAAAAGGTTAGCATTACATAAAGTTGTAATATGTTCTCCTGAAACCTTTTTGTTGTAATGAAAGTTGTAATATATTCTCCTGAAACCTTTTTGTTGTAGAAAAATTACTGACAGAGAAATTTTATGCTTAATATTCACGGAGTCTAGAAATTAACATAAAAAATAAATGGAGAACTGATAAAAAAAATCAAATTTATATTTCTAAAAAACTCGAACGAGATATTAAAAAATTTGAAAATTTTTTTCCAAATTCATGTAATTCACTTACCATTGGCAATAAATAGAAAGTTTGAACCGTTAAGTAGACCTTTGTCGGGAGGGTTAATGTATAATAACCGTATAAGGAACTAAAATACTCCTAGCATTAAACAATTTTTATTTGTTTTAGTTGTCTTGTTTTGAGACATCATAGCTTCCGTCATTCCTGAAACACCTCAAATTCCTCCTCAGTACTTAAAGCAAATTAGCAATCTGGTAGTCTTAAGTAAAACTTTAAGTTTTCTGATTTATTACCAAAATATAATGCTTCTGTCATACAGTGCTTGGTTTGTTAATGGACGATTGTATTTATTTATATATGAATATGGCCAACTATGGAATATAAATAAATCAAGTGAAAATAAAAAAATTGTGACGACTTCTTGGTAAAAATTAGTTTAGTAAAAGTTGGTAAGTGGAACATTTTCGAACAAAAACTAGCTCTTTTCTTTGCATTTGAATGAATGTCGTCCACTCTATTTAAGTATATGGATTAAGAATTATTTGAATGCAACTTTACAATTGAGAATATTTTTATTGCACAATAATTATGAGATTAATGTCAGCAATGACTGCAGCATAAAATAGTACGTGGTCATTGTGTACCAGTTCTTTCTTTAGAAACATATATAGATAAATTGATGTTAAGCCTTAATCATTCTACTTAAAACACAATAGGAATTTTTATACATTGTATGCAGGTTAGGTTATATTGAAGAGAGCACACTGCTTTAAAGCATTATGCTAGGGGTCATTACCTGCAAGGAGTGATATACGCGTATGCTCTTGAGTCGGATTATTGTTCAAGAAAAGAAGAAAATCGCTCCTCAAGAAATTATAGGAACTCGAACAAAGTTTCCTACGAGATGAGCTCTGTCCACTAGCGTGCAATTTCCAAAATACGTAGGCTTTACCTATGCACTCGGTGTGGGTGCTCTAGTATGCTTAGTGCTGTGTCAGTACATCCATTGTCTTGCTTATGAGATAATTGTATACCTACAGCGAATTCCTTACTATGTCCTTATGTGGCTTCTACGTCCGGACTTTGGTAGTTTTTCCAACTATTCTCGTATTCATTATTTTTTTCGGTTATATGTATTTATTTATTGTAGCTTCAATAAAATTGAACTAACAATAAGTAATCAAATCTTAACTCTAAAATTTTAATTTTTAAGTCCAGCCAGTGGCAGACAAAAATAATGGGTGATTTTATAAGAACTATCGGAAAGTAAAAAAGAAAAAAACACATAAAATTCAGAAAAATGCATGAAATATTTATTTGGATCGATAGTTGGGTCGATATAATTTAATGTTTGAAGATTATTTCATGCAAATGTTGGCCGCGGCTGCGCCTCAAATGGTCCATCCGCTTAGTCCAATTTTGGCATACTCTTTCCAACATTTCGGCCGGTATCTCACGAATAATGTTGGCAATGTTGGCTTCCAGTGCGTCAATCGAAGCGGGCTTGTCGCTATAGACATTAGCCTTAACATAGCCCCACAAAAAATAGTCTAGAGGCGTTAAATCGCACGATCTGGGCGGCCAATTGACTGGTCCCAAGCGTGAAATAAACTGTTCACCGAACTCGCCTCTCAATTGGTCCATTGTTTCGCGTGCTGTGTGGCATGTGGCACCGTCTTGTTGAAACCACATGTCATGCAAGTCAAGCTCTTCCATTTTGGGCAGAAAAAAGTTTGTTATCATCGCACGGTAGCGCTCACCATTCACAGTAACGTTGTGATTCGCATCATCTTTGAAGAAATACGGCCCAATGATGCCGCCAGCCCATAATCCGCACCAAACGGTTGTTTTTTGTGGATGCATTGGTAGCGCTTGCAATGCTTCTGGCTGCTCTTCACTCCAAATACGGCAGTTTTGCTTGTTCACGTATCCATTCAACCAGAAATGAGCCTCGTCGCTGAACACAATTCTTCGATAAAAAAGTGGATCTTCATCTAACTTAACAGAGCACGCATTTTGGTAATAAAATTCAATAATTTGCAAGCGTTGTTCGTTTGTAAGACGATTCATGATTAAATTATAGACCAAACTGAAGATGTTTGACAGTGACACAAGATACAAAACGTGCGTGAGCTGTCAAAACTAGTGTTGCCAAAAAGATAATAGCAAAAAATCACTCGTTATTTGTTTCAGCGGTTGGTTGTTTGGTTGTTTACGTCTCTCGTGTTGGGCTGAGAGCAAGAGTGTCCCTCCTTCTCAGCCGAGTGTAGCCTCTAAAGTTAATGATGTTTCGGGCTAGGGGATTTGGGTGCAACTCAAGTCTTTTTATGTAGCTTGTCACGTGTTTAGAAAACACTGTCTTAACCGGCGGCACATCTAGGTCTTTATGAATTCGCTTGTTTCTGACATACCATGGGGCTGCTGTAATCGTACGGAGTATTTTATTTTGTTGCCTTTGAATTTTTTCTACATTTGATGCCGCGGCAGTGCCCCATAACTGGATTCCGTAGGACCATATTGGTTTTAGAATGGAGTTGGTTAGAAGAAGTTTACAATCTAGGCTTAGAGTAGAGTTCCTTCCAATGAGCCAATTCATTTGAGCTGCTTTTAATTCCATTTGGGTCACCTTTGCATTTATGTGTGACTTCCATGTTAGACGACGATCAAGATGAACACCGAGATATTTTACTTCAGTGTGTTGAGGTATAGTTTGGTTATTTATTTGTATAGGTGGACAGGTTTCTTTGCACAATGTAAAAGTAATGTGTAGACATTTTTGTTCGTTAATTTTTATCCGCCATTGTTTTAGCCATTGTTCCAACTGGGGTATATAGTCTAGCAAATTGCGGGTGGCTTCTTGATGGCTTTTGTGAACACTTAGAAAAGCTGTATCATCAGCGAATGTTGATATGTGTATGTTACTGCTTACCGGCAAGTCAGAGGCATATATCAGATATAATACAGGACCGAGGATGCTGCCTTGAGTAACTCCGGCTTCAATGGGTTGAGGAGGGCTTTGAAAATTACCTTCTTTAACAACAAATTTTCGCTCAGTTAAGTAGCTTTCTAAAAGTTTAAAGATGTTTTCGGGTAGGTTTTGCTTTAGTTTATGTATTAAACCTTCGTGTCATACTTTATCAAATGCCTGAGAAACATCGATGAAGAGCGAAGAACAATATATATTTTCTTCGAAGGTTTTTCTAACCACGTTCACGAGTCTATGTGTTTGTTCAATCGTACTATGTTGTCTCCTAAAACCGAATTGGTGGTCTGGAATGCATCCAGTACGATTCAGTATGGGTGTTAGCTTACTCATAAGTAGCTTTTCAAATAGTTTTGACATGTTAGACAACAGGCTTATAGGCCTATAGGACTCCACCTTCGTATGATCTTTCCCTGGTTTAGGTATTATGGTAATCAGCGAAACCTTCCGTTCTGCGGGATAGCATTTGAGGCGCAAAATACTGTTAAAAATAAATAGAATTATCCGTTTTGCAGTATAGGGTAGCTCTAAGAGCATTTTATTGCTTATTTTATCAGCGCCTGGGGCTTTTTTCGAGTTTAAGCCCGCAATATAGTGTTCAATCTCACGAATGTTGAACCTCAAAGTAACATCTGGTATAGCGAGGACTGGTGGCAGCTCAACTATAGTATCAGACGTATTTGGAGTAAATACTTTCTGCAAGTGGTTTACAAAAAGAGTACCTCTTTCAGCGTCAGCTCTTGCCCAGTCTCCATTCGAAGCTCGCAATGGAGGCTTATATATCACTGGTCTTTTGAGGCCTCGGGCTGCTCTCCATAGCGAATAGTCTGTTTGAGGTGTTGCGTCGAGCCCATCCAGAAAGTTTTGAAGAGAAACGGTTTTTTAATATCCTTGTAGAGTTTTCAGCTGTTTAGTACATTCCTTCAGCCTAGATTTTAGCTGAGGAGATCCGTAGCGTTGCCATTCTCTACGAACTCTTCTGTTTTCGGATAAAAGCCGTTCTACATCTGCTGAAAAAATTTTATTATATCTCACCTGAAGATTTGTAGTAGTAGCATTTAGAGCAGCTTGATTAAGGTTTGCCTCAAACATTCTAATAGAGTCATCTATGTCAGCAGGCGTTTTTAATGAAATATTTTCTGGGCAATGAGCACTCAAATAATTTTTGTATTTCAACCAATTTATACGTGTGGTTGTCATCGTTAAATCACAAGCGGGTGAATATGTTGTATGTGAATATATAGTGACAATAGTTGGTGAGTGATCTGAAGACAAATCTAAAGATGCTTCAACTTGGATCATTTCGCTGGGCACACCCTTTACCACTCCTAAATCAATAACATCAGGTATTTTTCGGCGATCTGTTGGCCAGTAAGTTGGCTGCCCACTTGATATAACATTTAACCGCATTTTTGAAATTGTGTCAAACAAAACGCGACCCTTTGGCGTGATGAGGCGAAATCCCCAGAACTTGTGCTTAGCGTTGTAATCACCGGCGGCCAAAAGCGTGAGCCTAGTGAATTAAAAAATCCACTATATTGATTTTCTGTAATCATTATTATGAAATTATTCAGTCAAATAGTCCAAATACCACTTAAAAAGCAAAAAGTGAATAATTGTACCGACCAGCTTATTTTGTTCTGCTCTATTGTTTCAGCATTCAAGTTCCTGCAAAACTTTAAAATAAAGCAATACACAGACATGAGTCATATTTCGTTCGGAATGGTCTTAATTTCGAACATGCATTCCGCTACCTTTATCAGATTCCGTTTATTTTGTATATTCACTTTTTTCACGCGCAATGCTAAAATTAATTCAATAACACTGAAAATTATAAATGTTTTGATTCCGAGAAAAATGTAAGTTTTTACTTTTCAAGTGAAGCAACTTAAGAGCCTGATACACGTCAACACCATACAGTGCATGCAGTGTATGGTGCCAGTGGTTTGGTGGTGTATGGGCATTTTGTGTGATTGTACGCTTTGCTGTAGCGATGTCAAACAGAATTTGATATTTTTCTTATACCAGTATGCTTGTATGGTATGTGTTTCGCGCACTAGTCAACATCACTTTTTTGTGCCTTTATGGTGGTGCTTTACAAGCCTAAAATCACTTTCGATCAAATATTCTGTGACATGGGTGATAATTCGAAATAATAAACCTAAAAATAAATTGTGTAAGCATTAGGTACCAGTTCTTAAAAAAAAGGATTTTGCACATCTTAACATTATTTATATATAATACATGTAAACATTTGGCAAGCAAAGGCCTTTTTAAATATATTTCAAGTAACTTGTTTACATTTTTTATTACACTGTTTATGTCCTATTAAACGTTCGTTTAATCTCGTCATCAAATATATTTTAGTATTGAATTGGACAAATTCGTATTTATTTAAATATGATAAAAAATGTGAGCCACAAATAACCGTCAAAGTTAATTAAAGTCGTTTTTATGACATCCTTAACTTCTTTCGTATACTTTGTGTTATATCTCACGTAAAGTAATGGCGACCATTTAAAAGAATTTTTTTTATAGGAAATAAATTTGAAAAACGAAATTCTGATGGGATACTTGTAGAAATATGTCTATGGCTGTGTTCGCGTCAACTATACCGAAAAAATAATGTTTTTTATTGTTTTCGCTCAAATTTTGGAAGTAGTGTCCTGAACAAAAAGTCAGTTCTAGGGCTTGGGACTTCCCGGACTTTTGGACTTCCCGGGAAACGGGAATAAAAAAATCGCGTTGCCGGGAATTACCGGGGTTCCCGAGAAGAGTTGATTTTCTAAATTAAGTAGAGTTATCAAATGAAAATTAGTGTAATTTTCATTGTTTTATTAATGCAAACATTCTTTTTAAATAAAAATTAGTATACGGACATGTTCTGAAAACCATTTCATTTTGAAATCGGTAGCTTTCATGAAAGAATTCAACTAAAGAGCTCAATGAATGCAACTTTTCAGTTAATTTTTATGTTTCAGATTTTTCAGATATTTTATACGAACTAAGCTACGAATGCACTAAATTGTCCGATTAAAAGAACACTGTTTTTCGTTTTTGAAATTTTGCGATTCAGAACATTGGTGAAAATAAATATTCTAAAGCAAATTTTTAAGAATTTTTAAGTGAATTCATGGGTGATAATGAGAATTATAAAACAAATTTTTAAGAATTTTTAAGTGAATTTCAGCAAATGAGAGTTTATAGTTATTACACAGTAAGAGACCGTATAAAGACCAATTGGCCACTATTTTTAGCTAAAATTTAGTTAAAATTTTAATTTTAAAGCCTCCAAATCATTTTATAAATAACTTGCCGTAATGTTTCTTATTTTTCTTGCCAAATTTCCGGGAGGATTCTTATAATTAAGTACAAGAAAGTTACAGTAGCATACTCAGCTGCGCCGAATTTTTCATACCCTGAGTATGTCTAAATGTCTCTGATTTATCATTTTATTTCCCTTAAAATATCTCCTTCAAGGTTTAAATAATAACGTCGAGTAATAATAAATTTAAGTCGTGACAACTTAAAGTTTTTACAGCTTCTATGAGCTTAAAATGTCCAATAAACTTTCCAAAATGTTTTCATTCATGCTGCGGAAAATCTTTCAAAGTCCGTTTGTGATCGGATTATTTGCTTTAGGAAGCGATTAGAGAGCTGCAATTATTGATAATTGCACAAAGTATTCCTTGTTCTAATATAGTGATTAAACGACACTCTCTATTAGATTCATCTTGCATCTAGTTTTCTAATCAAGCAATAATTTTTCTCGAAGACAATTTCATAGAATTTTTTTATTTTGTACGAATTAAAACAAATTGTATATACATTTTTGTGTTCAAACATTGAAAATTTTAGTGATATTAAAGAAAAACAGGATTATAAAGCAAATTTCTTATATGAATTAAAATAAATTTTGCTGTTACTACATTTTATAAAGATGTCAAATAAAGCCCATATATTTATGAAATAATAATGTGTACATTTAATTTCCCGTTTTCCCGGGAAAATCTCAAAAAATTCCCGGGAATATTAGATAGTCTTTTCCCGAATCCCAACCCCTAATCAAGTTCACACAAATTTTGTAGATTTTTTGTGCCCCTAGTTTCTGAGTTATGGGGTCGAGTCGGGTCCCCAATTTCGAAAAAGTAAATATATGTTTTTTGATTGATACTTTAAGGCTTGTTACCGGGTTTCTCTCTGGTCACTTTCTACTGAACTATTCTCTGTGGAAAAGTAACCCAGTTCGTTCACCCTTGTGCCGTTTATGCTTGGAAGAGGACGAGACAACGGCACACATTCTCTGTAATATGATTATGTGATAGTAGAAGGCATGTTTTCTATTCTTTGGACCAAGTCTTTCCCCTATTCTATCTATGGATATTTTCATACAACTTTTATGGATATTCATCCACGCATACATCTTAGCAAAAAAAAAAAATCAGTATGAAATATTTCCTACCAAATATTTCAAGGATTATAAAAAACTTTTCTTTAAAAAATTTTCGTTTCTTTTTGGATGTGTTACAAAACCGCTTAGCTTTATTTTCTGAAAATATAGATATTGGACCCTTTTAATTTTAGCTACACTCTAAAATATTAACTAAAATTTAGGATCATAAATTTGCGTTGAAAATTTCTCGTTGTCTAAAATTGCATAATTTTTGTAGCTATTTATAACAAAAGTACATAAATTGCACAAAAATACAAATCTGCTGTTCAAAGTGTTTATTTTTAAACAAATTATGTCTAAATAACACTAAAATCTTGAATATTAAGCAAGTCTGTCTAAAAAGCAGTAGAAAAGTGTTTAAACAATAGAAGCACGCTATATTTTCTTTTATTCACCAAAATTTAATTTCTGGTGATTAAAGGATTTTAAATATAAATTTAGTAAGTGTTGATAAGTAAATATTGCTAAATTATAAACAAAATTGTAAGACTTTTTTTGTTTTAATAAATGGTATAAATTAAAAAATGTACTTTATACATTTTTATTAAAGACAAAACATTTGAAATTAAGCATATTTAGTCCAAGTGAAAAGAATTTAACATAAAGTATAGTACGCCTGTGGCTGAATGGTAGCTATGCTAGACTTTCAGGTAGTAGATCACTTTTTTTAAACATATTTTGCTCGAAAATCAACAAAAAGAATGCATGTCTAATTTCAAGTCGATAATAATCAGTAAGTGTTGCCGACTATTATCGACCTAATTTTTAACATAAGTGTTTTAGAGTGTTAAATATTGTGGTACATACATGTTTTAACACGTGCAACAGATCCTCAACAAATTTCAAGATGTGCCACTCATTAGGAGCAGAGTTATCCTAAAAATAGAAAAACCTAATATTTCCGCCTTTTTTTTGAAATTTTCAAGAGCTTGTAGCTATCTAGAAATACTTCATGTTTATTACATTCTTTGTTCGAAAGCCTTCAACGGTTATGGAAACCTAAAAATAAAAATTAATTCGTACAGTTTGGCATACGTTACAGAACCAATTAACTTCAATTTTAAAAAATGAAGAAGATTGTGAACCATTTTAATTTTGGCCTAAAATTATGATACATGCTCTAGCACGTTCCAATAGCAGAGTTATCCTATTAATAGGGGGCTACAAGCGCTTGACATTTTCTAAGAAAGAATAACGTAACGCAAATTTATTTAAAAAAAATTTCATAATCATTGAAAGATTTAACACAAATGACTTTTTTTTGCTGAGATATATGCCTGGGCTGCTACAAGCTTTTTCCACATAGAGAACCTCATAACTTGGAAACTATGGAAGAAAAAATCATAAAAATTTTGTGGGAAGTGACTTCTTGTCGAAGACACTATTTTCAAAATTTGAATGCAGCCATATAAAGAAAAATATTTTTTTGGTACAGTTGACGGAAACGCAGCCATATTCTTGTAGCCTTAAAATCAAATTTAAGTTAATGCATAGTGTTGCGCAAATGTCCCATGAAATATATGCTGCAATCAACGAGCATTAGTTAAATTACTGAAATGTACAAGTAAACGCAATAAAATTAATTAATATGTACCGTGGAGATTTAAAAGTAAAAACATTATTTTGTGCTCAATGAAAGCTTTGACACCACATTTAAAATTTTAGTTATGAACAGGGTTGCTGTTTAGTACCTTTCTGGCAACCATTAATCTTCTGTTGGGGACTGGCAACGCTACTAAAGTTCGGTTGCGTTAAATAATAGACCAAATTATGTTTGTTTTATGCTTTTTTCTCTAATAATAATAAAAAATGAAAGCAAAATATTAATTGAGTTATGAATTTTTAGTCGAACTGTATGGTTTTTATCCAAAGTTATTTAATTAGTTTGGCTTAAGTTCCTTTTCAAATTAGTCTTTCGATCAAACAGTCTTCTCATCAGAGCCCTTTACCTACACTACCAGCGGCGGCAGCAATAACATCCTGGCGAAAATCCTACTTATTTTAGTAAGCTCAATTAACAGCTTTTGACGCCACCTCGCGGCGAGTCGTACCTATTATTAATGAACTTTTTCTAAATGTTAGGAACTCCACTAACTGTGTTTTCTTTAGCATTTTCAACTATTTTTAAGCTTTTTGATTTCTGTCTTACCAGCGTGGAATATTGTCTCTTAGTTTTAATATCCTTTTTATTTTCAAGTTTTTGCTGAAAAACAATATTTAAAATATATTGTTGGCTAGTCTTTACTTCCGTTTATTTCCCACTGCTTGACGAAATACAAAAATTAAAAATGAAACATGTTATTTAATTTGGCTCTTCAAAGTTGTGTTTTCGTTTGAAATATAAAAATAAAGAAATAAATATAAATCCTTATTAAAGGATTTTTTTTTGCTAACTGACCAAAAATGCTGTTTGTTGGTTTGTTTATTTTTAATAAATTTCAGTTTTGATTACTTCTGCCATACGGACTGTAACTTTTCCTTGGCTCATAAAATCAGATAAAAAAAAAACGAGAGCAAAAGTAAGAAGAAAAAAAAAACACGTAAAAATATATTACAAACCCTAAACCATATTTTATTTATTCAAAAAATGAATTTGACTGACATGACTGGAAAATAAAAACAAGATCCCTGCCATGGTCAGGCTGTAATAAACAAACAATTTAAAAATGAAAGAGAAATAAAAATAAAAGCTTAAAAAAAGGAACTGAAAAACAAGATTGCAGAAGATTTATTTTACAGCATTGAACAATTCACGGTAATAATTTATACTGCAATCTTTTGAGGACTGTACATGTGACTGGAGCTGTGAGTGGTCGTTCGATGTTGTGATGGCTACAAACGGTTTCATTCATCATGCCACCATCACTGCTGGGCCGATGTTGGTCACGGTGTAGTTTGTCCGTCTGCATATAACTCATACTCAGGCACATACCAGTATGTAACTTTTAATCTTTAAAAAAACACATAGAACTAAATAAATATTTTTTGCAGTTTTTTTCATTCTTTTCCTTCAGTTTTATTTTATTTGTGTGAAATAAAATCCTGTAATTGATATTATGTTGTTTTATTAAGCGTTTGTGTGAGAGTTTATGTTTATTTTTGATTCCCTTTTGTGTCATTCCAATATTAAAGTCACTTTGATGTTGGTAAATTACCAAAAGGTCTTGGGATATTGCAAAAAAGCACACAAAAAATCGTAAAGCAGGATATTGAGTTGTCATAAAACGTTTGATTTTATATAAATTTGATCACTGACGTAGATAGTCATACATATGTGTGTGCATATATTTTTTATGTTTACAGAAGAGCCCAGAATAAAAAGCTTCCCCTTTAGAACTTTTGCATATTTTTTTAGTAAATTCGTAGTCTAATTAAGTAAATAATTTCTTTGGTCTTTGAAATAGTAACATAAGCCTTCCACACCATTCTTAGAATAAGGTTTTTCAACGGCGACACCTTTAGATAAAGTCTAGAAGAATCGAAAGTGCTCATTAGCGGAGTTCAATATTTGGTGAGAAAGTGCAAATGCAAAATATCGTAGCTTTTTTAAGAAATCTAACGGCTATTCAGTTTATTTTTTTTTCTTTTGGATTTTACAAAACTGCTACGGTATTTTACATTTCCTCTTTCCCAAAATCATTTACATCAAACACTGAATACCGGTATTTTCATGCAAATGCGTTTTATGTGAAAGATAACAAGGTATTAACTATCAATCCACTCGATTTTATTTTGTATGGCATCTACTACTTATTTGCGTAGATTTAAGTGCTTATTTAATAATTTTTAAATTTTTATTAACAGTCTAATTCATCAAAATTCCTTTTTCCAGCTTTTAAGTTTATAATAGTTATCAAACAATTTTTATTTTATAAGCTAGTAATAAAAGATCTGATTCATAAATGTCCATGGAAACTATTTCCGTTTTTACTTGGAAATTATGTGCATGACCTATCGGTCGTTACGACTATCGACATAAGTATGAGTCCAAAAAAATGCAGCACAGCGCCGCTCTTTTTGCTTTTTGCGCTTTAAGCAAAGAGCGGAGATAATTTATTATTGCACTTGCTCCGCGCCAATATTTTCGATCTGCTCCACAAAATATGTATGGATGAATTATACAAAAGGATGTAGGCTACAAGGTGCGTTAAAAGTTAGGTAGCTATTTTTAACACAGTGGGCGCTATATGTTGTTATATAAGACCAATTTTACCGATAAAACTCTTTAAGCGTCGGAAAGCTTATACCTTCCAAACTAATGGTCTGATCCACAAAAAAACGTATACCTGCTAAAGCTGTAGGCTATAAGGTCTGTAAATAAATTCGCTATTTTTAACACAGTGGGCGCTATGTGTTGCTATATACGACTAATTTTAAAAATTCGAAATGCTTTAAAAAATGAAATTTAAAGTGCATTCAAATATCAGAATACATTAAAAATGTGTCTCAAAATTTAAAACGACTACTTCATTGGTATTTTAATTTAATAACAAGTAGTTTTGCAAGCAAATTACAACAAAATAATATAGAAGTACAAACAAATAGGAAAATTTGAAAAAGGTGTATAGTTAGAAAAACTGATATAAAAGTCGCATACTCAAGTCTCCGCAGCTAATTTTTGGAACAATGTTACTCTATACCTAATATCTACATTAAGATTCCACAAAACTTTCAGGTACTCTCGGGTATACTTTTTTGTATTTCTACAATGATTTAGAAAATATAAAGAAATGTATTTCTTTCTGCATTGACGCTTGTAAACCTTAAAACAGTTTCAAATAGCTAATATAACACTTTATCAAAAAAAAAGTTACCTTGTCCGAAAACGTCCATCGTTAGCGATTGAAGACGCCAACAAATTTGATATAAAATTCAATAAAGAGTTACAACCTAATTTTTCTCTATGTACAAAAGGCCATATTTTCCGAAGCACGTAACATAGTGATAAATAAATTTGATTTTTAAATAAACTGATTTGTCCGCTTTGAAATTGCGTTTAAATTTTTTTTAATTCTATAATTTTTTTATTTTTCCGCCGCTATATTGGCTGTTTTCCCTCTGTGCGTCAGGCTGAGTCCGGGTACAAATCTCAAAACGGATATAGCAATAGTTGGATGACAGTACGGGTTCCGAACTGGACTGAAGGTTGGGTCGGTAGTGCAGTTCGGACTTCCGGTTAAGGTCTGAGCCGACAGTTGGGTCGGTAGCACGATTAATATATCTGGTTGCGATCTGGGTCGGAAGTTGAGTTGGCAGTACAGTTCGTATTTTCTGTTTAGGGAATGAACCGGCAGTTAGGTCGGTAGTGCAGTTCATATTTCCGGTTCCGGTCTTGACTGGAAGTTGGGTCGGTGGTGCGGTTCATACTTCCGCTTCAGGTCCTGAAGTTTGACCCGTCTACGGGTATCATATTTGTATGTGATCAAGAATAAAAAAGTGAAGAAGAACCATATAATGCTACAAATAAAAATTACTTAAAAATATGTCACTACGAAATATGTATTTTGCAGTACTGAATAAACTGAAACCAACCACTGTTGGTATAAAAAAAAGCATTCGCTTTAGAGCAAAGCGCTAAACAAAAGATAATAAAATGCGCATTTCGCAAAGAGCGGTGCTAATAAGACGAAACTAATTGTTGTTTTTTCCGTTCCACTTGTGCGCATTTTTAACACACTTGTAAGAACTTCGCAATGCGCAATGAGTAAAAGGAGTGCCCAAATCTGAACTCTGATAAATAATTTTGTCGTAAAAAATGCACTCAATAAACAGACATTGTTATGTATACAAAAAAAATTTACAGAAAATAATAATATTTAATAAATAAATTTGGTGTATTTTGTTGGATTTAATAAACAAGCTGCAATATTTTGCGTATCGTGTAACAGCTGCCACATTACTTTTTAACTTTTGTTTTATACAAATTAATTAATTTGCTATCGATATTTTCGATATTTCTAGCACTATCAATAGTATCAATAGTGCGATCGATAGTTTGCCACCTTATGAGCGTTTTTGTTCTAAATTTTTCAAGGATTATGAAAACTCTTTTGAAATTTTTGTTGCATTTTGCGTATGTTACAGAACCTCATAACGTTATTTTTGAAAATGAAGATGTTGGGCCTTCTTAATTTTGGCTAAAAAATTATGCTACATGCTTTAACACGTTCCAAAAACTCCTTAAAATTTTAGGATGTGCCGTGCACTGGTGCAGAGATGAGCTTAATAGAGTATGAAAACACAGAAAAAAAAACAATATTTTGTTTTTGGAACATTTTTAATAGCTTTTTGCAGTCCAATATCATGTATCATAACAAAAAGTCGTTATAAGCATTTCGTTCCAAATCTTCAAAGGCTTATGAAAACTTTTTAAAAATTATTTCTCCGGTAGGCTCCGCATATGTTACAGAACCTCTTAACTTCATTTTTCGAAAATGAATATATTGGCTTCTTTAATTTTGGCCAAAAATTTATGATACATGTTGGGACACTTTCCAAAGATCATCTAAAATTTTTATGATATACCGCTCACAAATAGCAGAGTTATTCTAAATTTTCAAACCTGGTTAAAGATGTACTGATGATGCAGGCACATAGATTAGCTAGCCCATAACAACTTTAGTTTATGTTAGACGAGTTATCATTAAGATTTTTGAAACATAATTTCTTGAGAATATCTTGAATAAATTAATAAATTTTTTTATTCTTATTATGAAATGTTGAAAAGTACGAAAATGACAGATATAAAAACTAAATTTAGCCTTTTTGAGGCTAAATAAAAATTAAAAAAGACTAAAAGAGCTAAAGCATAAATTTCTATGCTAAACGACAAAAAAGAGGCTAAATCTAGCCTCAAAAAGGCTAAACTGGCAGCGCTGGTTAGAGAATATACGATAATTTTTTATCCAAAATTAAGATTCGTTTTTGAAAAATGAAATTAAGCGATTCTGTAACATATGCAAACCTTGACGAAAAAAAGAATTTTTAAAGTTTTCATAATATTTGAAGGCTTTGGAACAAACAGGGTCATTTACATTTTTCCGCTATAAAGTGTTCCAAGATACCTACAAGCGCTTAAAAAATTCTAAAAACGGCAGGAAATTGCGCTTTTCTACTTTATTTAGGATAACTCTTCTCCTAGAGAGCTGCATATCCTGAATTTTTAAGAAATTCTGTGACTCATGTTAACACTTGTTTCATAATATTTTAGCCAAAATTAAAAGGGTCCAAGATCTTCATTTTCAAAAAATTAAGTTAAGCGGTCTTGTAACACATGCAAAACGTAGCGAAATTTTGTTTTCAAAAAAGTTTTCATATTCCTTGAAAGATTTGGAACAAAAAACTTTATAATGACTTTTTTGCTAAGATGTATGCTGGGCTGCTACAAGCTTTTGAAAATATTTATAAAAAAAAATATTGACTTTTTCGGGCGGTCCTCACTCTATAACTCTATAACTCAGAGACACAAAAAATTTAGACAAAATCGTGCGAACCGACTTTTTGTCGAAAATACTATTTTCAAAATTTGAGCGAAAGCAAACAAAAAAAATAATAATTTTTCGGTACAGTTAACTCAAACACAGCCATATATAAATTCGATCTCAATACGAGTTTCGAAAACTTGTCAAATACGGTTTATCGGCTTAGCATTTGATAGTTCCTCCATTGGAGGACAACAAATAGGCAACCGATTTTTGTTTAAAGATCAACTGATGAGTAGGTATTAGCAAACAACGAAATGCTGGTATAAGATTAGCCAACCACAACAAATCAATTTAACTTTTTTGCGATCATTGTCAAAACTACATCGTCAAAATTGCATTACCTGATAGAACACCCTTTAATATTTATTTCATTTAAATTTCATTTTGATTGTTGTAGTCGCTATAATATTACATTATCTCTGAAAATGTCAAGTGCGTATAAATTACATTATGATTTCAACATGTTTCTTTACTCGTTTTAAGAAACCCTTTAATTTTTAGTTTTCATGTTTCTTTAGTATTTGCTGTTGTAGCGGCCATTGTTACACATATTGTGTGAAAATTTCAGGTCTGTACCTCTTACGGCTCTTGAGATAGAAGCCTGTGACAGACAGATAGACGGACGGGCAGTGTAGCGTAAACAATAGGACTCCTTTTCATCTTTGGTGTACTGAACCATAAAAGTCCTCTGCATCGGTTTTAAACTATTAAACCGCTCGCTTTCAGTTCGGTTTTAAGAAAACGTACACTTGTTAGTATAAATATGTATGCCGGAATATTTAATGCTATTTAACTTTATTTAAATTACGCTCAGCTACTTCTACCAGAAATAAAATAGAACGGTAATTTACAAAAAAAATTAAGAGAATTAATAATAAAATATTAGAAAATCGTGTTAAAACATTTAGTGAAAAATTATAAAACCGAGTTCTTAATTTTGTGAAAAAATTCGTAGGCGTAGTATTAAAAAGAAAATTAGTTCACTTGCTTGCTGTTTGGAATTTCTTAAATCGTGAATCTCATTTATCCCGAAAAGTATCGTATTATTTAAACCTGAATGCCTTCTAGAAGGAGCCAGGAAGAGATTTTACAAAACTATATTTTCTAAACTTACAAGACTTAAAATATTCTTTTAACACATTTAAATAAAATTTTGCTTTATTTTTTTACAGGTTCTTTTGTACTTCTCACAAATACCGGATGATAAAGTGCCATATGTCAATAGTCCTGGAGAGCAATATCGTGTACGACAATTACTGCATCAACTTCCGCCCCATGATAACGAGGTAAATTAAAACATGTTAAATAAAATCGATTTAAAGCTATTCACCTATTAGAAAATGTACCTAATACAAAATAGCCCGTTTAATTTACCCCACGCACTATTAGCTTTCACGCTTATTTATCCTGATTTTTAAATGGCGATTTCTTCTCGCTAAATTACTCAGGGGAAGGAACAAAAGGGCATTTCGTCTTATTTGTAAATGTTTTAATTTTTTTTTTCTTGTTTATTTTTATTGTGCTGCCAATTATTACTATTCAATAAAATTTTAAGTTATTGTCGAGTAATAATACTGCCTTTAATTTTTGTTTTGAATAAATCCTTTAAGATAATTATGTACATATGTATGTATAATATATTATTATTATTTACCTATCACCACGTGATAGCCAATACTCAATTCATTATAAAAATCGTGTTTGCGGGTCATTTTGACAGAAAAACTTTTGCATTGCACCAAATGCAATTTCTAAAAATCCACAAATAATTTTTTTTATTATAACCCTTAGGAAGTTTATTATTTGACATGCTGTCATAATTTTATTTTAAATGAATCTATTTGCTGATAGTTAAACATTGTCTATATGCATTTCATTGGCGCTTTGTTTCAAGTATTATTTATACAAGATATGAATGAAGAAAGGATATTCTTTGAATTTCGGTCTCTAAAAACAACTTTGTGAGATTCCGTCGTATATATTGAAATAAATGACACTCATTTTCATTTTATTTTTTATTACTTTATACTTTTATTTATGTCTAATTCTTTCTGAACAAATTGTTAGGAACTTTAACCAGTTTAAAATTTTGAGGTTAAAACAGAGATTTCAGAAAGTCATTATATTTACTTCCTAGCTGTAGGGTGCGTATTCCAAATGTGGATTAGTATTATGTATATCTTGTATTTAGTCTAGCGCTAAATCGTTTTTTACCTGTCAAGAAATTCGTAATCATTTTAATTTCAGTACTTTAACCGGGCGAAAATTTTAGATAGGAACTTGGCCTTATTTTTACATGTATGTTTTTGTACGGATAGCTTACATCATATCCATATAGTTACTTTTTAGGGTTTCGTACAGCAAAAGTGTAAAGGAACCCTATTCTTTTTGCTACGCTGCCCGTCTGTCTGTTTGTCTGTCTGTCCGTCTGTCTGTAACAGGCTGTTTTCTCAGGAACCGTAAAAGCAACGGACCTAAAATTTTCACAGAATGTAAAACTTTGGCCGATACAACAATAAATATATGAAAGTTAAAAATTAAAGGGTGTTCTAAAGCGAGCAACGAAACATAATGAAATACTAATGTAACAGACACATATATAGATGCTTTAAATTTTCGAAGTTAGTGTTAATTGCTGTAGTCTATAGAATAGACTACACCAATTAACACTGATAATTAAAACAATAAAAATTTAAGGGTGTTCTAACAGTTAATGCAATTTGGACTATATAATTTAGACAACTTTCTGTATCTTGGAAACCGTAACAGGTAAGCTCTTGAAATAAAAAAACGCTAGAACTAAAAAACTCCAAAATTAAAAAAAAATTTCAAAATGAAAAAAGCACTTAAGGAAAAAAAATCAGCAAAATAAAAAAAATCGCTTAAACTCAAAAAATCATCCAAAACTAAAAAGATCGTCAAAGACTAAAAAAAAACATAAAAACCCGAAAAAGTCGCCAAAACAAAAAAACACTAAAACCTAAAACTAAAAATATCATCAAAATACTAATAAAATCGCCAAAAATAGAAAAACTCACCAAAACGCAAAAAACGCATAGACAAAAGAAAAAATGCCAAAACTAAAAAAAAATTTTAATTGAGAAATCGCCAAAACGAATAAAAGTGTCAAAACCAAAAAAAAAAAAGTTCCAAAAACAAAAAAATCACTAAAAACCGAAAAAATCCTCAAAACCGAAAAAAACGCTAAAACTAAAATAAATCGCTAAAACTAAAAATATCGTGAAAAGCGAGAAAAACGTTGAAATAAAAAAAAACACCAAAACCAAAAAATCGGCAAAAAAAAACAAAAATATTGAATAAAAAACGAAAAATCGAAAAAAAAAAACGAAAAAGCACTAAAATGAAAAAAGCGCCAAAACAAACAAAAAATAGCCAAAGCAACGAAAAAACAAATTAAATTAAAAAAAAAAGCAAAACGAAAATACTGCCAAAAAGAAAAAAGGGTTAAAATGAAAAGGGATATGTGTGTTCGTAAGGAAGCTATCGTGTACGTGCCAAAGTCGCAATTTACTGAATTTATTTCTCCAGATCACGCCACCAAATTATCATTGCTTCCTTTTTATTGGGTTAGAATAAAAAATTTCACCATGATAAATCTACATTACAATTTATCTTCTACAAACTTATTCATTGTTATGCTAACCCGCATATTTGAGAGTACCGTGATTTTTATTTCTGTCATGATGTTTTTAATGCTTTTCACAATTTTACCAGAAGGGCCTCTAGATTTTATCTGCCCAGTTTATAGAACAAATTATGATTTATTTACAAGTCTGAATGGCTTCGGTGTTAATTTAGTTCTGATTTGTTCTAAAAACAATAAATTTACATAACTTAATCCTGTTATATCTGAGCGCACTGTTGAAATGTTTGTCTAATAACCAAACTCTTTGCTGTCCCTTTAAAACGAATGAAATATATAATTTTTGTTGTTAATACAATAGAAGATATTGTACTAGTATAAGAAATTTTAATTACTAAACTCAAGTTTTTTTAAGAATCAATTATACTTTTTTACACAAAAAATTTTATTACAACTCACTCTTATTACAACTTTCAAATTATGATTATGAATAGTAAATCTAAACCAAATTACTCGGAACTTGAGCCAATAATTAAAATACACAAAAAGAGTATTGTTGTATTATTAAACTAAAACTATAATCCTAGTTTATCTTCTGACTAGTAAATTGCATATAACAAGGGTAAAAAAGAACTTTTAAATATATTTGAATGCAGTATGGCAAGTAAAACACCCACAATTTTGGTTTCCATTTTCAATGCAGTAGCAGCAGGGCAATGTCCAAATTATAATGCAAAATAATTTGCTATTTTTTTATTTTTTTTTTGCCTTTTCTTAAACCTTTAAGACCAAGTTGATGTTTTGCTGGTTGTAACCATCCAGTTCCTGTTAGCTCGTAAAATAAAAAAGTTGCATTTGGCCAAACTACTTTACTTACATTTTTAACTAATGAATTTTTTCCCACAACTAACAAGCATTTTATTTATACGAGTCATATGAGTACGTACGCATATCGAAAGACCACAAACGAGTTAACTTTCAAAATAAAACCAAACAACGCCATCAACAACAAAATTATACTACAACTTAAAACCGAAAACAAACAAAAAAGCTGAATTCAAAATTTCCCATATCAGATATAACTTCATTGATTGGAATTGCCATGATGTTGTTAACAAGAAAAACCAGAACACAGGACACAATATTATAAATGAAAACTTTCACAAACACACTCGCATTAAGTTTTTCAGTCATTTAAGAACATCATATACTGCTACAGCTGAAGGCGCAAACATACGAGTTGAGTCTAGGAAGAAATCCTTTTATATTTGAAGAATAATAATTTATTTCAGCATTAACAAGCTAATAACAAAACTATACTTTGAGGATGGCAGA
Organism: Panzeria rudis; assembly: GCA_956483635.1. Lineage (NCBI taxonomy): Eukaryota > Metazoa > Arthropoda > Insecta > Diptera > Tachinidae > Panzeria > Panzeria rudis. Next base: position 98,836,979 of record OY101450.1, on the reverse strand, counting down.
TGTGAAACAAACACGATTTTTACACTTTCAAAAACGCGGCTCTTTTAGCGACTTATGCAGATTTTGCATTTAAAGTCCGATCGCACAATATCCAACATAGTTGGTTGATTATATTTATTGATTTTTTACCAATTTTATGTTTTATGCAAACGCTATACTTTTCTAAGAAAAACATAAATAAGAAAACGCTTTTATGCTTTGTGCTGTGACGCCATTTGAAGTCCGATCGCAAATTCAGCGAATTCCGCGTGCAGAAAATTTGGCAGCACAATGGTTACATACAGAAAAAAAAGGAATGTAAAATCCACATTCTGCAATTTTGATTGCAAATCATATTCAATTTACAAGAAATAATTTTTCGTTTGAGTGTGTTAGTGTTTACTCGCTTTGTTCATTGCTACAATTCACTTTTCTGCCTAGTTGTGTGACTGGTTGTTGTTTATTCTTACATATGTCGTCTATGTATACGACAAAAAACGAATTACCAGCGAATATTTACTGCTGCTGGTTTAAAATTACCATTGTTTCATATTAATTTTAAATGGAAAATAATTAATCTAACCTTAAATCACCGTTCAAACAATTTTGTTATAAACGTTAAGTTTCATTTTCAATCGACATGACTATAACTTTAATTTCAAATAAGTTTTATGTTAAATAATAATTTAAATCATGTTGAATTAAAATGAAATGCATTTTACATACGATGGTATTTATTTAGTGTATAAGTAAAGAAAAGTTTGAAGCTGTCGTGGCTGCAGTGGTTAGCGCGTGGACCATCATGGAGGTGGCACGAGTTCAAATCTTGGCTGGGGCAGACAGCTACAACGAAAAGTTTTCTGATGACTATCACGTAAGTAAAATAATTAATAAAATAGCTACATTAAAGTCATGTTGTTTCAGCTTGATATAACTTTAACTCAACATGATTCTTCGTGTTGTTCCAATATTAAATTCACGTTGTTTCAACTTGAAATAACTTTGATTCAACATGATTCTTCGTGTTGTTTCAATATCAAATTCACGTTGTTTCAACTCGAAATTACTTTGATTCCATATGATTTTTCGTATTATTTCAGTATCAACTTCATTTTGATTTAACTGTACTGGAATATTAAATCAACATGAAATATAGTTAATTCAAAAGGAAAAATTTTCTTTCAAGATTATTGTAAATCATGTTGATTTAACATAAAACACCAATGAAGCAAAATCACTACCGAAAAATGTTAAGTTAACCTGGTTTTCGACGATTTTACATGGAAATTTTTCTGTGTGTACAAGGTCATGTACTGTATACCTGTTCACCTACTATTTAATGAAATCTCCTATTGAAAATGATAAGAACTCGATCGAGTCATTACGAGTAATATCTTCAAGTCGATTCCAAGTTGAATTGATTTGAAGGGAAACTATTTCAAAATTTACTTCTGTCATTTGTAAAACTTCAAAGGGCCACCTTCGTACAATACAAAACAACACAATTAGAGTTTTAAACCAACTATTAGGCAATGGCAAAAACCGGGTTTCGAAACCGTTTTTTATTGCAGTTCGAATAAGTAAATTACTTTTTTTTAATATATGCATAAATATAATTTTTTTCTGCGAAAGGCGAAAAAAATGAAAAGCTGGTTGGTACTAACGATGGCATATTTATACCATACATTTGCGCTAATTCGCATTGGAAAATAATTTCTTTGGATGTTAAAAAATACATCAAAAAGCAGGGACATAACAGTTATAACTAATATTTGAAAAAAATAATCATTAAATAACACTTTGGTAGTCGAAAATTTGGGAAAAGATTCTGATAGTTGATGTTATATAATTTAGGGACATGGAATCGAATGGCATTCACAGTTTTGTCATAATGGCTCAAGTTTTCGAGATATTGGTTTTTAATATTTTTCTTTGGTCTTCTGGAGTCATTTATACAAGATTTTCATTATTTTCGGTTGTGTTATCGACATATCTCTACACATATACAGGTATGTTCCGAAAATCACATGGCTTTAAATCATGTCTGATTTTCTTTTCTTTTTCTATAGTATAGAGCATCAAATACCATTTCTTAAAGAAAATTATCGTATATGATTTTAAAAACGTCTTCAGTACCATTATTGATTTTAAAATCACAAGTGACTTAAAACTAGGGAAGTAACGATACGCCGTTTTGCCGATCCGATACCGATACCGATATTTAAAAATAAATATCGCCGATACCGATTCCGATACCGATACGAATATTGAAATTGAGTTCAAGTTTAGATTAACAAAACTCAAGTGCAATTTTTTATTATACAAAATTACATTATAAGAGAGAATACTTAAAATTGATAAAACATTGGAAGTAATTTTTAAGGAGCTACATTTTCTTTGCTTCCAACAAATCTATATTAAAAATATGCAGATAATTAGTAGAAAAGCAAGAAAAATTGTTTAATTCCTTTATAATTTAAAAAAATACTCGCCATGCTTTTTAAAAAAATCGATTTTTTAAAGGACATTTATCAACTAATATTCATCTCAATAACTTAATAGCTTAATTATTAAAAGACTTCTAAGTTTATATTTATTCACTTAAATTTACATGAAAATACAGTTCTGAGTTTAAATTCGCATAAAAAAATTGTGAAAATGGGTACTTTTTTATCCTTTTTCCTTAAGGAAAAATCATTATAGAATACCGAAAAAGAAATTTGTCCTAGCATCGCTTCCAATTCGGTGATTGGTAATCGAAAAACAGAACTTCTTGTAAAACTAATTAGAAATTATCCAAATTTGCAATACTTCCAGATCGCGAATTCTACATTTTCATGACTTCTTTGGAGTATCTCTTTTTTGCTGGAATAAGATTTAAAAAACAACGGCTTGAATTTGAATTCATGGTAAAATTAACAAAAAATAAATAATTTTTTTTACAAAATAACAGCATAAAATATTATTAATTTTTAAAATTGATATTAATAAGATTTAAAAAATAACGAAGTGTATTTAATTCATGGTAAAATCGAACAAAAATAAATTATTTGTTAAAAAAAAACTCTGAAAAAATTTTTAAAAGTATCGTCGTATCGGCAGTAAAATATCGCCGATACCGATCTATCGGAAAATCTGAAGTATCGCCGATATATCGGTATCGGTATCGGTATTCGTTACAACCCTACTTAAAACCATGTGATTTTCAGGACATGGCTGATAATTATATAAAAGAGTAACATTTGCTTAATTCATAAAAATTTGTATCGCCTATTTCGTATCAAATACACTTTTTATTTATTTGTTTGTGTACATCAAGTGTATATTGTATCGGCTTGTATCTTGCATTGATGGACAAAAGAAGAGCAAGATGCATACAAATACTCTCTGAGAATATATACAAATGCTCCTCTATGAGTATCGTATTAAATACGACTTTTTCAAAAAATATGAAATGAAAGTGTATTTCATATTTACATGAAAATTACCAATAACAAAATTTACACTATTGTATTTAATACTACACAGAAAAAACTATAATTCGTATTCTATTACTAAATTCAAATATTTATATTACGGAAATGGGACCTATCACAAAATTCGTAAAACTAAACACTAAAATTCGTAAATATTTATTAAGAAACAAATCTAATTTTTTTTCTATAAAAATTTTGTATTGGAATATTTAAAAACCAAAGAAAAAAAATAATAAAATTTAAAAACAAATTCAAACACATGTAACACATAAAAACCTATGATAATTTTTTCTGTATATAATACACTCGATACAATGGTACAAACGGTTTTGTAAAACAAGCAATTATGTATATCTTCTCATCTGACTATCGTGAACAAGAAGTCGCAAAACAAAACTTTTATCGTGAAAATTCGCGAAAAAGTGCAATATTGCAAATAAGATCAAAAATTTATTTAACATCGCTAAAGTTGTAAGGAATGCGAAATACTTAGAACAAATTTCAAAAAAAAATAACATTGCAATTCATCCTTTTTTTCGTAACTTCAAACGAGCCGATCAATATATGTTGGAAGAAAAGATTTTCAAGATAGATTAGAGCCAAATATACTATTATTCAATAGTCGACGATCAGTTAGCGTTTTTGAACTACAATGTTTTGGCCTTGTATGATTTAGTTATACCATTACGAACGAAGATAATTAAAAGTAAGCATAAGCCATGGTTTACCTCGCATATTAAGCGTTTAATGAAAGAGCGCGATATTATTTATGGACGTTGGAAGAAACATAAAACAGATGTTTTATATGAAAACTGTCGATTGGCTAGAAAGGACGCAACCAAAGCAATCAGACAAGCTAAATCATCCTATTATGCAGACAAATTTTGAAAATTCGGCAAATGTAAAGAAAACGTGGACAACCATTAAAGAAATTGGGATCGTTCAGGGGAAGCGCGTTGATGTTCACCTGATTTCAGATCCAAATACCATTAATAGAAATTTTATTGAGATCCCAATGCCACCTACCTATCACTTGTTTTACAATAAGTTTCATGATGACATTTGATTCATCCAGCGTTCCTTAAAATGCTTCGTCCATATATCTTGTCATTTATAACACATATCTTTAATTTTATAATCACAACTAGCACTATCCAAAAATGTGGAAACTGGCAAAAGTTCGTCCTATCCCAAAATCATCCTCCGATTATCGCCCTATTACTATACTAAACAGGAATAACAAAATTTCATTTTCTGCAAAGGAATTCAATGAAATAGTAAATATTTTGTCTAGGAACGAGCCTACAAAGAAATTTGCACATATAGATAAAAATATCTCAACAGTTTGATTGAAAATAATTTTATTTTTGCCAGTGAAAAAATTGTTTAAATCTATAAAACAATTTGTCTAAAAATATTTACAAATTGTAAACAAAACAATTTACTAACGGCCCTTTTCACAATATGTGATTAAGAGTTAACGTAGATTTTAACGAAAAGTTTTGTATGCCGAACTTGCCGTTAAAGTCCACTAAACAAAAACTTACTGGATTTTCTGAAAAAAATATCAAACAATATTTTTTTCTGAATCTATAAAACAATTAGTCTAAAGATACTAACAAATATTAAACAAAGTAGTTTATTTAATCAAACAAAAATATTTACTGGATTTTATGTAATATACGAAAAAAAATTTTTTTGGATCAACATCATTATCATCCATTAAACATTTATCAAATTTTACCTTGTTAAATATGTTCAAGTCTGAATGTTTATCTAAAGACTCTAAAAAAATGAGAATTAACGCAACGACATTAAGGAATTGATTCACTCAAAAATCTTCAGTACACAAACTTGGTACAATCGCATTCCTTTAGCTAGCATTGTTGTTGTTGTTATTTGTGTGTACGTCGTCATCGGGATTGTTTTTCTACGACTCAGTTTTTGTGTACCCTATTTATCAAAGGCTTTTGAAAAAGTTCTACATATCCCAATAACAGAATATCTTGGTGAATTAATCTCCTAACAAGCAAGACAAAGCTGTGTCACAGCCCTCGCAGATGTGGCAGAGCACATTAGAAAGAGGTAGATGAAATAGATACATATATATGAAAACTAGTCTTGTCGCTTAAAGTTAGAAGTCAACAATAGCTGAGTGAGTGAAGAGTACTTGTCTTAAAATCTGTACGAGCACTGGTTCTTGCCCCATCTGAGCAAAAAAAGCAAAGTGTTAAAAAATATACATACTATATTTTATTTATATTTTTTCATACTTTCAGATTTGAAGACAAGTACTTTCTTTACTCACTTGACTATTGTTGATTTAAGCTTAAGCGCCAAAAACTATTTTTCATATATAAACACATGTTAACTCAAAATGTGTTAAAGGTTGAGGGTGCTGTTGGCTGAGTAGTTAGCGCGTTTGACTACAAACCCTGTGGTCTTGATTACAAGACTAGCTTCAGGCAAGCCAACAACATCATGAATTTTTCTCATGTGCATTGGTGTATTATTCTGTTGGTAGTTGTAGGAATGTTAAAGTGATGAAGGCATAGCATTGATCACCTTTGCAGTACCGGCAGCGATTAATACTAACATATCCCAATGCACTTCACGGTACCGTACTTCGTCGTATTGTAGCAGAACCTTCGGCGAAGTAAACAAAATAATAAAATAGACACACAGTTTAAACAACTCAATGCCTCTACTTGACACCAGAGGGGCTTGTAACTCTGCCCTACAAAAAAATGCACAATACCAGGGTTGTAAATAAATTAAGCTTTCTATCTCTCTCCCACTTCACCTCCTATTCTCTCTACACTATCCCTTTCTCGAAGAAGGTAACACATTATCGGCATTATGTATAATGAAAAATTGGCATGAAGTTAGCATAATGACGAAATTGAACTTGGTGTTAACGAGTTCCTCCATACAATTTGGCATTAAAAATCGTCGCATAATGTAGCTTGAACTCACGATTACATTGTAGCGCTATTTTTACTGCAAAACTGTATGAGAAAACTCGTAAAGACAATTTTCAGTTTGGCCACTTATGCTAACTTCATGCCAATTTTTCATCATACATAATGCCGTAATTAAATAGATGGTAGGCAGTAATTACCTGATTGTGTTACTTCTCTTTATTAAAAAAAAAAACATGCAATAGGCTGTACGAATAGTCACCCAAGTAAAAATCGCCCGAAAAAGAATAATGTAGAACCGGCCAAAGATGGTTGTAAAAAAATTTTTGATTTTTCGTCGACTTTGGGCGATTCAACATTTTTATATTTTCTTATTTTTTGGTATTAGTTGATAATAAATAATTGCCAAATTTATGCAAAATGTTGAAAAAACCAAAAAAGAATTTTTGGCGACTATTGATTTGTGCTGCGGGTGATTTTACATAACGAACAAACACCAAACAAAATTTCGGGCGATTATTCATTTCACGTTTTTCGGTTATTCTTCCCTTTTTTGGGCGATTGGGCACTGTTTTTTGGGTGTTACTTCACTATGACGAATTTCCCAACAATTTCGCGCGTTTCTTGGGCGATTATTCATATATCGTTTGCTGCCAGTATGAATATTTGTCCAAATAAAATCATCTAAAGCAGCCAAATGAATGAACGTAAAATACAATTGTCAGTGACTGCAGTGACATAAGGTCCATGGACATTATGTCACTTTTTAGAGTGTCATTATGTCCACTACTTAATTTGGAAGTAAAAATATTAAAATATGTATGTATATGTAAATTCATTTTTTAGCTCCCTTAGCAACTTAGCAATTGAATGATGTAATGTTGAAAATCTTTTGCATGAACTGAGCTTCATCAATTGCAGGATGACAAGTAATAAGATTAGGGTTATTGTCGCTTCATTTATAAAAAGAGGATATCAGAGGGGGGAAACACGGACATTTGCTTAAAAAAGTAGGACTTAAAAATAAAACGAATTTTATATTTTTCCATTAATATTACTACCAATAAAATCTTAAATATATGTTGATGGTATTGAGTAAAAAGGGCAAATTTCGCCCTTTACAGATAGCAGATATCTGTAACGGTAAGGCTACCATGTTTAAATAAACTTTTATTGATTGGTAAAAATGCCTTATTTTTTATAAAATAAAGGTTTTGTACTCTCGCTTAAAGTTATGTATATTATTTGGACCCTTTTCACGCAACACCATCGACATTTTATATACATATTATTAATTCTACGTCATAGAATAAAATAATTGGTATTGCTGAACATGCAATACCAATTATTTCCATTTTTAGCTTGATTTTTAGTAAATGAAAATTTGCCAGCAATATAAAATCGAAAAAATATATGTATAAATGTAAACCGAAACCTTACACGAATACGCAGGAGGTTATCTTTTTAAAGTCGTTAAAAAGTTGAACTTTCCCGAACACAATTTTTTTCCGAGGACAGAGATTCCAAAAAGAGAATAGTGTCCGGGAAAACGAGGACGGACAACAACCCTAAATAGGATCAATGGAAATAAAGTCAATTGACTTTTTGCCCACCATGGTGCTGCATAGTAGGGATGGGCAAAAAAAAATCGATATATCGATATTTTCTCAAAAATATATGGATATATTTCATTAATATTTTTAATTGCAATATAACGAAATGTGTATCGATATTTTTCGACAGTGTCAAATTCGATATTTTTAGCGTTTGTTTCGTTTTCCGTGCTGTTTTCCAAAAAAATTTCGACAGAATCTTCTTCAAATAGAATATTACCCACAACATTTTGAGTTCTTGGTAATGTGCTATCTATATGAAAATTAAGCTTTCTTTGAGTACAGTTTTGTTGATGTACGTTCCATGATATAATGGCGAAATCGTAAGGATGTTAGAAATTAACTCTTTTTAGAATAATTTTTTGTAAGAAAAGTACTTTTGCTGTTCAATTTAGATAAAATTTGGGACTATGTATGGATAATCTGCCTGAAAACATATCGATATATATCGAAATATCTATATTTTGTATTCGCTATGCATATATCGATGCCGAACGATATTAAAAAATATATCGATATATCTTTTCGATTTACCCATCCCTAATGCATAGCCAGCCTTCGACCGGTGTTAAGGCTTCGGTGAGTAAAGATGTTTGAATAGCCGCCCTTGGGGTGGGCTTAAGGGTTTTGTCCTCTCAGCATTCAAAATTCGGCTGATTTTACATAATGAACAAACACCCAAAACTTCGGGCGATTCTTTACTTCACACTTTTGGGTTAGTCTTCATTTTTTGGGCGATTGGGCACAATTTGTTTTTTGTATAGTGTTTCTTCACTATGACGAATCGCCCAACAATTTCGGGCGCTTCTTCATTTTGTTGTTTCGGACGTTTTTCACTTGGCCGATTTATTCGTACAACCTATCCAATATACATCTTATCGAATCATAACTTCGCTTCATGTCGATTCCATATGCGGTTGGAATGGTATTCTTGGAATTACCATAACAAAGGAGAACATCGGCTAAGTGATTTAAATTTCTTTAAGGCATAAATTATGAATATACAAATTACCTTGGTTGACATTTTTATGTTATTTTTGCTGGATATTCGCAAATATCGGTTTTTCCAATAACGCAAGAACTATTACTTTTTGAAACCGGCTAAAAACTGAAAAATACAATAAAACCGGTTTTTGAAACACCAGTTTTTACTAACACTGCAACTCCTTGCATTATAAAAAAAATAATAATAAAAACAAAAATAGTGTAGTGATTTTAAGTCCGGAAATGAATGTGTACATGACTACAACTATAAAACAGATCATTTCATGTGCACAGAATACACATACTACAACACACATTCACACATAGCAAAGTAAATTGTCGAAATAAAAAAAGTTTATAAAATAGAGAAATTTTCAACAAGAGAAAAAAACTGCCAAAATTAAAGCAACTTAATGGAAAGAAAAAAGAACAAAAACCATTTTACATGTTTATAAGAATGTCTGTGTAGTTGTTTATTCAGCCAATAGTGCTGCCAACAAATCACAGGCTATATTTTGGCTAAAATTTAAACACCCCACATATGAGTATGTTGATTTGAATGCATCTGTGGGGGAATATGACCAACAGCTTCTCATAGCTTCAGCCCATTGCAGTTGCTATTTCTGTGTATGGTTTTTAAGAATAATATTCTTGTCTATACTGTAGAAAATTTGCATAAAACTCAAATGTTTTTGCACACAGTGAATATGTGAACAAATATTAGACACGGTAGATTGGGAAAAAAAACAGAACAACATAACTGATGATCTAGTCTTGACCAAATGGCAAAACAGCTACCGTTTTGTACTGGCCAAACTATTCAAGCCCCAACAATCTTAAACTAACACACTTGGTAATTGTGTTGTAAGTAGGAAATTTCAAATTTCAAACTGAATATTGTGTACGTACTACCAACAAAAGTACCGGTAGTTGCACAAAATAAAAGAAGGAAAAGCGATATATTTTTGAATATATGGGTAACTCTAAAATAAAAATTTTCGTTAGGAAATTTGTATTGAAACAATAATAAAAAAACTCAAATTTGTTTTTATTTTCAATTCAAAATTTCTTTTTATTAACCGACTTCAAAAAAAGGAGAAAGGTTACCAATACGTCGTGTATTTTCCTTAAGGATGTTCTCTCGAAACTCGGCGATTTATAAATTGATTTCGAATTTTTTTCTTGGTTTAAAAGGATGAATTTCCAGATTGGTCCAGTTTAAGAGTGGGCGGGGTCACACCCATACGAAGTAAATAGACATGCCTTTTCGTCTACTTCTACTCAACCGATTCCTATAAAACTTTACACACACATTAAGCTTCTGTTCGAATACTACATCATGATTGAAAAAGTGGGCAGTGCCACGCCCATGCAGAGTAAATATTTTTTATAAAAAATTTTTACTAAACCGATGCGTATGCATACACATTTAGTTATTGTTGCAATACAATATTATGGTTGAAAAAGTGGGCAGTGGCACGCCCATCAAATGTAAATTTTCATTTAAACTACTTCTACTTAATCGATTCTTATGAAATTTCGCACACAATTAATTCTCGTGAAAGTCCATAATTATGATAAAAATGAGGGGTAGTGCCACGCCTATTTTGTAGTCGGTTTATTTTTTGCAATAATTATTTTATTTACAAAAACTGGCAGTAAGTAATGAAATGTAGCCGATTACAACAAAATATGTTTTTTGATATATTTGCAAGTAAATTAATTTGAGATTGATGATAGTACTACGCAAGAATTTAAAATTCTTTTAAAGTTTCAAAGATCAAAATAGATAATTCTTATTAATTAAGTTATGAATTTACTCGAAACCATACAGTTTATACAAAGCAATTAATTGGGCTTAAGTTCGATTTTAATTTGATCTTTATATTAAATTCTAAAGCATTTAATAATTGAAGAGATAAAGAAAATTTTGGCTAAACGGAATGTTGAACTTATATGTTTCGAGACCGCGCGGTCTTCACATCAGAGTTCCTTACCATGCAGCCACAACCAATTAGCTTGAAAATCCTTCAAATTTAATTAATTCCGACTGAGAAGGCAATCTTGTAGTGCTTCTTTCCCCTCTGGTTTTATTAATGGCTAGGAACTACACTAATATGTTTACCTCGTTCAACTGTAATCTTTTTGAGTTCTGTCGTTGCCAGCTTGAAAAAACATTGGTTTTTACAAGCACTTTAGTGTGTTTGTGTGTGAATGTTTGTTTCTGCCGTTTTTATTTGAATAGTCTACATTATTTACCTAGAGCGGGATTCTGTAACTTTTAACGATCCGACAATCGTAACATTTTTCGACATACATAGTGGCTTGCAGTAACGAAAATAAATAAATTAAGTCAAGTGCGACTTTGTTTATTCGTTGTGCTTTCTTGTTTAATTTTAGTTTTTTATTTTTTAAGTATTTTTCGTTGTTTTTGGGTTTTTTGGTTTTTGCGCTTTTTCAATTTTCGTGATTTTTTCATTTTTTCTGGCGATTTTTCGTTTTTTGCAATTTTTTTGTTTTTTGTCGATTAGTTTAGTTTTGCCGATTTTTTGGTTATGGTATTTTTGTAACGTTTTCACTTTCCTACAATAGTTTTAGTTTTAGCGATTTATTTTAGTTGTGGCGATTTTTTTCAGTTTTGACGCTTTTTTCGTTTTTTGGGGATTTTTTTCGGTTTTTTGTGGTTTTTTAGATTTAGGGTTTTTGTTTTGTTTTGACACTCTTTTTTTTAGCGATTTTTTTAGTTATGGCGCTTTATTTGGTTTTTGCGCTTTTTTCGTTTTTGTGATTCTTTTCATATATGGCGATTTTTTAATTTGATGATATATTTAGTTGTAGCGATTTTGTAGTGCTATTTTCGTTGTGACGACTTTTTTCGGTTTTTGAAGTTTTTTTTGCGATCTTTTTAGTTTTGGTGATATATTGCGTGTTAGCGATTTTTTTTAATTTTGGTGCTTTTTTCCTTTAAGCTTTTTTTCATTTTAGCGTTTTTTTTTGTTTTGAAAGTTTTTTAATTTCGGATTTTTTTATTTTTACCGTTTTTAAAAATTTCATGATTCTACATCCTACGGTTTCAAAGATACAGTATATTGTAAAAATTATATAGTCAAAATTACATTAACTGATAGAATACCCTTTAATTTTTATTACTTTAAATATCGGTGTTAATTGGTGTAGTCTATTATGCAGACTACACCAATTAGCACTTACTTTGAAAATTTAAAGTGTCTATATATAAGTGTCTTCATATTACATTAGTATTTCAACATATTACGTTGCTCGCTTTAGAACACCCTTTAATTTTTAGCTGTCATATATTTGTTGTTGTAGCGGCCAAAGTTTTACATATTAAGTGAAACGGTTCCCAAGATACAGCAGATTGTCTAAATTACATAGTAAAATCACATTAACTGATAGAACACCCTTTAATTTTTATTGTTTTAAATATCGGTGTTAATTGGTGTAGTCTATTCTACAGACTACACCAATTAACACGAACTTTGAATATTTAAAGTGTCTATATATAAGTATCTTCATAATACATTAGTATTTGAACATTTTTCGTTGCTCGCTTTAGAACACCCTTAAATTTTTAGTTGTCATATATTTGTTGTTATAGCGGTCAAAGTCTTACATATTCTGTGAAAATTTCAGGTCCGTAGCTCTTACGGTTCCCGAGAAAACAGCCTGTGACAGACAGACGGACAGACAGACGGACAACGTAGCGAAAACAATAGGGTTCCTTTACACTTTTGGTGTATCGAAACCCTAAAAAAGCGAAAAGCGCAAAGAGGAATGAAAAAAAAAACAAATGAATTTGTGCATGCCAAACAGTGTACAGACAATTTTTTTCACAATTTTTTTTTTTGGATTTTGAGAAATATATGAATGTTAAAATAAATATTTAAATGATAGAAATATTGTTATTTTTTACATAAACGTGTTTATATGTTTCTATATTATAGTAGAACAATAACTTTAGTTGTTGGCATAAAGTACGTGCTGCGGCTGGCACAGCTGACTCTTGTCTACCCATTAGCAACAGAAAAGTTATTGTCGTTAGTTAACCTACAGCGAATATCGTTATAAATGTTACTGAGTAACAAATTCCATGAATTTTCGTTATATTTATTGTAACGATACGATTATCGTAATAAAAGTTACAGAATAGCGCTTCTGAATACCTCTTAATTAAGTCTTGGAAAGAATAAATTCAAATTTCTGCTATTGTTGCTAATAAATGTTTGGAATGATCAACAAACCTCCCAGTTTTTTTTGTCATTATTTGCTGATACTAAACGCTTCACATCCCTTGAGGGAAGACAACCTGTCCAAAGATAAGCTATGTACTTGATTAGTTCCCAAGAACTAGCAACTAGCAAATTTATATGACATGGCGTACTGATTGGCGTGGCTTAATCAACATAATTAGGACACTCAGTGACAGGCACTAGATCCAAACTTAAGGTAGTTGTCCTTTGGTAGTTTCTGTAATGCCAGTGAAATTGCTGTACTTTAAGGAAATATTTTTTATATAAAAAAAATGTGCTTGTGCAGTGACAGAATTTGGTAACAATAGACAAAGATCAGCGTTTCTAGACTTGTTATTCTTACTTAAATACATTGTCGATATACAAGTTCTTTTACGTCTCATATTTTAATTTAGTGTTGGAATGAATAAATTAAAATTTCTCTTGTTGTCCCTAATAAATATTTGGAATGATCAACAAACTCTCCCTTTTTTATTATTTGCATCATTTACTGCTAGTAAATTTGTTCAATAAATTGTAATTAAAACTTTGACTAAACAAATTAATTTATGTAACTAAAAATAATTTTTTTTTAATTAACTGTAACTCTTTTTTGAAAGCCTTTCTTTCCAATTAAAATAATGTTTAAATAACTTTTTCTATGTTTACTTCATTTTGATTTATACGAGACTGGCAGTACTCACTTTTCTGATAAAATTTTATCGTAAGGATATTAGTATATGTAAATAGTTTCATATAAATCGGCAAAGTGGCATTAGTTGAAAATAGATATTTAATTTGTATAGCCAGGCAGCGCCCACTTTTCTAAGCATTCGACTATATTATTGGGATAATAAAATGTGCGTGCAACTTTCTATAGGAATAGATTAATTGGAAATAGTTGAAAACTATTATTTAATTTGTATCGGCATTGCTCACTTTTCTCATCATAAAGTTGTCAGAGGAAGGCAATGCATGTTGAAATTTTCATTTTATTTGATGGAAGTGGAAATAGCAGAAAATTAATATTTACGTTATACTGCTCTCTGTGCGAATCATTCCATTGTATTGTCGGGATAACGTAATATAAGCACAAATTTAGCATTATTTACTTTCTGCCACTGTCCACTTCAATAATCTCCAAATTACAGTGTCAAGCCAAACCAATGTGCGTGCAAATTTTGTAAATAATAAATTTAGTAGAAGTACCTAGTTGAAAAAGCTCTCGCAAGATTTGTATCATACGGAATAAAGGTAAATAAAATAATTTAAAAACAGAAATTATCACAACTTATTGGAGTTTTTTCTGACATTCGCTTAAAAGCCAGCCAGTGCTTTCTTCCACAGATATCAATATATATCAAAAATTAGATAATGATTTTTGGCTGATTCCATTGATGCATTGTCTATTTTAAAATGTAGATCTCAAAACCACTCGAAATGAAAAAGCTCTGGGGGCAAATTATGGCATTCAATATCGATCGAAATTTCAATACTACTTAAATACAAATTTCGATCGATATCGAATGCCGTAATTTGCCCCCAGATTTATTTAATTAATCAATTTCAATAAAGCAAAATCATCTCTCAATATCTACAAATAGGATATATGTAGTTTAGCTGGTATCTGAAATATCCCAAAGATTAAGAGAACCTGTCCAAAAACAAATCACGTGACTGATCCCCAAGGAATGTAAGGAGCTTGTTACTTCAACATGCCATTGTCATTGAAGAGGGTCAATTGGCATAATATAGATAGGGTTGAATGAAATAAATAACGCGCAACGAAATAACTTTAAAAAAATATAAAAAATAAAAAATTCCATAGATTTTGGGAGTGATTCAAATCTTGGGACTTATTTTATAATATTTCATTTTATAAATAAAATTGCAAATGAAATAAAGCCAGAAAAAAATGTTTGGGTCTTATTTCATTGAGGAAAGATTTTAGGACCTGTCTAATTTTTTTAACATTCATTTAATTTTCATAAATCCTTTAATATTTAAAATATTAAAAGATTTTCTCCTCTGAGGTACTTTCTATGCTAGCGAAGCCGGCTTAGGAAATACTGAAGGTTTTCTGCATTGCAGGCTTTCGGCCGTTCTTAAATATTTTCTTCTCTGAGGTGCTCCCAAATGTGGCTTCGATTACTGAATATTTTCTGCACTGCCAGCCTTTGGGCGAGCATAAGGAGTTTCTCCTTTGAGGTATTTCCAAAACCAGCTTTGTTTCTTAAAGACTTTCAGTTTTAATGGCATTCGGCTGGATGCAAAAATTTTTCATCTGGAGTATTTCCAACACCGGCTTCGCTTACTGATGATTTCCTGAATTAAGAGACATCGGGCTGGCTTAAGGCTCTTGTCCTTTGAGCTCTTTCCAAAACTGGCTGCACTTGCTGAGTGTTTCCTCATGCGATGTATTTCGAAACCAGCTTCGCTTACTACAGATTTTCTGTATGGACGGCACACAGTGTTGCGAAACCGGAATTTTTTGGAAATCATATTGCCTAAACTGTAATTTTAATTGTATCGATGAGAAACTTCTACAGATTGGTCAGAATGAAATCCCAAACAGAATGAGTGAAAAAAAATTTACACCGAAAAAATTTTTGGGTCAAATTTTCAACAAAAGTCAAAAATATAAAAAAAATTGTTCGAAAAATTTTAAAAAAAATTTATTTTAATTCTTCTTTTATTTCTGATAAATACCCAATGATTAGTTTTTAAAATAAATTATAGGGTGGTCCGAACAAGAATTATAAACGTCAAATTTTCATGATTTTTCGATATTTGTTGAAAAACTCTGAAATTTTATATAAAACCAAAATCTATTTCATTTCTTATTTGAAAGGTGGCAATAAAAGCTTTAATTTGATACCGGTTTGAAGTCAATAGATTCAGTTTTAAGAGAGTTATGCTCATTTTTGTGGAGTGCTAGAATAGATGTAGAATAAAAAAAAACTTTGAAGATACTATTTTATAACACAGGGATATTTTATTGCATTCTACAGAAAAATTACAAATTATCAGTCATCTACCAATAAGTTCATTGCTTCCTCTGATAATTCCAGGTGTTTCTTCTCCTTCAGTATTCTCCTACTTGTGATTGCGGGATCAGAATTGGCGAGCAGATAATGTAATATGTCTTCACAATTGTCTTTTCTTGATGTTTTCCTCGCATGGTAAAGCCTTGTGTTTCTGAAGTCCTTGTTTCCTGCTTCCAATGCTTCTTCTGATAGTTGGCCAATGGGGACCAAAAATGAGCGAATTATTTCAGCTCCATGAATAAGAACCTTGTGGACAGTTGGTGGCATATAATGCCACGAATATTTCTTTACATAGAGACCAGCAGTTTCTTTTCCGTACTTCGAGAACTTATCGCAGTCTATCTTATATCCAGAAGTTATAGCTTGAAGAATACTAGAAAACCTTCTTATAAGTTCGGTATCTACTCCTGTGGCCAGAGCGGTTTTCTCAGGATCACTAAAGAATTTCCTTGCTGTGTTACCATCATTAGTTGTTCCACTTTCTTGTTTCACAACATCAACAGTTATTTGGAGCTGATCTTTCAGATTTTGTTGAACTTCCTTTTTTGTTTGATCTCTAATAATCTTCTCATCTTCACTGAGCTTAGTTCTCTTTGTTTCCCCTGCCTTGCGCACAGTGATTTGATAAGCAATGTTCAGTAGGGTTTCCATAAACCACAAGCTAAAAGAAAACACTATATAAAGACGGACACACATGCGGACTAATTAGTGACAAAAAAGAAAACACTGAAGATGGCGATTAGCCGAAACCGGTCTGAAAATAATAAAAATTTGACGTGGGATGACGGAAAGTCACCCGAAAACCAATATGATTAAATTATTCAATAAGTGATTCCGAGAATTTCCGTTCTATTTCTATGGAATAAATACCGAGAGTGATATACTAAAATCGCTATAACTCCCAGGAGGGCAGGTATGGGCAGCTGATTTTTTCACAGTTCGTTGAAAACAAACTATGTAACATTTCTGTAGTGGTTTGGAACTGGGACTCTCTGGGACTTTTTAGATATTGCTTACCTAACCCAAATTTTAAGGAAAAATGGACCTTTAGTCGGGTTTTCGCTCTAAAAAAGGTGCATATGAAAATGTCTCACACAACATTCCCTTTTTTTACAGAAGATACTTGTCCGAAGGCAGATTTTTTTCCGAATCAAAATATCTGTCACCAAAATCAAATGAGATCATTTTGAATACAGCCCTGAAATCCCCTCTTTTCGTGAAAATTTTGTATATTTGACTTCTAAAATCAATTAAAAATCAACGGGCCAACATAAAAATAAGCTTTATGTGTTTTTTGTTTACTTGGAATGTCTGTGACAAAATTGCATCATTAAAAACACTGAAAAAAATAATCGAAAAAAAGTTACTTTTCCACTAGCCGCAACACAGTCTGCTCTGAAGTATGTCCAAATCCGAAGCGGGTCACGGCCAGCAAGCGAAGCCGGTTTTGAAAATACCCCAGTTGAGAAAATCTTTGCGACCGGCTGAATATCTTCAATACTGAAAATCTTTAAGAAGCGAAGCCGCCTTTGGAAATACCTCAGAGAAGAAAATTCTTAAGCCATGGTCAAAGGACGGCAATGCAAAAAACCTTTAGTAGTCGAATCCGGTTTTCTAAATACCTCAGAGGAGAAAATCCTTAAGCCCGGCTTCGCTTACTGAGTGTTTTCTGAAGTGCCGGTCTTTGCCCGGGCTTCAAGATTTACTTCTCTGATATATTTAGCATTTCTCCTCTGAGGTATTAAAATATCCGACTATACTCTCTGAGATTTATTTTTATATCCATAAGCCCATAAAAAGTTCTGGACTTATTTTATATATTTTTGGTATTATTTCATTTGGAATTCATTTTTTGTGTGGGAGTTATTTCATTTGTGTGGGAGTTATTTCATTATGAAGCAAGGCCCAAAAAACTGAGCTTATTTCATTTGAGGTTTGGGAATAATTTCATTTTTGTGTTTTTTAATTATTTCATTAAATTTTTCACTTTTTTGGATCGCATTTCATTGGGAGTTATTTCTTTGGAACTTTTTCCGTTTTTCTAAACACCTCATACAGCCTAAAGATAGTCAGTGATAGATTCTAGATCCAAAGTTATTGTCATTGTACTGAGGTAGTGTATTTAATACTTGTCAAATTTCTTTATTTAAAACAAATCTTTTTCATTTGCAATAAATCTGCTTGTACGATGAGGATATTTTGTTAATATTTTTGTTTTAGTTAAGTGATGTGCTCTCTCTTCACCGCTCACAGCTCGGTAACTTCTTGTACCACTCCCATTTCCACCACTTATAAGACACGTGCGTTGCAGACATTTTGGTACAAAATTGTCCGCTACGATTTTATAGAAAATTAAATGTGTTTGATATGATACGTGAAGGCCTATTCATATCTTAACGAAATTTCAGTCCTCCCTTAAGCACAGAAAAACAGTTAAAACAAGATTCAATTAAGAAAAACAAAGATCTAATTAAAAAATTAATTTGCTTTCAACCAATCACGAAAATTGTAGTAATAACTCAACAGAATTTTTAATTTAAAATATTTCTCGATTTTTCCAATTAAAAACATATTATATCAATTAAAAAATTAGTTGAAATTAAAAAAAAAAATAATCAATTATTTGTCATACAATTATACAATTCTCACACATGTAAACTAAATTTATTTTATTTACACACAATTGACATGTGGAAATTTTTTCTATTTTATGGTAACTTGATATAAAATCGAATTGCTAGCATTATTTTAAAAGAAAATAAAACCAATTGACATATCCGTTGATTCAGTTAAAATATTAATTGAAAATAAAAATGTTTCTGAGTAAACACTTAATTGGAAAATTTTGGGAAATATTTTTTTTCTGTGAGTGCGTTACGAAATATTTGCTTAATTCACAAAACCTCTTGTATTTTTATATCGAGTGTAATATTGTATTGAATACAATAGTGTAAGCTTGTTGTTGATAAATTTCATATAAAAATGTGTGTATTCTATACACTTTAAGTTCATTTGTTTTGAAAAAGTCGTATTTATTACGATACTCAGAGAGCACTTGTATGTACTCTCTGAGAGTATTTGTATGTATCTTGTTCTTCATTTGTCCATCAATACAATATTACAAGCCGATACAAATTACACTAGGTGTTCACAAACAAATAAACAAAAAGTGTATTTGATACAAGAGCGGCGATACAAATTGTTGTGAATTAAGCAATTGTAAAAGTACTTTAACAGGCAAGTATATATCTAGATGTTCTAAACATATTTTATTTTATTTTTTTGAGAAAATATATTAATTAGTTATGGCTTGAAGCTAAAAATTAGTAACCAGGTTACCACTTTATACTTTGATAGCGGAGTAATTGACTTTTACCAATTTTTTTAATCCAGGATCAATTTATAAATTTTTATATTATATACATTTAAATAATTAAATTATCCTAGTGGCTATTTAGATATCATAACAAAAGTATTATATTGTGTTCGCAATGTACCTAAACAATGGAAAAACAAAAACTAACGCCTAAACTATATCTAACATTTTCAGAATTTATTCTATCATGTTACACCATAAATGCTCCTCATGCTTACATACATATATGCAACTATAATCAGGAGTATGTACTTTCAAACCTGCATATGAAATGGAACAACACTAGTGTTACACATGTGTGTGAACAGGGTATTTGGTAGCAAATTTATAGTTTTGTGGTCAGTGTAGAATGGTCTTTTGCTATCAGCATCTCTAGTTGCATACTACAGACATCTTATAGTTTTAATTCCCTCTTTTGTTCTATTTAAGTCTGTTTGGTGGGGTGGTGTACTGGTTGGTCTACAAAATTCATAAATAATGACGATAATGATGCTGTGGCTAAGATGGTATGCCATCATCGTCATCATTCTCATCACCGTCCTGTACGTTGGCAAGGTAGCAATTTTAAATTGGTATTTTCGCAGTTCTTTAAAAATGTTTCAGTAAACATGTCATTTATAGACGTGGCTGCGTATGTGCTTTTCTTGATGCATTAAATTTGAAAAGGGGCATATTATTTAACAGTTTTTGTTTATTATTATTGTTTTTTTTACCCAACTGAAGTTTGCATTTGACTTCTCCCATCTTGTGTTTACAAAAAGTTTTCATCAACATTTATTTTCTCTTTGTTTTTTCTGTCATTTCAGGTTCGTTACTGTCACTCGCTGACGGATGAGGAACGCAAAGAACTTCGCTTATTTTCCACACAACGTAAACGTGATGCACTTGGACGTGGAAATGTCAGACAGTTGATGAGTGCACGTCCCTGTGATGGTGTAAGTAATATATCGATTTGTTTTAGCTTCTACATTATTTCACTTTTATGTTGATGTTTAAAATTTCTTTTAAACTTGAAATAGTTAAGAGTAATTTATAAAATTTAATTCTTTTATATAAAATAATAGTTTTTTTTATACATATATATGTTTTATGTTTGAATTATCGCAACATACCAAATGGCTTAAGAAAAATATTATAATAAGCTTACTAGCATAAGCCTTAAACTTAAAAAAGTATTGAAAATAAATTGAAAAAAGCTATCGTAACAATTGTAGAAAAATCAAAACGGAACCCTCTCGAAAATATTATAAGTGCATGCTTACTATAAGCTTATTCTTGCAATTGTAGAATGAGCTTATGAAAATAATATTATATTTACTTTTGTATAGAAAACCTAATTTGTCTTAATATTTTTAAAAGCTTTGAAGAATAAAATTCACAAATAATATATTTTTTAATGTCGAAAAAGAAAATTCTTATTATTTACTTCAAATTCATTCGATTTCATTTATTTATTACATACATATTTATGTTTTTTATATTGTAATTTCCAAAATTACACGTGCACCTAACTCGCAATTTAAAACTAAATGCAAATGCCGCTGTAGAATGTATTGAAAAAGATAAGTCTTTCAACACATTCTGTTTACATAAAATTTTCCGAAGATGATGTCTTTTTCAATCGTTATATTGTTTTCTTGAATATATGTATGTATGACGTTTATAAGCATACTTTAAAAACAGTTGTGTATAATAATAGTTTCTTAAGCATTGTTAAAAACTACTTGTGAAATCACATTTTATAAACATTATTATAAGTGAAGTTAAGAAAAGCTTAAGGCCCACTATTTATATAACCTTATTCTCAAGTTGTATTGGATTTTGATTACTGTATGGTATGTTGGGATACCATACAGTAATCAAAAGGCAATACAACTTGAGAATAAGCTTATATAAATAGTGTGTTTAAGCTTTTCTTAACTTCGCTTATAATAATGTTTATAAAATGTGAATTCACATTATTATACACAACTGTTTCTAAAGTATGCTTATAAGTATGCTTATAAGTATGCTTATATTGTCTATAACGATTGAAAATGACTTATCTTTTTCAATACATACTATTAGTTACAACTAACTGCTTTACGATTACATTTGGTTCTAAATTTCAAAGAGACTGGACGGGTAATTTTGTAAATTACAACATAAAAAGCATTAATATGAAATAAATAAATGAAATCGAATGAATTTAAAGTATGTCAATAATTAAATTTTTTTAAACACTAAAATATATATTATTTGTGCAGTTTATTCCACAATTATGTAAAAATGCTTATAAAAATATTAAGACAAATAAGCTTTTATGTACAAAAGTTAATACAATATTATTTTTGTAAGCAATTGTAGAATGCCGGAATAAGCTTATAGTAAGCATACACACTAGGGAT
The DNA here is from genome assembly GCA_956483635.1 of Panzeria rudis. Taxonomy (NCBI): domain Eukaryota; kingdom Metazoa; phylum Arthropoda; class Insecta; order Diptera; family Tachinidae; genus Panzeria; species Panzeria rudis. The sequence goes on along the minus strand of OY101450.1, from coordinate 98,814,946 downwards.
GGCCAAGTGAAAAAATATATCGATATATATCGATATCGATATATTTTTAAATATCGATCGGCATCGACATATATCGAATAAAAAATATCGATATATCGAAATATCGATATTTTTTCAATAATGATAATTCATACGCAGTCCCCAAATTTTTTTTTTAAATAAAACAAAAAAGTACCTTCCTTATAAATAACTAATGAAGCATACATCGACAAAATTACACTCAAAGAATGATTCCGAATAGACAAAATATTATAAATAAAACAAAAGATTTTGCTAGTAATATTCTATTTGATGAATATTCTATTCTATTGAATTTGATACTGTCGATATATTTAAGAAAATATCGATATATCGATATTTTTGCCCATCCCTAATACACACAACTAATATTTTCATGAGGGTTCCGTTTCGATTTTTCTACAATTGTTACGATAGCCTTTTTTAATATATTTTCAATACTTTTTCAAGGTTAAAGGCTGGTTTAGCCGACCGTAAATGTAGAAAACGCAAAGGTAGTCGAATGTGCTGATCGTTTCTGTCTCATAGCTTTTCAATCTGACAGAAACGATCAGCACATTCGACTACATCTACGTTTTCAACATTTACGGTCGGCTAAATCAGCCTTAAGGCTTATGTCAGTAAAGCCCTTATTCTACGTCTCCACCTAACTTGAAATGATGTTGTAACTTGAAGTTATGACTGCGTTGTTAAAACAATTGCACTAACAACTATGATATAACCTGAAAAAAGCATTAATTTGAGCGGTCTACACTTTACGTTAACTTGAAGTTAATGTTAAGTTAAATTAGGTGTAGACTGCAAATTATGACACTTGCTTTTTTCCGTCTTTTATTAATCTAAGATTGAAAGAGTGAAATAGGAATATAAGAAAGAGAAGAATATACGAAATATATGTTTTAATTTGCTACTTTTTTGTTGTTTAATTTCAATGCTGCCTCATTTTATTCTGCAAAAAATAACTAATTTGGAACAATTAGCGCTAAAATCATTATATTTGGGTTTAAGCCCAGTGAATCAACAGCACTGTAACGTTTAAGCTCGAAATGTCTAGGTTAAGTTTAAAATTTTTCGATTTTTCATGACAGTTTAGACTTTTTGATCGATAACACATATAAAAATTCTGACTTTTAGAAATTTTTTTTAATATAGCTGAACTCTTCGATCTTGATAAAATTTTATATTATAATATATTTGTACTGCTTTCCAAAATCTTAAAAAGATAAGAAAAATCGAGTGTCATAGGGCTTAAGCTTAGTATAATATATTACTCAAGCCATTTGGTATGTTGGGATGTATATTAATATACATACATACATACTTATGTATGTACATAAGTATGTAAATAAGAATTCGAATAATGTTAGTACATAATAGATTGAATTAACTTGTTACAAAAATATAATTAAGACAAAGGCATCCAGAAGAAGAAAATAATTTGATTATTGTTTTGAGTGACAAAAAAAGCACCTTTAACAGGGTACCCCTCAAGAGGAAAGTGTAAATTATAAATTTTTTCTCCAATTTTTTGCCATAAAATTCTTAAAGATTATATTATGTCCTTGGACAATCTTAAGAAAATAGACAAATAAGATAAGACGGCGATTGAGATTTTTTAATAGAAGTAAATAGCACATTCCTACTAGTTAACTACTAACCTGTTATCGTCTTTGGAAAAAGGATAGTGTGGAGATGATAGATGGTGAAAGTGGAGAAGAAAGCTTAATTCTTTGTTACAACTGTACTGTTGCGCATTTTGTTAACTTTTTTTATCACAGTGCTGTAGCTCCTCTAGTGTCAAGTAGTAGCATTAAATTTGTAATCTGTGTAGCCATTCCGCTTGTTATTTTACTTCGTCGACGATTCCACGTCTAAAATATGGGGCACAACTTAGTTATGCGAAAGGACATGATTGATTCCCTGCTCAATGTAAATATTTTTTTAAAGGATTATTACTCATCTCGTCACTGAATGTTTCGGAAAGCTTTTCGTTGTGTATGATTATATTACTATTCCTCATGTCCGAAAAATATCTAAAATTCTTCCCGAGATACTAATTTATAGAATTCCATATTTAGTCGGATGAGGGTAATTAAATTTTGACCCAACTCATGTTCTGACTAGAATTTTCATGATTACCCAATTGAGATCTAGTTGGTTCCGAATCGGGATGTAAAGCAAAAAAGTATTTGGCACCCGATGGGGCATTCCTTATAAATAACCCACAAGATCCCAATCGGTAGTTTGACTTTCACAATAAAATAAAAATGAAATACTTATTGACATGAACTAAAATATGACAAATAACGGATTAACTGCTAAAGTAGAAAAAAAGCTCTCTTTTATTGTCAGTATCTTAAAAATAAAGTTAGAAGACTGGGAGAGGGTGAAGAACGAAGGCTACGGTTTATTATACAGCTCTATAAAATGGGCCTGATTGTGAAAGACGTTGGCGTAAACGCCTAAGTCATTTTTTGTAGTAGATTAAAAAACACAGGTTGTGTGTTACTTTAATCTAAATACAATAAATGACATAGGCGTTTACGCCAACGCCCTACACAATCAGGCCCAATGTTTAATTTTATCAAGCTCAAACGAAGTTATTTTCGATAGCCGCAGGTTTTTGCATGCAACACGTGATTCATTAAGATTGCATCCATTTGTGATCGATGAGATGAGAATCTCACTACGCACTAAGCCCCGTTTTCACGATGACAGTAAATTTCGTGGTAGTCAGGGTGACCGTTGGAAATTATTAAAAAGTGGCACAAAAAGGGGATTTTGAGGAAAAAAGTGGCACCACAAAGGGGATTCTTCCAAAAAAAGGGGCAACTTTTTTGAAAAGGGTATAATTGAACCAAATTCTAATATTTAATGAATTTCTAGGGCGTATATGTAATGCTTTTGAAATAAAATGAATAAATTTTGATGTTTTTCGTTCAAAAAACTGACTGCTTTTTATATAAATTTTAGACAAACAATGCAAATAAGCCTTGTTTGTATAAAATTTATGTGAAAGGCACTCACATTTTTTTTTTAGCAATTTCCATAAAAAATTTTTTACTCAAGTCGCTTGTTTGCATATGGAAACAGCACATTAGTAAAGTATATCGAAAAGCACTTTCGCTTAGTAAAGATTTTTGCATAGCCGGCCTTCGGTCGGCGAAACCGCTGAGTATACTGCGAGGAGAAAATCGTTAAGACCGGCCGAAGGCCGCTTTTCAATATACCAAGAAGAAAAAATACTTAAGCCCGGTCGAAGGCCAGCTACGCAAAGAATATTTTGTAGTAAAATAAGTTTTCTTAACAATTTTAATTAATTTCCAAATATTTCTTTGAATCGACGATGTCGATTGGACATATTTTAAGCATTGTTGACGCTATTCGCAAATTTTTCTCGATTTTATTTCACTTTTTAAAATGCAACAACGTCAATTGATCTTTTATTACTTGTCACCGATTGCAGAAGTAAAAAGTGAATAGTCAACAACATGTATATTTGAATTTGTTTTCATTTTCAAAAGTGTGGACATTATGACATATTTCAAAGACCATTATGATCATAATAATAATGTCATAAAGTCCATGGCACTATTAAGTGTCACAATGTCCATGGATGTTATGCCATTTTTTGCAGTGACATAATGTCTTTGGACATTATGTCACTGGATATTGTGACCTGGCACCAAAATTTGCATGAAATTAATTTTAAAAATATTTAAAGCTGCGTGATTTTCATAAACATTTTTAACAAGACGTTCTTGTTCGTGTTAGTGAATCAGAGTGTTAGTTTTTAATTAATTTAATACAATAATGAATATCTATAGATCTAAACTCTTAAACTATTTCAAAATAGGTTTTGTCATAAGACTTTACATGATAGACTCAAAAACAAATTTTTGTCTTGAGATTTTTTTTTTATAAAAACAGTTTCGTGCCGTAAAAAGCTTATATTAAAACTATAAGCATAATTTCATAAAAAGGGGCAAAAAGGGGCACAATATTACAAAAGGTGGCAGATTTAAGTCATTTTAAAAAGGGGGCACTAAAAGTGGCAAGGCAGTTGAAAAAGTGGCAAATTGCAACTTTAGTCGCAAAACGGTCACGCTGTTGGTAGTACTGCCATGGCAGTTCATTTCTATGAGAAATTTCGCAAATTATTTTTCCTGTCTCACTATCAAACCCCAATTTGATATGGGAATTTTGCTGTCGTGACAGCAACTGTCGTGATTATTGTCATATTGTGAATGGGACCTAACAGAAGCGAGTATTTTTCTGTTTTAAAATGTTAAGAAAAATGTAGACAGTCAAATATTATAATAGAATGAAGAAGTCAATCTCTGTCTCAAAATTCTTACTGTGCGGCAGGATCAAAAAATTTTTTCGATTTCAAAGAACACTACAATCAAAGAGACAACAACTCGACCAAACCCCCACAAGTGAAGTTCCTCTCTCCTTCGGCCTACTGCCTATCGGCTTGAAATAACCATTGTTTTACTCTAATATGAAGGGTGAAGGGTAAACAAATAATATCTTACTTCTTTAATAAGAAATAATACTTAGTTCATTTAACGAGGCAGATTAAATTAACTTGTTTATTTACTTAGAACTTCAACCAGAGTAAATATAAGAATACTAAAAGTTGAATTACAACATATCTAAAACTCTCTCACGCCCACTTAATTTGTAAGTAAAATTTATCCAAATGTTTACACACAGACGTCGGTTTAACTGTTTATTTATCTTTAACAACTTGAATTCGGCTCAAATGTCGGATTAAATGCAATTAGTAATATTAAGCTAATTTCATGGGTGTAATAATGGAATACGAATATTTCCTTCTACTCGTATATTTACTGGAATGTATGTTTGTGGTGAAACATGTGTCCAGGCACTAATTGTAAGTGGCACAACTAAAGTTTTAACTGTCACCAAATGTAGCAAGTGTTCAATGACATGTGTTATTAAGAATTATTTTTGTTTTTGTACGTAATTTACAAACATGACCAACACTACCCACTTGAAAAGTCAAGAAGAAATGTTAACAAAGTTGCAAGTATTGGTATGACAAGAGAGAACAAGTCAACGAAAGAGTAAAATAGAAAAAAGTCCAAACAAAAAGTAAGTAAACAGCAAGGCACCTTATACTTGCAACATACAATAGAAGCCAAACAAACTTAAACTTGACTTTGTTAATAAACAAAGTAGAAAGTAGTAGAGAGGGTTAAACAAGGAAATAAAAAAAAAACGGAAAGACACCTTAAGACATGACCTGGCTAACTGGAGGGTAATTGTATTGTACACATTACTTGGCAAGATTACTTACATAAATAGAAGTTAGTTTGTGGGTTTGTCTCTTGTAAAACTGATAAGAAGTAAGAAGTCAGTCAGTTTGTGCATCCGTCTCTGTGTAGTAGTAAAAGCAACTTCTTAACTTTATTTTACTTCTACGGCAGAATGTTTAAAAGTTTACACCAAATTCTTAAGTGTTTTATAACGAGTACTTTCTTTACTTTCTCATTACTTTTCATTTACTTGAGCTTAAAATGATGTCTAGTTTTATTAATTTATTTTTGCAAAAAAAAATATTCTTTAAAAGCATTTTTTCTTAAATCCAATTACAGTGTGATGATTTAATTTCGACCAGTGACATTGCTGTCTTTGCAACCCGTTTGGGCCCAAATGCATCTTGGCATCCTGGCTGTTTTGTGTGCTGTGTGTGCCGAGAGTTGCTTGTCGATCTCATTTATTTTCATCGTGATGGACGTTTGTATTGTGGGCGTCATCATGCAGAAACTTTGAAGCCAAGATGTTCAGCCTGTGATGAGGTAAGTTTTATTTTATATTCTTTTAAAACAAAGTGTTGCAAAGTGAACGCAAATCAGTTTAAATGATTATGAGAATCAGAATTTGGGCTTTTACAGATAAACAGTGGATCGCATAAGCCAAAAGGATTTTGAGACTAAAATTTAAAAAAAATTGTAGAGTTCTTGAGTCATCCCATGATTGAAAATTAGCTTAAAATATTCCATGTCCCAAAAAAATCCCGTTCCATTTCTTATATATTGCGTTACCATTAGAAAACTTGTTGGACATTAAGTGCATCATTATTCATGGTTTGGCCACAGGATAATATTTTCTTCTGGAAAGTTTTTATTCCGGCATCAAATATACATACATGCCACGTTCGATATTTCGGATGCTTCCCTAGAAAGGTCTCTAGATATTGTGAAATTCCAGATTTTAAAATATGACTATATATTTTATACTTTTATTAGCTTCACTTGTAATCAGTGTTCGAAAATTTACCATATCTAATGTACTTTAATGTTCTGTACGGTAGAATATTGTAATACACAAACGCAAATAGTGGTTGTGTAGGAAATACAAAAAAAAAGAAGAACGGTATTTCTGTTAGTGATCTTGTACCAAACGAAAATACTGTTTTTAACAAACTCAATATAAAGATAAGAACATTTAATAGCGTTCTGTTTTTCGTTGAAAAACAATACACTTCGTTGTGTTCGGCACAGAACATTATTCTTAATGTAGGTGGCGCTTCAATCACGCTCTAAGAAGGTGGGCTAATTTTTTTTTCAATGAAACACCATGATATGGATATCGAATGAAAGGGCTTGTTAAGAAGAATTCCAAGAATAAATTGACGTCATTATAAACCTTACGAAAGGGCTTACTAAAGTTACTCTTAATTCAAGATGGCCAATGTTCTAAGGTAAACTAATTTGGTATCAGTCTAAATTCAATATTAGAAAGCTAACGTGCGGACAGAACAACGTCTGTCGAGTCCGCTAGATATAAATATATTTTTAGAGAAATAATAAAATCTTTAAAAAATTTATTATTTGACACATTGTCAAAATTTTATTTTAAATTAAATTTATTTGCTGATAGCTAAGCAATGTCTATATGAATTTTATTGGTGCTTTACCAAATTGTCAGTAGACTTCAACCATATTTTTGAATAGTTACAAACCTCATAACTTATGTGCAGACTTTCAAAAACCATTTGAGAATTTAGAAGTAAATGATTTTAAAAATTAGTATGCTTTGAAATTTATACGAAGCCTAGATTCATACTGAATAAAAAATTATTTGCTGGGCACTGTATAGGTTTCAAAGCCTAGTACCCTTATTTTTGAAAATCATTTATTTGTAAATTCTCAAATGGTTTTTGAAAGTCTGTACATAAGTTAAGAAGTTTGTAACTGTTCAAAAATGTGGTTGAAGTCTACTGACGATTGTGTAAAGCACCAATGCATTGCATTTAGACAACTCTTAACCGTCAGCACATAAATTCTATTTAACCCTTATGCGCGCGGCAAAGAAACGCCTTATATTGCGCTGCAAGGTACTCGGGTACCTTTGTGAAAGTTACGTGGAAAAAAAGCATTTCCCACTTAATATGTAGTTGTGAAATATTTTTGGGATTGAAAATATATATCTGTTGCCAATTTTATATGTATTTTTCAAGAAGTTTTAGATATGCAGATTATCAATTTCTATGAAAAAGTATTGGTTGAAAACGCCAAATGTACCCGGGTACCTAGATGCGCACATAAGGGTTAAAAGAAATAATAAAATACATAAATAAAAATCGATATGAAAATGTTATACGAAAATATTTATTTGGTGAAATACAATTCTTGCAAAAAACCGACTACAAAATAGGCGTGGGACAGCCCATAATTTTGATAATAATGTTGTACTTTCACGAAAACAATTTGTGTGCGAAGTTTCATAAGAATCGGTTAAGTGGAAGTAGTTGAAATATTTTAATATTGGCGTAGCACTGTCCCGTTTTCTAACAATAATGTTGTATTGCAACGATTACTAAATATGTGTGCAAAGTTTCATAAGAATCGGTTTAGTAGAAGTTGTTGGTAAAAAAATATTTACTATGCATTTGCGTGACACTGTTCACTTTTTTAATCATGATGTAGTATTCAAACAGAAGCTTCTTAATGTGTGTGCAAAGTTTCATAGAAATCGGTTGAGTAGAAGTAGCTGGAAAGGCATGTCTATTTACTTCGTACACTGAAAATAATCCATGCAACATTTTACGAAAAAAACTTTCGTAGTTACTTTTTTCGTATTATATACGAAATTTTCGTACATTCCACGAAAAAAGTTTTAGTCTAGAATTTTATTATTTTACGAAAGTAACGATAACGATTCGTATTTACTTTTTTCGTAGAATGTACGAAACTTTCGTACATATTACGAATTAGGTTGAGTCCGGAATTTTATTATTTGACGAAAGTAACGAAAACTTTTCGTAGTTATTTCTTTTTGTAAAATATACGCAACTTTCGTGCATATTACGGAATAAATCTTTACACCAGAATTTTATAGTTTTACGAAAGTAACGAAAACATTTACTAGTATGGTTTTTCGTAAAATATACTAAAATTTCGTACATATTATGAAATCAATTATGGACTATATAAGTTGTTCTTAAAATTATTGAATCATATAAAATTAGGCGCTAAGTGACACGTATACATATAAGTTGTAGACAGCGTTACCGTTGAAAATTTTCAAAAAGGGGCACAAAACGGCGATTTTGATAATAAAAGGGGCACAAAAATGGGATTTCTGAGAAAAAACTTTAATAACAAGAAAAATGTAAAAACAGTTGTTTTATTTTTTCGTAAAACACAAAAAATATTTAGTAATATTCTCTAAATATTGCCTTAAGCTATGAAAGTATTTCGTAAAATGTAAAACTTGTTTCTCTTTTCTCCGAAACTCTTTCGTATTATATAAAAAATTATTTCTTAAAACACAAAACATACTTCGTAAAATAGACACAAAAATTTCGTTCGTTTCGTACATTTTACGAAAGAATTTCGTGGTGCGAAATTACAAAATATTTCGTAAAATATACGAACGATTTTGTTTATATGTTTTATAGCTTTTTTTCAGTGTATGGGCGTGGTCCCGCCCACTTTTCAACGGGACCAGTCTGGTAATGCATCCTTTTAAATCAAGAAAAAATCCGAAATCAATTTATAAATGGCCGAGCTTTGAGAAAATTTCCTTAAAAAAAATACATGACGAGTTGATAACCTTTCTCCTTTTTTTTGAAGTCGGTTAAAAAGCCCGAAATCGGCTTATAAATAGCAGAGTTTTGAGGGAACATACATAAAAAAATACATGATAAAATGATACCCTTTCTACTGTTTTTTTTTTTTTGCTAAAAAATAAATACACACAATTAATTTTTTTTATATATTAATAACAAGCAGAAATGCACACTAAACTACAAATAAATTTTCGTTGATCGCTTAGCGAACAGTTTGTGCACATTGGACAGATTGTTGAAAGTGCATTGCAAATCGGTCTAGAGCAAGCTTTACGGAGTTTTCTTTACATCATAGGTAGTTGCGAACTCGCCTGACAATATCCTACTACCGGAATATGACCGCCTTTATCTTCTTTTGAAAACAGGAAATATCCGACGTTATAGCTTCAAAGTCTTTTCCAAGCACACTCTGTATTGCAGATCTGACAGACAATAGCGAAATCGGTTTTAGTGCGTTACTTTGTGTTTTCTACGGCAGTAATAATATATTGAAATATGACTACAAATGTACGTGTATTGCAAATCTCAGATTTAATTTACATGATTTCAAGTGTTTTGATTTCACTTCGCGGTCAGGTTTTTGTTCCTTTATATTAAAATATATTTTCCTTTATTCCTTTATATTTATTATGTTTAAATTAACAAAGTAAGATTTGGCGCATGTCCGATAATTTTTAATGGGCCCGGAAAATACTTCAATAAGAAATTTTTTGAATCGCATGTACTTTTAAACTTTTAGCGCTATTGCAACTACTAAAAATCTATAATAAATTGGCGAACATTTTGCAAAGATGGCTGAGATACCCAAGTATAGGCGACTATAAAATAGGAACCATAAGAGGATGATGGTATAACTCTTGCGCCATGTGATGCACACGTAATAGTAGTGTATGTATGTCGAATATCAATAAAATCAGGGTTGGTAAAAATATGCACTCTGATTTTTGTATCGTTTCTGGGCCCACTTAAAATGATCGGATTCATTTCAAATTTGATTTGTTTACTTTTTAAATATAAAGGAACAGGGATCCGGCCGGCGTTTTATAAAAATCTGATATTTAAAAATAACAATCCCCCAATTTCCATATAGGTACCCGGGTACCTTGCTATGCTTTTGAAGGTATTGTTTTTTTTTTTGCCATTCATATAAGCGTTAAATATTTTTAGTTCCTGAAGAACGAAAAAACTAACGTAAATCATTTTTTACAACTCTAGTTTCCAGCTCCAATTTTTTGCATTAAATTGATTATGTAAAACATAAAGCTAAGATCCAACTATCGTCGCAACGCTCCGATTTTCGTCGGCTCACTGCGATGAAGCCATAGATAATAAAGCGAAATGGCTTTATTTCTCAATTAATTGCGAAATAAGGCCGTATGGCTTTATTACCACTGCAGTGTAGTGCAATTATACCCTTGTCTCTCAATTAGCTAAGAAATAAAGCTATTTGGCTTTATTATCTGTGGCTCTATTGTAGTGAGCCGACGAAATTCGGTGTATTGGGTCGATAGTAGAATCTGGGCTTAAGTTGTTAAAAATTCTTTCATTTATTTGGTTTTCCAAAAACACAGTACATTAAAGTTAGCTCGAGTCAAAAACTTAATGATACAGAACTTTCTACAGAATTTCAAGTGACACGTAAGCTGCTTGCAACACAGCACCTTTAATAGTATTAACTTTTCTTTTACAAACTCTGCCACAGAAGCCAAAAGGAAAAAGTTTATTGTTCAATACATGAAAACTTTTCTTATTTGTCGTTACAGATTATCCTGGCAGATGAATGCACCGAAGCTGAAGGACGTGCCTGGCATATGAATCATTTCGCCTGTCATGAGTGCGAAAAGCAATTGGGTGGTCAAAGGTATATAATGCGGGAGGGTAAACCCTACTGTTTGTTGTGTTTCGATGCAATGTTCGCGGAATACTGTGATTTTTGTGGAGAAGCCATTGGTGTAGATCAAGGGCAAATGAGTCATGACGGACAGCATTGGCATGCAACTGATGAATGTTTTTCTTGCAACACATGTCGTTGTTCGTTGTTGGGACGTGCATTTCTACCCAGACGTGGTGCCATCTACTGTTCGATTGCTTGCAGTAAAGGTGAGCCACCAACACCATCTGATAGCTCAGGTACTGGCATGTATACAACTCCGACGCCACCTACTCAAAGGGTAAGACCTCAAACACGCATACCCAGCAGCCATGCATCAAGCTCACCACCAATGTCACCCCTGCAACAGCATCAACATCAGCAAAACTTTAATCAAGCCATGTATCAATTGCAAAGTCAGCAAATAGCGGCCGGTATTGGTGGCAATACTGCCAGTGGAGGTTTAGTGAGTATAGCAACGAATACAGATGGCGCTAAACAAAGTTATCCTACTTCGGATTCAGATGCGGGTGTGGTCAAGGATATGGAACATACTGCCGCTGACTTTACAGATTTTTCTGGTGGTTTGCCATCATCTTCGTCACAAAATATGTCTCCTTTAACTTCACCCGGTGAATTTAATAACTCTATGCCAAAACCTATGAAACTTAAATGTGATGGTCCCTATAACTTCAATGAAATGGCCATTAATTTGGATAATAATTGGCCCACAAAACCTTTAATGACAGGTGGCGATAGCTATAGTCTCCAACGTCAAATACATCAAATATCAGAGCTAGAAAATTCAAAAACTTCTAGTATGCCCGAGTTGTCGCAAACAGGAATTTCTTCCAAATTGCCTCAACAAAATCCAGGCAATTTGCAACAGAAACAATCACATCAGTATGGTTCCGAGTTTGTCTCACATATTCCACAAGGGGTTAACTCGCCCCCTCCCTCCGAAATACCAGATCTTCCAACACCAAATCTCTCAGTGGCATCTACAGCTCTACCTCCTGAACTAATGGGATCTCCAACAGCCTCTGCCGGCGAACGTTCTATAAATTCACACCAATCCACGCAATCGAATCCAGGACATCCTCCTGTTCATCCGGTTTCTATATTAAGTGGGGCTTCGTCTTCCTCGCCCATGAGCGGTGAACCTAAAAAGAAGGGAGTACGTTTTGAGGGCATACCATCTGAATCACTACCACGCTCGCGCAGTTATTCCGGCAATGGAGCCGGCACTCAACGCAATAGTGAACCTGCACCAGAAAAGCATCGCCACAGTGGCAATGGTGGTCATTCATCACGACGACGTAGACGCCGTAAGTCACATCGTTCCGGCAGTGGTCATCGTTCCAACTCCACAACCCGTGCTGACACCTACGCCACTGCACAGCCACTCTCATCTTCCTATCAAGGGCCACCTTCCGTTCTGCAAACTGCCAGCCTAGATCCTACACGTCACCATCATTCGTCTCAGCTAACAATGGCAGCTAACGAAGACGACTCTGATGATGCTTCCAGTGTTTGTTCAACCTGTTCATCTAGTTCTTCGAGTTCCGAAGACTACATGTATCAAATTCCTTTGCGACGCCATTATGGTGGTGTACGTGTAAGTTATGTGCCCAATGACGCCTTGGCATATGATCGTAAGCGAAAGCCTTCGGATCCAAATGATAAAGATAAAAACTGTGTTATTTCGTGATTTACAAAAGAATGCGTGCACAAACTGCTGAAATACATAAATTGAAATTAGCTTAACTGGTTCTTGGATTGTTGGCTGGCTGGCTGGTTGTTTGACTGCTCTACGCAATTTTCAACGTAAATACTATAATTTATGCGTTTTATGAATGTAAATATAAGGCAGACGAATAACAGAAGCAACATTAGATGCTACATTATAATTAACGATCTGTTCTTTTTCGTTACTATTTGGCGAAATTATGCAGCTACCTAATGCCTAGAAGCATATTGCGTTCAAATAAAAAACACATGTATTTTTTTCTTGAATATACACCCAATCCTGTTTTAACGACTTGGTTTTTTACTTGATTTTAATTTTAGTTTCGAAAGGGTTTTTGACAAATGTTGAAGTAAGAAGAGACTTATGAAAAAAAGTTTTAAATGTATTTTGCCAGTATCTTTGAGTTGTGAACTTCATCATCTTTTGATGTTTCAAACACGAAAGTAAAGTGTAATTTATAGATAACAAAACCAGAAGCAACAAAATGTTTTCCTTAATTGGCATCATTTAATCAAAGCCTCGAGCAACAATTTCTTTAAGAATTTTGTTTCCCTTGTTGCAGTTGGGCGGTAAATTAAAACAAAATCTATGAATTTTTACTAAAATTTCTTAATATTTTAAAAACTAAGTAAAACACCAAATCTATTTATGAAAATTTTATTTAAGTTATTCATTAAGTCGGATGTATTTTCAAAGGATTAAAGTTTCTATGTATAAAATAAATACATAAATACATAAAATTCTTTAAATTATTTATAAAACTTAATTTTATTTTAAACGAAAGAAAAAAATACAAAGCAAACAACAAAGCTAAAAGTACAATCTTTAAAACTCAATAGTTCTATTTTTAATACAAATAATCTTAAGGAGTCTTATTACTTAGAAGAAAGGCAAATAAAAAATTTTAAATATAATATATTTATGATCACACACATTCACTAGGAACTCTCATACATATACAGAAAGAAGAAAGCAAAGCAATAATTTAAATTAAACAAATAATTGAATGTAAGAAGTAGTTTTATAAGAATGGTAAATCTCTATTTAATTTTGTCTCTTATTTTCAATTTTCTTAATAGAAATTGATTTGACTATGATTACAAATATTTTAAATTTATTTCAACCCATGATAATAAATTAAACTATTGAAAAGTATATATACAAAAAAAAGAAACATTTGAAATTGTATTATTAATAGTTTGTAAAAAAACGAAAAACTCCATACATATTTTTAAACCAAGTTTATGTAATTAAATAATTACCTTGATATTTATAATATAAAGTATTTTAAAACAGTAAATAAAATTAAATAATATAACAAAATGAAACTGATTAAATTATTTATTGAATTTACTGGTGCGAGGATTGTCAAAGAAGTTACAATAGAAAAGCTCAAGGACTTACCAATAGACCAATTCCTGCATTATTACATGTCAAAATTTCGGGATCTCTTACGAAACAGTTTATTTAATCGCTTCACTTCTGCAATACGTAGCGGCAAGCAAACACTGTCTACCTCAAGAGCTTGTCCTCTTTTCAACATATTCACTGTAGATACCAATGGAGGTTTCCGGTCTTATGAAACCTCATCGAGCCTTCATTTTTCGGAACAACAAACTGGTACGTTTCCAACATAATGTTTACCTATTATAAGCGATAAGTTTTCTAAGAGGTGTAATAGAGCTTATAGCAGCTCCTGGCGTTATCTCATGCATACTTAGTTCCTCCACAAAATTTTCTGCCGTTAAAAATACTGGATGAAAATGAGGATGAAGTTCTTGATAGATAAAATGCCATCTCAATTCTAGCCAGTGATGCCAAAAGTAGGGAATTTTCCCTTTGTGTAGGGATTTTTTTAGATGTTTTTAGGCGTAGGGAAAAAAGAACAGATTTTTAATTTTGAGGAAAATGTAGGGAATTTTTAAAGTACCTATATTATTCCTACTCTACTACTCATTACCAAAACACCTAAAGTTGTTAATGGGAAGCTAAAACGCAATTTACACGGTGATTTTTAAGACATGTCTTTTTTTAATTCACTTTTAAAGTTGCTACCAAAAACTTTTTGTTTTTATACAATGATTTTTCATTTCACGTCTTTTTGTACATTGCTCACAAAATTTGCTTTGTTTACTCGTTCATAACAACAAAAACCCTAAAACAACCACATAAGACAGAGAAAATGCAAATGGAACAAAAGAAATGTGTGAAAAAAATCTCGAAAACAGAAATCTTGTCTTTTTTCCTACTCCGCTCTCTTCTCCACCCCGCTCACTATCCAACAAAATAAGACTTATTTAAAGACAAGTGAAAAAAATCACCGTATAAATTGCATATAAGTCATGGTTACAGTATTTATATAAATCGACCTTTAAACAGTTTATTTATCTGTTAATTGGAATTTGAATTATTAGAATAATTTTTACATTTAAGCATTACTCGAACTAAGGGGAAATTTTTAAAATTTATTCGGATTTCCAGTCAGTTTTGTAGGAAAAATATGGAATAAAACAATAAAACGGATAACTTTTTACTCGAAATCGGGAATTTTTATTTGATCGAACATTATTTGACAATACAATTTTTCGATTAATGAAACAAATATTTGTTTTTTTAAATAATTTTTGTACCTGATAAAATAAATCTATAATATCTTTAAAAAGGGATTCATTATTTGAGATATTGTCACAATTTTATTTTAAATGAACTTTATTTGCTGGAGTTTAAGCATTGTCTATATGCAACATTTCATTGGTGCTTTACCAAATCGTCAGTAGACTTCAAACTCAATTTTGAACAGTTACAAACCCTTTTTCTTATGTACAGACTTTCAAAAACCATTTGAGGATTTACAAATATATAAATGATTTTCAAAAATAAGCATAGTAGGCTTTGGAACTTATACAAAACACAGCAAATAATTTTTTATTCGATATGAATCTATTTTATTTTTATACACCTTTACACAATTAGAAATTATAAGGCAAAATGAAAAATAAAATTCAAATTAAATCTTTAAGAAATTCATTATTTGACATATTGTCACAATGTTATATTATTTTTTTTTATTTTTTGTTTACAATGCAACTCCAGCAAATAAATTTCATTTAAATCTATAATATTTCCAAAATGTAAAGGAAATTTTGTTAGTTTTTCTCTAAATGCAATAAATTTTTAGCCTAGGGAAAATAGTAGGGACTCGTTTTTTGGTTGTAGGGAAAAAAGGGAATTTTTGAGACATGTAGGGATTTTTCAAAATTTCCACTGGCATCACTGATTCTAGGCGAACTGCAAACTTGGCAACATTTTTCCCCGTAATTCTTTCCATACTACGGCCCTTTTCACAATGTATGATTGAGAGTTAAGGTGGACTTTAACCGTAAGTTTTGTATGCCGAACTTGCCATTATACCATGTTCAGACATACGCCTTAATTACGCAATTTAGGAAATTTACGCAATTAAGGCCTTTATTGAGCTCAATTTACCATACAAGGCTTCAACTAATAAATTGAGCAATTAGTACTTAATTGTGCCATAAATTGAGTAAAGTTCGAAATACAACCCTTTGTGATAAGTATGTTTACTGCGAAGTATGTTCAGTGAGAAGCAAAAATTGCATACAGTGGCAAGCCCATGGTGTAAAAAGTATACAGATGGCAGTATATCGTCAGATGATTATTTTTTATTCTGGTAATTTTGCGCATAAGCTACGTCAAACACGTGTATTTTTTTTGACAACCATTATCTAGTTTTTATTTCACTGTTGTATTATCTGCCCTTATGCGGCCACCTGTATACTTAATACGCTATTAGCAAGTCAAATATTAATTACGTAAGCTTAATTTACTATGTGTGCACAATGAATTTAATTGCTCAATTAAAGTTCAATTGGCTCAGTTAAAAATCCATGCCTGAACAGTGTATTAAGGTCCACGCTAGCTTTTAATCGTGCATTGTGAAAAGGGCCGTTAGAAAGATAAATAAAGTATAATAGTAATTTAATTAATTATTTGAGATATTCTCCCAAATTTGTTTTAAAAAATGTCATTTCTTGTGGGTTAAGCCTGTCTATTTACTTGCATTTCATTTGGTAAAGCATCAGTGAAATGCAGGCATATAGAGATGCTTAACCGTAACAAATAGAACTTACAAAAAACCAATGCACCCACAGAGAGTGACTGTTTGGTGCGGTTTATGGGCTGGCGCGCATCATCGAGCCGTATTTTTTCCAAAATGAGGCCGGTCAGGCAGTTGCTGTGAATGGTGTTCGCTATCATGAGATGATAACGAACTTTTTATGGCCCGAATTGGAAGTTATGGATGTGGACGATATGTGGTTTCAAAAGGACGATGCCACTTGCCACACAGCTAACGACACAATGGCTCTTTTGCGCGACAAATTCAATGGTCGTATTATCTCACGTGATGGCGATGTCAATTGGCCGCCAAGATCATGTAATTTGACACCGTTGGACTTCTTTCTTTGGAGTTATTTGAAAGAAAAGCAACAATTCAAAAGCTAAAGGATGAGATAATTTGGCACATTAACGGCATAGAACCTCAACTATGCCTCAGCGTCATGGAAAATTTGGACCATCGGATGGAGATGTGCCGCCGAGATAGCGGCGGCCATTTGGCCGATATTTTGTTCCATACCTAATTGAACCATACCATATTATCATAATAAAAAGAAATGACAATAATTTCCTAAATAATTCGTGTTTTATTCAAAATCAACATCGGCCCTTAAAATTTAACCACCCTTTAGTAAACACCATTTTAAAGCAACCTTTTATTTAAATCCTCTAACTCTGTATGGGAGTGGTACAGCGCAATTTTGTATTGATATCGATAGTTAATGTACGTACAAAGATTGATGGGAATCGGTAAAGTAAAAGT
This sequence comes from Panzeria rudis, assembly GCA_956483635.1. Classification (NCBI taxonomy): domain Eukaryota; kingdom Metazoa; phylum Arthropoda; class Insecta; order Diptera; family Tachinidae; genus Panzeria; species Panzeria rudis. Next base: position 98,797,302 of record OY101450.1, on the reverse strand, counting down.
GGATTATATGGGCATGGTACTAACCACTTTTTTCATCATAATTTTGTAATGTGACTGTATCTCAAAGTGTATACAAAGTTTCATAAGAATCGATTAAATATAAATAATTGTAAAATAAAACATACTTTGTAGGGGCATGGCCCTTCCCATTTTTCTACTCGTTTTTTTTTTGTATTGTCACGGGAAGCCAATGTGTATGCAAAGCTTCATAAGAATCGGTATGATAGAACTAGTAGATAATGCTGTCGCAAGAGTTGCCCTTAACAAACAAACTAACATTGCAAGTGAAATAAAATACCCATAATTATTTCCCATGTTAGAAGGGTAAAAATATTTCTAAGTTAGCAGGTGGCCTAGAAATGAGATGGTATTTTACCTATCAAGAACTTGGTCCTCATTTTGATCCCAGTACCTTTAATTTTTTGTTTTTTCAATGAGTAAAACAAAACCAAAAACAATGAGAACAATTGTCCCATTTAGTTTTGTATTGCTTTTGCTTGTGAGCACTAAATGTACATTAACGACAACTTACCCAGCTAGAAAAAAAAAACAAAGAGAACAAAATAGAAAAGTTTTAAGAAAACTCATTTGCAAACGTTCCCCGATTGATTTGCTCTCCATAGTAAAGAATGTGTTAGTGTATTTAGGCTAAATACAATGAATCATCCAAAGGAATACGTTTCTCCTTTTTTTTTGTTTTTTTAATTAATTAATGTGGTACCTTCTTTGGGAAAGGGATAGCGTAGAGAGAACTGTGGTGAAGTGGGAGAGAGATGGAAAGCTTAATTCAATCCCGCTATTGCGCGTTTTTTTTTGTAGAGCGGTGTTGCAAGCCCCTCTGGTGTCAAGTAGAGGCATTGAAACTTTTAAGCTGTGTAACCATTTTATTAGTTCTTTTACTTCGCCGACGGTTCTGCTACAATACCGATGAAGGGGGGTGCTGTAAAGTGCATTAGGACATGTTAGTATTACTCGCTGCCGGTACTGCCAAAGTCATCAGTGCTATGCCTTCATCACTTTAACAGTCCAACAACAACCAACACAATAACACACCAATGCAGATGAGAAAAATTCATGATGTTGTTGACTTGCCTGAAACTAGTCTTGAACTCAAGACTTCAGGATTTGTAGTCAAACGCGCTAACTACTCAGCCACCAGCACCCTTGTTTGCAATTGTAAGACTTAAACGTAAGGTTGCCTTATGTTGAGCAGGCTGCCGGTTTCTAAAAACCGGCCCACTTGGGTCATTTGGTCCCTTTGTGATGCCTGCATAAGAAGGAAATTCAAGGAGATATCCTGCCTACCCCAGAGGTTGAGCCAGTGTTGAACCAGTCCAAGTAACGTATGAATGAATTTAGTACTCTAATATCGCATTTCCCTTGACCTCCTAGTTCTGTTAGTGACGGATCTCGCTAGTATGACGCCCTATTCCTAAATAGTGCTGGGCAAAGGCATAGGAAGTGTTTGATAGTCTCTTCCTCCTCCTCCTCGTTCTGACAAGTCCTACAGAGGTCGTTATAAGGAAGATTTAATCTTCTGGCATGAGCACCGATGTGACAGTGCCTTGTTACGACTGCTACGAGTATACGCAGCTTTTCACGAGGAAGTCCCAGTATTGTTGCGAAGTTATACTGGGGCCAGATGGATCTGGAAACCTCACAAGTAACTTCCTTTGTCTATCTGGTTTGAGCTTCTCTGAATAGTTCGTGCGAAGTTTGTATTTTGCAGCTCTTTATTGGGACACCTACTAATCAGTCGATGCCCCTTTGTCTAATGACTAAAAAATATTTTAAAAGTTTCTGTATTCGCGTGAAACGTTTGCAAAAATTTTGTTTGTTTCAACAATCTGCTTTTAACGGGCGAATTTTTCGGATAAGAGCTTGGACTTATTTCCACTTTTATATTTTTGTGCGGATCTGAATCTTATTTCCAAGGTGATGGTAAGGGGCCAGTGGTGCATTTAGGCGTAAGCCCGTGAGGCCCAGCATAGGGCGGCATAATTTGAAGAACACCAAAATTTAAAGGAATGTAAGGGCAATTCAAATTGATTTGGATACGGTTTGCTTTAAACGAATGCGAAATTTCTATTAATTCTATTTGTTTTGGTGTGTATGGGTTAACACACGAAAGTTAAATAATCTCCTCCACTGGTAGAAAAAAGGGGAAGCCTTTTGAGACGGGAACAGTGGGCTACCATAGGGAGACTAAAATTACATTTGCTCGAGGGGAACAATTATAATTTGTGGTTTTGAGAGGGGATAAAACAAGTATTTAATTAGTTTCAAATCACTTCCATTAATAGGGCTTATTAATATTTACGTAACTTAAATACGAAATACGAACGTTGTAAGTTTAGCTGATGATTATTCACAAGGGTTTATAAATTCCAAATATGTAGTTTAGATATGTGGATTTCTTCCACGGTAAGAGTGGAGGGTAAAATTATAAGGTTATTTAAAGTTGCTCACTCTGGTGTTTAAATGTAAGTGAGTATTTTTATTAAAAAAAATAACTAAAGAAAGAAGAGTCCGAGAGTTGGCGTGAAGACACTTTAAATAACTTTACGGTATTAGATCGTACATTTCATGGTAGTTAAAATAGGGTATTGTTTAAGTTAATATTACAATAGGCTTGTTAGTGAATAATAATAATAATTTTTAGGATAATTAGTATTAAATAAGATTAGTAGTTTATAAATTCAAATAAGTACATAGTTTTTTTGCAGATTAATTTTAATAAATATATTTAACTGGTGTAGAATGTTTATGTTTCTATTTTTGTACAAACTTAGTTTGTACGCTATTAAATATAAAATAATATTCTTAATATTTTTTCCTTGTGGCACACCTGATTGCTGTTCTCTTAACTATATTGCATGTGAGCAGATACAGGAAGACTTAGAGTAATACATTTGTATTCCTATACTTCTCTCAAACAGATATCAACAGATACTGATGGCCATACAATAATTACTTATTGGAAACATATATGTATGCATATATATTTATCTTAATTAATAAAAATTATTACACAGCGTTTTAAGTACTTAGAAACTATGTGTTTTTATAATCACTTCTATATAACTAAAAAGGGCAGTATATCAAAAAGTGCCTAGGGTAACAGCAGGACTAAATCTGCCACTGCAAGAGGCACCCTATTGTCCATAGATACAAAGTTCCCATTTTCAGATTTTTCTGATTACTTGCTAAGACCTACCTGCATACCAAATTTGAGCTCTCTAGCTATAGTAGAAGTGTTCAATACAAATAAAAGCAACCCTAGTCCCTCTAAGTAGAAAGTTCCCGTATTCCAAATTTTAGCTATCTGCACTCAAATATTTTGTATATAAAATAAACTGAAATTGTAATTTAAAATAAACGAAAATTCATTTAAAACCAGGTCGACTTATTATTCATATAAATTTAACGATAAGTTCATTTAATTTGAATGTTGGAAAATTAATTGACATGAGCCCGTAAAAATAAAAGAATTTTCCTTTTGTTTCTGCTATTCCGTAAAAACGAATGATTTTTGCTTTATTTTTAAATGGGCTAACGTCATGCTGAAGGGATATTATTTCGTATCTTTAATTATTAATTTTATATTTCTACTCACTGTTATTTTAATTTCAGCTGGGAGTCGAACCAAGTTCCTTCAGGTTTGAAATCACCAACCACTTAGTTTGAATATAATTTTATCATGCATCTTTGATCATGATCAAAGTCGAGCATAACGTTCTCGAGTTACGGTGAAATAAACTGATGCACCTAGAGAAAACATTAGTCAGGTCCATTAAAGAAAAATTGTGGGTGATAGGAGAAAACTAACACTACATTCTGTTTCACCGTCTAATAATATGAAATTAAGTTTAAAAGATTTTTTCAAAATTTGTTTTCGTTGGCTTGTATAATTGGCCCAGAAGTCGAAAATAAACACTAGTTATATAACACAACTGATTAAAATGTATTTTTGCCAACCAGACTTTAATTGATTCAATACACCCTTTTTAAAACATTTGTTACAATGTTTTCTTTGTGGCAAAAATGTATGTATTTTCAAATTCTAATACCAAATGAAAATTTTATTTGTATGAAGTGTAAGAACCGCAAAAAAAAACTTAGATATCATAAATTCATAATAATATACGACCTCAATTGTAAATGACCATAAAGCGATAGTAAAACAACCAACCACTTGCACCACCGGACGAAAGTGCAATAAATAAACCCAAACTTCGAATACAAAACAAGTAGAAAATAAATAAATTTTGGGGAAAAGACTATGATTAGGGCCATAACTGCTACGATGACGATATTTGCGACAATCTAACGAATAAATATGATCAAAACACACTCGCACACATGGAGCAAAAATGTTGTTTAAGAATAAACTAAGACGAACTTTGTATGTGTGTTTGCATGTACGAATGAATATGGCTAAGCATGGCGATGACTATGTCCTGTTTATAATACTTACATTCATTAAAGTGTTTGTGAATGTACTTATTGCTTTATGTGCACAAATAATCGTTATATACATAAACTCTTACTAACACTAGAACAGCAATTTAACTATCCCGAATACCATTGGCATAACTACCTTCTCGCCCAAAACTTATTGTACTTAAGTTGCAATGGCCAAAACAAAGCAAAATATATTCAACCGGAAAAAATGGAAATGAAATGAAATTACTTTTACGATTATTTGAGGTTTAGCAAGCTTTTATTGTGGCTGGCCATTGCTGGTTTGTTTCATTATCATCATAAGCCTTTTCAAATATGTACTACATACCAACCAAACATACTCACATCACCATCATAAAAATAATATAATACATATGTACATATATATTCCAGTCTGCCTGTTTGTCTGTATACCTATTAACACGTATTATAACTACTATTCTTCCTTACAAAGTTAAAGGAATTTACTGCTTCTTTAACATTTCACAGAATTAAGCAAAAAAAAAGTATTTAATTAGGAATTTCATATTCGTCCATTAGCCCATTAAAATGAGTAAAACACTAAATAGACTATTTGAAGATGCTTTATATGCTGAGCATGTTGTTGGTTGAAACACTGGACTCACACACGCACTACTAAAAAAATAAATGTGCACATGGACCTTGTCATGTCCTGGATTTTATTGAGGGTGCCATATATATTCACACACCCACCATTAACAATAACTTATTAATAAGAGTTACAAAGTTAAATGCACACAAAACTTTATTTATGAAGTTTTTCTTCATTATAGCAGAGAAATATTATTAAAACTATTTATGCGACCATATTTTCTTAAGGTGGCTTTACAGACAGTCAGAGTCTTGAAAGTAGTCGCAGAAATAGAAAACGATAGTTAAGTAACATACTATAATATAAAAATATATAACATGGTTCTAACGAGTGTTTCTGGCAGAAAGCACCAAAAAAATATATACCTGTATCGGCGTTTTGAAAGGTTACATCTGTGATTAATTTTAGGAACACTTAAAGTTCCCCCTTTTGATCAGGTCACCCAGACCTATCCCTGTTAGCTCCGAAAGTTCGTCTAGAATGCTATTGCCCAGGAATTTGTGTGACGAGAGGTGCAAGGCTGGGCATTCGCAAAGAAAGTGGAAGACTCTTTCTTCTTTGCTTTGATTCAGGCAACCCCGCAGAACATATTTTAGGAAAGATCTATACTGCTAGCATGCCTACCGATTGCCCAATGCCTCGTGACTACTGTGACGAGCCTCGAGATATCTCTACGGTTTCTCTTAGTTAGTTGTGTTGTACGCTTATCGTTGTAACAAGACCACATTTTCCTAGCAACTTTACACGTGCTCAACTTGCGCCATCTATCTTCAGCTTTCTGTTTGTAATATTTGAGAATGCCATTGCTAATAGTGCTAAGCCGCATGGCTACCGATTCAGCAGTAGAAGCGTCCATAACAGATCCAGCCCAGGCCAGGTCATCCTTCTGTTCTTTTCCAGGTAAGTTGCTAAGTGCGGGAACCCATATGAGGGTAACGTCTAATCTGGATAACACATCTTTGCACTGGCCAACTAAAGTAGAAAAAGTTGTGTGCGACCTTAGAGACAGAAGTGTCGCCTGGCTGTCAACGAAGATACCGACTCTTCCTTGGACACCCCTTTCAATCACCACCCTGCTCGTCTCCCTAATAGCTAATATTTAAGTCCGAAATACACTAGCTTCGTCAGGAAGTCGAAAGGAGAGTTTTATTCCAAGGACCTTCGAGAAGACTCCAGACGCCACACCGCAGATCATTCTTGATCCATCAGTATACATCCTGAAGTTGAAGTCTTTTTTTAAATGTTTCCTCCCTTCCACTCCCATCTGAATGGAAGAAGTACTTTGAAAACGTAGATGAGATACCATGTAATCGGTGGGATTCCTCAGTGACGGTGTTAACTGATCTAGGATTCTGGATAGGCCATAATTCTCTTCACCTCTCAGATGCAACTAGTCTTGGAGAACTGCTTGAGGATGCAGCCAATACATGTATGTAAATGTCCAGTAATCCCGATGCATGCAGATCTCTGGAACCTGTATAGTTGTTCTATCACATATTTCTTACTTGTGGTAGACCACCATGCAACCGATCCGTAAGTCAATATGGGATGTACAATTGCTGTGTACTTCCATTTAAGCATATTATGGCTTAGGCCCCGTTTAGAACCAAACATCCTCCGACAGGACTAATAGGCAACTGTGGCCTTTTTGACCCTGTGTTTCCACGATAGTTTAGTGTCCAGGATAACTCCTAGATATTTTGCATTGTCCGATAGGGACAGTTCCAGATTATGCAGCCGAGGGAGTCTAAAGTTCTGAACTTTGGTCTTTGTAGTAAGTAGTAACAGTTCCGTTTTGATAGTGCTCGCTCCTAGACCACAGCCTGTAGCACATTTGCTGAGTGTATCAAAGGCGTTGGATATGATATCGCTTATCACGTCCGTGAACATACCTGATACCATTATTACTACTTCGTCCACATGAGCCACAACTTTTACTCCCGCAGCGTCTAATCTGAGAAGAATTTTGTTAACAACGAGAAGCCAAAGCAGAGATGAGATCGTTCCAGCCTGTGGCGTTCCTCGGCATACCTATTTTGACTTTTCGCTATTGCTTAGTTTTGCAGTGACTTTTCTTGCCTTCAACATGGTGATAATCCAGTTGCTGATGTATTCCTCTACATCGACATCCCGCAGAGACTGTTGGATGACTATTATTGATACATTCTATGTCTATTTTTATTATTATTTTCAACGGATCTCTCTATGAACCTTAACACCTCGTGTAGTGCTGTTTCAGTAGAGCGTCGCTTAAGGTAGTCATGCTGACTATCCGAGAGTATTGATGACCCTACAAGTCGACGTCTAATATGAGAGTCTATTAATCTTTCCAGCGCCTTGACCAAGAAAGATGAAAGGATGATTGTTCTAAAGTTTTTTTCATTCTCGTGACTTCTGAAGGGGAGTTTTTTGTTATTATTTTAAGAAAGAGACAAAAAGACCCAGATAATGAAGAGCTAGAGCGTTTAAGTGTCCCACAAAAATGTTTTTCGTGGTATTTTACATAAAATCTACCATGATGCGTCTCTATAACTATGGGCAAAGTTGGTTGAAATTTAATTCCGCCTAATATGAATTGCCCTCTACCAGAATCAGTCGTTAGAACCATATTATTTTGATTGTGGATTTAATTTTGGTGTACAGTGTAATTTATTTTAATAAAACAGTTAAAGCATTGTTTAATTAATCTATTATTATAAGTAAAATTGACTACAAATTGGAAATCCACATTATGTCATGTATGTTTAAATAGTTCTTGCAAAACAAGTGACTCCAAAATACAGAGACACCATCATATAACAAAATCTATCAGGGAATCAATCCGAAGGCATATTTTTAGCCCCCGTCCAAAAAAGGGGTGTTATAAGTTTGTAGTGTGTGTCTGTGTATCTGTGTGTCTGTACGAGTCCCGGTACAGACCACGAGGCTGTACCGATTTTGATTTAGTTTTTTCTGTTTGAAAGGTGACTTGATCGAAAGTGTTCTTAACTCTGTTTGAAGAAAATCGGTCCACCCATTTAGAAGATATCACATCTTTTCTCGATGTATTTTGTTGAATCTGTGTGTCTTTGACGCCGTGGCTCCCAAACGGGTCAATCGATTCTTATTTTGTAAACTTTGTTTCAAAGGTGACTTGATCCAAAATCTTCCAACTTATGTTTGAAGAAAATTGGTCCAGAAGTTTTGAAGCTACCATCTATTTTCTTCGGGGGTTTTTAAAATTTTTAATTTAATGTTATTAAAATAACAAAAAATTCCAAATCGGTCTAAGAATAGCTGAGTTCTGAGGTAACAAATTTAATAAAACTTAAACGACGGCTGATAAAGATAATTTCGTGGACACTAAGTTCTAGTTTATGTCGTCTTAAAATGGATAGAATCCCTGCGAGATATGTTGTACCAGTTGTCTTGAACGTATTTGTCCAATGACTGGTTAAAATGGGAATGGTACGAAATGTTCCTGTGTGGTGACCGGTGAAAAAAATCATATCACAACATATCAGAAAAATAGAAATCTGCTTGAGCAATGAGGATTTTTTCCAAGCTAAAAATATTTGTTTAAAGTACAGTAATTCAGCTAGTATTGAAGATCCCATCACAGGACAAGTAGCCTTAGTTTGGGTCTAGCACCTTGCACTGAGTGTCTTAATTATGCCATGACAACGCCATGACAACGCCATGACAACGCCATGACAACGCCAATGACAACGCCATGTAAAAGTTATCGATCCCTTTCATATAAAGTTTCGGAAGTTGAACCCGTTGCTAGTCCTTGGGAACCAGTCACGTGACCTGTCTTGTGACTGATTCTTTTCCCTCTAGGGATGTAACTCCCTATAGCAAATACAGATTCATTGCAGCTTTTCTTTTCAATTTAGTGTTCTTATATTTCCATTCATTTCTTTTGACTTTGCATCCCCAAAGTATGCTTCAATTTCATTCTAAGATTGCATTACTTCAAGGACTTTTTGTAATAATGAACGATGTGCTAATATCCAAGGAGGGGCAATATTTGTCGGGGTCATTGTTGTTTAAGTGCAAAAATATGTAACTTTGTATCCTGTCAAACAAATATTTCTTTTATGAATCTCTTGTTTATTTTTATGATACATTGCAAATTATAACCCACAACTACGCTCACATTCATATAAAAATATATAACTGATTGTATCATTAATATCAATACGCAAACACATGTTACACTTGGAAGTTGGGTTTACCGCTTTTCTTATATTTTTTTCATATTCGTTTGAGTTAATAACTATAATAATTTATGTTTTTCCATAAACAAGTAAAAATTAATTAAATGTTTTTCTTTGCAAAGTTGCAAACTAAAAACCTGGGGGAGAACTTTTAATTTGTGGGTGTATTGGAGTCTGTTTAATTTATTACCGTGAATTATGCTGGCAAGGAACTGATAAAAGTAATACATGATTTGTTTATTAATTCAATTTAATAATATTGAGCGTATTTGTGTGTGATAAAGGAATTTCGTTTAATTGATGATTGTTACTTTAATTAGTTTAATTGATTTTATTACAAAGAAATCCATGATATATAATTTTGGTTTTTACTTTGTAAAAATTAGTAAGGTAATACATACTTAATACAGACTTATTATCCATATAAAGATGTACGAATATAATAAATATGTACTCGAAAAACTTATCGCAGATTTGTGCAAGAAACATGTGCATTTGTTTCAAATACCAAATAAAGTTTACTACCAATCGATAACACTGTTTTGCACTAAAATTATTCAGGACTTCTCACGTACCAATTCTGTTTTGTTGGAGCCCATGAAGAAGAAAATACCTTTATGTAATTTTTTTAACTGAATAGTTATATGTCTGAAATGTAGCGGGCTATCGAAATCAGTACTACCGATCCGTTCTGCTAATCTGATTTGTATATTCCAGCCCTCCACTCTTAATAAAAATAATTTGAATTTACATTAATCATTAATTAAAAGTTATATGCATGTGTAACTTATTTGTTGACGGTCTGAAGCTAGCAGACCAATAACTAAGCAAAACAGTTTAAGCATGTATAAAAACCAACAAAAAAATCGCCTAAACTGAAAAAACCGCCAAAACTGAAACAAAATCGCAAAACTTAAAAAAATTGCCTAACTGAAAAAAATCGCCAAAACTGAAAAAAATGCCAAAGCAGAAAATCTTCTAAGCTAAAAAATCGCCAAAACAGAAAAAATCGCCTAAAATGAAAAAAATCGCCAAAACTGAAAAAACGCCTAAGCTGAAAAAACCCCAAAACTGAAAAAATTGCCAAGAACCGAAAAAAATCACCAAAACTGAAAAAAACCAAAAAAAGCTAGATAACAAAGAGTTTAAAAAATTTTATTTTTTCGGTTTTTGGTAATTTTTTCATTTTTTGGGTTTTTTCGTTTTGGTGACTTTTTTCAGTTGTGATCGCCACAACTGAAAAAATCACTTTTTCAGTTTTTGGAGATTTTTTAGCTTTGGCGTTTTTTTCAGTTCTGGCGATTTTTTTCAGTCAGGCAATTTTTTCAGTTTTGGGGATTTTTTCATTTTTGCCGATTTTTTAGCTTTGGCGATTTTTTCAGTTTTTGCGATTTTTTTTCAGTTTTGCCGATTTTTTAAAATTTTTTTTAGATTTTTTTCAGTTATGGTATTTTTTAATTTTTTTCGGTTTTTGGCGATATTTTTAGTTTAAGAGATTTTTTAAGCTTTGTTTTTTTCGTTTTGACAACTTTTTCAGTTTTTGGAGCTTTTTTAAGTGTTTTGGCGATATTTTTAGTTTTGGTGATATTATGGGTTTTATGGATTTTATTTTGTTGTTCTGTCGGCCAGAGTTCTACATATTATGTGAAAATTGCAGGTCCATAGCTCTTACGGTTCCCGAGAAAGCAGCCAGTGGCAGACATACAAGCTGACGGCGTAGCGAAAACAATAGGGTTCCTTAAAACTTTTGGTGTACGAAACCCTAAAAACGTACGTTGCCATAGGACACTGGGTACGAACGAAGATCCTATCGCCTTCAGCCTACCACCTGTCGCCTGGCCCTATTCCTTCAGAAGGCCTACTTAGGCCTGTCGGCTTCGCGCTGTCACCTTCTGCTGGTCACCTTCTGCCGATCGTATACGGCGAATCACATTCGGTCGACCAACATCGGACGGTCATATTCTGTCGGTCATATGTTATGTGAAGTTATTGAAAATCGCACAAACAATCCGTCTTGAGTTCGTATGGAATTTGCTCACCATCGGGAAGCATTTTACGGTCTAATACAAGCAAAATGATTCATTAGGTTATCTCAAAACAAATTCCAAACTTTACAACTATTGGAAAAAAATGGCCTTATATTAGTAACGGGGTGATTTACCGGACACTCAAGGCTAAGACGACACCAATTTATATACAATCTCTCGCCGTGTAGAATAATTGGTTTTATTCGTATCCTTAATCTAATTCAATGGACACTTTGGCTGCACAAAAGGTTCTTTAAGCTGTGTTCTCACTATGTGTATTTGCCATGTGGAATGTCACATTTTCACATGGTTAATTTTTACATATAGTCTGAACCCCTTCCGATAATAGCATGTGTTATTTTTCTGTGTACAGTACGCATGATTTAGAACGAGTTCTATTTTCAAGTGACAAAGCATCTGACATCAGCTGGTTTTTAATAAAGCAACTGTTTGGAGGCCGGAAAATTAAATAAAATAATTGTTAACTGCCATATGCATAAGTAAAACTTGGCAGCAGCTTAGCATAAGTGGCGAAATTGTACTGGGTCTTGAAAAGTTTTTTCATACTATTTGACATTAAAAACTAGTGAATCTTGTGATGGGGACTTATCACTACATTGTACACAGATTTTTTATGCCAAGTTATCCCAGTAGTACTCGTTAAGACCCGGCTCAATGTCGTGGGCTCGATTCCCGCCATAGACCCTGGGTGTTTTTTCACAGACAAGCTGATCGCTTCGCGGGTTGCGTTAGTTTTTTAAAAAAATATATTAAAAAATTTGATATGCTTTCTTCATGCTAAGTTTTCGTTACGCATACGACCTTTAATTAATAAAGTATTAAATAAAATAAATATAAAATTAATTACAATAAGTATAAAAGAAGTATTTGTAATAATAAAAGAATTATAACCACTCATCTGTTTTAATATTGTTCTTCTTTATAGGTTATGTCAAATATACGTAACATACCGACAGGTGAACACAAAAATTATAAACCTTATGTAAACCACATATTTTAAAACGAAAAATTTGTATTTCCACTTTGAGCACTTCGTTACGGAACAGTTTTAAATATGAACTGAAAGTTCTGTAATTTTTTTCTTAACAAATATTAAGACTAGAAGGCTTAAGATGAAACATGATTACATGTGTTCTTTAGAGTTTGGTGGCTGACAATTTTTAATAAATGTTTATATACATATAACAAAATAAATTACTGCCAAGTGCAGAAGCACTCTTTGGTAAAATAACAGTCATTGATATACACGATAAAATCTATGGAATTAATTTCAATTTATTTCTAACAGGTTTTATTACATTCGATGGATGTATTTTATACTGTTTTATGCCGGACATACAAAATTTATATTTTGCAAGGACGACTACTAAACAATTGTAAATGCCAATAGTTCCGTTCGATCTTTTACTCTGTCTGTACATGATTAAGCTTGCTTGTGTATGTGTGGTGTAATAACAATGTGCAGAATGTCATAACCAAGGGCAAAATGCAAACGATTTATTAATTCCCCTCCTAATATTCATCCAAATGACAAAGCATTGGCCTTTTTGCATTATTTTTTCTATTTTATAAATAAACTACAACAAAAGGAATAAAAAATCAGAGTTGCAGTTGCAATTAATCAGGAATGTAAAATAACTTATTCTTTAATGTCTCTCTTTTGAATTATATGTTTTTTAATTTTTTTATTTAAAAATAAATGTTAAATTTCTGCAGAAACTGTTAAATTATAAAAGAACTCACAAGGTTCTATGTAGTCAAATGTTAGAAACATTATACAGTTCTTGTTGATATTCCAAGAATATTTTCCAAAAGTTTAGGACATACAAACGAAACAACAACAAACAACAGTTAGTACAGCCTTATGAATGCATTTATTTAGGAAATTCACAACATCTTTCTAAAATGTGTCTTAATATAACGACGTTTCAATTTTAGTCTTTTTCTATGGGTTGGCAAGTTTGTTGTTTTTGTTTTGTGTGTAAATGAAATTTACTACCAGATGGCAAGTTTAAACGTCCAAGAAGCATGTTTTTTTCAATGCGGCAATATTTTAAATAATGAAATTGTGTATGGTTTAAGTGTATTGGTTTTTCTTTGGCATGTTGATAGGTACCAAGCGCTATCGTGCTTCTGTTGTTGTTTTGTTTGTTGTGTATTTTGAGTTCGTGTTCTATACATGTAAATAGTGAGAAATATTCGGCAAACTTCGCCGTTACTTTTATTACTTTAATATGCTGTGCTTTGTGTTGTTGCTCACAATGAAATTTTAAGGTGTAGCGATATTGCTATTTCCAAATTTTAAGATTCACATTATGAATTCCCTAATTATTTCATTCTTGTTGTAGTTATAGCATCGTTTTTCTGCGATTTGCACCTTTTTTTATTTTTTGAAATCTTCATTGAAATGATACTCAATTACATCCTTTATTTCTAACAAAGATGACGCTATTTCAATCAAATTCTAAAAATCAATGAAGGTAATGTCTGAACTTACATCAGTAAGTGCGACCATTCATGTCTGGGAGTACATAGAGTACTTGTAGCTGTAACAAATATAACAAATACAACTTTAAACGGGTACAAAGCGAACATTAATGTTGGAATAATCATTGCATTTGCATAAAGTTGTGTATAAAACAAAGTATGTATGTAATGAAAAACTTGCAAAGGAGTTGTGTGGTTTAATATCAATCTAATGGTTTCGTAATTATACCCTTGTTAAATGTGTTGCATTAAATCATTCCATCGACATGGATGTCCAATGGCTGGTTGGCATTGATACATGAAATGCAAATGTGTAAAGACGCAGACAACAACATAAAACATTTCAGAATGATAAAAAAAACCAGCTCAGGCGTAAATGGTTTCAACACAAATGGTAACTAATCACTATCAAACCTGTATGAATATGATCGACCATCCTAGTTTTTTGCTTTATCCATATTTGTCTCTGAGCATGTTCATAAATCTGTTAATTTTTTGATATGTCTCTTGTAATTGAAAAAATATTTTAGATATTTATTAAACGAAACTATGCAATTAATTTAAACTTAAATATAATAACGTTGAAATATTAAAAAAAATTATAATTCAGTTAGTTTTTTCTCGGTTTAAAATAAACTTGACATAAATTAAAGCATAGATAATGGGCAAAAAGCTCCCAGCAATTACTAAAAAAAATTAATATTACTACTTAATACTAACAAAGCCGCCCGACACACAGAGGGAAAAACTGCCAATCTAACTACGAAAAAATAAAAAAAAATTATCGAATTTGAACAAATTTAAACGCAGTTTCAAAGCAGGCAAATCAGTTTATTTAAAAATCAAATTTGTTTGTAATTCTTTGATTTTTATATAAAAGTAACTTTTTTTGAAGCACTTCCCCTACAGCTAGAGAGCTGGTAGATCTTGCTAAATTAGTAATAAGTAAAATCTGAAATCGGCAACTTCTCATCTAGGGTTGCCCCCTTTTTGCTATTTAGCTGAAACTTGGTATTTAGCTGAAATTTGGTATACAGGTAGGTCTTGGTAAATAAAATGGGAACTTTTTAGCTAGATTGCTATTGCACGTTTCAACTTGGGAAAAAGCAGTAAATCCGAATAACAAAAAAAATGAAAATATATAAGGCCAAGTTCATATCCAAAGATTTTTGGATAGGTAATATACCATTTCATTCCTTGGCAATCTTTGCAATATTTTTACCTTTCTAATATGGGAAATAGTTTTGGATATCCTTACCGCCCTAATATGGGAAAGAGTTATGGGTAAATATATTGCCAAGTTAGCAGGTTGCCTAGAAATGCGATGGTATTTTATCTATCAATATCTTTATCCGCAATTTGATCTCAGTACTTTTAACGGCCGAAATTTTTGGGTGGAAATTTAGCCTTATATATTTTTGGTCGGACTGCTTTTACCTGCCACATTTATTATATAATTATTTACCTGCTACATTTATTATAACATTATATAAATAATGTACTTTTAATGTCAGATTTTTATAAACTGCCAAGCAGATTCTTCTGTAAAACTTTTATATAAAAGGAGTACTTCCTAAAGTCTTAGTTGACTGAATCAGTGTGTAGGATAGAAATTGCACACTAAATACGTAAAAATTAAGAAATCGGAGCACTCCAATACTCCTATAAGGTGGTGCAAATTATCGCAAATATGCGACCTTAAATATTTGCTCATCTGATATCGGAATTTCTCCCACTAACCCACGAGAAGGGGTGTATATTAGGGTTGTCCTTATTTAAGGTATGTTCCAATTTTTCTTCACGATGAATAGGTTCCTAATTAGGGATGTAACGATACGCCGTTTTGCCGATCCGATACCGATACCGATACTTAAAAATAAATATCGCCGATACCGATTCCGATACCGATACGAATATTGAAATTGACTTAAAGTTTAGATTAACAAAACTCAAGTGCAATTTTTTTATTATACAAAATTACAGTGTAAGAGATTATTAATATTTAAAATTGATTTAACCCAGTATAAAAAATTGCGAGTATTTTTTAAGGACCTACATTTTCTTTGCTTCCAAAAAATCTATATTAAAAATATGCAGATAACACAGTGCAACAGTCCAAAAAACAAACGGACTTGACAGTTTAGATTCGATTGTACTACCACGGGGTAGTAAAACCCTATACTTAGCTTGGCGAATTTGGTGACCAATTTCGTTTTATGCACCTCCAAAGTTTTGGAAAATCAGCGGGCCCTCAAAAAAAGGTGTCATCAACTTTTGGCCAACAGAAAATTCAAACTCGATGATACGGCTTAACTATATATGTCAATAATGTAGCTAAGAGTTCGCTAAACAGATTTTATTACCATTTTATGCCAAAAAAAATTTTTTTGTGCACCTTTTTTGAAAAATTAAGGGAAAAAATTTTTTTTTCACTTTTTCCAGAATAACTTACAGGGACTCGTAATTTTTTATTAACAATATTTGGCAGAGTTATAGCTACGGTAAAGCTGAACAACTTTTGTAAACATGTCAATACAATCTGAATGTATCTGGGCACCCTAAACAGCCCAGAAAAACTAATTTCTACCTTAAAAGTTTTCGTTTTTTACGAGTTAGGCTATATTTTTATTGCATTTTTTTGGTTTCCTTGTTATTGTTCCACTTCTTATGTTGCTGATTTTAGTATTTACTATTTTTTATTGTTTGTTGTTGTTTTGCCAAATAATGGTAATGAAAAATTTGGAGTCCCTACAAGTTATACTGAAAAAAGTGAATAAAATAATTTTTTTTTCAAAAAAAGTACAGGAACATATTATTTTTCTGGGCACAAAATCTTAGTGGAACACAACAAAGAAGTATGCACTTGAATATACTGTTTTCAACAAAAAAAATTTTTTTTTGCATAAAAAATAGTGAAAAACTGAAATTTTAAAGGTAAAAAGTGGTCTGTGTGAGCTATTAGAGTGCCTAGATACGTGCAGATTGTATTGATGTTCACAAAAGTTGTTCAGCTCTACCGTAACTATAAGTTTGCCAAATATTGTTAGTTAAAAATTACAAGTCCCTGTAAATTATTCTGAAAAAAGTGAAAAAACATTTTTTCCTTAATTTTGTGAACAAAAAGTTAACGAAAAAAGTTTTTTGCCATGAAATGTTAAAAAAAATCTGTTAAACAGACTCTTAGCTACATTATTGCCATATACAGTTAAGCGGTATTATAAAGTTTGAATTAGCTGTTGGCCAAATACTGATGACCCCGTTTTTTGAGGCCCCACTGATTTTTAGAAAATTTGGAGGTCCATAAAAAAAATTGGTCACCAAATTCGCCAAACTGAGTAAAGGGTTTTACTACGCCATTGTAGGACAATCGAACCTGTACTGTCCAGTTCTTGTGTTTTTCCAAAAGTCTTTATTTATCGCATAGTGTAATTAGTAGAAAAGCAAGAAAAAAATTTAAATTCCTTTATAATTTTAAAAAATTCTCGCCATACTCGCATTAAAAAAATTGTGAAAATGGGTAATTTTTTATCCTTTTTTCTTGAGGAAAAATCATTATAGAACACCGAAAAAGAAATTTGTCCGAGCATCGCTTCCAATTCGGTGATTGGTAATCGAAAAACAGAACTTCTTGCAATGGCAAGGATATGTAACACTAATTAAAAATGATCCAAATTTGCAATACTTCCGGATCGCGAATTCTACATTTTCATGACTACTTTGGAGTGTCTTTTTTTGCTGGAATAAGATTTAAAAAACAACGAATTGAATTTGAATTCATGGTAAAATTAACAAAAAATAAATAATTTTTTTACAAAATAATAGTATAAAATATTATTAATTTTTAAAATTGATATTGATAAGATTTAAAAAATAAGGAAATGAGTTTAGTTCATGGTAAAATTAACAAAAAATAAATAATTTGTCAGAAAAAAACTCTGAAAAAATGTTTAAAAGTATCGTCGTATCGACAGTAAAATATCGCCGATACCGATGTATCGGAAAATCTGAAATATCGCCGATATATCGGTATCGGTATTCGTTACATCACTATTCCTAATACATTTAAAAAAAAAGCATGCCAAACTTCAGCTCTTAATTTTCATCTTAACCCTGTCCCCACGACAGCCAAAGTTTTACATGAATATAACATGGTAAAAGTTAAGTTATTACTTTGGAACTTTTTATGTCATGAATTAATGAACAGCTGATATGGGTACAGAGAAATTCTGATAGCAAATTTCAAGGTCTAAAAAAAGGTCACACATGATTTTTTGCTAACTTGACTTGTTCAAAAGTTATTCGAAGTCAAAATCAAAATTTAATTTAATTTAATTTGTATTTTATTTGTATTGTTCCACACACAAGACAATAGGTCTTATATTTCAGTGTGGAATTGATTAATAAATGTTACAGAGAGCACACATATATTTAAGACTTAACAATAATAATAATAATAATTAAAAAAGGAGTTAATAATTTAAAATTTAACAATTATTAGAATAATGTATTATATTTTAATGCAGTATTGGAATGTCAAATAAATAATATAAAATAAAGTATGATTTAATAATAACAATAAATAAATATATTAAGCAAAAAATTACCAGACAGAAGTTGTTTCATATTCATATGTATGTGTATATATGTTTAGTACAACGATACGTAAATACGAAAACAAACAAATAAAAGCACAAAGAAAGTACATATACATATGTGTAAGCAAAACTATTCATACGTACAATAAAATGTGTTTAATAACAATTATTCTGAGAACATTTGTATAATTTTAGCTTTAAATTGTCGCGCGTTACTTAAAACTTTAGAGCTATACGTAATAAAGTTCCAAAGATATAAGGCACAAATAAAGCAGTCCCATTGAGACATGAGAGTTGTATATGCCAGAGTTCTTAATCTTCTGCCCCTACAACTATGCGCGAAAGATAGTTTGTGGAATAGGTAATCAGGCTGGTGGGTATAAACAATTTTATGCATAAAGACCAAAACTTTTAGGTTTAGTAAGTTTTCAAAAGTGAGTCCGTACAACAATGAAGAGAACAAGGATACTCTAGAGCGTTGTTTTAGACCATACACATAACGTATGATGTTATTAAAGGTAACGTTTAATTTCCTTTTACTAGAAGCGTCGCACCTAGCGAAAAGCTCACATCCATAGACTAGGATAGGAACTAAATACGTTTTAGCAAGAAGCCCTCTTACTGTAAGAGGTATACAGTATTGATTAGGCCAAATAGTTCTTAACATAGCAAAAGTCCGGCCACAAGCGTAGTTAATGTGATCAGCCCAAGTCAGAGTGCTATTGAAAATTATGCCAAGATTCTTAGCCGATTTCACAACTTCAATGTTTTGGTTGTTAATAAAAATAAAAACATTCAAATTTGACAATCGTTTCTGAATAAAGATGCATTTAGATTTCTTTGGATTGATACTCAGGCCGTTTGCTGATGCCCATGCGTTAATACGATGCAGTTCCTGATTTAAGGAGGAAATACACTGGTCAACCTTCTCATTGTTACAACTAATATAAAGTAGAACATCGTCCGCATACATTCTGATCTTGCATTCCACCAATATGTTTGGGAGATCATTGGAGTACAGTGAAAACAAAAGTGGACCAACTATTGAACCTTGTGGAACTCCTCTTCTTACAGGAAGTACATTTGACTTTTTTGATTGTGTATCTATATACTTTGTGGCTGTCGAAGAAAAATTAAAAAATTTGCTTAGTTTGTAGCAAAGGATATTGTGATCAACAGTATCAAAGGCCTTCGAATGGTCTAAAAGTATAAGAAAAGCAATTTTACCATTGTCGACTTCCCTTCGAATTTCCTCAGTAACATCAACTAACGCCGATGTACAACTATGTTCCTTTCTAAAACCTGATTGCTTATCGGTGAGAATCCTATTAAAGTCTAGAAAACTTCAGATTGGATTGTGCATAATTCTTTCGAAGGCTTTAGATAAGAAAGGTAATATAGCAATAGGCCTGTATTCAGAACCTGTTTTCGGAATGGGAACAATCTGTGCAATTTTCCATTTAGAGGGAAATTGGCTTGTTGTTAATATATTATTGAATATAAAGGTAATAAATGGAAGCAGTGGAAGTAAGAGAATCTTCAGAAACCTTGGATGAATTCTATCCGCCCCTACTGAGTTGGATTTAATGGACAATAAACTTATAAAAACGTCGCGTTGATCTACAGCCATGAAGGAAAATGCGGAGTTTATTCGGGTGCCAGAAACATTAGCATATTAACTCTCATCAGCTTCTACCATCGGAATATTTAAAAAATGTTCGTTAATAATGTCAGCATCCAAGGTGCAAGGTTCTGGGTTAGCAGTTTTTCCGATACCAATTTCACGAATCGCTTGCCATGTTTTTTTTTTTAACTGAGCGCGGTGGAAAATTTATTGGCAAAAAACTGAGATTTAGCTTTCTTTCTCAATCTATTAACATTTCTTTTGGCAATTTCATGGTTTCCAATTTATATGTATATAATAAAGGTACCGACATATTAGAGTGCTCGTTAAAAATTAAAAATTCAATTTTTTCTAGTCTCCCCAAATCGATGGGTGTTTATAAAACAACACCCTAAAAAAAATTAGAGGTCAATCAGTTAAGATTAAGCCGTGTCGCATGCCCACTAAGGTTTGAGCAAACGCTCTTTTTCTGTCTTTCTCATAACTTAATAAACATAGTACATATTTACAAAAAAAATTATTCTAAAAAATTTACTGTGAAATTTTCAGCAGCTTTTGCCTTACCGGCTCTTATATAAATCACATATCAAAAAATTCCATAACAAATAAAATTTAAAAATTAATACACTAATTCACAGCTTTCGCTAAACATTTTCGTTCCCTAGAATTGGAAACTATTTCTTTAGCTATACCATTATCTCAAAAATTAAAGCAGTTGTACGACATGTGTTAGCGAAATTCGAGAAACTCTACAACAAAATTATATTTAAGCCGAGCAAGCATTGTTCCTAAATCTGTCCATTATTTTCAGAGATATCGTAAAAGTTTCAGTATAAAAATTATATAAAAAACCTTAAAAGTTCTTATACTAATTTGTGAATAAAATTAAAAATTGTCCACCAATTTTAATCAGAAAGGGCTCATTTTCCTTGCTACATAATTGAATTTTTATTTTTTTATGAATTCTTAAAAACAAAAATTTATAATATTACGATATCTCTGAAACTAATAGGAAGATTTAAAAACGATATATGCACGGCTTTAAAATAATTTCGTTGTCCAATTCTGGATTTTCTTTTTCATGGAATAGGGCAAGCCATTCTCGAGTTATGCTTATATATGTCGTGCAAGTGATTTCAATTTTGACATAACTGTATATCTCGAAAACTGGAGCTAAAAAGTTTACTGAAATTTTTAAAATTATAACATTTTTTAATTTTAATAGTTATGTTAATTTGTTTGATATTGCTGTGTATTTTGTTAGCTGTTGGCTGAGTAGTTGCGCGTTTGACTACAAACCCTGCAGTCTTGAGTTCAAGACTAGTTTCAGGCAAGCCAACAACATCATGCATTTTTCTCATATGCATTGGTGAGTTATTGTGTTGGTTGTTGTTGACTGTTAAAGTGATGAAGGCATAGCACTGATCACTTTGGCAGTATCGGCAGCGATTAATACTAACATATCCTAATGCACTTTACAGCACCCTCCTTCGTCGGTATTGTAGCAGAACCGTCGGCGAAGTAAAAAAACTAATAAAATGGCTACACAGCTTAAACAACTCAATGCCTCTACTTGACATCAGAGGGGCGTGCAACACTGATCTACAAAAAAAACGCGCAATAGCAGAGTTGTAAATTAATTAAGCTTTCTATCTCTCCCCCACTTCACCACCTGTTCACTCTACACTATCCCTTTCCCAAAGAAGGTAACACATTAATTAATTAACTGGTAGGCATTAATTGCCTGATTGTGTTACTTCTCTTAAAATAAAAAAAAATATGTGATTTAGATAAAATTGGTAAGGCACAGGCTATTGAAAACTTCATAGAAGAACTTTTTAGAAAGTTTTTTGTAAATACTATAGGTATTGAGGTATGAGACATAAAAGATAGAAAAATAGCATTTGCTCCAACTTTAGTGGGCGTGCGACATGTCTTAATCTTAACTGATTGACCAGATTTTTTTTTTTGTAGTTTGTCAGAAATGTCCATCGATTTCCGCTAGGAGGCTTGAAGAAATCCAACTTTTAATTTTTAATGACCACTCTAACAACGGAGAGTACTCATGCCATATTCACTTTTCCTTTATTTTCTATCGTTTGGATTTTATATAATTTTATAAATTATGACATTATTACATGAAATGTGTCCTTAATTTCGGGGACTTCTTATATATTATGCTGTACGTGAAGTAATTTCAATACATATTAAAATCTGCAACAATGCAAAATTCATTGCTGTTCATTGCATGTCATAACATGAATGATACAATTTTAATGAAAACGACACTAAAGACAATGTTTTTGTAAGAATATTTGAAAAGATTTCATATTTTTACTACCAAGATAAAGTCTTGAACTTATTTTTTCGAAATCAAAAACTTTCCATATAAACACAATATAATACTTGTATACACGTATTTTATATTTTATTACTGGCCATTTCCTTTTCCTGCTTTGTTTAAACTTTTGCACAACTCAACTTTTTTATACTGGTAAAACATATTCGACTACAGTATTTTTAAATACCCATACATTTAAAATCCGAATCTATACCATTGTTAATGCAATCCCTACCAAAAATTTCAACCCATACTTGGGCACATGAAAATTTAAACAAATAGAAATGAAAACAAAACAAACAGACGAAGTCACAAACTTGCATTCAAACGTACAAATCATCAGATAAAATAAAATTTATATTCGTATTTCCTCTGCACGTCCTTATCAGTGGACCATTACCATTGCAACCGGATGCAGCTGCAAACCCAACAAAAACAAAAAGAAAAAACAAAAAGTTTCTACAACTTTGTTATGACCTGCGTAAATATCCAGAACATTGGCTTTTTTCATGTCCTTTTGGTATTTTATTTATTTATTTGCTTAAATGTATTGGTGTGTGAGGGAGTGTGGGTGTCTGCTTTACATGTGTGAATGGCTTGTGTGTTTTGATTGGAAATTCAGGAATGAGATGCAATTTTTATTATTAAATGACAGTAAAGTTTTTATTTGCATTGAATATTTTATTAAAAATATAAATAAATACTGCTAAACAAACAAATAAAAAATATCACGAATACAAATTTCAGTTTGTGTAGGATTTGTATTTGTATCCATGAGTGTGCACTATTTACTCCTTTTTTTATGAAAGCAATTACTAATATTAAATTCATGGTTGGATGTGCATTTGATTAGATTTTGTTATTCATTTTTATGAAAATTAAAAAATTGAAATATTTTAACACAGAACGCTAGTTTAGGTTAAACGATTAAATGATTGATAAGTTTATTTTTTATACAAAAAAAAGTTCGTAGCATTTTCATCCAGAAAGAATTGAATATGAGGAAATATTTTAAGTATAAATTAAATAATTAACGTTAATTAATTTCACAATCTAAGCTGCAGAACAAAACAACGCTGTTTTCGGAAGCCGCAACAGTCGTCACTCAGGTGGCTCGGTTATACGTGAACTTAAATCTTATTTAAACAATAACGTCCATATTTATAAAAAATCTTATTTTAGGTTTAAGATTCACAATTTGTATTGAACACTTTCAGGCTAAAAACTGCTTAATATAATATTGTATTCATAAACACTACTATATACAGCCATGTCACAGAATACCATTCCGATCGGAAGTGGGCTCAATTCCGAAAGTTGCTTCCTCAGAAAACTAAAAGTTTTTCGTAATCAAACCACTTTTAAATTTCAAAGTGAAATTGAAACACTTTTCTACTGACTTCATTTGCAGTAAATACTAAAATATTAAAATACTAAAATAATAGGAGCGTTAAATAAATATTTGCCAATGAGCTTTCCATGTTAATAAAAAGCTCAATATGAGATTGCCATCTAAAAACAAGAGTAAAGAAATGCCTCAAGGTATATAAACTTTACCATTGTAAAAACGATATAAAAGATAAACGTAATCTAAAGCACCAAAAATGTACTTTTTCCGAATGACAACTACGGAATCAAAACCAATCCGAACGTAATCTGTGACACGGCTGATTGTGTGTTTTAAGGAATTTTAGGTTTCGATACTGGCAACACCACCATGTTTTGCTGTTAGTGTTGCATGAAAAATAACATGATTTCACCCGGATATTGAAGTAAATGAATAGCATTTTATTGTTTTCGTGTAAGATAACATTTTATGAACTCTCCTTTTAATATATTTTTCAACTTATTTAATACAAGTCTTCTATGAAGTAAAAAGAAAAACGTGAAATGATTACAAAAGAATTCACAGGACTCTTTTTATCAAGTAAGAAAAAGGCAGTCGAATAAAGAGCCTATTTTCATTTGTATTGATTGTTTGTACATCACTAACATTTCTTTTTGCTTTTATTTGTTTTGATAGTTTTTTTTTTGCTAATTTTGTTACGATTTTTGTTTAACTTATATAAATAGTTTAGTGGCATTGACCATTTAATTTAAAAAAAAAACATACTTACCCAGCAAAAACCTTTGTCATTTTTGTAATCGGTAGTACTTTATTAATGGGTTACAAAGTACTTATTCATCTTATTACTATGCTTCAAATTATAACTGCTACTTATTTTTTAATGAAATTATTAGGTATTTTTCTCATTATCTGAAAGTAGTTACAATTTGTTGATTTGTTTTAATAGCACAGAAAAAAAATATTGTTAATAGAATTAAATTTTTTATTATATCAATTATATAATTAATTGATTTTGAACCTACAACGATTTTTGTAAATACAATTACGAAATTGTAAGTTAAAGGAAAGGAATCAGAAAAAATGTTTTAACAATTTTTTGTTTTATTTCAGATTTATTTCAATTACGATTATTGTTATATCAACAATGTGAATTGTTAATTTTCCGAAAAATTTTGAACTATCATAATTGTTGTATTAACAGTATTTTTTATTCAATCACAATCCTCGAAGCGACTTTTTGCTTGTCTGCGAAAAATACTAAATGTCTTTAGGCGGAATCGAACCGGCGACCTCTGGACTAATAGACTAACGATCTTACCTCTCAGCTACAGAGCAATTCG
Organism: Panzeria rudis; assembly: GCA_956483635.1. Lineage (NCBI taxonomy): Eukaryota > Metazoa > Arthropoda > Insecta > Diptera > Tachinidae > Panzeria > Panzeria rudis. The sequence goes on along the minus strand of OY101450.1, from coordinate 98,772,240 downwards.
TTATTAAATACGCAAATATTGACTACACACAAAACGTGATTGGCTTTGTTTCATCTACGTGTGTGGATTCATTTGTTATATCAACAATGGTGGTTATTAATTTTTTTCACAATACATAACAAAAAATTTGGTTAGTTCCGTTTGTTGAAAACATTTTCTTGATTTACTTTGTTTCATTTACGTGTGTGCATTCATTTGTTATATTAACAATGATGATTGCTCATTTTTTTCACAACACATAATTCATAATACATAGTTCATTTTGTTGAAAAAATTTCCGTGTTTGTCGTATCAACAACTCAATTTGTTATATTAACAAATTATATGTATGAATTTAAATTACATATTAACAATTGAAATTGTTAGTTGCAGTTTGATGATATTGTTTTCTGTGAAAATTAGTAGACAACCACTATTTAAGTCAACATGTGTTTGTATATAAAAACTAATTTTTGTCGCTTAATCTTATAAGTCAATAATAGCTGAGTCGGTAAAGTTCTTGTCTTCATATCTAAACGAGCACAAGTTCGTAAACCAACTGGGTCAAAAAACCAAATTAAAAAAATAAATTAAAATTGAAAAAATATAAATAAAACATAATAGCTGTGTTCGATTACCTACTACAAGTTACTATATTTACCACAATGTACTACTTTTACTCCAAAAGCGTTCGAGTACACATAAAAACAGTAAAAGGAGTAACGACTTTTGCAAGGTAGATTTATTTACCAGGTAGTTGCAGTTCCTTGAAAATGTCAAATTATTAAAACACATACACAACATAGCTTGTGTATTTTGATACAAAATTGACATCCACAAATAATAAAAAAAGTCAACAGCTGTGGAATCAAGAGTACCTGGTAAGTAAATCTACCTTGTGAAAAATGTGTGAAAATACAAAAAATATTTAAATTAAAATACAAAAACGTTTCAAATTATAGATACAAAACAAATAATTTTTTCTTTTTGAAAAAAATGTGTTTGTTCACTATGTATGTGCCCAAAATAATTGATACATTTTATATATTGTAGTTCCTTGAAATACGTTAAATAGAGACCGAAGCAATACATTTTTAAGTTTTTTTATGCTTTCTCGGTAATCTATGATTTCTGAATTCTTGATCTAAAGCCCTTACGAGCTCTTTTGCTTCATTATCTTGCTTAAAGTCCTATTAGGACCATGAAATGGACGTGAGACGTGCTCGTGCTCTTAACATGGTTTGGAGATGTTTTAACGTCTACTTTGGTGCTAAATGCTGGAAAAGTGAACGAAACGGCTAGTAAAAGTAGTTTAAAACAGGGGTGACTACAAAGGGTTTCAAATATAAATCCAATAATTTTCAGCATGTTATTTAAAAAATAAACAACGAAATAAAAAATCAGAGTCTTATGAAGCAGTACTGTTTGATTCAGAATTCTAGTTTATAGAATTTTGAAATAAAAAGAATTTCCATTGTTATACAATAAAATATATGACTTGTAACTATTATCTTGAGCAGTATTTCTATGAACAATTTTACTGCATTTACATATTTTCTATTTTTTAATATATTAATATTTTCTTTCTCATGAGTACATCATTTTAAAAGTATCTCTCTTACTACATTTACTACAAAAATGTAAACAAACAAAGCTAATGTGTATACAAATATACTTTATTTTTTAATTTGTTTCTTTGAATACTTCTTTTTTAGCTTCAAGTAAGCCAAATAATAACTAGTTAATTGCTGTGACAATGAAAATATATATGTAAGGGGTACCTCTTATTTTTCGGACTTCTTAAACAAAAATATGTAGTTATCGAGTCAAATTGTAAGTAGTTACGACTTAAATCCTCATATACTCTTTTGCCTACCAGTAAGCAAAGTTTTGGCAGGGTAAGCGCTTATAGCCAAGCCTTCAAGCTTTAATTTAAACTATATCATGTATTCGTGTGTGGTAAATTTTGCAAAATTATTTGAAGTTAAAATTAATATTTCGATGATATGAATTTATTGATATATGATTTCAATTTATTTATATTAGGTACATACCATCTATAAACCTATTTTAAAATTTTCATGTAATATGCGTTTTTTAATGCAATTTTATGAAATTTTGCTTAAAAGTAGTTTATTACACTGTTTTAATTTTTTATGAATACAGCCGTGATTGCTTAAATAAGATTTCAGTTCACATGGATGTACATATTTAAATTAGGAAAACTATATATTGTATTAGCTGTTACCAGCGAATTCGTTGGAAAGTAACTAACATCAAATATATAGACTTTAACTATTACAACTCACGAGATATAAGAGAACTAAACATTTTTTTTTTGTATACGGGTACCCTTTTCCCTCCTCCTATCACGGCAATTTTCTGCTTGTTTACAAAGTAGCATACGCCAAACTTGTGGACTTTCGCTGTTCTAGATCTCCAAAAATACATAATTTCATATTAAAATCGTCGAAAACAAGGTAAATTTAATATACCTATTTTTAATTCAACCTGATTTTACAATAACCAACAAAGAACATTTTGCCTTTTGAAATAACTATATTTCATGTTGATTTAATATTCCAGTACATTAAATTAAAATAAACTTGATACTGAAATAATACTTAAATTAAATTTTTTTTTCATGTTGAAACAACCTGAATTTTATACTGAAATAACATGAATCAAAGTTATTTCCAGTTGAAACAACGTGAAATTGATATTGGAACAATACGAAGAATCGTGTTGAATTAAAGTTATTTAAAGTTGAAAAACATGATAGCTATTGTGCTATTTATTTTCCTTACGTGAGGTACAATATTAGCATATCAAAAAAAATTGTGTTGTAGTTGGCGATAACCACTGCAACCACAATAGCTTCGAAATTTACTTAAGATATGCACGAAATAAATACCATCATAAGTAACATGAATTTAATTTTAATTCAACATGATTTACTTGATTATTTGACAGAAAATTTATTTAAAACTATAGCTTTAGTCATGTTGATTTAAAATGAAATGTTATGTTTATACCAGTGCTGGTTTAACAGTAAAACATATTAAATCAAATAGAGTTAAGGTTAGATTAATAATTTTTCGTTTAAAATTAATAAGAAACAATGGTAATTTTAAATCAGCAGCAGAAAAGTTTTGTTGGTAACGCGATGCTTCTCAGCTATTTGTCGTCTATTTACATTTACACAACATGAACATTAAAATACACAACAACAACAAGTCACATAACTAAGCACAATAGTCCATTGCGCTATAGGAAATTTTAACCTTTTTGTGGACAAAATTAATTACAGGCAAACGGCAAGACCGATTTAAATAATATTTTGGCTATAACCTTTGGAAACATCCCTCTTAAGGCCCTTAAACTATTTTTATCGCTTACTACCACGTAGATAAATTGTTTTTCACTCACGCTCACGCCTTCTCCCGCATGATAATTTTTAAGCACTCCTTTTTTTAGATCCTTTTAATTTCTTTAAGCTGACATGAAAGACATTTTGGTTTTAAGCCGGATTTTATAGAAAACTATTACATTTTTGATTTCTTCCCCATACAGAAAATATTTCCGATTTTAGTAAATTAAGTTACCTATGGAAATGCATTTTTAAACAAATTTACAAATATTTACATTTGAAATATTGCTAATTCGGAAGATAATTGATATAGAACTGTGATGGTATTATATCAATCATTTGCAATCATTTTTTCGGAGGTCTAAATGAAAAAGGACTTTATAGTTATATTAGTGTAACTTAAAGTAACTTTAGATATTTCGATATAATAGACCTAATACACGAATTCAGCAAAATTCTATTATACAAAAGAAAATACTCACTTTTCACATTATGTTCGATGTATTAAACTTTAGAATTTATAAATTCTTATTGCTGAAACCTTCATCTCAAATTAAAATTTATTCACTGCATACACTCAAAATAAAATGATAGGTAAATCTAACCAATATAAATAGTTAACCTAATGTTAATGTAAATTGTTGTTGCAATTTTCATGAAATTTCAATTTGCATTGGTTAAAATAACTTTTTAAAGTTTTAAATCATTGCGTGTATGTAATTACTTTGTGCTATCGGTATTCAACAAAACGAATTAGCTGAGATGGTAAAGGCGTCCGGTTCATAAGCATGAGAATCTAAGTTCAAGACCGAAATATTACATTTTACTGAATTGTAAAATATAAATTTGGGAAGAACGACGTTTAAAAATAAAATTATTTTTGATGGTTAAAATTATTAATTTAGTTTTTAGCAATTTTTGTGGTTAAAATTACCAAATTTAATGGTTAAAGTTACCAATTTAAAATAATAACAGCGAAATTAGTTATTTCACAAAAATTACTGTATTTAAGTCAAATAAGTCACCACATGTCTATGTAAACTTTGTGCTATCCTTACATAACAAGATGACTTAGCTGATATGGCAAAGGCGTTCGGTTTATAAACATGAGAACATAAGTTCAAGCCCAAAAAATTGCAAACAAACAAAAAAAAATTTTTTTAAACAAACGCACTCACTGCTTAAGCCCTGGCAGGCATCGAACTTCCGGTTAGAATTTTTACACACTATCAACTAAACTACAATTTCATTGGCTGATTTTTAGATTTACCAATATTTTATTTTGAGTGTACAGTCCCTACTTATCAACTAATTTAGAAACTGCATGGAAAACATATTATAACGTAACGGTGAAGCAACGTGGCGGAAAAATGTAAGTACACACGTTTAATTTGTTTTGTCTTAGACATACAAATGCAAAAATAATTGCAAATTTTCAATATTAATTATTTCAGTTTCGGCCAGAAAAATTTGAAAATTTCCTATAATGTATTGTAGCAATGAACAAAGCCAATAAAGTGAGGTCCAAAGGTCCAAGGAGAAAAGAATTCTGAAGAGATTAGCGGGAGCTATCGAAACATGTCAATTCAACCCTTCGTGCAGTCAAATTTTTCTTTATCTACATGCTTCATATTTATCTCCAAATAAAAATATAATATAATTGAAAAATTTAATTAAAACCGAACTTAAGCCAAAATAATTAAATTTCTTTGGATATAAGCCCATACAGTTCGACTAAAACTCTTCACTTAATTTTCACATATTTTTACATAAAATCAATCTAAAAACTATTCTCATAAAACCAAGCGGTTTAACTGTTGTCACAAAACACATCATTTTGTCCTATGTGCATTATTAAGCGTTGTGGGGAAGAGAATATAGGGATAATTCGACTTATAAAGTGTGGGGAACATGTCTGAGCAGTGATACCAACCATAATCTTAAAATTAAAACAATTTAAGCAAACATCTATTTTGTGATCTACTAAAAACTCTTGCTGGGAAGATAAGGTGACTTTTCATCAGGGTCCTACATATGGAGAAAGTCACTAGAACATATATATTCGTATATACTCAATTATATAAATAAAAGTAAATAAATAAATAATCATGCTTATATCCAATTAAGTACTTATGCAAATGTACGATATACAATTTACATACTAAATATATACATAATTCGCATATTTTGCACCATCATTCATCATCAATATGGGAGTAATAGTCCACAGCATGAGGAGGAGAGTGATAAAAGAAAATAAGGATTTTTTTTGTTCGTGTTCCTACTATGAAAGTAAAAACACCTGCTTTTAATTAAGTTCTCTCGATATCAAAACCTAAACTTAACAAAACAACAATAACAAAACCAACAAAAAACTTTTTACAAACTTCTATATTACAATTTGAAATAGAAGAACAAAAAACAGCAAGTAAAACGTATTACGAATGATAAAGGTAAAATCATCAATGGCGGTTTAGTTTCCGGCGGAAAGGAAGTAGCTACTTCTATGCATATTGTCTATATAGTTATCACTTTATCTATGTAAGTGTGTTTGTATTTATGTCTAATATATTATCAACTCGTGTCCTTAACACAATCTAAATAATTAAAATATGCAAATACGGTATAATCCTCTCATACACATACACACACATTTATGTATGAGATTGTCTTACACATACACTCAGGCATAAAAACCAAGTCTAGTCAGACATTGCTACTTTCGAGTACGAGCTTTAGTTGACTGTTCTTCCTACGAGCACCTTCATCAATGGTCCAAATATTGAGGTAGAATAACAACTGATGCGATTTGTATAAATTATTCATAACAGTATAATATACTTATTCGTTTAAGTTTGAAAATTATTACAAAAGCATTGGGTGGCTTAATTGAGCTACTGTTGTTATGCCGGTAACTGCTCATTTATTTTTTCTTTTCTACAACGCCCTACTTCAAGTTATACTGAAACTTGCATATAAATGTCTCGGTATCGTATAAGAAATAATAGTAATATATTTCAAAAAGGTATTAAGTAACATTATGCAACAATTTTATCGTAACTATTACAAAATCCACTAAAAAACTTTAATCTAAATTACCTTTTAGTCGTTTTAATATTATTTTTTTATCTACTGCCCGGCTTAGCAATTATTCAGATCACAATTATAAAATATGTACTTTTCATGAAAAATTTAAAAATTTTATTTTTGAAAAATTTATAAAAAATCGAAACTGGCAAAACCTTAACAATTTTGCTATTGAATTAAAAAGCCACATATACCACAAATGAAATATTTCATGAAAATCGAAGGATATATATTGATTTTATTCCTAAAAAAAATTGAAGTTACCTAATTTGCTAAAAAAAAAAATGGCAAAAATTTACACTATACAACAAAATCCACTTTTTTTAAATAACAAAGTATATGGGTCATTCTCATTTCAAATGCTTTTTTCGTGTCCGTTGAAATTATAGTAAAATATTTCATAAAATAAACGCAAAAATTTTTAAATGAAAACTGCTTTAGTATGATTTAATAGATAATAAATAAATGTCCATTATGTGTTAAAAACGAAACACAAAAATACTGTTTTTCCTCTCTTCATACAAAAAAAAGGTGTGCCCGTAATGCATGCTGTTGACTTTCCATATTAAGAAACTATGAATTTTTTTTAAAAAGTGACTAAACTTATTATATATGCATTTGCTTCTTTTATTTCACACATCAGATTTTTTAAAAATATTAGAAATTATATATTTTTGTTAAGAATTTCTGTTGTCCTGAGTATTGTGTATTGAGCGTTACGCTTTTTAGTACGCTTCATTAATCAGCTTAATTATTAAACTTGCAGTAACAATATACACTAAAATAACAGCGTAAGTTTGTACTTTTATATATTTAATAGTTTTGCCAACTTTGTTAAATTGTATTATATGACAAAACATATCATCAATCAATCATCGTTTGTATCCAAAACAATTTATTGAGTGTTATCCATATATTTTTAATTTAATTGAAATTTTTAGTGACCGTCCACGGAGTTTATATTAAAATACATTAAAGACTATAATCTGATTGCTTTTTAAATTCAAAATATACAGCCATGTCACAGAATACCATTACGATCGGAAGTGCTTTCAATTCCGTAAGTTGCTTCTTCAAAAAACAAAAACTAAAATTTTCTTCGTAATCGAACCAATTTTAAATTTCAAAGCGGACTTGACAAACACTTTTCTGCTAACTTCATTTGCACTAAATACTTAAAAACGTGCATACTTTTAGGAGCCTCAAAAAAAACTTTTGGTGATATACTTTCCATGTGAGATTTGTTTCTAAAAACAAACTCCTCGTAGTCAAAACAAAGTATACTTTAGGAGTTTAAAACCAGTATTATGTTTGGCAGTACTGGTTCTAAATGCTTAAAGAGTACTCTGCTTAAGACTATGAATTTTATTTATTTATTTTCGATGTCCCATACACAAGACTTTAAGTCTCATATTACAGTTTGGAACTCAGTACAAGTACATACAAAAATACATTTTAATATACAATAAAATATAAATGACTGCAATATCATGAAAATCGTCCATACATTTTGTTGTATTAAAACTGCAACATTTTTAAATTTAAAGTTTTGAAATCAAAATGTATGAAAAACCTCCATGACACCACAAAACGATCAATATGACATTCAGTTTGAAATGGCTCAATAGATAAGTAGCAAAATAATAAAAACATAAATATCAAAATAAAATTAGTTGAATAAAATTAACTTGAAAATTGACAGATAATATTTTTCTTGAATTTTTGTGCGTTAGTAATGACTTGAGAGCTGTCTGGAATATCGTTCCAGGACTAGAGCGCCTTGCTAGGCTAGTTGGTAGTATGCTAGCCTTTCAGTGAGAAGGCTATTAGTGCGATTCCCACCATAGACTCTAGCCTGTTTCACTACAGCGAGTGAATGTCTTTGTTACTATTCTCGTTTAAATTAAGCTATGATATAATTTGTAATTGTATTTGTAACATTTAGTAAAATAGAAAAAAATATTGATCGAAAATCTTTACTGCATATAAAATAACGGCTCAACCTAAATCAGTGCGTTGAGCGTTGCTTTAGGACCAGTATACGTATTTACAATACACACCAAGCCATACATTTGTTTGAATTTACTGCAAATATACACCCTGCGGCCAATGTTACGCTCAACGTTCTGATTTAAGTTGAGATGTACAAAAGTTAGCATTTGTGGCGACAGCTTCAAGTTTTATCTCAAATCGATTACTGAATAGTTCATACAAAGTCGACTATGACCTTCTTTGGTAATATCCTTTACATGTTTACTAAAAATTGAGCTAAAATGCATTAAATAAAATAAATGACTTTCGTTATAAATCACAAACGATATCCACCGCCCATTAGGCTCAAAAATTTTTTTTGAAATGGTGCACTAACCCACAGCCCTTTGTCGCATAGTAGTTGCAGATACTAATTTCAATTCTTGTTATTTATATGTGTTACTGTTAGAAAAGTATACGCAAATGTTTTCCTCGTCTCAAATGGAGTGAAGTACTGCCATTCTCAAATAAGTCAGTGAACATAGAAATTCGTTTTGCTCCAGTATACTTAGACTCGTTTACCAATGATGGCAATTGAGAACTTAATTATCCACATCCAACCAACAAGGACTATTGTTTTCTGTTTGAGAATATTCGTATCATGGTATTTAGAAAAAAGGATTAAAAATTCATTGTCGTCAAGGAGAGTGCTTACTTTTTTCTATTGTTATCAAAATAAATATTATAAAAGAATAATATAAAAAACAAGGATAATTAAAAAATAATATTATTTTACTAAGTATTTGTGTCTGTTTTAAACAATTTCAATTTTATTACATCTCTTTATTACAAAGAGTACGAGATGAATGGTAAAATAAATATTTATTTTAGACTTGAATATGTGTGTATATGTGTGCATCTTATGTATTTTTTAATCCTTGCCAATTTTAAACTGGTAGTTAGGTCTGTCAGTGGTTTTGTCAGGGTATTTGTTATCAAACTTGGGAATTTTTTAGCCTTATCAGAGCAACAATTTTTTCATCCTTTCAACATTTATTTAAAATTGAGCGGTGAAAAAAAATGTATATAAATAATATAAGTCCTGAGTGCAGTATTCAATATGTAAAGTAATTTGTTGATACTTGGGGATTTTTCCTAATTTATTTGGGGACAACAAAAATAGTACCCGGCAGCCTTGCTTGGAACGGTAAACCCAGGAAGCTCTCCTAGACAAGAATTCTTGTGAATGTATGTCTGCCATATATATTTGCTTTATGTTACTTTCCTAAAACAAATAAGATTTTCTGTTGGAAAGCACAAGTCGTATATTTGTTTTCTTTTTTTCTTATGATTCCCTCATATTTCTTAAAAAGATATTGCAGTTAACAGCAAGCGAACCTTAAAGTAAACTAAATCAATAAGTTATTGGTCTGTATTTTATTATTATATAATATTTTATTTGTTATAGAAACTACCACTTGGCCACGTCTTTAAGACATCATTAATGACAGGTGCACAACAATGTTAAATCCTCGACGACAAATGTTGGACAGACGGAACAAATCAATGATGAACAAAGTGTTCGAACAAGTGTCGTGAAAATTGTGTACGATTCAATGATCAACAATGTCGCTCAGATTGCCGTTCGCATAATACAAGGTGATTGGATAGGCGACATTGTCGCCTATTTTGTCTTCAATGACTACATAAGTAACAATGTCGTTTGTCTTCTCGTCAATGATTAAATAAGCAACACTGCTTACATAGCCTAAAATGTCATTTACCTTGTCATCAACGATATCATGGCGAAAATGTCATCTACTTAAATATTTAACAATTTTACTTTTTTTCTCGTTTCATTTATATTATTAACTGACTTCGCTGGGATTCGAACTGAGGCTGCATGTTTATAAGTTTTCGCGCTTACCACCTAAGACAACGGCAGTAAGAGGCCAATATGTTCGTTTGCTTCATTGAAGACAAACTGTAAGACATTGTCGCTCATATTGTCCTCAACAAAGTTTAGTTGAGGACAGCACTTAAGACATTGTCGCTCATCGTGCTTTTCACAATATTAATGGACAACAAATTTAAGACATTGTCGCTCATATTATCCTCAACAAACTTGGATTGAAGACAGCAATATTAATGGAGAAAAAATTTAAAACATTGTCGCTCATATTGTATTCAATAAAGTTGGTTTAACGCCAAAAAAATTAAGACATTGTCGCTCATCATATCCTACAAAATGTTAATGGAGACAAAATGTAATACATTGTCGCTCATATTGTCCTCAAAAGTGTTTCCTAGAGGACAACTTGCAGGAATTTTTCGTTCAGATTGTCGAACGACGATTTTCTTCCAATTGTCGACTAGAAATCCAATGGACAGAGTACAATGCGTACAATAATCGTATATGACAATGTCGTGCAAAGAAGGCTGGCCAACTGGGCTTGTACACTGGAATATACTTGTGTGAGTTGTATTCGTATGCTACTTGTCTTGGTTACTAAATCCGAAAGAAAAAGTTTTGTTGACCGTTACACTTTAATTACTTTTTCAAATATTGGCAATCGGAAGTTATTATTTATATTGAAACTCTTTTGCAGACACAAACACAGTTGCACAAATAAATACACATAGAATAGAGTAAATAAATGTGTTTTATATTAAAGACATTAAGAAATAAGCACATACATATGTATGTACATATGTATATGAAGAATTTTTAATATCTCAATTGAAGCTTTGTACTGTTGAGCTTAGATTTTTTGCTAAAAATATTTATAATTTAAGAAGCATATTTAAAAATCCGATAGACCGGCATAAGCGAACACACAAACGAGTCTTGATGTATAAACAAATTGATGTAATATAAAACTAAACTCTGGTACTCAACTGACGTCTAGAGCCTTCTTTGATGTCATTGGATAAACTTTATACAACACCAAGCACCACCAAAGTTAGAGCTTGTTGCGGCTGGAAAAAACTAGTAAAATCTTGACTAAAACGATATTTCTGTGGTGGCATTCGTGAAAATTATCTTCAAACAACAAACATCTGCTTTAAAAATGTTCTTCGAAAACTTTGCGATCTCAACGATTTATTCTCCTATAAGATTTTCAATTACAAAGCGACAGTATGGTACCTTTTACAAATCACTAGACCTATGATTTCTGGCAGGCGGCGACTACAATGCTAAGCATACGTTCTGAAGTACGCACATGGGTTTTTTGATGGCAGCAAATCAATTTTCGACTATTACTTTTGAAACCCCTATTAATTTTTCCCTTGTTTCTTGGAATATTAATCAAGCCCAATTCTTGCTGAATATAACGTTACGAACCTTAGACTAATAATCAATTTGGATTCACAAGCAAATACGTTCGAAACAATCATACTAATGAAAAATATTTTAATTAAAATTAGCTTACAATGAACGGCTTTAATGATTGTTGTCAATACTTGTTTACTGCCAATACCCCATACTCACAAATGTGTCAATAAATAAAAGAAAGATAAAATTAACAACAATTAATTAAAAAATAACAATTAAACCATTCTGTTTTACCGACAAAAATACATACAAGGTGGCGCAAAATTAATCATCCAATTTTGTTTTTGGTATAACTTTTTTACAAAATGAGCAATATGATTTTGAGTGATTGAATTCTTAATTTGGACCTTTAGAACTTTTTCTGTTAAGTAGAAAATATCACATTTCCATGACTTTCCGCAAGATTTCCGGTGATTACTGTTCGCACTCATGTCGAATATTCTCCTTAAAGGATGCGATTGTCTGGGGCTTGCTGGCATAAGCCCGCGACTTCAAGTAGCCCCAAAGAAAGATGGTTAAATCGAGCTATCTTGCTGGCTAAGCCAAATCGTCAAAATAGGAGATTACTCGACCCGGAAACGCTTTCTTCACAATATCCATTATGGCTCCTGCTGTGTGTGTATGGTTGCACTGTTTTGTTGAAACCACACGTTCACCAAGTCCCGCTTATTTAATTCCGGCAGTAAGAAGTCGTTTATCATGGCCCTGTAGCGTTGTCAGCAGCAGTAATCGTATTGCCGATCGCGTCCTCAAAAATATACCAATGCCCAATCACTCCTTCCGCGTGAACGCTGCACCACACAGTAGCTTTGAGTAGATGTAACGGCTTTTCGTTCACCACATGCGGATTTTCATGGAAAATCCATGACATACGGAAAGTCATGGAAAATTCGATAAAACCGGCACAAAATTTTTATCAACACTGGCGGCAGCCAATTGGCGAATATCATATTTTCCACATAACAAAAAAAATCTAAAGGTCCATATAAACATTTCCATCACTCAAAATCATTTTTGTTTATTAAGTAAAAAAGTTATTCAAAAAAAAATTTAATGATTAATTTTGCACCACCTTGTACATGTCAACTCGGTGAAGAAAAAGTGGGCAAAAAATAACAAGCGTAAATACTATTAATTCAATTTATGTCGAAACTCATTAAAATAATTTATGTAAAATGATTAAAAACCACAATTGAAAATCTATTTAAAATGAATGTCACCAATATATATACACATATACACACACTCCCATATATACTCATACATGCGTGTGTGGAAAAGCACTCATACTAATGAAAAGTGGTTTAATTTCCGTTACAGCAGGAACCCAGAAAATTTTCAAGCCCGTATGCAAAAATGTATTGCAATTTATTTAACCGCAAACAAACCTTCAAACACACACACAAACACAAAAACACTTTTACAATTGCGTTTGTTAATGAATGTACAGAGAAACCCAGTGATAATTTTTATCCGAAGTCGGTCAGAAAACTTACCAAAAATTATATGAGAAGTTGACCTGAGAAAATTCTGAAAATTTTTCCGATATATCTAAGTGAATTCTGAAGAAATTATCTGGCAAATTTCGAAAGAAGTTTTAGTCATGTCTGGACAATGTCAAAAAATTTTCTGACAGCTATTTTCGGAAGTCGCTACTCTTCGTTACTCTTCGCTCATCAGTGCTCATTTTGTTTAACACTACGTGTTAGCTGACTCTATTGAATGTGATTAAAATTCTTATATGAATATACAAACTTTTCATGAAATTTGAATACAAGAATTAAATCTCTAAAAAATTTCTGTTAATCAGATGTTTATATAATCACTTTGGACTTAGAAAGCAAATACGTTCGAAATAATCACATTTAATCGATATTTGAAAAGTTTAAAAACTTTTCAATTTATGCAAAAACTCCCAAGTAATATATGAGAATTATTACAAAAATAAAGCATGATAATATGCAGCAATGACACAGTTGTACGTAGTAGGCTAGAAAATATGTCAGACTATTTTGTTAAACATCTTTAAAGAAACTAAATTACATCGCAATAATGTGGAGACTAGTCTCATATTAATTAGACACTATTTCACAAAATGTGCAGAAACATCGTACCAGATTTGCTTATGTCAGATATGTCGACAAAAAATGTTCACTGGGAATACATACATACCTTCAGACATTAATAAAATCATACCATTGATGCATATGAATTCAATTATTTTAACACTACTCCTCTTTCTCTCTCTCTCTCTCTCTCTCTCTCTCGCTCTCCTTTTTCTATTTTTCTATCTTTATGGTTGGTCGTCCTTTTGATGAAAACAGCAGCGGCTTTAATCGTTTATAGAAGAAAAATTAAAATGAAAGTTGGGGAATGAAAAAGTATTTATAAATGTCGCTACTTTAATGAAAACGATGGTTGGCTTTGAATTGCCATCATGCAAAAATGCCTTCACCGTTTATTTTTTAACCTTGTTAATTTCATGCAAAATGCATGACACCTTTTCTCGCTCACACTCACAATAACACTTTTTTATTATTCTTTATGAGCTCTACTGTATAGACAATGCACAGTATAACAAACTGTATTTTATTGTCTCTAAATTAAATGATGTAAATACTGATCAAAATATACCTAAATCCTAAAAGCAAAATATTTTATTAATAAAAATGTTTTTAAAATGAAAACACAATATTTTGTTGGCACTAAAACTAATATTACTAATTCTGCTAGCCCTCTTGGTATGGCTTCAATTTATCTTAACCTGGTTACACCACTTTGACTAATAATACAGGTCTGCGATGAAAAACTTTTTTACATAATTTCATATAAAACATGTTGATCCATATATATTGCAAATGTAAACTTTGTTTAAATATACTACGCCACATTCACCAGATAACGGTACATTTGTCTCTTTCGATGTATACTTCTGTTTCAATCACCAGCCAGAGTAGAATGCTAGTTCGATTAAAATAATTTATATCTTGTTTGAAAGGCTGATAAATTACGCGTCGCATAGTGACCAATTGGCTTTGATCGGATAAAAAATGACTGAGTTGTAGTAAAGCGAACTTAAGACATAATGTAATTTTTAAAGTCATAATATACTGAAATCGAATGAAAGCTAAAAATCGTATAATAAATAATATTTTGCTTCTTACTAGTGCATTTTTTAGTAAATTTAAATGCTAGTGTAGAGTTTGCAAAAACTGCAACCGGAACCGAAAACCGGTTGACCGGTTTTTTCCCTTTCTGAAAATAAACCGGTTTCGAATAATTTATGTTTTGGAATAATTCGGCATGCTGGTTTTTATGTGTTGATTAACCGGTTTTTTCACGGAAATTAATTTTCTAGATTTTGATGGCAAAAAAATAAATGTTTTATACTTTATATATAACAAAGATACCCCAAATGACATTTTTCCATTTCTTTAACTTTTATTTTAGCGAGCGTTTATTTAGCATCAAGTTTAATTAAAAACATGCAAACAAATCGGTTGAAATCTCGCCATCCTTTCCAATATATTATTTAAAAAACGGTTAGACCTTATTAAATTTATCAAACCAAATATATATACAAAAAACAAATGTACCTTACATGGTTGAAGTTATTTCTCTAAAAGTAAATAAAATCAGAATCAATTTCAGTTTTTAAAGCAACTGCTTATTTGCTTTAAGACTAAAACTTTAATAACTATTGATAACGCATTAAAATTAACCGCCTCATTTACGAAAAACCAAGCTGCTCGGCCTGGTTTCGCTGTCGGTTCTTCGAGTCGAAATTGATTTTAATGCTATTTTGGGCGTTTCCGTTTGGGGAGAAAAGGAATAGTGCCGATGGTTTACCGACTCGTCCCACTTTACACATCAAAAATTTTATTGCCTGGGCCACTTTATAAACAATCAGTAACAAAGTGAAAACTTTGTAAATATCGGTACAATAGTTTAAATTATAATATATTTAAAACGAATATTAAAAGTTCCATTTACCGAAAGCCCGAAATTTTACCTCATTAGTAGCATTGAATACGCAAACAACAAAAAAGAGTCATCCAAATCGGTCATACCATTATCAGACAGACTTCTTTAGGAAATAAATTTATTATTTGATTGAAAATATTTAAAACCTAAGTACTTTTCAAGTGTGTGGTTGTATTCAGTTAATTGCTAATAAAATCAACATTTGTCCATCGATTCTCATGATATACGGCTTATTTTTTTCGTACGAGACTGTCCTGAAGAAAAAAAACTAACAGATAAAGTGTTTGAGCAAATCATAAAAATACATTAGGCTAGTTTGCAGATCGTTGTGTCATGCATCTTTTGGTGATTTGTTGATCGAAATATTAAACATGCTAAAAAATTTCTAGCTGCTATGAAAAACTGAGGACATAATTTTTTAGCGCATTAAACTGTTTAGAAATGTAATTTTGTTCCAAAAAGGTATTTCACTGTCGGCCTATGCAATTAAATTACTTTGAAAAGAACTTATATCAAGGGATATGTAAGGGATAGTATTATAAAGATTTTTTGGCAAAAAATTAAAAAAATAAAGTATGCACATATGTACATTTTATAAAAACCGGTTAACCGGTTTATTTGCACAAAACCGTACTCGAAACCGGGTTTTTTAAAAATGCAATTTTTCGAATAATTCGAATCCGGTTTCTTGGAAAATTCCGGTTGTTGCATACTCTATGCTAGTATTTTCGTCTTTTCATTATAGAATTTTTAGTTTCATCCGCTTTCGGTCGATAATGACTTGTAAGTTTTGTAATCAGAATGGATTTTCATAATATCTGTGGTACAAAAAAGCTTCCGAAATGACAACAACTTTGTATCCGATCAAAGCCACTATTTGACGCGTAATTTAGTAGCCTTTCAAACAAGATATAACGTATATTAATCGAATCTGACTCTGGGTGATGCTTGAAAAATAAGTATACACCACAAAACACAAATGTACCGTCATGTGGAATTGTGACGTGATGAGAATCATATTAATAATGTGTCTCGTTACTTTTACGACAGTAACAACAAATAATCATAGTTTGAGAAAAAAAACTTGACAAAAAATTAGCTTCGTAGACCTGGACATTATTTTCACGCACATGTTTGCATGCCACCGTTTAGACATGTAAAGCATATATTAATTACACAATGAGCTTTGATGATAAAGATGTAGCGATTTCCGATAAATTCCATATTGTTTTAGCTCTACCAGCCTTATTGTTACAAGTCCTTTGCTTATATAGTCATCGCCGTTGAAATAATCCTTTACACAGAAATTTTTAGTTTAAAAATCAATATATTATTTTATTAATTAATCTTACGCTGTAGCTGATAGGTAGGCTTTACTTTTATTGTTATCCAATGGACTTCTAATTGTATAAAGGTGTAGAAAAATAAAATAGATTCATATCGAATATAAATTATTATTATTCTTATTTTTGAAAATTATTTAGATATTTGTGAACTCTCAAATAATTTTTAAAAGTTTGTACATTAGATAAAGGGTTTGTAACTGTTCAATATTGTATTTGAAGTCTACTGACGATTTGGTAAAGCACCAATGATATGCATTGAAATGTCTCTTTTATAATTCCTTTGTATACCAAACTTCCTCCCTTGATCCCTTTGTGTTTTGTTCTCTATTTCTCTCTCTCTCTCTCTCTCTCTCTCGTCTCTATATTATTTTGTGGGTCTCTACCTACTACCTGTTTCTCTTATTTTCGTCTTAGTATTATGTTTTTATTTAATATTTTGTTTATAATCTGCTCCATTAGTTATCAGATGTTTATATCTACCTAGGTAATAATCTGTAATTGTACGTTTCTGCGTAATACTTTTCATTTCCTACTACGTTGCCTGGACTATTGTTTTCTTTTGTGTAAAAATATTTTAATGGATCATATATTATATTTGAAGCAGTGTGGCATGTCCATTCCATTAGCTTTTGAAACGTAGTTCCTTATGGTTCGCTATGCAGAACAATGCTTTGAATAAAAAAATTTATTTCTCAATATGAACGAAATACGTGTAACAAAAGTATGAACTATACTGTTAAGGGCCATGGCGACTTATCAAACTGTTTGATCAAACTTATGTATGTATTGGTTGAGGTGAGTTTGACGAAAAATCAAACCCATTTAGATTTTTTCGTCAAACCATACGTGTGAGTTTTTTTTACTAACACAATGATAAAAAAGGTGAGTTTGAAGCACCATTTGATGCGAGTTTGCTAAATCGCCGGGCCGCTTTATATCAAAGAGGCTGTCTCAGATTTCGAGGTGAAATTCAGTGTTGCCGCTTTAATATTTTCGAGGCTGTCGGTGCTGCCGTTTTTTTTTCGCTGAACTTCTGGAATTTCTGGGAGATTTCAGTTCAACTTTGTTTGAAATCCTTGGACTAGGGTTGTGTATTGGCTAAGGATTAGTGTCAATGCTAGTGATGGTGTCGCGGCTAAGCACCAGGTGTTTCGAATAAATTCTTGGGTAGTATCGCCTAAGTATCTTTCGGGCGATAGTGGCTCTTGCTGACGAATTGTCTTAACTTTTTATCTTAAGCTAGAAAATACTATCTTTGTGTCATCCAGGTAGGTGAAATTTTCGTTTTTAAGTTATATTTTTTAATTTTTGGTGCGGGTCATGGCGCCAAATCCAATGACTAGGTAGAGTGTGCCGAAGGGCGATAAAGATGAGGGGCGCCTGACATAGCGACTGAACGTGGCCGGCCGAATGAGCCATGTCGATGGATAAGGAAATTGGTAGGCAGATAGCATAAAGCGGAAAGTAGCATGCCGAAGACGGCAGGTCCAAGCCGATAGAAGGTAGGCCGAAGGCGAAAAGAACTTCATTCCTATACGGTGTCTTATGATACAGTGCGCTCAGTTTTTTTATTTACTTTCATCACTAACAAAATTGAGATAGCAACAAGTATTAAAAGCTTAGCTCTATAATTTTAAAGTCTAGCCGATGCTAGACAAAGAGTTTCTGTTATGTTCTGCTAAGCGCAAGAGTGTTTCTCCTTCTCAGCCGAGTTAGAGGCTACACTCGATTTTGCGATTTAGTGGGCTTGCGTGTAACTCAAGTTTCTTGATTTATATTTTTACGTGATGCTATGGAATTCAGCAGTGGGATACTGTATCGGCATCAAATATAGAGAGAAATTCAACGGCGACAAAATAAAATAATTCGTGTCATTACAGCCGCTCCCTGGATGTCCCGATGGTAAAGACAGTGGTTTCAAAATATGTGACAATATATATCACGAAGTTAGTGTTGCACCCGAAGCCGCTAGTCCGCTACATTATAAATTATAGAGGTCTCACTCGATTGGACAGGAGCAACACTTTTGCGCTCAGCCAAACACGAGGGTCGTAAACAAGAATATTTTTGTCTAGCATTGCCTAGACTTACAATTTAAAGTTTCATCTTACATGCCTCTGCTCTGCTCTGGACGGAAAACGCATTAGCTTCTTATGTTGATATAATGTGTTTTTAGTGCCTCCCCTAGCTATCAAACTTGCAACTTCAAAAAACACATTTGTTCACCAGGAGCAGCTAGCGGCTTTCAGAATTTTCCACAGGTAAAACAAAGGATCAAAATTTTTTAACCAAGTGAAATGAACGCTTTTTACTTCCTCTCTATTAGCAACTGGTCAATTAGACCTAATCAATCTAATACAGGATTTAAACATATAATATTGAAAACAAAAGTAGTTTCATTGTGAAACATTGTCCCATAACACTGTGCAATCTTCGAGAGTATTTCCCTGATTGTTATTATTCCTTTTGAATATACAACTTTTATATTGGCATTGTTGTTGTTGTTGTATGTTTGTTTGTGTGGTTCACGCTACATTTACATTTTCGACTAATTTGCATATTTTGCTTTTTCTATCGTTTATGTTGCTCTCTGCCTCTGGCAAGTTGTGCTGCTACCAATTTTAATGGAAAACACATTTATTCACTACTGTCCAATTCCAGGCGAAATAAAAACAAAATTAAAAGAAATATAAAGGTGCTGTAGCATACGAAATAAAAAGTAAACCTGAAGGTGAGACTCAAATATGCCCGAGGATACTAAAAGTAATTTATGAACTTAGTTTTATGGTCATAGTAGAAGTTTAAATTTCATTTTTCCCTTGCATGAAAAAGGAGCTAGACAATTTACAAAAATAAAACTTTTATAAAATGTGATTCGATTTCCTTTAATTTCTTAGAAATCTTTGCAAACTACGTTTTTTTTTCAAACAGTTTAAGTAGACTATAAATAAAAAGTAACCATAAAAACCAAAAGCCTAACGGAAGTATATGCCAACATACCAACTTCCTTTTTCGGTAACAACAAAAGAAACTGTAAATACTCGCATTTGAATAAAATGTAAATGTCGCCTAATATTCGTTTTTTTTTTCTTTACTTCACTATTGTTGCCAACACTTGTTAATTTATGGCCTTAACCATTTAAAAACTTAATGAAATTGTATACAAAGGGCAAAAAGAACAGAAAATACCGTTGCAATTTTTGCTTTTTGAACAAAAAAAGGCTCCTATCTTATTTCATTTACAAGACAACACAGGGTTTCATTTACATTTAATTTTACAACACACTCATACACAAGCTCTCAGCAGGATATTTTCTATTTCACAAGTTATTGTTTTTATTTAAAGCATTTTGTTTTTTTTCTGCTACAGTTTTGTTGCAAGTCGTTCTTCGTAGTCCTCGGCCCAACATATTTTCTTTATAAATCCTGAATATTAAGTTAAAATATACATTTAAAGTATCAAGACCATAAATAATTTTCAAGTGTGTATAGTAGTGATCTTCTCTAGTACTTGACACCTCATAATAGAATATAAAGTATACGCCACTTAAGCTCCAATATCAACAGCAGCTGGAACAACAACAAAAACATCAACAACAACAACAACAAACACTTCATAGTCCTGTTAACACTAACTAGGTAAACTACATGAAATGTTAGCTTGTATTTGTGTGCTAAAATGTTTATAATAATTTTACAGGTGGCTTTTGTTTTTCTGCTCTATAGCATGAGTTGATTTTAATTAAGTGCTCTGTAGGTGACTTTAAATATTTAACTCGCTGTGGTTGTGTTGGTGGTAATTGAAAAAAGCATATTTATTAGCCAGAAGACTTCATGACATTATGAAAAACAGATTTTTATTTTAATTTTAAACGAGGGAAGTGTAGCGGCTCTCGAAAGTGGCGCTACTCTGTTCTGCTGTGTACTTTTTAGGTTAATGTTAATTTTTCCCTTGTTCCTTGGAATATTAATCATGCCCAATTCTTTCTGAATTAAACGTTACAAACCGTGGCCTAATAATCAAGTTGGATTCACAAGCAAATACGTTCGAAATAATAATATTATTACATACCTGTTGATGTTATTTTTGCGTTTATTTGTTTAGAGTACAATATGTGTAACCTGATCAGACATCAGGCGTAAAATTTGTGTACCGCTGTTTCGAGTTTTTAAATTTATTATTCTACTGTTTTAATTATTGCCAAAAATTTTGAAGATTTTTCAGCTGAATAACAAAATATATCTCTCCCTTTTCAGCCAGTACAACTCATTGAGTTAAACCCCTTTTAAGTTGAAAAAGTGCATTTTTGGACGTTGCTTCAAAAATCATTACTTGAAAATTTCTAATCCAAAGATATTTAGAGTCATATATGAATAATTATATTTAGCCGGGTGTGACCACCTTACACACATTTTTTGTTATAAATAAAGAATATACAATTTTTTACTTAAAAAAAGGTTGTGACACGCAAGGCCATTAAGCTTAAAGCCGTTAAATAACGGGTAGACACTGAAAGAAGACGATTCCTGCTCAGAATGGTCGTCAGGAAGCTGAGACAGGTGTGACCTTACAAATCTTAGTTTTAAAGAATTATGACTTTCAGCATAAATTCTGTAAAATTTTTACTATAACGTACACAATATTGCTGTCTGTTCAAATTGTTTTTAGCTGTATTACGTATTTACTGTTTAACAGAAAATCAGTTTTCTTAACAAAAAACTATTTTTAAAATGTGACGCGTGTGACCTAATACGAAAAATTCGATGTAATAAAGCTTTTCATTGATTTCATAAATAATATAAATAATATAAAAATAAATCATAAGCGAAAAAAGTATATTCTTTTCAGAGATAAGGGTTTTTATTAATAACGAGAAAGGGAAGAAAAGAAAATCTTAAGTAAATATTAAACATACAAAGAGGGATAGCAAAATGTTTCGTGGATGATCATTTAAAAGTGTCTCAAATTGCTTAAAATTATTAAATAATGTATTCTTTTATTTTTTCTATAATTGTCATGCTCTAAAAAACATCAATTGAGAAATTTTTATTAAAAATAAGAAAATTATTTAATCCTTGCATAGGGCCGTTTTACGTGGAATCACTCATATACGAAAACTTGGCATGAAGTTAGCGTGAGTGACGAAATTAAACTGCATAATGCAGAGTTTTTCCATATACTATTTTAAAATTAGAAATCATCATAGAATATAACCATGAGTCTCGGCTACGATCTACAGTGATTTTCAAATTAAAATTTTATATCAAAATCCTTTAATTTCGCCATTTATGCTAATTCTACGCCAAGTTTTCGTTATGCATAGGGCAGTGAATTATCTAGGATTTAGTTCATTTAACTAAATTTTTCAATTAAATTATTTTTATTGAGAAAGGAACTTTCAAAGCATGTAATAACTGAAAAGACAAATTCTTATATGTATAGGCGTCGAACTGATGTTTTCGAGATCAATCACTATATCATCATCAGAGCTCTCGTTATATATATTCCCAGTGTGAGAATGGTGAAGTCAAGTAGGCAGCCAACACAAAAAATGTTTGATTGCTCCAAAAATGAAATTCAACGATCTTAAGCCAGAATAATCAAAAATCTTTAGATTAAAAACCTTACAGTTCATAACGTCAATTTTTGTGTTTTTTGCGATTTTTCGTTTTTACAATTGTTTTTTGGCGATTTTATAGTTTTGATGATTTTTTCGTTTTGGCTTTTTTTGTTTTACCGTTTTTTCGCTTTTTGGCAATATATTTAGTTTTAGCGATTTACTTTAGTTTTGACGCTTTTTGTCAATTTTTCCGCTTTTTTTTGTTTTTGGTGATTTTTTTAGTTTTATCGTTTTTTTTTGTTTTGATCCTTTTTTCGTTTTGGCATTTTTTTCGATTTTTTAGTTTTGGCGGTTTTTTTGCTATTTTGTTCTTTTTTGTGACTCTTTTCAATTTTTGGCAATTCTTTTTTCATTTTTTGACAATATTTTTAGTTTTAGCGATTTTTATAGGTTTTTTCGTTTTGACGACTATTTTTTTTTTTTTGGTTTTGGCGATCTTTTTAGTTTTGGAGTTTGTTTTTACATTTTAGCGATTTTTTTTTATTTTGGTGTTTTTTTTTCTTTGAGCGCTTTTTTAATTTTGGGGATTTTTCGTTTTAATTGGTGTAGTCTACTCTACAGACTACACCAATTAAAACTAACTTTGAAAATTAAAAGTGTCTATAGATAAGTGCCTGCATATTACATTAGTATTTCAACATTTTTTTCGTTGCTCGCTTTAGAACACCTTTTAATTTTTAGCTAGCATATATTTGTTGTTGTAGCGGCAAAAGTTTTACATATTCTGTGAAAATTTCAGGTCCGTAACTCTTACGGTTCCCGAGAAAATTTTCTGTGACAGACAGACACACGGAACCCTAATAAGAAAAAGTCTTGAAAGCAAAACGATAAAATTAATTTTGTGCTGAAAATATCTCTGGCTTGGTGCTAAAAGGGCCAATGTCAAAATATTTACATTTGAGAAAAAGGCAATTTAAGTTTAAGTTTTCTATCTGAGTTCATTGTACATTGGCTAGCAAAACCCTTATGAAGCAGTTCTGGGATACATTAGACATTGGCTGTTGCAGTAACGTAAAAGAGAGTAAGAACATAAACCTAATGAAATGATTAACTAAAAACAGAAAAATATTAACATTGGCCCTTTTAGCACCAAGCCACAGATATAAAACATAAGATGCTTAGATCCGACATAAAATACCAATGTTATAACAGAATTTTTTCCATACAAAACTCCTTTTGATCGAAAATATGTTTTTTTAACTATAAACTGAATTTAAGCAATTTTGTATGAAAGATAACTTCGGATTTTTTCACTCACTGGTTTACAATGTTCTTATTTTTGTTGGGCCTAAAGTATGTACTTCAAGTTCTTGAAGTTAAGTTTCTTTTTTTTTAATTTGGACATGCGCTTCGATGTAATAAGCAATAATTAAATAACAATGCGATTTTGATTTATTTATTAGTTAAGTGGTTGCGCATTTCATTTCGCATTTCGAATAACGATATGGAACTGTATAGTTCCATATATTTAGAAGAAATCATGTGTATACTCGTATTATCATAGAAATGCAATGTTTTTACATGATCCCGTTTTCCACAAAATATATTATGAAATCCAGCTGTTCGTCGTATTTTCTTCAGAATCCCGCTTTTCAATCGTTCTTATCCTGCTTTTAGGAAAAACCTTCTGATCACGCTAAGTATGTGGATGCTGTATTCATACACTTTTCGTATTCATTCACTTTTCATATTCATACACTTGGGACTTTGACTCGCACACGAAAAGTTCTGTAAGTATGTATAAAGTATACAAAAAAAAATTCGTATTTTTTTCTCAGAACCAAGTTCAAAAGTTTTGTTTAGGTAAAAAATAGGAATGTTAGAATATCAGTTCATAATATTAATGATGAGATAGTGCGCATCGTACTTTTTGATTCCCCATACGATTTGTATGGGATAAATTAAGTTAATTCATTCTGATTGTTGTAAGTAACGAACGACTCAGTACGCTTTTGTAGCGAATTGAACGCTCTACAAAAAGGATCCTATGTAATTTTTTGGTAAGTAAGCTTCATCAAAAGTTATTAACGCTCAAAGTAAAATCCACCCTAAATCTATATGATTTTTCAAGAATGCTACGAAAATATTAGGTTATTCGAAAAAATTTTACCAACATTTCATATAAAATACAACAAGATCTCATTGTCAAAATTATATCGTCAAAATTACATTATGAGATAGAGAACCCCATAATTTTTAATTATTATTTCACTTATTGGGTAAAATATTTAAATTTTATTAAAATATGTATGTATATTGGAATTGATTATGGAAGAGTGTCAGCTAGTTCCTATGAGCATTTCATTGGTGCCAATGCAAATCGTTAGGGAATACACTAAATGTGAAAATGTCAAGTCTCTACAAGAGATGTCTTGAAGCTGCTGAGTTTGTTTCAAAAAATTGCTGATTTTGATTTTTAAATCAGGCGCAGGCGATGTGTAGCCGTAAGCCACGACGTTTGCCGACTACTTCTCGGCTATTTTAAAATTTTACATGTACACAACCAACAATTTACATGTACACAACACAAATAGTCAAAATAAACAACAATAAGAGCACAACAGTAATTTGTACCTATAATCAATACAACCCAGCATACCAAAACATTCGAAAATAATATCGCATTCAAATGTTGCGCACACGTTTCTCGGACAAAACACTCGCGTACGGCTATCGAAATTTTTTTCTATTCAATTATTGCACACATGAATGAAAATTACACATTCGATAAATTATCGAAAATAGTTCAATGCTGCGAACATTCACATTTTATGAAATTTGGCAATTGCGCTTCTTATCGGGACATATTTCGATGCTGCGAACATTCACATTTTATGATATTTGGTAATTGAGCTCATTGTCGCAACATTATCGACAAAAGCTCGCATTTGCGAACATTAGATTTTTTTTAGATTGACGACCATATATCGAAGAAATTTGTTACGAAAATTCTTCGTTTTAGCTAACCTTCTTTTATTTCGAATCTCAGGTTTAGTGGTAATTAAATACCAACACATTTAAACAACAAATTTTTTCTCATTTATGTTGTTTTCTCTTTGCGCGGCCCTGTTTTAAGGGGTCTGGACACAGTCAAAATGCTCGATGTCAAAATCGTGTACGTGTGCTTACTGTGTGAAATTTTTATGCTTCATGACCTACCAAGCATCAATTTATAGTTTGATTTTGAGCTGTTCGTTTGTTTGGTAAAAAAATAAAAATTTCGCTAAATAAAGAAAATTTGTTCAGGCTTGATGGGTTAACGCTATACACGCAAAAGCATGTGACAGCAAGCATGACAAAAATCTACATTTTTTCATTTTCCATCAAGCTTCGTCGGTGGCACACATACTAACAAATTTTCACTCATACTATTAACATGGTTGCCAAGCATTTTGACCATGTCCAGACCCCTTTAAATAAATCGAATTTGATTTGGAAAATTCCCAATTAGAAGTTAAAAATGCGAAAGTAATTTTGTTTGTTGATTTGTTTGACAGAATAGATTTTGGTGAAATTTGAAACATAGATAGGTCTAAGTGTAGAAGGATTCTTCGAAAATATCTAGCCTATTTTAATGAAATTTAAAACATAAATAGATTTGGGGGTTAATTCTCGCATTCGCTTACAAGCGAGTTTTTACTCGAACACGCGAGTTTTTACATTTTTAAGATTCTTTAATTCCATATCTGATAAATTGTATCGAAATTTCTAATGATAGCATTCGATAGCAAGTGATCATTCGAACGCAACCTTGCGAGTTTTACTCGTAATCAAAACTGCATTCGAATTAACTTTTTCACTAATAAAAATAGAAAAAATATGAATCTTATTTAATATCACAGCACATATATGCAATGCACATTGTGCGTATAGGAATAAATGTTATATTTTAAATAAAATTTTGAAGTCTTAGCTACAAGCGCATAGTATTGGTTTCCATTGAAAAAAGGGTAATAAATCTTTATCTGTGAAATTTGCGATCTGACCAAAAAAACCTAAGCTTTAATAATAATAAAATTTAGACCACCCTGCTGAAACACGCGGTGAGGTAAAGGGTGTCAAATTTAAATACCTCGGGGATGAAAAACTTTGTTGGCCTCATAAATTTTACAAATACTATCCGATTTAAAGCTTATTAAGATATTTTAAAGCTTATTAAGAGACAAAGAAAATATTCTTTGTTTTATTAAGATGTCCCTAATATTTTCACATATATTTGGCTTTGAATTTTTTTATTTTGGTTTTTAATTTTGGTTTTAATATCCGTTAATAGCATAGCCAAAAATTGTCTACAAAATCTTTTATGATTTTAACAAAATTCTTGATAATATGCAGAAGAAGTTTTTAAGTTATCCCAATTCATGTATGTAGCCGTGAATAAAATCAAAATCAAGACTTTTAAATGAGGGTGAAAAATGCCTAAATTTTGACAAAAATATTTTCAAAACTAAATTTTTTTTTAATATTTCAAAAGAACAGACTTCAAAAATGACTGCAGTTGAAATATTAAACCGATTAATGCATGCACGCTACATCCAGCAATGTACGAATATAGTAAATTTTTCTACGAAACTCTAAATTATTCGCTTAAGAAAAAAAAACGCCCATCGAGTTTTTCAAAATTTCTTTACAAATTCCATTACATACATTTGATATAATTAATCTGGCTGTCAATAGTTACCCGCCCGGTCAAAAATATGGCCAGGAGAGCAGATTCTCTAAAAATATTAAAATTTTCCGAAGCATGTTATTTTATTTAGCTGTATGAAAATATTGTCAAACTTCATTTTTTGATTTTTATTTCTTTAGTATTTATTAAAAGCCATAACAATACTCTTATATTTAAAAAATGTCAACGATATATTAAAGGGTCATTTTTACAAATTTTAATTCCGAAAAAAAACGTTAAGAAAGTGAAAAAAATGCGAACTTCTAATTTTTTTGCCAACGCATGAGACGTATGAGTAATATGATGGTATGTGATATGTGTTTTCTTTGTCTTTTAATAAGCTTTACAACAAGTCCGAATTCATTAAAATCGTATATATTTGTAAAAGTTATGAGCCCAACAAAATTTGTCATGTCCGAGATGTGAACTTTGACCCCCTATAGCTCACCGTGTGTTTCAACAGGGTCGTTTAAGTTTCATCATTTGTAAAGCTTCGGTCCTCTTCTATGATTTTACATATATCGTTTTGTAATTGGATAGCAAGAAATAAATTCGATTGTAATTTCGATCACGACCCCCTGAGTGTAGAAGAATACATATGCTACATATTTTTCAAAAATAGAACCACTAGGGGTGGTAGAGGGGAATTTTTTCCTCTTCGAAATTAATTAAACAATTAAGCAATCTGAGCCTAGAACGACACACATTTTGAAAAATATATATATTATAAAAAATAGAAGAAGGAGAGGGGAGTGTAAGTGGCAAGTTCTGCCTTTCCGAAATTATTTATCCAACCAATTTGAATGAAATTTATAACGTAGATTTATCTGAGTCTAGAAGGACACGTAGGTCATATATTTTTTTAAAAATAAGCTAGTAATAAATAATGGTACGCAACAGCCTTGAGGCAAAGTTTGGAAATTTTTCCACACTAGTATTAGGTTCCAACAAAAATTAGTTTAATGTTTGTTGTTTAGCTATTTGGAAGAAAGAAAATAACTCTCATGAAGAAATCGTGGTCGAAGTTCGACCGATCATTATGCAGCGAAACATTTGTCTATGTATTTTCTATGTATTTTGTCTATGTATTACACAGAAAAAATTATCAAAAAATTTTCAAACAAAAGTTTGTCTAAAAATAAATTTAATTTTCAGTAAATATTCTGTCCATAATATATGAATTGTTTGTTTGACTTTTATTTAGAAACCAAAAACAACAATAAAAACTGTGTCCTAAATAACCACCCCGATGACAACATACACACAAATAACAACAACAATCATAGCAAGAGGAATGCAATTGTACCAAGTTTGTTTACAAAAGATTTTGGAGTGAATCGATTAGTTAATGTCATTTTTTTAAAGTGTTTAGATAACCATTCAGACTTGAACACATTTAACAAAGTGAAATCTCATAAATGTTTAATGGATGATGATGATGACACAGACAAAAATTTTGTTTGTATTTTTGTTTGATTAAGTAAATTATTTTGCTTAATAATTGCTAGCATTTTTAGACTAATTGTTTATTAAATTCTGACAGAAATATTGTTTGATATTTTTCAGGAACTCTAGTAAATATTTTTGTTTGACTTAGTAAATTGTTTTGTCTACAATTTGTAATATTTTTACACAAATTGTTTTATAGATTTAAGCAATTTATTCACTGAGAAAACACGTTTTTTTTCAATGAAATTGTTGAGGTATTTTTGTCTATATTTAAAAATTCGTTTGTAGGTCCGTTCATAGAAAAAATATTTACTATTTCATTGAATTCCTTTACAGAAAATGAAATTTAGTTTTTTCTGTGTACATGGCTTAAAAATTTAATTAATTTAAATGTTAAATTTTACATTTTTGTGGTGCAGACAAGCATTAAACATTGGTAATTTTCCTTTTGGCTTTTGAGTGTTCTTCATTTATTTTAAAGTCACCTTTTCCCAAAGAAATTATTGAGCAGCATTTATATCAACTTAAAAAGGTCTATTTAATGCATTGAATGGAAAAGTTGTAAACATAGAACTGCTGCCTTATTATTCAATAAAGATATACTCCCATCCTTATGTAACTGATTTGATTTCCAAATATGCATGTTAAACTAATTACTAAATATAAAAAAATGTGTCTTAATTTTTATTTCAAGTAAACAAATGGACCAAAACAAATCCTTTTGCAATGAATCGTCCTCTTAAATTGGTTTGCATACACTAACGTTCATACGTATGAGCAATTAACAATTAAATAATAATCATACGTTGCAAATACAGACAAACCGCTTTATATCTTTTTTCTTACGGCTTGCAATTCAAAATACAAAATATTAAGCAATTATAATGAAACTAATTAGAAAGCAAAAAGTAAGCTTAATTTTATCATTAAAATACTCATTAAAACAAACTAAAAATACATCCGTTCAAAAAAGTGAATGTTCAGTTGTAGCGAAATTAGAAGAAGGCAAAACAGCCGAAAGGAAACGGAAATGTAAAATGATTGCCATACTTGGGTAACAAACTTAAGCAGCTTAAATGCCAGCCAACAAAAACATAAACAGACCAGAAACCGACAACTATAGCTACACTCTAAAACATTACTTAAAATTTACGATCATAAATTGTCTAAATTTGTGTTGAAAATGTTTCCTTGTCTAAAATTACATCGATTTTGTAGTTATTTTATTAAAGACAAAACCTTTCAAATTAAACATATTTTGTCCAAGTGAAAAAAATTTAACATAAAGTATAATACGGCTATGGCTGAATGGTAGATACGTCCGACTATCAGTCGGGGGGTCGCGGTTCAAACCTGCACGCAGCCTGTATTAGTAAAAACATTTCTTTAGTAAAAACATATTGTTCAAAAATAATGCGTGTGTAATTTTAGGTCGATAATAATCTGTAAAGTGTTGCCGACTATTATCGACGTAATTTTCAACAAAAGTGTTTTAGAGTGTAGTGTACACAATGAATACGGTAGCAAAATGTTAGTATTACATACAGATTCTTTATACCAAGTGAAAAATAAGAAGAAAAAAGCTTTAAAATAAAAAAAATTATATGAATAAATAAACATCCTTTTAGTTTAAAAAAGAACCACAGGAACTAAGCAAAAAAAAAACAACGACATTCACTATAAGCAGATAATTACACAAAAACAACATACCGCAGACAGACTGTGATGGTGACTCCAGTTCTGAAAATGTTGACAATGATGACGATGATAATGTTGATGGGACAACCACTGAGAAGAAAATGAAAAAAAAATAATAAACTACAAAATAGACAGTAAAAAAATCACAAGCGGAAAATTAACAAATATCGTTGACAAAACGATACAAAGATACGGTGGATAAAAATCAAAATGAATAGAAAAAATTTTCTGTATAATGATCAAAAAGGGTCGATATAATGACCAAATCATCATAAAAAAATCACAGAAATGATGGGCATTTAAATGATAAAATATCTTTTTAATAAAAGTAAAAGAAGGGACCCTATGGCGTTTATTAAAATTTATATTCTGCTTGTGCTTTTTTTAAGAATGTGGTAAATTGAAAACATAATAATTTCTTTTCACATGATTTAACTAAACTAAATTATTGTTGTTTCTTCCGTCATGTCACAGACTTTCTCTTCATATTTGCTTGCAAACTGAAACTATGGTTTTGACTGTTGTCTCCCTAATGAATGTCATGCACAATAAGTTTCTTCTTGTTAGCAGGTTCTAATATATACATACAGACATATATTTGTGTCATTTCCTACAAAAGTTTGTTTCAATACCATCATATATCTGGTGCATGTGTAGAGCCTGCAATCAATTATGTTCGAAACCCCAAAATATTATTTGTTTGCTTTCTGCTAAATTAAAATAAAACTATTATCAGTTCATAGAAATTTAACGGAATCGTTGAGGTTAGGCTGAGTCTTAATTTAAAAATATTTAAAGAACTTATTGAACAGTTTTAAACTGCTGGTATTGATCCATAAAACTGCTTACTTTTCCTACTTATAGCCATGAACATATAAAAACTTTCTTTCTGTTTACTGTCAAAAGTGTTTGATGGCGTTTTTATGTAGATTTCTTTCTCACTCTTTCAACAATGAAAATAAAAACGCGACTGTGATTTCTTTCATATTTCAATGAATACATTTTCTTATGGCTGCACAAGAGTGAGCGAAAGGAGTGAGACAATGCAAATAAGGAATATAATACAATCAAGTCTTTTTAAATGCAAATTTTATGTAACTCCAGAAAAGAAGAAATGAAATGAGCAGAGAAAAAAGATATTCCATTCAATGCAAAATCTTTCTTTTGTCTTCATTAAAGTTAGTTCTAGAAGTTGTAACGTTATGATATCAAAAGAATTTAATTAAAGTCTTTTGCTTGTATAGAAAGTTATTGCGCTAATAACACAAAAAACAAGGCTCTAACCAGGGATGGCATATGAGACTATAAAATTGTACCAATTGCTGTAGAAATTGTAAAGTTGTACTTTTTTGGGCCTAATTGTAACCAAACAGATTTTTGAAGCCAGAAACATG
This sequence comes from Panzeria rudis, assembly GCA_956483635.1. Lineage (NCBI taxonomy): Eukaryota > Metazoa > Arthropoda > Insecta > Diptera > Tachinidae > Panzeria > Panzeria rudis. The sequence continues at coordinate 98,740,335 of OY101450.1, read as the reverse complement.
TACTAATATGTACTAATATCGCTTTTCCATACATACATAAGTTATGTACATTTTCACAGGAAAGTTTAATTTTTAGGTCAGGTGCGGCATCAAGATGTTAAGCTTGTATTTCAAAACCATGTAGTTCTTGTTTCCCTACACTTTTACTTAATGTAGAGCTACTTAGTGTGTAACAAATATATGAAGCTGTAAAAAAAACTTGCGTATTCTTTGCAAAAAACGATTATAATTCCTTGGTGTCGCACGTGACAAAAAGTGGACTTGAAAGTGGCTGTGAAACTACCAAAAATGGTACAATTGTACCAATTTCGCCTTGGCTCTACACACTTCAATCAGACTTCACATTTCAATCGGCAAACACATACTATTTTGCGCTTGTATGGTTTTTTGCAACTCTCGCTCTTGCAAAGTTTTTGTTGTGCATATCAAGCAATAGCAAGAAACAAGCGACATGACAAACTGATTGTTTGAATGTTCACTAAAGTGGTTCGGTCTCCATACAAAATAAAAAAGTTGAGCCAATCACCCACTAGGATCAAAGCTTAGTTGAAAAAAATTCCAGAAATATTTTTTTTAATTTTTTGCCACGCCCCTGGACACTGGCCTTTTTGTTTTTTTGTACACTGCGTTACCATTTATGGTCTAATCATAACATATTGCACATCGTTATTCATGGCTTGACTATGGCTGCATTTTTGCCTGTGGTAGCTTTTTAATCTGACATAAACTTCTTGGCACCACTTATGCTACCTCGGATCCTTCCCCTCTTATAGTCAGTTTTTTGCACGTAGCAAAAAAGCCCTTCTAAAAGTTAGTATATGTAGTTTTTAATATACCTACTTTTATGCCACGCCGCAATAGTAAGCCCCTTTTTTTATTTTCACATATATATTGCATTTAAGCTAGGTCGATCGTCAATATATAAACGAAAAAAAAATTGCACCAGTCACTCCTTAGAATGAAAGCTATATCAATAACATTTCTAGAACTGTAAAAAAAATGTTTTGACACAGCACTTTGCTGTTTTTTATATACGGCAAGCGATATAATATGTATGAGTAAAGGAAAAATTAACTTAATTCTGGGCAGGGACTAAAACCAAACCCGAACCTGTTTATAAAGACTTTGCACCCGAACCCGTTGAACCCAAAAATTCAGCAAAATTCGGGTTCAAAAATATAAAAAATAGAGAAATATTTAAAAGAAGAATAATAAAAACATTACATTTCTTGCATGAAAAAAAACATTAAAAACAAAATCAAAATAAAATAACAACCAAGGCAAATTCATACTAGTTGGCAGCACCCCGACAGCTGACTATATTTTGCAATTTTTAAAAGTGCCGAATGGTTGCCAAAATTTTTGTTTTTTCTTGTTCAGGGTATTTCTAATAATTTCTAATTTGAAGTATATTTTCTTATGTCAATGCCGTACGTACGTTACAAAGTTGAAAAAAGCTTTTTTTGAAAGCTAAATAAGTTAAATTTAATTAAATAAAAAAAAGAATATATTTGGTTATGTTCTGTATTTCATGTGGAATTAATATGTGCAGAATTATCAAAGCATTGCTGTTGCAAATTAATATTTATAACAACAATGCTTTGATTATTCCGGATATTTTAATTCCAGATGAAATACAGGACATGCCCGATTGTTTAAACGAATAAACGTGAATGTAAAATTTATTTATATATTTTATTATTAAACAAAATAATTGCGCGTGTTTAAATTTTTGCTTTTATGCCCAAAACAGAATCCTGAACCGAACCCGAAACAGAACTTTTTATTTTGATTAACCCGAACCCGAACCTGAGCCCATTTTTTCAAGGTTTCAGTCTCTGATTCTGGGGCGAGGCATAAAAGTGAGTAAGTTAAAAGGTAGACATACAAAGTTTTAGAAGGGGTTTCTTGTCACGTGCAAAAAAGTGGACATAAGAGGGGAAGGATCCGAGATGTCATAAGTGGTGCACAGAATTCGATGTCGGACTAAAAACCCACCAGAGCCAAAAAGTAAGTGACAGTCAAGCTACAAACAACTATATGAGACATGAAAAAACTGCTATATTTTTGGGCGTGGCAAAAATATTTTGTTTACAGTCTTAGAAACGTCATTGATTGATGGACTCTTCATTCTACGATGTAATTTTTTGTTTTATTTTATTTGACCTGGTTTTATGTAGTATGTATTTGAATAAGAAAAAGAGGCTTACCTTTGGGGCGTGACATAAAAGCGAGAATATTAAAATATAGACATACTAAGTTTCAGGAGAGCTTTCTTGCAACGTGCAAAAACTGTTACATTTTGGGGGAAGGATTTGAGATGTAACAGGTGACGCCCTAAATTTGATGTCAGACTAAAAATTTAACAAATCAAAAATGTAGCTATAGTCAAGCCATGAACAACAATATGCATTATGTTATGAGCGGACAACAAATGGTGACGCAGCGTACAAAAAATTAATAGGCCATTATCCAGGGGCGTGGAAAAAATTTTAAAAAATATATTTGGAACTGTTTCCAACTAATCTTTAGTCCTAGGGGGTGACCGGTTCAACTATTTTTTCGAACCACCTTAATGTTTATGCGACACTGGTTCATATTTTTTACTTTTAGTTATTGTGTGTAAGTACATACGTGTGGGAGTAAAAGAGTAAAACGCCCCATATGCTATTCTTTGCGGGTTGATGCTATAGCAACAGATTCTGGCGTTTGAAGGTTTATGTATAGGAGGCGCTGATACAAGGGGGAGGAGGGAGAATGAGATGAAGGCAGACCACTGGTCACTAAGCTGTACGGGCAGCGATTGATTCTATTATATGCTAATGTGCGCTCCTTCATTGGTAATTTTAGCAAAATCGTCGGCAAAGTAAAACAATCGGTAACATTGCTACAAATTAAAGTTTAAGAAAGTTAATGCGTCTACATAACACCAGAGGCGCTTCAATTACTGCTGTAAAAATAACAACGCGGAATAACAGGGTTGTAAAAAACTATACTTTCTACCTCTATCTCACTTCACCATATGTTCTCTATACTCCATCACTTTTCCAAAGAAGTAACGCAGTAAATCAGGGATGCAAAATGAAATGTACAAATTGAAAAATTATACTTTTCTCAGTCCGATTGTACTAAATTCTTGTTTTATTATATTAAAATATTTTTTGCTCAAAATCAACAGTCAACAAAAAAATGCACATTGAAGTGCACATACACTAAGTAGTTATACGAGATGATCCTGATGAAATGGGACCCTACCTTGAGTTAGCTAAATTTCATAAAAATAGATAAAACTTTGAAAGGAATGCCATTGTTCGTTATTTTTGCGAGTGAAAAGCTGAAGTAAAGAATAAAATCTTGTGTATAAAAATTGAATTTCGGAAAAGAGGTCCTAACTTCCCCAACTTATTTTATATGAGGGAAGTTAAGGCTCCTTTTTATCTAAATGTAGAGGTCAGGAAAAATCTCTTTTTAAGTCATTTTGGGGGCAATTAGGAACAATTTCTCTTGTAAAGTGGAGGAACAGCTATTTTGGCTCTACTGAAAATTCTTGCTGGGAAGATAAGGCCACTTTTCATCAGGATCATCACATATGTAGATAAACTTAACAATTAATGTTTAATTTCAAAAGGCACGCAAATGATTATAAGTTGTTGAGATCTGAACATAAAAGGATTATTTAGGATACACTTCTTGCTAACAAACTCTTAGTTATTACTAAATTGTAGCAGATGACCTCAGCAAATCGTTTGTTTGATTAGATTGGAGAGTATATACTTCTTTCGTTTTCATAATATTTTTTTATATCCTTTCCATATTAGCAGATGAATGTTCATTTTTCATTTATACCTTTAAACAAAATGTACATATTTGTCGGCTTTGAAGACATAATAATTTGGGATCATTTTTCTACTTCTTGAATATTCAAGAGACCACTGAAGATGACATGACACTTTTGCAATAGTGCTTAATTAGTCACTGGGGTGCTATTGTACTTTTGGCTTTCGAATAGTGCTAGAAAAAGTACAATTGTACCAACTTTTGCATCCCTGCAGTAAATAATTAATTTATTAACTGGTAGGCACTAAGTTCCTGAGTGTGTTACTTCTCTTTTTAAAATAAAAAATAAAATTAAATAAAAAATTATTGCGTATTTTTGTAGACATTTATTTAACTAATTATTAAATAGTTGGTTCAGCTTGAGGTCTGGTTATAAAATTGAAAAAAGATAGATTTTCATTTTAGCTTTGTTTCATTTGACTTTGATTGTCCCGATATTTCTATTAACATCGTTGATCATCTTCAGGGGATCTAAAAATATGTATAAGCACAAATAGAAAATAATAAAGATATAATATCAAATTTAATATAATAATATTGCACAAATTGAGTATTAATTACATTTTCACAAACAAATGGTTGTTGTCAGATTAATGTCCGTTTTCGTTTCGTTGATGACATGTGTCATAACATTGATGTCAGAATTCCGAAGACAGGGCGTCATCAAATCGAAGATTCAGTGTTCTATGAGTGTAGGTGGATACTTAAATTGTATATATTAACGTGCGCTACCTTTAAATAAAGTCAAAGATCTTTGACATTTCCTACACACAGAAAAATTTTAATTGTCGAAAGCTATGTTAATTTAACATTTTTCGGTAGTGATTTTGCTTCATAGGCGTTTCGTGCTAATTCAACATGATTTACAATAATCTTGAAGGAACATTTGTCACTTTGAATTAACTATATTTAATGTTGATTTAATATTACAGTACAGTTAAAGTGAATCAAAGTTATTTCGAGTTGAAACAAGGTGAATTTTATATTGGAAGAGCACGAAGAATCATGTTGAATCAAAGTTATTTCAAGTTGAAACAAAGTGAATTTGATATTGAAACAACACTAAGAATCATGTTGAATAGTATTTATATCAAGCTGAAACAATATGACTTTAATGTAGATATTTTATTAATTATTTTACTTACGTGATGAAGAAAACTTTGTGTTGTAGTTGGCTGCCCCAGCCAAGATTTGAACTCATGCCACTTGCATGATAGTCCGCGCGCTAACCACTGCAGCCGCAATAGCTTCAAAATTTACTTTAGCTATACACTAAATAAATACCCATCGTATGTAAAACGAATTTCATTTTAATTCAACATGATTTAAATGACTATTTACCATAAAACTTATTTGAAATTAAAGTTATAGTCATGTTTATTTAAAATAAAATTAAAAGTTTATAACAAAGCTATGAACATTTTTAAATCAAAGAGACTTAAGGTTAGATTAATAATTTTTCATTTAAAACTAATGTGAAACAATGGTAATCTTAGACCAGCAGTAGTAAATTTTCGCTGGTAATTCGTTTTTTTGTCGTCTACATAACCGACAAATGTAAGAATAAACATAAACAAGTCAAACAACTAAGCACAACAGTGCACTGTAGCAATGCACAAGCAAATAAACACTAACACACTTAAACGATAAACAACTTTTTGTAAATTTAATATGATTTCAAATCGTAATTGCGTAATGTTGATTTTACATTCCCTTTTTTTCTGTGTGTATAGGATTAATAATACAGGAGATCTGCTAAACGCTTTGGCCATTTGCACTCCGTCCTACACACAAAAAATAAGTTTCGTTTTGATAACAAAAATCCTGGTATTTAAAAAAAAAATTTTTCTCAAATTTTCTGCGCTAAAGAATTCCGATATATTGTTAACAAAATTATTTCAAAAGAAAAAATATATATATATACATATATATATATATATATATATATATATATATATATATATATATATATATATATATATATATATATATATATATATATATATATATATATATATATATATATATATATATATATATATATATATATATATATATATATATATATATATATATATATATATATATATATATATATATATATTATAAAAATGTTGACATGGCTGGGATACAAACCCGAGCTTCCCATACGTAAAGCATGATCTCTACAGTCGAGTCATATCACAGTTATTTTTTATGAGATAAAACTTGTTTTAAGTACTTATGTATGAAAAGAAAAGCCATAGCCGGCATGGGAAAGAAATACATACAACGAAATATTGTATTATGTTAATGACAAATATTATTGAAATTCATATTTTTTTTCAATAACATGGTTTTATTGAACATAGTTCTTGTTTATTTTTTCTGTGTAGTATTGATGTATTTATGAAACCATATCCTTTTTAAAGCAGAGCAATAGAAATAAATATTTTTATCGTTTGTTTTTCCGGAGATAACGAGGATATATAATTTCACTCAACTCCTACTTTGTAATTAATTCTTAAAACAGTTGTATAGCATTGTCTCTTCTTCAAACATAGAAAAATGCAAAGGCTCCAAAAGGAAACTGTATGAATGATGAAATTTAACAAAAATAAGGGTTTGAACATATTATTGGTAAAAACTGAGATTGCTTGAACCCCATTGGATGTGTATATTTCACCATAAGTAATGGCACGAGAAATACGATTGAACTCTTCCAAACTTTAAATTAAAATAATTACAGTTACATAAGAGTAATTCCATTTAGCCGGGTGTGACCCCTTTACACATATTTTTTGTTATAAATAAAGAATACAAAATTGTTTACTTAAAAAATGTTGCAACTCGCAAGGCCATTAAGCTTAAAGTCGTTTAATAACGGGTAGACACTGAAAGAACACGAGTCCTGCTCAGAATGGTCGTCAGAAAGCTGCGACGGGTGTGACCTTACAAATCTTAGTTTTAAGGAATTATGACTTTCAGCATAAATTCTGTAAAATTTTTACTATAGCGTACACAATAATTTTGGTATAGTTGTGTCTTCAAAGTGTTTTTAGCTGTATTACGTATTTACTGTTTGAAAAAAATCAGAGTTCTTAACAAAAACTAGTTTTAAAATTTGACGGGTGTGACCTAATACGAAAATTCAAAAAATTCGAAGAAATAAAGCTTTTTATTGATAATATCAATATAAATAATATAAAAATAAATAATAAGAAAATAATAACCCATTAAATTATTTGCTATCCGTTCTATTATAGACATCAGAAAAATCTAGCTAAGTATTTTTTTAAATTCTATAAAAAGCGAAAAAAGTATATTTTTATTAATAATTAGAAAGGAAAGAAAGGAAAATCTGAAATAAATATTAAACATACAAAGAGGGAGAGTAAAATGTTTCGTGGAAGATCAATTAAAAGTGCCTCAAATTGCTTAAAAAATATTAAATATGTATTTTTTTATTTTTGCTATAATTTTCATACTCTAAAAAACATCAATTGACAGATTTTTATGAAAAATAAGAAAACTATTTTTTCCTTGCATAGGGCCCTTTTACGTTGAATCACTCAGTATCAGTTAATTTTTCTAATTAGAATCTAACACATTCTCTTTGTTTACAGCAGCATTAATGAAAATTTATTTTCTTTTGATATTATCAATGTATTCTCAATATATTAAGAAAAATCATAAAAAATATAATATATAAAAATTTATAGTTCTTTAATAACGCAAAATACACAACTGTTCTTTCGCAATTTATCATCTCTCGACCTGGCATCGTTAGTTAAAAGAAATTGTTTCTACTCCATAAATATTTAAATACAAGTTTAACGACGCAACAGAATAATCAACAAGTAAAGATTAAATGTATTTATGTATTTTTAAACAAAATTTCTGCTTAAATGATTTACAAATAAAATTTCCTAAATCACATCTAAGCCATTAAGATGATGAGATGATTCTTTGAGAATTTTTATGGGCCACATGTCATAAAACAAACTTTAAACATTTTTTATTTATACATTTTTGTTTTTTATCGTACAAAATAAAACCACCAAGAAAAAATCCCCAACAGTAAATATGTATACTTTTTTTTGCAGCAGGCAAAATAAAATCAAATAAAGTTAAAAGAAGTAAACGGAAAACAAAATAATGGTTGCTTGTTATGGGATTGTGTGTGTGTGTGTGTGTGTGTGTGTGGATAAGTTTTGCTTATGACTTTACTTATTCACACACACACAACTAAACTGAAAAGGAAGTGGAAAAGTGAAAGTATTTTTTTTAATATAAAAAATACAGCCATACACACACATTCACATAAAGTAAAATTCCTGAGTTGAATTGAGCCCAGTATATCCTTGGGCAAATGTATGTGCATAATTTTATTACAAAAACATTTATCTCTCTTTTTGCATCATTATCGCAGACAAACAGACACAGAGTGACAATTTTAAATATATGTAAGTGTATATGTCAGTACACTAGTGTGTGTGGGTGTTAGTCTGAGTATTTGCTTTTATTTGATTTTTATATAAAACAACAACTATAACAACAACTTTGACTTAAATAGAGTCTGAGTAGACACTGATGTTGATAAACACAGATAAAGGTAAACTGAACGAATGACAGTCAGTTAAATAGAGACAAAAACCGAACGTCATTCAAATGATTTTGCCTAACAAAGTCATCCATTCCTCTTTACAACTATACTCCAGCTGGCAACAAGATGGTATTTATGTAAAAATAAATGTTTATGTTGTTTTTTTTTTGTATTCTGCCATTCCTCACTGGCTTTTTGGAGCAATTCTCACCTTCAACCACTTGATGATGACTTAAATATAAAATGTATGCATAATGATGGAAGAAATAAGTTCAAAGGGAAAAAAAGCTTTATGAAAAAAATTTACAGAATTAAGGAATTTAAAAATCTTTTCTTTATTAAATAAAGGATTATTTACGAGAAATGATATTATCCTGTGAAATGTTTAAGGGCAATAGAATAATTTAAGTTCATATGAAAAAATAGGAGAAGGATTTGAAAAATAAGCGCAAGCAACGAATCATTTTTGGTTTGTCTGCAAAAATGAGCACAATCTTTATAGTGCATCGCATTCACAAGCTCCTGACCGATAGTCCGATAGATAATATGTATTCAAACATTTTTGATTTTAGATTTGTTAAGATATCTTATTTTCAATATTGCACTCGGCCCAGCGGCGACAGACATACAGACTGGCTAATACTGAACAATAGAGGACTTTCCTGGGGATTGTTGCGAAACTTCAGCGATCTCGACTATCCCAAAGATATTTTCCTTCTTGGAATGGTGAATAACATTGAAAAGCATGCTTCGTTAGCTGAAGTGTATATTGGATATATGGTTGGAGTCAAATCACTATATCATGAAAATATGTCTGCTCTAAATACGTTAAATGAATATAAATATATAGTATATAGTATATGGCTCGAAATAAGCATATATGTCTGTGACTGAAAATAGCCATATAGACGGTTAAAAATAATGCATATTTATTTAACATATAAAATTGATTCTACAAAAAATACAGTATTACAAAAACAACGTGCATTTTGTTGCTAGAATTTATATTTCAGATGTCAAATCAAATAAAATACAAAACCAACCAGCGTTACTACTGTTGGGCTTTCATAACAAGTTTTATACCATGATTGTAGTCGGAATTTTTTAACAATATATATTGTTAAATACAACCATGTCGCCATTTTTATGAATACTAATAATATTATGATTAAATGTAAAAATGAGTTTATTTGTCTTAAAGTTATTAAGGTCCACAACCCTTTAAAACAAAAATAATTTATTTGCCACAACCATAAAATCTGTCAGGAAATATGGCATTATTGACGCAACCATGACACAGAACCATATCTTTTCTCTGCGTGTACAAATATATTTAAGACAAAATCCATACGGATTATCACCAAGAGCTCTCAGACAATTATATACAGTTGGTGAGGAATCACTCGACGTTGTAAATTCGTTTTTCTATCTAGGTGACTGAATGTGTACGCACAATTTCACTTTTTTATATACACAGTACTATCGTCAACAGGAACAATTGGGCGTATTAAATTTAAATAACATCTATAAAAGTAATGATATTTTTTTTAATAATGGTTTAATCCTATTATTTAAAAAATACATCACTTTGAATGTATTTTTTGCCAATTAAGTTTTGAATTTAGTCGAACTATATGGTTTTTATCCAAAGTTATTTAATTAGTTTGGCTTAAGTTCGTTTTCTATTTAATCTTTCGATTAAGTAATTTTTTATTTTAGAAAAAATTCTAAGTCATGTAATAATTCAACATTTAAAGAAAATGTTGGCTGTACGGAAGGTTGAACTGACATCAGATATTTCGAGCTCTCTTTCACCTAGACGAAACTGCCAGCGCACAGTGGTTTCCCTTATATGGAAAAGCGGTCAAAAATCAATATCTCCAAAACTAAAAAAGCTAGAGTCTTTAAAATTTTTCAGATCATTTCATGCCCAAAGAACTTAAAGTTGGAAAATTTTTAGGAAAAAATATTAACAACTGTAGCCACAGTAATCATTTGATCTTTTAAGGGTTAATTGGCTTATAGATCTGTTTTAAAAATGTTTGAAATAAATTATTTTAATATGAAAATTTGGTTGTTTTAAACAAGTTTTGTAAATTTTTATTTCATTTTAATTCATTCGAAATATACACTGAAAAAAACTAAATTAATAAGTTAAACAAAGTTAAATAATGCAATATAGGGTATTATTAAGTAATATAAGGTAATAAAGTAAAATAGTAGTAATATATATCAAATATTAAGCAAATTTAAAACTTCTTGACTTAAACTACTTCTTTTCTTTGTTGGTAAGTTTCGGGCTCCAGAAATAAATGGATCTGAACTTAAAAAGAGGCGATTTAAAAGATCTGAATTTGTAGCTATGCTCGATATTTTTCGTGTATGTTGCAATCTAAACTGTTTTATATCCTTATTTTTCGCTTCAGCTGCTTCCTCCGATAATTCACCTATTGACACTAATGCATGCTTGATTACCTCAGCTCCATGGATAAGAATTTTGTGTACCGATGGAGGGAGGTAGTACCAGGGATACTCCTGCTGTCTCTACAGCATATTCCTCAAACTTTTCGGCATCAATTTGAAATCCAGAACTTATAGCTTGGAGAATTGTGGCACATCTTTGCAAAATATCCTTATCGATTCCTGTTATTTTTGATGAAAGGTTTACATTTTGAAAAAATCTCCGCGCTTGTTGCCATCATTCGAATATCCGCAACCACCAGCTTTTGGCCTATCTACCAAAAGTCCCATTTCGGCCCGAAATCGTTGTTGAATAAATTGTTTTCTCTTCAAAACACATGACTTTTCGTTCTTACTGGTCTTCCATTTTTTTTTTAGCTCTAATTTGTACGATAAGTGAATGAAGTACTCAAAAAATCGTATGTTGGCATGTAATGGTGACAGTCCGAATTCGTAACGAGCTTCATATACTTTTTTCTCGAGGCATTTTTCAATGTGATTCATTTCTGTAGGCCAGGCACCACATATGTGACATTTTGCAGAAGAAGTTTCCGTTAGAGCGTTACAAACTTTACCGTCAACCATGGTCAGTTTCATGTCATGCTTTATATGTAATTTTTGTTTTGTTTTATATATTTCGGTGGGAGAAAGTGCAAAAATTTTCGATTTATAATAACGTTTCTCATTTTGACACAGTTGGGAAGTTTCTTTTTTAAATTGAAACCTCAACGGCCTGCAATAACGAGTGGATGACGGGCGCGGGTTTTTCCAAATTATAGTTTTGTTTTCCGTGACAATTTGAAGAGGAACATAGGATGTCACAAAGAGGGAACTGTCATCCATAAGCCTATTCGACTTCTGCTTAAATTGGCTATGACGAGAACTGCCATCGAATCCCCATTTTCCAATCAGTGTTAAGTGTTTTTCTCCTGGGCCTAATGCTTCATCAAGAACTTGATCTTTCAATTGCACAATTCGATTAGCTGTATGATCAAGGAGAGCTTGTAGATCGACCTCTGTACTCGACTCTGTAACAGTAATGTCTTCTGTGCTTGGATAACAAGTTTTCTTAGCTGCCAAAATACTTTTATAGCCTGGGAAAAAATTTTTAGATATTTTTTTATTCACAAAATCTTTTATAGTTAAGTACTGTCTCTTAGTAAGTCTTCTTTCAACGAAAAGAGTCAAAACCTCGTAATCCTCCACATTGTGTGTCGGGGGAAAGTTGCGGTTTTGTAAAACTTCGGTTAAAGAATTATCAACTTGACTAATTTTAGACATTTTACGCCTCTTTGTTCTATCTGAACACTTAAAAAATTCCTTAGCAGGACGGCCACGCTTTTGGCTAGGTGCAGGTTGTTCTTTTTCAAGGGATTTTGCTTCTAGCTGAATAGTGTCAAAACTTTCAAACCATTTTTTATGTTCCTTCAAAATAATTAATTTGCTTCGATGATTTTTCGTCCAAAGCTTACCAATCTGCTTACAAAGGCTTTTTAAAACTTTTGTTAAATTGCTAAGGTCGAATTTAGTTTTTTCTGCATTAAAATTTTCCTCCATAATTTGAAATATTTTGTTTGCTTTCGAATGATATTTACCACCTGTAGAACTCCAAATATCAAGCACATACATTCTAGAAAATTGGCGCTGACAGAATAAACCTTATATTTTAATTTCCATATTGATATTTTTGAAACTTTTATCGCTATCGCGAAAACAATTAATTGTTTTGACACTTTTCAAATGCAATGAGTAAGCTTCACTTAAACTGAAAGTCAAATACCTTAAAATTGCAATATAAAGTTTAAAACAACAATTTCTTAAAAAAAATTTTCTCTCTATTCATAACTGTAAATCAAATACCATAAAATTGCAATATAAAGTTTAAAATAACAACAATTAAAAAAAAATTTATTTCTCTTTACTCATATTCTTAAAAAGAAATAGTACAAAACAAAATGCGATTCACTATTTTTCGTCGGATGACTATGTAAATCACACCCATATGCGAAAATATGCAAAAACCCGCGGCCACAATATTTTTTAATTTAAAGAGGGATAAAAAACCTACAATTTGATGCATAAGGCGTTGTGGGCAGATGAGGGCCATATCACTAAAAGTCTACGTGAAAAAGAAGTTTTTGAAAAACGTGTGTTTTAAAAAGGTCAAAAAAGTATTCTTCAGCGATTTGTTTATGGGCTCATATTCTTGCACCTTTTGTTATTTAATTTGATAGAAAATAAATTAAAATTTAATGTTTGTAGGGTTTTTGGAAACTTCTGCCACAATATCGCGAATAACTTTTTGGATAAACTTAAGTTTTCTTTTATGACTATGCAACCACAATATATGCAATATAAACATACCTCCACTTTCAACGGACACAAATAATAAATCTCGCCAAAAAAACAACAAAATTTTTTAGATTCATAAAATTTAGAGTGTTATCAATAGATTTTCTGCAATAAAGCTTTAAAAAAACCAATAACTTTTTGGATTTTTGGCCTATGGGGGAAACCACTGTGCAGCGGAGGGAGCAACAACTAAAGCGTAGTATGCAGCTCTCACTGAAATTCAAGTTTGGAGCTTTGCATTTATTTCTACACGGAAAAATAATCATGTAGAATTCTATACAGAATTTTGTTTGTATACACACAAATTTATATATTTTTTAATTCACAACACACAAAACACTAAAAATTAATTACAATGTAAGAAAAACTAGAAATGTCAAAAATTACCTGACCAAACAATTGTCTGAACAATAATTTTTGTTTCAGTTGACGGAAAAAATTCTCCACTTGTTGTTATAGCATGCCTATAATAGACAATAAATGCCAAAATTCTGTGTACTTTTCTTTTGGAACTGCGTACTAGTAAACAGAAATTTCTTTAAGAATTTTACCAGCCTGAATTTCATTCAGAGCTGCATACTACGCTTAACGAGCGAAAATCCTATTTACACTATTAACCAATTAACAGCTGAGTCGCCATCTCGTGACTATTCTCGACTATTATCGGTTTTTTTAAGGCTTGGAACTTAACTATGTTTTTCTTTATCATGTTCAACAGTTTTTAAGCTTTCTGATATCTGTCATTACCAGCTTGAAATATCATCGATATATTAAAATGCTGGGGATTTTTGAATTTTTTTCTGCCAAACTTTTTGTACAGTATATATTAGGTGCGTTTCTTTACGTGTCCGAAGTTGCCCAAACTTAAACGAAAGCTTATTCTTGTTTAGCTAAGTGCCTTTAGAGTTTTAACAATTATATTACGGGCTTAGTTGACCTGTATGGTTTTTATCCAAATATATTTAATTAGTTTGGCTTAAGTTCGTTTTCAATTTAATCTTTTAATTAAATAATTTTTATTTTATTTTAGAAAAAAATTCTAATGCATGTAATAATTGAATATTCATAGAAAAATTTGCCTGTACGGAAGGTTGAACTGACATCAGATGTTTCAAGACCATCAAAGTCTTCTCATCAGAGCTCTCTTCCGACTAGACGACACTGCCAGCTAAGGCAGCAACTACCAACGAGCGAGAATCATATGTACTTTTTTAACCAATTAACAGATGAGTCGCCATTTCGTGACTATTCTGCTCGACTATTATCGATTTTTTAAGCTTTTTTGTTATAAACCGGTTTTGCCAAAAATATCATGAGAGACAGCAAGTAAGGTCCTGTTTCCTCTTGATGTAGCAAAACTATCAATACAAGTAAATTATAGTAACTGAAACTAAATAAGCACATCAGGTTATACACAGCACCATATACTGCCTTAGATATATAAATTGTACTCTCCAAAGAGAACTAAAGTTCTAAAAATACAACCAATCACTACCACTTGGAAGCCGGTCACGTGACTTGCTTAGTGGAATGTTTTGATTTTTATAATCTTATTGTACCGGACCTAAGAACAACGGCTATGGGAAGGAGGCTAGAGCAAGTGGTGTTTGTTGATATTCAATTTAAAGCTTTCAGCATTGAAAGTGAGAGGAAAGATCACTGCAGGTAGTTTATTCCACATACCAACCTTTTGTCTAAAGGAAAATTTTTCAGAGTAATGCCTAATGACAATTACTAGCAGATCGACTACAATTAGATGTGCTCTTAATAATGATGAACGTGTTGCTCGTAAAAAATAACAAGCTTTGAACAAACTCCCTGTTACTAAAGTACATTCGAGGTTCCATCAATTATATAGTTAATCAATACAGCTGGCCTACCTAATATCACAAGGGAGCTTCTTCGTCTTCTCCTATAATTGTTCGAATAACTTCAAAATAAACTTTGAAGCACTGGCCCATATATGAGAATTGAGTTTCATTTTTATTCAGCAAACATATCAGATGGAGTGAAATATTTTTTACACTGTCTTAGAAAGCTGAGGCACTTGAATGCTTTCCTTGAGGGTAGAAAAATGTGATCAGACTATCGAACATCATAATGGATTTTCATACCAAGAACATCAAGAGCTTTTGACTCCTAAATTTTAAACTATCTTACACCCTTACCGACTAGAAATTTTTATGCAATCCTCTCCAATTGGGATGTAACGCAGAAACGTATTTGGGACCTGATTGGTTTTCTGTGGGGAAATATCACAAACTCGCGAAAACGTGCTCAAATCGGAAAAATAGCAAACTCTAATATTGATTACAAATTGCTAAGGCTGTTAAAGGGAAAAATGTAAGCTACAGTCATCTCTACCGAATATGATCAAATAATGTGATTAAAAATCTATGTTACATTTTCCCAACAAATTCCCAATAGCTTCCTACTTTTGAAGAGCTTCCATCAAATCATTAATTTCTAGATGGGATATCCCAACAAGTTCCCGGTCGGATACCGAATGGGATCACCCTTTTGGGTTTGCCACATGCAGTCCAAAAAAGTTTCCAATATATCTATTGGGAAAATTTCTAGTCGGGTAGTACAGATATAACAACATACAACATTGCATCTCACTAGAGCTAAAATATGTCATATTTGCATCGCCCCATTCAGAGTCTATTACATGATCGTGATTATGTGTATCATTGATGATTTTGTCCTCATGGCCCAAATCTCCGAAAGGCTTGGTGCATTACTGAATGAATATACATTATTGGAAAATGCGGTCTTGAGCTTTTGTTATGACATCAAATCTCTAAGAACTAGTCTAGTGCAATAACTGAGTATGATCGGTATGAATTAAGAGAAATCATTACCGAGACCAAACGAAACAAGTTTTGATGGCAGTTTCTATTAAAGGCTTTAGAAATTATTAAAGCTACCACTTTGCTTTCGACCAAATGCTGTCTGGAGTAGCACCGAACTTTCCAACGAAAGGCCAGTAATTCAGCCGTAAAGCATCTCCTACGAAAGTTGTAAACTATGTAAGCTGTTGGACTTCAAATATTTCACATGATAGAAATTCACCATACTTCCCATCACTTTCGAAAGTGCAGAACATATTGCAATTGAACGGTTATTTTGAGGGTTACTAATTGCCATCTTCCTTTTTGCGGATTGAAGTTACATACACAAAATTCCTACACGTTGGAAGTTCACCTCTATAGTACAAAGTACTCAAGAGGATTATCAACGGACCTAATAGCGTCGAAAAATACTGCTTCAAAACCAGTGCTGGAATTCTATCTGATCCTGCAGGTTTATTAATGTTATGATTCGCTAAGCCATTTTTAGCTGCAAGCGGTCGAAATAATATTGGCATACACTGAGATTAAAAAACGGTTGCAGCTATTAAATATCACTTTTGATAATCATTTATCCATTCTAAATAAAAAAAATACCAAATGCAATAAATTGTATTTATTTACAGCTCTAATTCGATATTCGAACTTGAAACAAGTTGTCCACAGCCGAGAGATTAATTAACCTAATCAATTTATAAGTGGCTTAAATTAATTTATAGATTTGGAAGACATAACTAACTTTACTCGTATATCAGTACCAGGGATGCCAAACGGGACTGGTTTTTGTAAATCCCGGGATTCGGGATTTTTCGGGATCCCGGGATTTCGGGACTTTTATTTTTTTATAAAACACTCAATTTATAAAGTAAAATATTTTCATTACATGTATTCTTAATAACAACTATAAAAAATTATGAAAGAAAAGCTAGTTTTAGTGTATTTTAATACACATTTTAATATTTTACTGAATAGTAAAATATAAATTTGGGAAAGAGAACGTTACAATATTAAAAGTTAATTCATTGAACTAGGATCTTAGAAAATAAATTAGATAAAACAATGATATTGCTCCCTTAGCGAGTGAAATTTTATTTCCCTCCAATACTGAGTTATCCATTGACCAAATGACGCCACAAGAATGCTCTGAGTCCACTATGATCAGGTATTCAGCAAAACAAAGTTTTGTTACATATTTATAGCTTTTGTAGTTAGTCAAAGTACTCTAGCACAAGCTCGGATGATAATTTCCATGAAAGCAGAGATTACAGAGCTGCTGAGCTATCCGAAAAAAATAGCTTTATGTGAGCCCTTAGGACTTTTATTTATAAAAATGACGGCCCATGTTGGCATTGTCCCAATTTCCGCCAGAAATACCGTAGGCCATTTGCACATCGAAAGAGATATTTTAACATTGGGTCCAACGACTGGTGCAGCAATACCGGCTTTTCGATCTATTTGCAAATCTCCGTGTATTTCTGGAATCCACAGGTGAACCAACATCTTCGCACATAGGCTTGAGTGCCTTAAGCGGAAAGGTGGCATAATATTTTCACGAACCTCAGTTCCTGGCTTATGCTGTCATTCGACAGAGCTTATAGTTTTCTTTAATGTATTGCACTCAGGATCGATGAAAGCTTATTGCCAACACTATGAACAGAGTTTCCAAGACCCATCCTGCAAGAAGCCGCTGCTGCAGAGGATCTTATGAAGATCTGAATAGGCGTTGGACTAATTAAGGGCCGAATGGCAAACGCTAGACCTGTCCTCATAACACCGGTAGCAAGAAAATATGCCAACATCTTGACCTCGCATAGCTTAGTAGCTTCTACAACCAGCCGAGTTCTCGGCCACCATACAATCGGAATGTACGTGATAGTCGGTCTGATATTCATCCATGTTCTCCATTACTTGCGGAATAACTGTGTTCCGATTTGTCATATCATTGTCGTTATAAATAACAATTTTCAACAAAAATGGTTTGATAATTCCGATCATTTTCATTCCGCATGGATACAGAACATACCCGTGTAATTTCATAAATCTACATGATAAATTTAGGGTTCATACTTCATCCAGTTGCATCCAGCATAACTCTGGAGGCTTTTTGTATAACTAATTCCACATAGGTATTCCAGGCGAGCCTTCTGCCGAGAAAATCACATAAGTAACTGACATCAATAGAATGAGGGATATTGTATCCATTTAACGATACTATACCAAAATCGAGTTTTCTCCTAAGGGCGAAGTAGAGCACAAGCATCATTCATGACGCCTGAGAGAACATAGCCGATTTTTCTAGTTACCATAATCAGCGTATCCAGTGATGATGGAGGATACCCTTTGATGGAGGATACCCTTTGACAACCACAATACACTTAAATTCATAAATTAGTGTTACAATTGTTACTTTACATTACGAGTTTTTAGTATAAAAATTTAACTTAAAAAGTTTAATTTAAATATTTCGGGACTCCCCGGGATTTTTTTTTGACGAATCCCGCGATTCGGGATTTCGGGACTGGCATCCCTAATCAGTACTATATATTGGGAAATTGCAACTAAAAAATTAATTAGATTACGATTTTTGTTTACTTTTACTATATATACT
Organism: Panzeria rudis; assembly: GCA_956483635.1. NCBI lineage: Eukaryota > Metazoa > Arthropoda > Insecta > Diptera > Tachinidae > Panzeria > Panzeria rudis. Next base: position 98,721,641 of record OY101450.1, on the reverse strand, counting down.
GCTGTAATTTCCTTATACCTTGTAAAAAAATAAAAAGTTAGTTCGATATTTCCAAGTGATGAATAAATAGAAAAGGCAATCAATATTCTTTCAAGTGAGTTTGACAAGCAAAAATCAAAAATAAGTAATTTAAAAAATTAGTTAAATAAATTTCATAATTGTATAGTAAAGTGGGTCGACCTCAATACAATAATAAAAGTTATGCTGGTCACTACCTTGAATAAAAGATATGTCAATGAAATTTCTAAAACCGAAAAAAAATTTTGCCACGCCCCTCAATATAGCACTTTTTGTTATTTTATACAAGCGCAGCCATTTAAAGTGCGATCTGATTATATATCATATCGTTGTTCATGGCTAGAATATAGATTAATTTTTGCCTTTGGTGACTTTTGAATCCTACATCTAATTTTGGGCGCCACTTGTGCCATTTCGGATCCTTCCCTACTAAGTAAGCTACTCCTAAGCCATAAACAACGATATGCGATATAATGAGGTCGGTCTTTAAATGGCGGCGCAAAAATAAATTTTACAGTTTTCGAAAAGTCATTGATATACCTTTTATTCTAGGGGTGACTGCTGCAAATTTTTCTGTTTTGTATTGGGATCTAATTTGTATGTGGAAAAGAAAAACGAGGTGTAATTTTAAGGCTGACATAAAAGTGAGTATATCAAAAGCCAGATATACAAAGCTTTAGAAGGGCTTCATTGTCATGCTCAAAAAATTTAATACTAGGAGGTAAGGATCCGAAATGGCATAAGTGGCGCCCAGAATTTGATGTCGGATTAAAATGCCAACTGAGGAAAAAATTGAGCCACAGTACCAAGCCATTAAGAACGACATGTGATATGATTAGATCGGCCTTTAAATAAATAAAAAACTAAAAGTGCTGTATTTTAGGGCGTGGCAAACAAAAACAATTTTTTTTTTTGTTAATATCATTGACATATGTGTCGTTCATTGTAAGTGTGAATTATCTCCTTGTAATTAAATTTCGAGAAAACGAGCCTTTTATAGTGAATATTTTGCAGTTTTACTTCCGCGAGTAAAAAAGTAACGCCATCTATGGGGTTTTGGTGCAAATATTGGAGTTGCTTCACTGTTCCCAGTAAAAAACTTGCTTCCAATAAAGCAGGTTTCTACTATTATGAAATAAAAGTAGCGCTGACAAACCTGCTGATATCGCTGCTGATTTTTGTATGGCGAGTTCCCGGATTGGAGTACTACATTTTTGCTCACAAAAGCGATTTTCAAGCCATGAAAATCATCAACATTTTCAGCACTAGAACTGAAAATATATGAAAAAGATGGTTCGATGTGGATTGGCGTCGTTAACGTCATTTTGAATTTTTCTTATTTTTTTATTTTTATTAATTTCATATTTTTACTCAATGTTTGTTATTTTAACTTCAACTAGTATCGAACTAAGAACCTTCAGGTTTGAAGTCCAACTTACCAATCACTCGACCAAAAACACTGTTGCAAAACGGCACCAAGAAATTCAAATAAACTTATTCTTCATTCTCGCTTAAAAACCTGCTTTGGATCAGCACTATAAAATCAGTTTCTTTGTATAGCTTGTGTACGTAGCTTTTGTATAAGTAAAAAGCAAATAGTTTTCTCGCTTCATAACCTGCATTGTTGTGACGCTATGAAATCAGCTTCTGAACAAGGTCATATTTTAAAGCGAATTATGAAGCGCTTTATTTCTTTAGTGCTTCAAAAAACAAGAAAATTTTTAATTGGGTTACTGCGAAAGATATGAGTAAATGTGATACTATTCTACAACAAATATGTATTTATTAAAAATATAGAGTTACACCACTTTTACAATAAACGACACATATCTTTTATTCTTGGGGTGACTGGTGCAACTTTTTTTGTCGACCCGCCTTAATTGTATAGGTTAATAAAAAGTTTTAAAAAAATACTGCTGGCTATTGGCGAAAGAAACAGGTGATGTGGAGAGTATTATGTCTTTAAAAAGGTAGCTTAATAACTTTATCCCAAAACACAAATGTAAATTTCAGTGCCAAAGCAGTCATAAATCTGGTTAGTCCGTTCAAATATTTACGTGCATGCATACGAACTTGTATATACATACATATGTACATATTTAGATCGGGCCACGACAGCTTGGCAAAATCTCAGGAAAGCTTTTAACGATCTTTACACCAATGAGACAGCCTTGTTTTTCTTTTAGACAAAATAGGTGAGACGGTTATGTATAATGATTTTAATCCCTCAATAGCTAATTTTGTAAGAACACTCTAACTACGTCATCATAATCTGAAAACATTAGTGATACCTTATTTTGTTTTTACTTCTTCTGTATATATTTTAATTTGACTTTTTGTACAATATACGTTGGTTTGTGTCTAAACTATAATGAATAAAAAAAAGTTCACAATAATAGTTTATTTCACTACCTCTTCTGGTACATATATTCAGCCCATAGCAACTGACGAAATTCGATTAGCAACAAATTCGGTTATCCCAACGAATCTGTTATCCCTGTGTAGGTAGGTACAGATACTCTCTCAAGCACGACGAGTGATTAATTGCTTTCCGGCAAATGTTCCTATGCGGCGCAAAATATCTAAGCGTGTAACTGGAACCACCGCCGACATACGACGTCGAAAGAAAGGGCACCGAATTAAAACTGGGCGACAGCCGATAGTTGTATTGTTTTGCTTAAGCAAAACAAAAATAAATGAAATTTATTTGCTGGAGCTTAACCATTGTCTAAATGCATATCATTGATGCTTTGCCAAATCGTCAGTAGACTTCAAACACAATATTGAACATATACAAACTTAATTTTATTTAAAATCAAATTGTGACAATTTGTCATATAATAAATAGGGATGTAACGAATACCGATACCGATATATCGGCGATACTTCAGATTTGCCGATACATCGGTATCGGCGATATTTTACTGCCGATACGACGATACTTTTAAAAAATTTTTCAGAGTTTTTTTTAACAAATAATTTATTTTTGTTCGATTTTACCATGAATTAAATACACTTCGTTATTTTTTAAATCTTATTAATATCAATTTTAAAAATTAATAATATTTTATGCTGTTATTTTGTAAAAAAAATTATTTATTTTTTTGTTAATTTTACTATGAATTCAAATTCAAGCCGTTGTTTTTTAAATCTTATTCCAGCAAAAAAGAGATACTCCAAAGAAGTCATGAAAATGTAGAATTCGCGATCTGGAAGTATTGCAAATTTGGATAATTTCTAATTAGTTTTACATATCCTTGCCCTTGCAAGAAGTTCTGTTTTTCGATTACCAATCACCGAATCGGAAGCGATGCTAGGACAAATTTCTTTTTCGGTATTCTATAATGATTTTTCCTTAAGGAAAAAGGATAAAAAAAAGTACCCATTTTCACAATTTTTTTATGCGAATTTAAACTCAGAACTGTATTTTCATGTAAATTTAAGTGAATAAATATAAACTTAGAAGTCTTTCAATAATTAAGCTATTAAGTTATTTAGATGAATATTAATTGATAAATGTCCTTTAAAAAAAAATAGATTTTTTAAAAAGCATGGCGAGTATTTAAATTATAAAGGAATTAAACAATTTTTCTTGCTTTTCTACTAATTATCTGAATATTTTTAATATAGATTTGTTGGAAGCAAAGAAAATGTAGCTCCTTAAAAATTACTTCCAATGTTTTATCAATTTTAAATATTCTCTCTTATAATGTAATTTTGTATAATAAAAAATTGCACTTGAGTTTTGTTAATCTAAACTTGAACTCAATTTCAATATTCGTATCGGTATCGGAATCGGTATCGGCGATATTTATTTTTAAATATCGGTATCGGTATCGGATCGGCAAAACGGCGTATCGTTACATCCCTAATAATAAATTTCTTAAAACAAAAATATATGGCCATGTCACAGGGTTCAATTCCGTTCGGAAATGGAATTCAACCTACACCATTTTCGTAGCAGCTGGTGTCCAAAAAAGAAAAGTAAAATACGCAAATTTGTCAGGTGTGTTCAGTCTATTGGCGGCGGTACTATACTGCGGTATGCTCCAGCTAGGCCTTGACATATTAGGGTGGATTAAATTCCGTTTCTGAACGGAATTGAATTCTGTGACATGGTCGATATAATCGTGTTTTTTTAACTCAATCTCTCCCTCTGTGGGAAAAATCTCCAAAAAAATTACTGTATTAAGTCGCTGTACGAAAAGTCCACACGATTGATTATTCAAGGCAATTCGCCGGACTCATCTTGTGTAAAGCTAAAGCACTTATCGTTCTTATTATTTTACCAAGCGGCGACATTAAAATTATGAAAAATCTTTAGGTGGTATATTTCTTATTACAAAAAAAAAAAATATTAAACAACAATCTGAACTAATCTAGTGGATACAAAAACCAATAAAAAAAATCAACTCCAACACAAATAAATACAAACACACTCCTATACATACAAACATGAAATTAATTATATAAATAAGTATAACGTTTAAATTTTGTGAAGGAATAAATGTTATTTTAAATTCCCTTTGCAACACTTTAAAATATTTTTTTTAACGAATATGACTGCTATACGATGAGCCTCAGGTTGAAAAGCAACACTTGGAAAATATTTTTACTGTTGTTCCGCTCTAATGGTTCTGCTACATTCCCTTGCTCTGTGGTTTAGTTTCATGTTCTTGTTATTATTTTTATTACTTTTGTTTGCCATAAGGATATTGAAGTTACTAAAGCATAAAATCAGAGCCAAACAATATTCGGGCGCTAAATATCTAAAGCAGCAATAATAGCAGAGCAGGAAATAGAAAGGAATACAACAAGCACAACGATGAAAATCCTTCAAATAATTTCCATTTGCATTTCCCAAATATTATTTATTTTTTTAACTAAATGGAAAGTTGGAAACACTGCTCTAACAGAATTGTAGCTTCATTTCTATGTTAAATGCAAACAACCTTAAATAAACGGTAGAGCTGATATAAAAAAAAAGTATAAAAGTACAGAGATATTGTACCTTTAAGGCAGACATACGTTTCATTTCATTTTGTATTTGTCAGATAAAAAAAATAGGAAAATATTTTATAAGTGGTATTGGAGAAACAATTTTTATTTCCATTACTTAGGGTTGTACTTGGGATAATGTGTTTGTATATTTTGCAGGTTTTGAAAATAACCAATTTCAAATGCGAAATATTTCATTTAAAGTGAAATGCATTTATGGAATGTGTCCCTTTTATTCACTAGTCTACACTGATTATTCGCTTGCCTACATAAGTATGTAGCTGGCTACAACTAATATTTTTCACATATCTGTCCAACAGATGTGGTCACCACGTTGCGTCATCTACTTCCTTATGCATATCTTTCGACACACAGTTGGTAATTACAATACATGGTACATATTCCTTGCTATGCTGCTGGAGTTATCTGATCTCTCACTGAACTATTGGCAGCTCTTAGAGAAGTAAACTGAATTTCAATTCTCGCTGACGATGAATCAAACTAGGATGCAAGTATCAAACTTTAAACATCCTTAAATAGGATACAAAGCATACAAACATAACCCTTAAATCCATGTGTAGAATTTGGACTGTTCTGGAAAGCATGATCGCTGATAATTTTTAAGCAGCGACGTCGACACTATCTACATCATCACACTCTCTTTTACGGTTTTCTCAGACAAGGAAGATCACATGGTTTACCTGCTTAATAGAGGGAACCCTTTTGCTTCATGTAGGTATAAGTAGAAGATTGGAACATCAAAGTTTTTTAAGAGTACAAGTACAGAGGCTCGTGGCTACCGCCATAGCCCGCTACAAGTTTGCTACTAGCGTCAAACGACTTGATCTCCCTTACAACGAATACCTTACTTCTCAATGTGACAAGAATGTAGAAATGGTGACGCAATCTCTGTGCCTCTATTCCGCATTAGAGCATCATTGCTTTCGTTTAGTAGGCAGAAATTGCTTTAGTAACCTCTCTGTTTACACAGAACAAACTAAGTTTCATTTTCTGTAAAGGAATTCAACGAAATAGTAAATATTTTGTCTATGAACGGACCTACAAACGAATTTGTAAATATAGGCAAAAATACCTCAACAATTTCATTGAAAAAAAACGTGTTTTTTTCAGTGAACAAATTGTTTAAATCTATAAAACAATTTGTCTAAAAATATTTACAAATTGTAGACAAAACAATTTACTAGATCAAATTAAAATATTTACTGGATTTTCTGAAAAATATCAAACAATATTTCTGTCTGAATTTAATAAACAATTAGTCTAAAAATGCTAACAGTTATTAAGCAAAATAATTTACTTAATCAAACAAAAATACAAACAAAATTTTTATCCATTAAGCATTTATGAGATTTCACTTTGTTAAATGTGTTCAAATCTGAATGTTTATCTAAATACTCTAAAAAATTAATGAGAATTAAAACAACGACATTAACTAATCGATTCACTCCAAAATCTTTTGTAAACAAACTTGGTACAACTGCATTCCCCTTGCTATTATTGTTGTTGTTGTTATTTCTGTGTATGTCGTCATCGGGGTGGTCTCTTACGACACAGTTTTTATTGTTGTTTTTGGTGTTTGCGTTGTAAATAAAAGTCAAACAAACAATTCATAGATAATGGACAGAACATTTACTGAAAATTAAATTTATTTTTAGACAAACTTTTGTTTGAAAATTTTTTGGTGATAATTTTTTCTGTGTAGTTATCAGTAGGCAGATATAGTAGGCTCCTGGTTGGTTTATGACTTACCAAGAGTTCTTGCGTACGTTTTAATAAAGTCCAAGGCATCCGAATGGTCATGAAATGCATTACGGAACAGAAAATACGTATTCCATTCTGCTCCTGTAGAACTATAGCTCACAAGCTCTGTTTTGGAACCGCCAATTAGGGTCAACAATCCCTATTACCAATTGCAACTTATTTATGGACCTTCGATCCGGACTTTGGTAATTACTGGCTTTCAGGATGCTGCTACCACTAATAAACCCTCAGCGTTGATGACGCTAGGTTCTCTCAAATGCCCCAAATGTATGGTCCTACAAATTGAACTAGTGCAAAACGGACGCCATGTTTAGGCTTCAACGGAACCCCAAACACCTGAATGCTGATAAAGTTCGTTGCAGCAAAGAAAATACGTGTTCTATTCTGTCAACATATAGCCCACAAACTCCGTGTTGGTACCGCCAAACAGAGACAACAATTTCAACTACCCATTGCAACTTGTTCAGTAAATAACTGAAACTAAAAAAATGTGATGGACAAGAAGAGATGTTAGTCCCTGAGTTAGTTGCAGTTAGTAATAGGCTATCAAATCCATATGAAATGATAAGTTTCGTTGTTCAGATATCGTGAATTTTAGTGGACAGCTTCCACGTGTTGGTATTTAGGAAATAGCATTAAGTCTTGGCACGACGCACACAGATATTGTTTGATACATTTGGCGGCAAAAAATAGAATGAGTAATCGTAGAGCTATAATATTTTGCACCTTTGTTATATTGGCAACGATTCGTGTCCTTCCCATATATCCTTATATGAAAATTTGCTATAACTACCAAAATAACATTTTATATTTTCAAAAAATTTTTCATATGCGCTACTTATAATATCCATAATGTTTAGCCCAAATTTTGCTCACATCGGAGCAAGGATACTTTTTCTCAAAAATTTTCTCTCTTTTAATTCTCTCTTTTTTCTCTCATTTAATTGTGAATAAAATCAAAAGTTGTTGGTCGATTTTAATGAAATATGGCTCATTTTATTTGCTTATAAGCTCATGGATAAAGAACGGATTTTTTTCAGTTTTTTTCTTTTATTTTTTAAGAACAAAAGTGTTTATAAAAAAAATTTTATTTTATCTATTTATTATTATTTTTATAAGTTTGTCCAGCTATTGGTAAAAGATGGTGGATTGTTTTAGGTAGCTTGAAAGTATAGACTCTCGCCTTCCACTTTGGGATCTGAATGCAACACATAGCTGGTCTGTATAATATGCCATAGCCTCTTTGCAATCCAAAGACCGTCTATACGTGCTAAACCACACTCTAATCGAGATGTCCTTGTTTTGTACAGAATATGGTGGATCTCGAGTGGACGCTCGATAAAATCCCGTAGTCCTGGGTGTCATTCTTACCGTGCCCATAGCACGAATGGCGCTACGTTAGCGTGTCTTCTAGCGGTGACCTCCGGACTGTAGCGAAGTAGAGTTGTAATTTATGCCCACATGCAGCAAGGAGCGGTGCTGTATGCTGTTTCAATTGCATCGCCATAGAACAAAGCAAAAATAACATTAATACACATGCCAATAGCTTATATTCCAAAGGATAAAAACCATAGGCAGCTAAAGTCCTCCGAGTGCACTTAGATCACGCCAAAGCAGCGTGAGATGTGCTATGCCGTCCAAATTGATTTTTAGGCTAAGGTTCGTAACGTTATATTCAGAAAGAATTGGGGATGATTAATATTCCAAGGAACTAGGGAAAAATTAACATTAACTTTATTTTTCAACGTACACAGCACAGCAAAATAGCGCCACTTTCGGAAGCCGCTACACTTCCATTGTCAGTGTATTTTGCTTATCACCACTTGTAAGGTGATTTTAATTCTTATATATGTTATTGAATTGAATACTAGAATTAAATCACTTTCAAGTTGAAACTGCACTTTCCCAGCGTTGCCATCGGTTTATTTTTCTTCATTCTCATTTTTCTGATTTTTGTTCTACTCAAGACAAAGTTTTTTGGTTTGATTTTATACTTAAGTATATATGAACATGTACACATGTGAAAAGCTCAAACCAGTAGCTAATTGCTTATTAATATGCCGTAGGTTCACTACGGACCTCTGCGATATATGTCTTATCCAAGAACCTTGGATAAATTTGGGGGTAATTAAGGTACTCCGCAATAACCATGGTAGGCTTATTTATAACAATAAAAAGATTCGGCCTAGAGCGGAATTATTTGTCAGGAGGAATTTAAAATATTTTTCCATTTCAGAATTTGTACATGGTGATCTCATGGAAATCCGGGCATGTATCCCATCAGTCGAAGGAGAACATCATATCGTTCTAGCTTCCGTCTACCTTCCGGGTGAAGTCGACCTAGCGCCTACGCCAGAGGTGTCCAAGCTGGTAGCCTATTGCTAAAAAAGGAACCTTCATATGCTGATATGCTACGACGCCAATGCACACCACACTGGTTGGGGAAGTACTAACACCTAAAACCAAGGTGAGTGTTGACTTGAATTTATATGCCAAAATAAAATATTATTATTATTTATAAATGCTATTAGACAAGAGGCTCTTAGTCTCATCCTAAGTAGCAACAATATATCACATGCCATTAATAATTGGCATGTATCTAACATGATAGCTATGTCAGATCACCAACATATACCATTTGATATAAATTACTCTACCACGTACGAACAACAATTTCGTAATCCCAGAAACACATATTATAGTGAAACATAGACTATAGTGAAAATTTTTCAACAAAATTAATATATAGTCTCATAGAAATAGATTTTGATTCCAATGAACTTAGTGAAAATACTAAAAATGTCTTCAGGAACAGTTGCAAGTTAAAGTCCAAAAGGGCAAAAAGGAATGTACGATTGTAGAATAGAGGCAAAAGCACAGCTGACTGGGTAACCTACTAGACTGCACCCACTCCTGAGGCAGTACGGCTACAAAAGGCCTTGTCACAGGACCATCCAAATAGTCTCTGTACATTGAAACGCCCTGATGTGAAGTATACAGAATCACCAGGAGGGAGTTGTAAACTTCTACTAGATGCGCACTTCCTACACAGCGAGAACAAACTAGTTGGAAAACAGTTACAACTATTAAAATTCAATCGAATTAACCAATATTCTATTACAAGTCCTGAATTTAAATACATTCAATAAAATTTCTATTCTAATATCTAAAATAATATACCTCAGCTGTATTTTTTAGTTACCATAATCAATCATGATTACAAAAATTCGGTTATAATTTCCAAAGTACCGATTTGGTGTTTCCAACCAAATAAAAGTTTAATATAATCAATAATATGGTAAAATATATTGACATTCAAGAGTAAATAATATTAGAAAATAAAAAATAAACCAATAAAAACTAAACTTAAATTCAAGAGATATAAGAATTTCATAGTTTTGCTAAAGTTCAATTGTCTCTATTGGTGAAAGGTAAGGTCCATAACAGTGTTATTTAAATAAAGTGTTTTGCATTTCATCGTGCAAATAACGGCAGACCTTGTATTGTATCTATGTAGTTATCTGGCGAAAAAGTGGTAATGTGTGGTATTCTTCTAAAAATATGTATATATTATTAACTTTTCAAATTCACTAAAAAAGTGTACCTATCTTATTAAAAACAAATTTAAAAGGCGCAAGTACTTGTGAAACGTGAGTTGACCCGGCTGCTTTAATACAGCGAAGAGTCGAAATGCCCTGTGCCATTAGGGGACTATTTTTTGCCTGTTAAAGTTTGGTGAGTAAGAAACTAATAGCTTCGGATGTTTTCAAAAAGTTTTTAATATATATCTATATATTTAAATTGCAATCAATCATGGCGAATTTGGCTCCTTGGAAGGAAAGAGCAAATACCGTCAGTGCTCAAAATTAAATTTCTAAAAATATCCTATATCATAAATTGGTTTATATTTTTAGTACATTATACACTGGCTTATGTCTGAGCTAAAATAAACTATATATAAATCATTTAATTCACAATAGTATTTTGTTTCAATGGTCTTTCTGAAACATTCAGTCTTTCGTATCGAATTCGATAAGTATATACAACTGAATAATAAGATAGTACGTGTAACCGAAAAAATTCGACTAGCTGAGAGTTCGATAGTCACAACGAATCTATCCATGGTCGATATTATATTGTTCGACAGCTGTCCTCGATTTTCTAATCAAGCCTATTGATATGTCAAGTACCGAAGGCTTGGCTGGCGTGTAGTTGAGGTAGCCTTTATAAGGCTGGCGGTAGATCTAAACATCTACCAAAATCTTTCAGACCAATCAGTTTCATTACGTTATCCCAAAACAAGTCCCAAAAATTATTTCTAATGGGCATGAATGACCTTAAATTACGAACGGGGTGGTTACCGGACACTCCGGCTCAGACGATATCAATTTATCGTTGGCAACTCTGAGACCAAACTACATTGGTTCTGCAAAACGCTAAAAGAAACGCCAGATCACATTATCTGTGACTATCCGGCGATAGTGGCGCGCAGAATGAAGCTCCTTGGAGGTATCTCGATGACTCCAGGTGAAGTATACAATCTCTCATCGTGTAGAATAATTGGCTCTATTCAGTGAACATTTGGGCTACACAAAGCATACTTTGAGCCACGGTGGATATAGCCTTCATATAATAATAGACCCTAATTGTATAATTCACGTCACAAAAGTGAAATTTATATAGGGAATAAAAACCTAAATTTCAAATATTTTAAAAATTTGCTTGCATTTTTCATAGAAGTTTTAACATTTTTTAATGGCAATCCAGCGCTTGAATTTCTGTGCCTTTTTTTTGGTGAAGAATTTGCATGAAAAACAGAAACAAATTTTTAAAATTTTTTCAAGTTCCTTTTTGCTTTTGATAATAAACTCCACTTTTGAGCTGTGATTTACACAATTAGGTCGTAAATTCTAAGAACAATAAGAATCTAGTCAGCTTTTGCTAGACAAAAAATCAAAAATAATTTATTTTATTCTCATCAAAAATTGAATATGCTTAGGCACATCAGTAAAGTGGCTTTGGTGATCGGTACAGGCATTTGGAAGCTGCGAAGTGACAAAGACTGATGTCTGAAGATTATTTAAAAAATATTTGTTACCTTTTATTCTCTATTATATCCACTTCAGCTATTACTTTTTTCATAGCTCACGAGTATCCTTTATTAGTGTCTAAAGATCATTCCAATTCCCACAAGCTGAAATTTCAGTTTCCTTTTATACAGACTGTACACATATGCAAACACCCTAAAGTGAATTGGAGGATGAAGCCTTCCGATTTCTTAATTTGTCCGTTGTTTATGTACAATAAGTAAGCTATATACCAATTTATTGTTTTCCATGACTTCATGAAATTTTGATGGCCACCACTGTGAGTCACGAAATCAATGTAATTCAGATGTCAATATATTTGAAACAATAAATGTTAGATAAGTAATACTAAACGCGTTGCAAGAACTTTATGTGTTTATTTTATTCAGCTTTCTAGTTCGAAAAACTACGAAGGGCTTCCAGAAAAGATAGGTACATGGTAGAATGATATACAAGGTAGCCCTGGAACGCCAGCTGATTATATTTTTTCGTAGTACGAACTATCAAATGTTGTGTATATGTGAAATAACTACGTTGCACATACAATACAACACGTATGTTTGGTGCTTCTGTTATACAAACACACACATACACTCTCTATTAATGTTTGACATTTTGGACCTCAAATGTACATTTGTATTAGTTATGCGGCTACCTTGTATATTATTCTACCATGGATAGGTGGTGGCACGCTACATTTGTTAACTCGACTAAAAAATAAGAAATTGTTCCGGCGAATTCAGTTTTCACATAATCAACGATAAGAAATTTTATTAAACTCCTTAAAAATATATATAACCAGCTAGCCAGTCTTAATACCAGAGTAATTGGCACCAATTAATGAAGTCTAGCCTGTGCTGTTTGCTTAAACTTGTATGCTTGACTTGTTTATAAGAAACGTATAATAAATGATGAATTAATACGTTTAAAATCTGAATATGTTCTTTAATTCTAGATGTTTCTACGTTAAACTTTTTTATAAATATCCATGTCTATGTAATGCTTTAAACATATTTGTGTATACTCGTACTTCATACAATCACATTATTATCATCCTGTTCTCATACAGGTTTGATTGTATATGTAATAATAAAGTAACTTGTATATGTTAAAGTTCTTTTTTTTTTGTATTATCCTTCCTTTTGCCAGTCAAAGCTCCCAGACACAGAGGCATTTATGGAATGGCACTAGAGTTGTAAAATTTCGTAAACAGAAATTTTACATTTTCATGTGATAAGAATCTTTGATTAAACATTTCTCCTCCTTTTGCATTTTCTGTTACGAACGAATTTGTATGTTTATGTGCCTTCAGCCTTAAGAGATTTAATGTAGTTGTTTATTAAACGGATTTGCAATTTTAATGTTTTCGGAAATTAATCTTTAACAATTATGTTTTTTCTGTGGTCATATTTTTTAGGAATATACGAGTAGTAACATACTTGTGGAGGTGTAAGACTTAAAAATATTTAATTTCCTTTTTATATAACAGATAATCAAATTAAGGTAAATAGGATTTTGCATAATTTATTTTTATTTTCTTTGCCACAGGTGGAAAATTAATATATGTACATATATCTTTGACATTCCACTTATAATTTCTGGATCCTTATGGGTAGCGGAGTCACTTTCACAGTATTTGTATTTCTGTTTGTTAGTGAAAATATGTACTTTTACTAGCAATACCCGGTGTGCTTCGCCACCCCATTATTGAGCAGATATAGAAAAATTAATAATAGCTTCATATGATCAGTACCCGTCCACCCACTCCTATATCGCCATGTTTTTGTTTAAAAAGTGCAATTTGGTCTCAATGCAATCCACCTCAAATTAAGAATCTAGCTATATCGGGTTTCCAGATCCTAAATGTACAAATTTTAAAACAGTACCAAACACTTGAGTAGTCCACTTGCAAACACCGCTATGTTGATATATTGAAACTTGTAGAAAATCGAATAAAACTTCAAACATCAAATAAAATGGCGGCTTTTAGCGAATTTTTATTTTTTTCAACTTAGCGGTGTTTCAAATAGAGTACTTACTTGTCCGTTTATTTTTTGTTCTTATTATGAAGTTTGTGGAATTTTATAGCTATCTTAGTTAAATCCGGAAATATAAGGTAACCGAATTTACCCGTTTTTACTCCTTTTGGCCCCCTTAGTATTTGAATATCCTAAAATCTCCTCTTAGTGGATCCGTACATGAATTTGAAAAAATATTCATTCAAAGTACATAGCAAATATTTGTACAGGAAAAAGTACCAAAAAAGCTTAAAATTTTAACCTTTATGTATTTGAATTTCCAAAAAGTACCAAAGTGCATTTGAGGAAAAATACTCTTTCAAAGTACATAACAAATATTTGTTCAGGAAGAAGTACCAAAAAGAGCTCCCAATTTAATCCTTTATACATTCGAATTTCCACAAAGTACCAAAGTGCATCTGAGGGCTTCTTAAGGAGAGAAGAATACATTTCAAATGTCATTTATATCTTTAGTATGTTAGAAGATGGTGGGTTTAAGATTTGTTACGGATCATAAATTTTAATATCGTCCTGCGATTATTATAATTTTTTGTTTTTGGAGAGTACATACATAGTCCTTTCAAACCCTATACTCATTTTTGTGGTGTATTCTTTTTCGCAAAAATCACTCCCGGAACAACGGCGAAAACAAATGTAGTGCTCAATACATACACAAAAATGTTAAAAACTCGAAAAATATAATTTTATTTCAAGATCCGTTGAATTAGGCGAAAACTGTAAGACTAATCTACCTTCTCATATTTCATTAAACAAAACAAAATGTACGTTTCGAATGAGAATCAGCCACATATAAGTAAACATTATTATTTGGAAATCTGTTCTATTGTTATATAATCATAACTAGCTTTTTTCGACACGGTGATGCACGGGATGAAATAACTCTGCAAAAAAAACCCGACTTTAATACAAACATCCTATTGAACAGATTGCAAAATGGTATGTACTTCTACAAATGGTGTGTACTTCTACTAATTGTACCAAACCTTTCACGTCCTTTCAAATAAAAAAATTTTTAAATCGGTCAAGAAAAGGCGGAGTTCTGCTATAATCAATATAACGGGCTACCACTTCTTCCGCCCCACTTCAACTTCTATGGGACCAAACTTCAAGCAAACCCTTTGCATTAAAAAAATTATTTGAAATTCGGTTAAAAAATGACAGAGTTAATAATGGGGGAAAAACTTCCCCTCCAATTTTCGAAAAAAGAACCATTAAAAAAATCCAAATCCGTTTACAAATGACAAAGTTAAGAATGAGGGAGCAAATTTCCCCATAGGTTGTGGAAAAATATTATAGAACAAAACTGGAGGCAAACCCTTTCAAACAAAAAAAAACGATTTTTTGAAAATCGGTTCACATTTGAAAGAGTTAAGAATTGAGGTAGAGAAAATTTCCCCACCGATTTTCGAAAACAAAAATATGGGACTAAGCCGGAAGCAAACCCTTTCAAACGAAAAATGAATTTTAAAAATCAGTTGACAAATGACAGAGTTAAGAAAAGTGGGGAGGCGCACTTTTCCCCACCGGTTTTGGAAAAAAATTATGGAACTTAACTGGAAGCAAACCCATTCAAACCAAAAACTAATTTTAAAAATCGGTTGAAAAATTACAGAGTATTGCGTGGGAGACCAAAGTCCCCCACACCCATTTTCAAAAAAAAATTTGCAACCAAAACCTTTTAAACAAATAACAGTGTTAAGGAATGGGGTGGGGAGGGATTTCTCCGCCGATTTTCGAAAAACTACAAATAAAGAATTCTGAAAATTAGTTCAAATATGACAGCGTTAATCACGTGTGGGGTAGCAAATTTTCCCACCGCTTTGGGGGAAAAAAATTATGGGACTAAGCCGCAAGCAAACCATTTCAAATCGAAAAAGAATTTTAAAAATCGATCGGGGGACCAAACTTCCCTCATCTCACTCACCAATTTTCCCAAAAAAAAATGTGTAACCAAACTGAAGCAAAACCTTTCAAGGAAAAAAACGAATTTTAAAAATAGGTTCACAAATGACAGAGTTAAGGAATTGGGGGGGGGGCAGTTTGCCCACAAATTTTGAAAAAAAAATTTTGTAACCTAAGTGCATGCAAACCGTTTCAAACCAAAAAAGAGTTTTAAAATCGGTTGAAAAATGACAGGATAATGCGTAGGGGACCAAACTTTAAAAAAAAAATTTTGGAAATCGGTTGACAAATGACAGAGTTATGCGTAGGGAGAGGTTTTTATCCACTTATCCCCTCCTAATCCAAAGTCCGGGAAACAACTGCAGTTTGTATTAATTGTGGGCCAAATATCTATCTGTGTAACAAGTTTCATTAAAACGGCTCGGCCGGTTAGGCGTGCTGCTGTAACAAAAATCTGCGGTTCACAAATGACAGATTTAAGCATTGGAGGGGTGGGCCAGAGATATCCCCTAACTGAAGGCAAACCCTTTCAAACCAATAAAGCATTTTCAAAATCGGTTGACAAATGACAGAGTTACGCGTAGCGTGAGGTTTTGAACTATTTTATACCCTTCCAGTCCAAATTCCGGACAACAAATATAGCCTTTATTAGTTGTGGGCCAAATATCTATCTGTGTACCGAATTTCATTTAAATCGGTTTAGCCCTTTAGGCGTGATGCAGTAACAAATGACAACTGACAGAGTTATGCGTATAGGGAAGTTTTAAACCATTTTATCCCCTCCTGGTCCAAAATCCAGGAAAACAATATAGCCTATATTAATTGTGGACCAAATATCTATCTGTGTACCGAATTGCATTTAAATCGGTTCAGCAGTTTAGGCGTAATGCCGTAACAAAAATCTGCAAACAAACAAACATACTACCTCATTTTTATATAACATATGGATTAGTAATTTCATATAAATTTTATAAAAGGCTTTGTGCAGTAAATAAAGAGTTATGAAGCTTTTTTTCAAATATTTTTGTTCCATATTTTTGGACTTATTTGCTTCTTCCAACTGGTGGTTCAATTAGCCTGTTTAATAACTTTCACTTAAAATATTACATTTCATCTATTTACATATGTATAACAGGTTGCCTAGAAATGAGATGGTATTGTACCTATCAAGAACTTGGTCCTTATTTTGATCTCAGTACTTTTTACGGCCGAAATTTTTGGATAGGAGCTTGACGTTATTTTCACATTAATTTTTTTGTGTGGATATCTATACATACATATATACAGTGGTGGAACAAATAATAGGGACACATGAAATTTTTAGTATTTTCTTATATATTTGTACCATTTTATATATACATAAATAAAATTAAGGGCCTTATTTTTAAAAACACAACGCTAAGCGTTGAGAGATTTTCAATGTGTTTTGTTTTTGTAATTTGATATTTTTCCATATAAAATTTGTCAACGGTAGGCGTTGCTTTTAACAAAATAAGGGCCTAAATATACATACCAAATGAAAGGCGTTCAATTTGTTTAGAAAAAAATACTATCATTATTATGATTCACATCTCAACTAAGTTGAGTTGTCAGTGTTACAACTCACCTCAATTATGTTTTGCGTTATGATTCACAACCAATTTTAGTTGTCTTCGTTAAGTTATTTTCAACCTTAATATGACAACTCTAATCAAACACTTGATTTACAGTTGAGTTGAATTGTAATACATAATAAGAATTTGACAACTACAACTTAACTATTCAATTGGTTGTAAATCATAATAGGGGCATACATATAAAATTTACAGATCTACTGTATTCGAAAAATTCATGTAATTCAAACTTATATGAAAAATTCGTTAAGACCAATTCAATTTCTCCACTTATACTAACTTCCTTCCAAGTTTTTGTTATTTTTAAATTTTCCAAGAATATAATAGTTTTTTTTTTGTTTTTGTAAAATAAAATGTGTATGCAATAAAGTTTTAAGAAAAAATTTCCAGAGCTCTACGCGGACCCTTTTGAATGTTGCCACGGACGCGCAGGGGTTCGCTTACACCCATTTGAGAACACTTGTATTAATAGATCTTCAAAATTTGTCCCTATTATTTTTTCCGTGTAAATTTACTTCTTTTCTAACTTTTCTATAAAATGGAATTAATTTAAAGAGAACAAAGTAAAAAAGTAAACTGATTATGAAATCCCATTTTAGAAAGAATCTAATGTTGAGTTTCCCTAATGAAAGTTCAGCACGAACAAATTTATAACATATTGTTAAGAAAATAGAAATTGTTCCTATTATTTCTTGGAACACTGTATATAAGAAGAATGAAAAACTAAAGCAAATACATACTGCAAAATTTCATTTTTGCTAGTATTTATATATGAATTTTATTTTAATAATTCTCATACTTTAATATCTGAGTTATGCATGAACATATTTTTCCAATAAGAAATTTATTTACATTGTTGGCATAAATAGTTGCCATTAAATATTTTCTAAAATATTTAACAACAAAATGTTTTTATACAAATAAAATATTCATACATTTTGGCATGAATGTAATGCATAAATAGTTGTCGATGGCTTATATTCAAATAGTGCTATCAGAAGAATCACAATTTTGCAGGAGAGCGAAAAAACTTTTTGTTTTTCGTTGACTCTCAGAGTAATAACTAATTCTCTTTGTTGATTTTTGAACAACCCTGAAGAAAGTCAGGGGCCAAGTGTCTCCAAGTCACCACTTTTGTCGACAAGTTTGATCACTTTTTGGCGACATTGTCAACGAATCGTCTACACTTTTTATTTTAGCTTTAATAAGAAGAGAAGTTTTTAACAGCTAAAAAACGATTTTTTATGGTCTCATTTTGATGTGTTGAAAATATGTGCTGCTGAACGGAAAATTAAAAATTTTCATAAAAAATATAATTTATTTGTCTTAGCTGGTAAAAAGTTTCATATGTGTTGACTAGAATCATTAAAACGCACTAGTGAATCTCTGGTACCAGTGCCTCCATATGGTCCTATAAGAACCACCTGGTCTATAGTAAATCAACAGTTCCGATGTCAGTAGTGGAATCTCAATGACAAGCACATGTTAAATGTCTATAGCACAGAACATTGCCTGAGTACAATTAGTCAGTAGTACTGGTGACAATGTCAATAGTGAATCAGTATAATTTTATTATCGACATTTCCTGCAGGGAATATATGTTTAATAAAAAATAAATAAAATAAAATCGCCTGTAAAGCGGTTGGCTGTGTGCAGCTTCGAATCGTGAGGTCCTGGCTGATAGCCTATCGTAGCTACCATTCAGTCATAGGCGTATTATACTTTATGTTAAATTGTTTTCACTTGGACTAAATATATTTAATTTGAAAATGTTTTTCTTTAATAAAACTGTATGAAGTACATTTTCTTAATTCATTACAATTATTAAAACAATAAAAATCCTTAGAATTTTGTTTATAAGTTAGCAATAATTACTTATAGCTGACTATCTCACAAGCCGTTCTACTTCTGTCGAAAATGCAACCCTGCTATAGTGCGTTAATGGAATTGTATCAGGGTTGCATTTTGTGCAGAAGTCGAGCAGTTTGTAGAATAGTCTAAAAACATCTTTACCAATACTGATAAAATTTATATTTAAAAAATCAAACGTTGATGACCGAAGAAAAATATGGCATGCTTCTATTGTTTAAACGTGCTTCTGCTGTTTTTAAGACAGATTGCTTAATATTCAAAATTTTAATGTTATTTAGATATACTTTGCTCAAAAGTAAATACTTTTAACAGCAGATTTGTATGTTACAAATAAATTCAAATTCGATGCAATTTTAGACAACGAGAATTTTTCAACACAAATTTAGACAATATATGATACTAAATTTCAAGTAATGTTTTAGAGTGTACCGCTTAAGGAATAGTGATACCATTCCTTAAGGGCTTTCCCATACAAAGTTTAACATTTTATAATATTGAGTTATGAATTTTCAGTCGAGCTGTATGGTTTTTATTCAAAGTTATTTAATTTGTTTGGCTTAACCCTCTGCGACTGACGTGACTTCATTATCACAATTCCACTGACGTGGTAGTACACTAGACACTATTTCGACTGCTTATATTTTCCAAGTTCCGTTTGTAAGCCCTCTGAAACTGTTTTTGATTTTAGTTTCATGTAGTAGCTTCTTATTTATTGTAATTTTTTGTTGAAAGCAAAACGACAAAGCTTATTAAAATCAAAATTATTGGCATGACATAAATTACCCTTAAAAAACTTACATCCATACAAAAAATAAAAAATCGTCATATCTCATTTTTTTTTTGCTAAGAAGTTTAACATTAATTTTATTTTATACCTAAGCTAATCAATCTAGAAAGAAAAGAGATAATATCAATGGTTTAATGAAAAGTTACAACGTATTTTGTCAGGTCTACCTCAAAACTGACGTGGTAGTCTTGTAGAAACTAGTATGCTCACATGAACGCGTGCGTTCGTTTCAATTGCTTTCTTCACACTAATGTACGCATGAGTACGTAATAAGAAGGTACTGAAAATACTAGAATCGATAATTGTATAATAATGGCGTAAAAAAAATTTTTCTGTTTCTTGGTGTCGCTAGACTACGATGTCAGTCGCAGAGGGTTAAGTTCGTTTTCAATTTAATCTTTCGATTAAATTACATGTTTATATTTTAGAAAGAAAGTCTAACGCAATATAAAAGTTGTGCATTCAAAGAAAAGTTTTGGCTAAACGGTTGAACTAAGATCAGATGTTTCGAGACCACCACAGTCTTCTTATCAGAGCTATTTTCGACCTAGACGACACTGCCAGCGAAGGCAGCAACAACCACCGACCGAAATTCCTATTACTTTGTACCAATTAATGCTAGGAACACAACTGGGACGAACGACGAATTTTCGTCCACGAATATTCGTCGCCAAAAATAAAACATGTTTGTGTATATGAAAATACACACAATAACGGCGTCGGACGAAATTCGTCATACGCGGCGAACTCTGAATAGATTTGTTTCTATTTCTTTCGCCGACGAACGACGAGCAAATCAGTACCAAGTGACCATGTTTGGTTTTAGTTTTCAAGTGTTTTAGTAAATAAAGTTACTTTTTACTTTAATTATTGTTTTATTTTTATTTTATAGCATTTTAAATAAATATAGATAATAATTAACTATAATAATTGGTGTTAGCTATGCTTTTGTTAATGTTAAATTTTTCAAGTGTGTAATATTTTTTTAATATGGTCACACTTTGCACACATAGTAAACAACTTTCTCCATTATAACAGCTGGTACGTTTTCGTCGCTATTATGTTTCATACGACGAATTTACATAACGAATATTTATCGACGAATTCGTCGTGCTGGACGAAATTCGTCGTTCGTCCCAGTTGTGTTCCTAGCATAACAGATAATTCGCCATCTCGTGACTATCCTCGGAAACAAAGGTTCGGAAGTTCACTATGTTTTTCTTATCATGTTCAACTTTTTTTTAAGCTTTTGATTTCTGTTATTACCAACATGCAATAAGAATAATTAAGTGGCGGTCGGTCATACATTTTATCAGTCGAGGGGCATGCTAGGCACCTTTAGTAATGTGAGAACGAAACGATTTTTTGACCCTCTTTAAAAAGTTTGGTGTTTGCAGATAGCACTATTTGAATATGAGGCCTCGATATGCGCTATTCCACATTTTTCCAACGACTTCGGCTACTTACATCAACGTTTTTTATTTATGTTTATTAGCCGCAGGTACTGGAGCGCGAAAGAGAATATTACATGCAATGAGGCGTGGGTTCAGGGGGAGAAAAATGACTTATTTCCCCCCTAAACGAGGAAATTACACCTCATTTCTATTGAGTTTCTAAAAGAAATTTTATAAAATGGTATGTTTCATTTAAAAGCTCCTTTCCCAAAAGCTTAAGCTGGATCCTTACCTGCATGCAAGGAATCATTTGAGATGGATACTAACCGCATTTGGCTTGACCAGTAAATAAATACATATAAGAAATTTCACCGATATCAGATGTTAATTTTTGTAACCGAATTCAGTGAAATAGTTGATATTAACCATTTTATTTAAACAACCGTTTGTCTTTTTATAATTATTTCGTTCGAATCCAAAATCTAATCAGCTCTTAGCTCAAAAAAAAAAAGAAACGTCGATGGCTGAAAAGCTCACTAAAATCACTAGAATCGCTTTGAAAATTTTTGATTTGTTGTATTTTTCTAGCTATTCTATATGCCTGTATTTGATTGGTGCTAATGCCAACTAGCTCATCAGTAGATTTTAAAAACGGGAAAAAATTTTTACTTTTAGTACTTTGTTTGCTGCTGTTCTGGCATTTTAGCACCTCGCTTTTGTAAATTTATTTCTTAAATAATTCAAAATTGTTGTCAAATCGAATGCAGCAAATTTTATCTAAATCGGTTAAGTGGCTCGAGAGATATCATTATTGAAAATTTTGAAGAAACCCTGTTTTATATAATTCCACAAAACGTATGGATTTTTAGCACTTTGTCACCACATATATTTACTTGAATATATATTATATAATATGAATGAATTTACACTTTAGAAACTCTGTTAGATATGAATATACATATGTCATGTCCTGCGATGAGTTAAAGTTTGAATGACTGAAGCTCTATTACAATAAATATATCGACAAAATTTCATTGAATAACTGCAGCCAAACTAACGAAAACATCAAAAATAGGGTGGCGCCCAGCAAACTTGTCAAATTAAAAATAAGTCGAAACCTAAATATTTTTCTAATATAAAATGATATTTGCTGCGGCTACTTTACAATAGACTAAGCTCTACAACCATATTTGGAACGACCAACTGTTGTTATTTTTAGCAAAAAAAAAATATCTGTAAAAAATTGTAATCGATATTTGAATTCTAACACGTGCCGCATTGAAGTTTATATGAGGACAATGTACTATTTTACAATACGTCATAATGAAAAATAAATAAAGAGATCTCATATTTTTTATTAGCATATAGGTAAAGGTGTTTCAAGCAAAAGAAGCAATATTTCATTAAAATCGATTAACAACTTTTGATGTTATTCATAATTAAGTAAGAGAACTCCATTGGCAAAAATTGCAATGTCCATACAACACACAATGTGAAATTTACACTTTAGTTTATTATACAAGTAGTTCTTCTATATTTCCAAATAAATAGTTCTTTTAATTAGTTTTGAATACAAAAATTCTGTTATTATTTTTCAATTGCAGGGGCAAGTTATTAAAAAAATGGCGCCCGAGCAGGGACTCGCCTGCAAACCTGATAGCAGTGGAAGAACAATAAATACAACCACCAACAGAATAGAAGTGACTTCATCACATTGCCACCATAACAGTCCAAGCAACGGTACCACACATAGATTCTGCCGAATGGACTTTCTATTGCGAAAAGACAAGCTCATTGAAGTTTGTCAGCAAAACGAAATTAAACCGAAGAAACTACTGTAGACCAAAGTGATTTAAGAAATGTATATCGTTCGAAGTATTTTACCGAGCCGTTGTTAGTCTAACGACATCTGAAACATTTAAATCGTCCGATCGTAGTGCATGGTAGTTTATCGAATGACTGCTTAGGAATTTATGTCTCCCGAAGTATTTTGCCGAACCACAGTTAACCGAACGATATCCGAAGAATTTACATATATTGTCCGAGCATAGCGTTTGTTAGGTAATCAACGATATGCGAATCATTTATATCGTCCCATCATAGTGAGTTTAGCAATCGGACGATATCTGAATTCATATCGTCTGAAATATTTTATCAAACCATAGTTAGCCATACGATATCCGAAGCATTTATATCGTCCAATCATAGTGCATGAAAAATTTATATCGTCTAAAGTATTTGACCGCGCCGTTAAGTTAAGCACGCGTTATTGGAAGAGTTTATATCGTCCCAAGTATTTTACCGAACATTATCCGAAGAGTATATTTCATCATATACGTGTTGTCTTATAGCCGACCAGAAAAAGAAGTTTCATTTCGGCTGTTTGCAGTATTTTTCACTTAGGATATCCAAACCTAAGTAACTAAATTGGACTCCATTCTGGTAGCCACGAGCACAAAGGAAGAACCTAGATGGACTAAACGTTACCCGAATTTTTCTAGGAAAAAAATATTACTTTTTAAAACGAAACAAATTAAAGATTTTATTAGTGAAACAGTTCTCTATAAAATTGCTTCGATAAATCTTTGATATTCAGTGATCGAAAATCTGTTTTGGACACAAAATTCCGTGTCAATATGCAATAGCCGCTTAAGTCGACTTACGTAAATTTTAGAGTTCAAACTGTTTTATGCCTTAGCTATTAACGCATGCAGTTGAAACTTTTGATGGGTGCAAAGCTACCTAAGAGAGGAAGTATCACACGAAACTAGAACTATCTAGGCCTATACACCTCTCAGCAATAGTGTAAAAACTTTCAGAAAATCTAGTTTTCTTGACTCGACTTAAACGGTTATTGCTTATTTCCACTGAAATATATCTGAGTGTTGTACAGAGAACGTCACAATGAAAATTCTTCATGAGTTAACAGCCTTGACTTTTAAAATAGGAAAAACTGAATTTTCATAATCTACATTCTTTCAAACTAAACAAATAGGTTCACCCTAATATACTATAGAAATGTACATTATGCTACTTATTATACATATACATATTGTTGGATGTTTGTAGCTCTTTCAATGTGAAAATATGACTGACTGCCAAAGACTGACTTTGATGTAGAAAATCAACTTTCGAACATATTGAAGAGCAAATTATCGATGTAACAATATTACGATAAAACATATTCATACAAAAAGAATCTGATAAAAATTACAACAATAAAAAATGTCTCAAGAGGTTTTATTTTTTGTTACTGTGCAAATAGAAACATAATTTCGCAAATACATATTTCTTGATGAACATTAAAACTGAAAATAGAAAATTTATGGCAAAGATTTAAATTCTTGTAAAATTTTTGCTTTCATATATAACATTTGAATAAAACATTGTTGTTGTTTCGTATCAATTTAATTGAAGTTGCGGTAGTTGCAGTTTTTAATTGCTCATTGACATTTATATCAGGTATTAGAATGCCACTTTTATTTGTTACCTACTCCAAGAACATTCATTAAACGGTGTAAACGAACAAGTTTTTGAAAGACACGCATCATGGTAAGTTTTGTAGTTTGAATATTTAATATTCTGAGCCTTGATCATCGTTTGATAGCAACTCATAAATTTGTACGTACATCTGTTAAAATTAAAAGTGGCAATTTTTTATTGCAACATTGTTGTGTTGTTGGGTAGCAGCTTTAATTGAGTAGCCATTAAATATCAAGAGCAATAAAAACAACATAAAACATATATTTAGATCATGGATTAAAAGCACTCCTCTCGAACATTTGTTCACTTTTGTACAGAGAATTCAAGTACTCGTATGATATTTTTATAAGGATTTTAATAAAGGAGTAGTTTAATTAGGTCTATTAGAATATATTAAAAAGTAATTACTTATGCATACAACATCAAAAGAAGGTAATGAAGCGATCATTGATTGAAATTTCTAATTGGAAATGATCCAGCAGTTCTTGTCTATTTTTCAACTTTTTACATGTTTTTAATCAATTTGAAAAAAGTTTCTTTCATGAAAACTTAAATCTTAGATACTCGCTTGACACTGCAATAGTACGGACGTGTTTCTTAAATAGTCTCGCAACTGATTAAATGAAACTGTTTGCAATAATTGAATTTTGGTAATACATGTGTTTGGACTAGGGATGGGCAAGTGAAAAAAATATATCGACATCGATATATTTTTATATATCGATCGGCATCGATATATATCGAATAGAAAATATCGATATATCAAAATATCGATATTTTTTCAACAATGATAAATCATACGTAGTCCCCAAATTTTTTTTAAAAATAAAACAAAAAAAGTACCTTTCATATAAATAATTAAGCTGGAAAGAGTTAATTTCTAATATCTTTACTGTTCCACCAATATTTCATGGAACATACATCAACAAAATTACACTCAAAGAATGATAATAATTCTATTCTATTTGATGTAGACTGTGCCGAAATGTTTTTAAAAATTGTACGAAAAACAACACAACACCAAAGCTGAAACATTATCGAATTTGATACTGTCGATATATTTCGAAAAAAAATATCGATATATCGATGTATCAAAATTAAAAATATCGATATTTTTGACCATCTCTAGTTTGGACGACAAATTAAATTTGTTCTGTATTTTATAATATCGAATGCATTTTGGAGGCGGAGAATTTTCGTGACAGCCGGTTTGAAAGTTGTTGGGGATAGTTTAGAAACTACGATGATGGCTTTTTTAGCAACGTGTATATGAAAAAACCTAGTTAAATAGTATGTAAAATATTAATTTGTTGAAAAGCACGTGAAAAAAACTATAATTAATTGCAATATTTATAAAAATTTCCCAAAACAAAAATTTTATTAAAAATTCTTTTATAAAAATATACTAGAAATTATGAAATAATTAAATTGACTTGCATTAGTTTGTTCCCTTACCAGAATTTGGTTAGTACTATATTCCACATATAAGCTCCCCATTGGAAAAATACTAACAAAATTAAAAAAAAAGAAAAGTAATAGATTTTTCATCTGGAAATGGGCAATATTTTCCACTGTGCAGCGGCAGGTACTCTGATCAACTGGTGTAAGACTAAGGGGCATGATATTAGAGTTGTAAAAGTATTGAGTATTTGGGTCCTGAGTACTCAATACCGGTCGTTTTTTTTAGTACTCCGTACTAAAAAGTAGTTACTCAATACTTTCAGAGTTGTGTTTTCCAGCAAATTATTTTGAAAAGTATGCACGAAACTGATTTAAAAAAATTAAAACTTAAAGCAAATTTGAGGTTAGGAAATAAATAGGCTGTCAAATGATGAAATGTCAAGAATTGAGCTTTCATCCTTTGGCATTTATTTAGTGAAAACTTAGGATATTTTAACCATGGAACGCTATAATCTTGAACAACGAATTTTAATTGTGAAAATGGATTTTCAAATGGTGAAATTTTTACTAAATTTGAAAAAAGTGTGACTCATGCTCTTTTCGCAATGACTGGTTCAATTGGATATCACCAGAGGCACTTTGCGCAACATTTTGCATAAAGATCTTCACGCTTATAAGGTTCAACTCATCCAAGAATTAAAGGAGCCTGATTACGAGGAAAAGTGGCTCGAATTTTACGAAGTGATACAGTAAAATTTTCACAATTTTGATAGTAAATGTTCACAAATAAAATTCGTTTTCCAAGAGTATAGCGTTCAATGGCTAAAACTTCCCAATTTTTTCAAAATAAATGCCAAATAATGACAGCTCAATTCTTAACACCTCATCATTTGGCAGCCTATTTACTTCCTACCCTCAAATTTGCCCACCCTTTATAACTTTTATTTAATTAAAATATAATAAAAATTTATATTTCAATGGTAAAAAGTTAAAAAATTATAATTTTCACGTTTAACATTGAAGTTTTTTAATTTTTATTTCATTTTATTCATCAATTCAAGAAAACCCTTAAAGTCAATACTTAATAAGTATCAAATAGTATCGAGTATTAAAAAGTATCGATATTTTAAAACTCTACATGATATGATCATGCTTTTTGGGGCAGCACTGACATAGACAACAGAGGTGAGTTACTTTTTGATTACTTAATATCCAGCGTTGTCAAATCGGTTCTTTTCGCACCGTTTTTAGTGCTTTTTCAACTTTTAAGTATTAAAGTATGTGGTAAAATATGTTACGAGCAACTTGAATGAGACTTCTTTGAATTCCTGTCCAGAGCTGTCACCACCGCGCTAAATCAACCAAGCATGGTTGTCTTCTGAGCTTACGATCAATTAGAAAGAAAACACACTAGATATCTAGGGCAAATACTGTGAAGCTTAATAGATTCAAAAGGTAATGTGAAAATATAGCGTTCTGGGCGTATAAATAAGCTGGAGTGGACAGTCTCTTCACAGCACTTTTTCATGAATCCTTAAAGTTGTACTGACATGGCTAAAAAGAAATTTGATTGCTATTCTGGCGTGGCCATACATATCAAAAGTATAGATAGAATTCAAGAAGGTATTTATTCTCAAAGTGGTAAAAACAAACCAAAACATGAGGACTTTTTTTATTTTTATCAAGTGGTATAAAATTCCAGAAATATGGAAGAAAGTGGGAGGAAAAAACTATGTATCTTTTATAGCTTTGACTTATGGCTAATTGTGGAGTGTGGTGGAGTGATATCAAAAAGAAGACCTACCTGGTAAAAAGACTGGTCTATACCGGCATCACTCGAGTAAAGTCATCGCCACAAGCATGGCTGAAGGTGATACTGAACTTACTACTCTATGTCAGAAGTTGCGCAGCTAAAGTAGCATTACGCCTAACAAGACTTGACATGCTTAGAAGCAACAACCTAGGACACAGTTCTATTTTAAAATAATAGCGATACACGGAAAGCTAGAACAAGTCCCAGAGAATCTTGTACTGTAAGTCAGTCAGAACAAAGCTTTCGATAAATATATACACTGTAGAGAAGAATTGACGTCTAACTTATTAGGACAGATAATTCTATCCCGCATCTTTTGGTGGTTTATTTATTCAAAATTCTTAAGCCGCCTCACGAGTTAGAGTTCAATATGCTAGTGTACACTGAAAGAATTTTGTTCATAAATTTTGTGAGTTTTGACATTAATCCAATGAAACATTTCATTAAAACTCAACCAACGTCGCGCTTCGTTGGATTAATGAAACAAGTTACGTTACAATTATTATGAAAATTTCATTAAACATATGAAATAATTTGATTGCTCCAATGTAATAATTTCACTAAGCTAATGAACATATTTCATTATATTGATGAAATTATTTCATCGTTTTAATGAAACGGTTTCATAAGTTTAACGAAACTATTTTAATGGTATTCTGCCAAAACTTTAATGAAATTATTTCATTGTTTTAATGAAATTATTACATTACTTAGTAGCCTCACTAACTTACCTCTCTTATTGACTTTTATAACATTTTGATAATTCCTTGGTTAAAATACATACGGTAGAACCCAATGCCCATCAGAAAAATTTGTATCGTTGATGACCGCTCACAGTATCGAACCCAGACTGCTGATTCTCATCATTTGCTTGATTGGCAACATCGTAACTATTTCAGCCAATAGCACTGTCAAAACAATGTGCCTATGAGTTTATAATAAATAATAAGAAAGAGTACAACAACAAAACGTATAAAACTATTTTTGTTGATCGTTTTTGGTTGCCAACTGTTGAAATAAATAAGGATATGTTTTAAAAAAAGAAGAATATATGATATATTTATATCATAAATTCAATGAAACTTTTCATTAAAACAATGAAAAACATTTCACTGAAATTATGACATTCACTGACATGCAATTTTTAAGTCTTTTTTTCAATTTATTTTAGTATATGCTTCAAGAACTTTAAATATTAATTAAAACATTTTGTCCAAACTTAAGGGGGTTTCCATAAAATGACAAAATGTTGTTGACATAAATCCAATGAAATTTTCTAACGAAATTATGAAAGTTAATGAAGCCAATATAATTCTTTTCGCAATATTCGTGAAATTTCATTAGAAATGTGAAATATTTCATTCGATTTGTAAAACAATTTAACGAAATTGTTTCATGAAGCGAAATTCTTTCAGTTTACCTAGTGGAAATGTTAGTCATGTCCATCAAAAAATGGTACGTGATAGATATTGAATTTAGCGCATTAAACTTTGTATGTTCCACATATTTTATTTATATTCGTTTTTCTGCAGACCAGTGTTATTAAATTACCTAGAGGGAGTATCTTAACGTGTGTGCAGTAAGTAAGTAAGTAAGTAAGTAGATGTAGTTTGATATGTACAAAGTTTCGTAAAAATCGGTTAAATAGAAGTAGTTGGAAAATGACATTTACCTAATATGAGCATACTTCCATAATCACAAAATTGTACTATCGCTGGAACCAAATATGTGGTCGCAGCAGCGTTGCCAGTTTAGCCTCTTCGAGGCAAGACTTAGCAAGATTTTATCTTTTAGCCTCGAAATTTGCATCTTAGTTTCGTGGCTTTTTTAACCTTAATTGATTTTTCATTTAGCCTCAATATATTTCAATATTTTTCGTCACATTATAAACATTTATTTCTAGTTTTCTTATTTTTAAGGAAAAGAATGAGTTTTCAAAAATTAGGTTTAGCTTCTTTTGAGCTTTTATTTTTGCGCCATTCAGCCTTTTCTAGCCTTTTAAGTCCGATTCAGTCTCTTTCCTCCTCCAGCTTCTGCCAACATTAGCTCGCAATTTAAAGTCTTTAAATTGGGTAAAATTACGCTGTAAAATTTAATTGCATTGTTTGCTACAATTGAAGCTAATGAAAGTGTACTAATTAACAAAACTATAAAAACCAAGTCTTAAAAACTAAATTTTTTTTAAGCTGGAAAAATTATCTTAAATTTGACTCTCAGCTTTTTATTAATATGCTAAAGAAGCTAATTTGCCAAATATCACTTTTTATCTTTCGCCTGGAGTTTTGTCCATAAACAAACTTAATGCATTTTTAATTCCACGTTGTAGTTAAATGCCATGATTTCTTTAAGTAGCCAACTACTTTGTATGAAGAATACTCATACCTACACATATTTTACTTACCGTTTAAACGTATCCAGTCAAGGAGAAGCAACACTTAAAGAAATTATTTAAAATCACGTTGTATTCTCTTGCAAAACTCGACACAAAATAAGTAATTATATTGGCTATAAATTAAACTGAACAATTTCCGATAATACAGGAATTTTGTTTAGCAGTAATCGAGCTGATTCTAGCAAAAAAATGTGTATTAACCCATTAATGTCCAGAATTTTTTTTTTAATTTCGGGATGAAATTTGGATCACATGGTCTTTTCTGGCTAAGGAACATACTTTGTTCAGCGACTCTGCAGAAAAAGTTGGGTAAGGGTGTGTTTTAACCCGGCAACTTAAGATGCCAGTGGGCAGTTAGCTAACAAATTGACATACATACTCGTACATATAGCTTCATTAGTAACTTAACATTTTATTCAAGTTTTGCAAAAATTTTAGAAAATGTTAAACAGTATTTATTTAAAGTAGTAATATATATATTTAATAATTTATTTATTATGAAATTCGGCAAAACACTTGTTTGGGTGGAGAGAAACGTTGCATTTTTTGCATATGAATATTGTGCGTCCGTTGCAGTGTTTGCATCGGCAGTAATTTGATTCTCCCTTTATAATTATGTGATCCTTTTTGTCTAAGCGGATGCTGCCTATTACATCTTTTTGACTAGAAGACGGTGTACCTGCTTTAGATGCTAATGTTCCAAATGATTTTAAAAGAAACATAGCACATTGTCTTCTAAATACTAAATAAGGCATATTGTGTCCCATCTTTCGAAACAACAACCATCCTTGAACAGAGCACATATCAATTGCCCATGCAAAAAACGGCCACGACCATTTCTTTGTTCGAATAGTGGTGCGATATGTTGATATAAATTGATCACATAAATCAACACCACCCATATATTTATTGTGCTGCGTGATGGGAAACGGGATTTTGACGTTTATCCGATTCTTTTGTTGGCGCGAATATCTTGATACTGTTCCAATAGGCTCCAAAGGGGTACAGTTCGTAAGAACAGTTACTACAGCATTATCTACCCATCTAACTGCGAGAAGATTTGTTGTGCAAGATATGTCATATGTGCCTCGAGGCTCCTTTGAAAACTGGGGCTTAGTTCGAAACTTCATTTCCTTGGAAACACGATTTTCGCGTAACGTACCAGTAGCTCCGATATTTTGTTCCAGCAATTCTTCGAGCAAGCTTACGCTGGTGAATAAATTATTGGAAAATAATTGCGTTCCAGCTGCTATCTTGCAATGTGAAATTAGCCCTAGCACAACATCACCGCCTTGGCCAAATCCACGGGGCGTTATATTTGTAGATGATCCACAATAAGGCTCTGTGTGAATCATACACCCATTATGATCCGCCATGCATCATAGCTTAAAACCAAATCTAATAGTTTTACCACGTATGTATTGTTTGGACCCATGCCTACCATAATATGGTATCATACTTTTGTCGATGCTCAAAAACCCGCTATGAGATATCCTCTTGAAATTTTTGTTTAGTACATCAAAGATTGGACGAACTTCGTACATACGATCACTTTCGTTAATTTTTGAATTGTCTGCACAGTGTAAATTCCGTATTATGTCTGCAAATGTATTTCTCCTCATTGCGTTTGTTATAATTGGACAAATACAGTCATCATCACTCTTCCAGTACATGCGACGTGAAGGCAAAACATGATAACCACTAAAAAGCAAAATACCGACAAAAGTTTTGAATTGATCCTGATAGAGTGAAAATGAATGGTTTCCCTTTTGATGCGCATACAAGTTGGTTTCTGTAACTATTTTATCTATAAACTTATCCGAAAGAAATAAAAGGAACGCGTCGATTGGGTGCAAAATTTCATCTTCCAAGTCAGCGTCGGTGGATCAGTCTCTTGAAAAGTTCAAAATTGAATTTTAAGCTTCAAATATTTTTGCAGTCAAAAATACAGTGGTCATCAAAAGTCATGACAAGGGTTTCATTTTGTTGCATAGTGTAATCGCTCTCTGCTACCAACTCAGAACAAAATAAAAGTAAATTCTGGCAAATAGTTTATTTTTATCAAAAAGTCATCTTTTAAAATTATTAGAGTAAGTTCGGGAAATGTGGTGTAGGCGGGTAATGTGGTATAGCAAATTTTCTCTAAAACTAAAAGCATCGAAATAATGGTACAAATCTTAATAGTTTGATGCATTCAGAAAGTTGGTAGCGCGTTAGTCTATTAGATTTTTGGATGTCTTGAAAATAGTCAATCGCAAGAAATATGCGTAGTCGCGTGGTTGACTTTTTTGTGCTCTGTTAAATCTTTCTCTTAAGTCTAACAATCCTGTTTGGAGATACATATTAACGATTTAATGTAAAATCTGTTATGTTGGTGTTCTAGAAAGTTGCAGAATTGAAGGTTTCGCGTGAGTGCCGTGAAAAATTAGTTCAAGTTGACTCGCGCTGTACATTTTATATCTTTTATTATCCTCTTTAATAAAACAAAAAGTATATTTTTTATATATTTTCAAAGTGTATTTGCAAAATGTTGGCAAAACAAAAAGAAAAACACAAACAGTAAATGGCGCTCCTGGCTCTGTTCTAAATACACATTGTACGAATGACTTTGTCCAAATAATTTTAACAAAGAAAAACCAGCTCACTCACCTTTCTTCTACAGAAGTTATTTTAATGGTTCTATTCGTTTAAACTTTCAAATAAAACAATTTGAATGTCATTATTTTAAACGTTTATTAAGTTTTACTGCAACAAATTTGAAAGTGCTACATATTTTGCTTGCACAATTGTTTTCTACTACGATTATAATTTTACTACTTTTGGTGAAAGTGAGAAAAATTTTAAATTTACAAATAAACTATCGACTAAATTGTGGTAGTCATAATACATAATTTCAATTTTCTATTTAGTTTTAGGCCAAATGTAAATGCCATTATTGATACAAACCCCTCAACATGGTGAAATAAGTATAAGATGTATTCAACAGTGATTGAAATGTAGCCAAAGTCATGGGATAAATATTGCCAACCATTATCTGCAATAAGCAAATTTGCAAATTATAAATAATTGAATACATACTTTCAATAAGACAATTTATATATACATAAAGAGATAGCGTGTATGTGCTTACCTGTAAAGGCTTTTGTGTTCTTATTACGAACAATAATAATGTCTTACGAAAACGTTTACTACAATAATACCATGGTATGGAATATGCTGCCTCCGACACTTTGATGCTCTGTAATTATAATTATTTTTCAAGTTGATTAAAATTAATTAAAATTGTCCTTTGAACTTTACCTCAATTAACAATTCATTTGCATGCCAGTAGTAGGTGAATAAGACATACATCATGGTCAATATGTACATTATAATCGAAATAATTTGAGTAAATGTTTCAATCTAAAAGATAAATTAAATTTAAATTTCTTTATCGTCACATCTCCTTGTAATACACTATTTATAGCAGACTTACTAATTGTTTTTTTAAATGTGAAAGAAAATTTCTTTCGAATATTTATATTGAAAACAACAGCAAATAAAATTTGTTTGCAATTATTTTTAATATGCTAAATATTTGAAATATAATTTCCTTCGCATTTAGAAGTTAGTTAAAAACGCTGAAATCAAATCTTTCGAGATCATGACATTAAGATATTTTTAAACATATCGGCGCATATTCAGAAATCGTAACCAAAGACGGAACTAATAGAACAGAAACTAAAAAATAATTCATAGATAGCTATAGATCTTATTCACAATTCATAACTAGCGCAGCAACTGCTATTAGTTGCCTGCAAAAGAAATGCAACCCTGCATATTGGCATATAGAGAAAATAAAATGTCGATAATATTTTGAACGATATATACACAGAAAAATATATCATTAAACTGCAACTAACAATTTCAATTGTTAATAAGTAATTTAAATTAAAACATATATTTTGTTAATATAACAAATTGAGTTGATGATACGACAAACACAGAAATTTTTTTCAACAAACTGAACTAACCAAATTTTTTGTTATGTATTGTGAGAAAAATTAACAATCATCATTGTTGATATAACAAATGAATGCACACACGTAGATGAAACAAAGCAAACCACGTTTTGTGTGTATTCATTATTTGCGTATTTAGTAACGAATTGCTCTGTAGCTGAGAGGTAAGAACGTTAGTCTATTAGTCCAGAGGTTTCCGGTTCGATTCAGCCCAAAGACATTTAGTGTTTTTCGCAGACAAGCAAAAAGTCGCTTGGAAGATTGTGAGTGTATTAATAAATATTGTTAATACAAAAATTATGATAGTTAAAATTTGTTCAGTAAATCAACAATTCACATTGTTGATATAACAATAATCTTAATTGAAATAAATTTGAAATCAACAAAAAAAATTGCTAAAATTTTTTTTCTGATTTTGCTTTAACTTACAATTTCGTAATTGTATTTACAAAAATCGTTGTAGGCTCAAAATCAATTAATTATTTAATTGATATAACAAAAAAATTTGTTGTGTTTAAAAATTTTTTTTCTGTGTACTGTAATTAACTAAAAAGCCTACCAACCTATTAAAAAACAATTTATGTTCTGTAAGAACCAAAAACTCATCTCTAGTTTATTTAATTTCCTGGACGTACTAGAAATGGACGCAATCAGCTGTTCTTTGAATATGTTAGTTAGTTGGCATTTAGTTGCAGCTTTGCCCATAATGAAGTGCAAACTTTTCGTGCTGAAAGCAACCAACTGTGGATAACTTAAATAGGTACTTAAGAAAGTTAACACTTAGTGATGAGTTCTGAATATGCGCCATCTTTTTTAACATTTTAAATATAACGCTTAGCAAAAATCTTTTTAAAGAATACACTAAAAAAAATCGTCATATATTGAAAACTAGAATTCATTCCTTTGAAGTTTTGTTCATTATTTACGAATAGACTCAAGTTTTTCATTGTGTATGGCCCAACGCACACTGGGGTACAATCAAAATATTTTGCAAATAAATCAGCCATTTATTTGTTAAGGGATAATCTCATCACTATGAAATTTCACGTGGACATGGCATTTCTGTTTACTTTAAGAATGTGAGCTTCCTATATTGCTCAGGAGCGGAGATAAAAAGTAGCAAAGTAGTAGCATGAAACGCTTGTAATTTTTTTATTTCCTGACCGATTGCAAACATTTTGTTGTGCCCTTACAGCCCTCAGCAAAAACTTTGCTTACTGGTAGCCAAAAAAAAACTACTTATTTTGTTAGAGAAGTACCAAAAATAAGGAGTAACCCTTACAAATGTATTTTCATTATCACAGAAACTAAGTAGTTACCATTTGGCTTACTTGAAGCTAAAAAATAAATAGTCAAATGAACAAATTAAAATTAAAAAAAGAAATTTACACATTATATTTTATTCATATTTTTTTATTTAATTTTTTACCCAGCTGGCATATGAACCTGTGCTCGTTCCGATTTAAAGACAAGTACTTTACCCACTGAGCTATTGTTGACTTATAAGCTTAAGCGACAAAAATTAGTTTCCATATACAAACAAATGCTGATTTAAAAAGTGGTTGTCTAGTTATTTTATTAATACATAACAACAAATTATAGCTATTTTTAGATAATGAGAAATATACGTACTAATTTTATTAAAAACTAAGTAGTAGCTCTAATTAGAAGCATAGTAATAGAATAAATAAGTACCACTCATTACATAAATTACTACCGATTACAAAAATGACAAAAGTTTTTGCTGGGTAGAAGAAACTGTCGATAATAATAAAAACAGTCTTATAAGAGAATTAATCGAAACTGTTAGAACTGTCAACCTCACCCACTACTCTCCGCGACATGTCTGGATGCTCTTCTGGCAGCCTTGGCAGTGGACCGATCACCGAACCGTTTTTAACTTCAATGATTACATAAATTAATACAAAATCAAAACTAAACAAACGAAACGATAAATTGATGACGACCTTTAGCACGAAACATGGATCACGAACTGGAACATGGAACGTAAGTACACTTCACGAAACATCCAAATTAGCTCAAATCTGCAAGGTTTTTTCACATATGTACCGACTACTCCTGCTTGGCATCGCTGAAGTCAGGTGGCCGGACTCAGGTGAATTTTCTGCCCGGGATGGGTTAACACTTATTTTTTCTGGAAAGGCAGCTGATCAAAAGAGAGAGAGAGAGAGGCGTCGGACTCCTTTACTCTGGAAAATCAAATGGAGCTTTATTAATAGACTAGACAGCAAATACTGACCGAATAATATCTTCGAGATTTCGCACACGTGTAAGAAATACCATAGTCATACAATGCTATTCCCGAACTAATGTAGCTGATCGCGAGCAAAAGTATGAGTTCTGCAGTAACCTTGCAAAATTCATCAACAGAGGTGACATTGTCAGTCTTCTGAGTAACTTCAACGCGCTGCTGGGCAACAACAACACTGGCATGGAATATGTTATGGGCTGCCATAGAACTGGCTCTATGACTAACGTGACCAGAATTTTTTTGTCTAAAGTGGGACTATAAAGGTTGAAAAGCGGGACTCTGAAGAAAATATGGCAAAAAAAGCGGAATTTTATAAAATATCTTATGGAAAGCGGGATGTTGTAAATACACTGATGATAATATATGGAACTACACAGTTCCATATCGTTAGCTGAAATGCGAAATAACATAACTAAAAAATTATAAAGTTCCATTTTCAATTATTAATTATTACATCGAAGCGCTTGCCCTATAAATTTTCAAACTTACATATGCTAACTTAAAAATAAATCGCATTAAAAATGAAAATGAAGAGACTTTTTACTTCAGTCACTTAAAGTATTTTATATAGTCTTTTTTCTCTCCAATAAATTTAAAAACAGTGTAGTATTTGATTTTGCATTTCAGCTAACGATATTTTCTTATTAAATTCATTGAGTTAAAGGCCTTAAAATTTAAAAAAGTGCATGTTTAGATGTTTTTTAAAAAATCATAGTTTTTATGAAACAAAAATTTTATAAATTGCTTTAAGCCTAAAGATAATTTTGTCTTTAACACATGAAACATGAAGTCGTTAGCACCCAACAAAAATAAGGAAGTTGTAAGTCAGTGAGTGAAAAAATCCGAAGTAATCTTTTATAAAATTCAGTTTGTAGTCAAAAGAATATGTTTGATTCAAAGCAGTTCTGTTTTTTCACTTAGTCTATGTCCATACGAGTCAACTTTTGCTGCGCAACTTTTGAGTTTATGGGAGAGAGCGGTGAGAAGATAGGGAAGGGGTATACTGCTTCGTGTACATGCAACTCTCTTTTGTTTTCTTCTTCGTAATATTAAGCAACAACAAATTCTATGTAAGAAAAACAAAAGCTGCGCGGCAAGAATTTCATTATATGGACACGAATGCAACTTCAAAAGAAAATTTAAGAAAGTTGCAGAAGCAAAAGTTGCTTTATATGGACATGGACTTTTGGCGTTTTCTTTTCTAAAACAAAAGTGTACCATAAGTGTTACATGTGATTGGGCAACATTTTTAAATGCTCCCCTGATTTTTAAGAAATGTTGCATATTTGACGTTTACAAAAGAACACCAGTTTATTTATTTCAGAAACAATAACAAAACCAGCTGTTAATGTAGTGCTGATCTAATGCCCCTTTAATTGAAATGAGTGTTGAATATGTAACATTTTTTTTTTCTTTTTAAGGGCAACATTATAAGAAAAGAACGCGTTATAATTTTAAGATAACACATATTTTTCAGAAAAGAATATAAAGAATTGTAAAAGGCAGAATAAATGCAGTGTATTACTCAGAAAAGAAAATGTCTGTTAATTTTGTTCTATTTTGTCGGTTCTAAGCATTTTATGTATTATGTGTTCGGCACGAAATTAGTTTAAACTTTGGGCTTTGAATGCTTTTTCTGGATTTTTGTTTCATCTTAATGTGGAAAAATTTAAATTGAAGATATCAATGTTAGTCGAACTCCATGGTTTTTAAGTCGTTTAATTTAATTTTTGCAATAATCAATCCCCCTTATTCCGTAACTATCAGTCGACGTCACGTCAAGACAATACCAACAAATTTGCACTTGTCTACTCGCTGTCGACAAATTTTTACTACTATAAACAGCCTCTTCCCATATTTATATGCCTTAGAGAATAGTAAGTGGATGTCAGTAATAGTAAATTGTTGTCGATGACGAGTAGAACTGTGTGTGGACGTGACGTCGACAAATAGTTACGGAATAAGTGGGAATAATTTTCAATACTACGTGCCTTACTTTCACACTGGGAAATGCATAACAAGGGCTCTGATCATGTGATCGTGGTAAATCTAAATATCATGGTGCATACAGTAGCATGCAGTGTTGGTGTATGAATGAAAGAAGTCATCCAATCGATTTCGAATGTTGCATTTATCTACATTGTATACAAAAAAATAGTTTAAATTTTTTCGATGTATGTATCTTTTAGCCACGGCTGTAAGCTAGAGAAATTATATGAATTTTATTTTAATTTGCTTCATTAATATAGAAAAACATTTTTAATAATTTTTTTAAAGCTATACGTAAAAAACAATTTTGTCCCGAATGAAAAAGTTTAAATCGAGGATATCTGACAAAATATAAGAAAGTTATAACCCATTAAGAGAAAAAAGCTGATTTTATTTCTATATGGAAAAAGTGAATTGAACAATTAAATTGAACGAACTTAAGCGAACTTGAACGAATAATTAAGTATCTTTGGATTAGAAATTTTTAAGTATTGAGTTTTGAAGCAATGTTCAAAAAAACAGTTTTAAATTTTAAGTTCCTTTAACTTAATGGCCCTTATCGTGTTTGGCGATTTTCGCCTTCGACTACGACATTTTTGTAATAGATTAAAGAAAAATGTATCGTTCTGTCTTTAATCTATTACAAAAACGTCGCAGTCGAAGGCGAAAATCGCTAAACACGATAAGGGGGAATGAGTTTTTTTATTCGATCAATACAAGAAAGATATATTTTGCTCAGTTAAAACATTTTCGATATTTTTGGGAATAATTAAAAAAACAAAACAATAGATTTTAAAACTCGAAAAAGCGGGAAAAGGCGGGATAACAATTTTAGGCGGGATCGACCTCTAAAAAGCGGGATAATGCCGCCTAAAAGCGGGATGTCTGGTCAGGTTATCTATGACCGAAAATGGAAAACTATTTGCAGTCTGCTGTGTAAATCGCAGCCTTGTCATCGGCGGGACACTTTTCCTCCACAAGTGAATCCACAAAGTAAAGTGGGTATCACCCGACCACACTACAGAAAACCAAATTGACCACATCGCCATCAGCAAAAAATGGCGCGGGTCACTCCTGGACGTATGCAACAAACGTGGGGCAGACATAGCAAGCGACCACCACTTTTTAATTGCAACCATTCGCCTAAAGTTAACGGCCATCTTTCAAGAAAATTTGATCTAGAAAATTTTGCTAACGCCATTCGAAACTATACTCACGGTGAACAGGACAATAATAGATGGCCAGATATTCAAAACACGAAACTCAAAGCTGCTGAAGAACATATCGACTATTTTTACATACATACAGCGTCAGTCAAAATAATGGCACATATTTTATTCCATCGGGCAAAACTAAAACTTGAACATTTTCGAGCACCCTAGCACTCAACCCCCCCCCCCTCCGTATCCACGCCCTAGCTGAAAAGTTCCCATTCACATTTTTCTTAGTACTGTCCCAGCAAGAATTACCTGTGTACCGAATTTCAGCTTTCTAGCTATACTGGAAGTGCCCCATACAAAGAAGGGGCTCCCTAGTCCCCCCAGATGAAAAATTCCCGTTTTCAAATTTGTTTCGTTAATTGCCCATCAGGACCTACATTGGCGTAGCTAGACTTTTTTTGTGGGTGTGGCTAAATCCCATATTTGTCCCTACAGTTCGCTTATATTATAAAAGTAGTAGGAACTATCCTATACAAAGAAAGGGTAACTAGTCCCACCAGATAAAAAGTTTCCGTTTTCAGATTTTTCTAGTTAATTGCTCACCAAGACCACCTATCTGTATACCAAATTTTAGCATTCTAGCTATAGTGGAAGAGCCCAATAATATTGATGAGTCAGTCAGTGACTATGTACTAAAATATGCATTTTTTACACCTTCATATCTCGAGAAGCTTTTAAAGTAGAACTTTCAAATTTCACTTATGGGGTTACCTCTGTAGGAAGCAGTGATGCCAAGTTTTGGAAGCCAAAACGCGCAAAAATTTTTGAAAAAGGGCTAAGTTGAAAAAAGACACGTATAAAGCAATATCCAGTACAATTTTTCGAAAAAGCGCAAAAAAGGGCTAACTTATATATAAAGCACGTCTAAATTTTGGGACCAACTTAAAATCACAACCAATTTTTTAAAGAAATAGAAGATTATTCTAGACTATTCTTCTTTTTATTACTGGTACAGCAAACTAACAAAAGAAAATGAGTAAAAATGATGTTAGCAAGTCGATATTGCTAGAATAAAGAAAGAAATAGTTCGCAAAAACGAAAAATGTACCCATATTGACCAAAAAGTAAAAAGGGGTAAAAGGCCTAAAAGATAATTTTAAGAAGTGCTAAATTTGCGCGTTATTTTGTTTGGGCTAGAAAATTTTTTCACGTTTTGAGTAACTAAAAACGGGCTAAATCTAGCCCGGAAAGGGCTATGTTGGCATCCCTGGTAGGAAGACTTTATGGTTCAAGTTTCATTATTTTATGATTAAGTGGAGCAAAGTTATGAGGGAGGTAAAAACTGCTCGAATGGTTTCGTATATATACAATGTGTGACCAGAACTTGGCCTGGCGTACTGCCGGCCAAGTTCCTATGCAAAAATGTCGGCCGTTAAAAGTTCTTGATAGGTACGATACCATCTTATTTCTAGGAAACTTGGCTAGCTTGTCAACATATTCCCCATAATTCTTCGCAACATAAGAAAGGTAAGAAATCAATTCAGAAATGGCTGATTAATTTACAACATATGTATTTTATTTGGCCCCAGTATGCAGTCCTGAAAACTTTAGCGATTGTGGTATAAAAAAGATTTGGAATCAGCGTAAGGAATGCCAAAATGCTTTGCAGTGATGAGAATTTTCATTATTTACAACAACACATCACATAGGATTTGGCATCACTGCAATGCATTTTAGCGTTTAGCCAAAGTCTTTTAGAAGTGGTATATTACAAAGGAAAGCTTATTCGGCTCTCGTTAAGTATTAACAGAACTTACGATATTAATGCAGAATAATAGAGAACAAATGATGGCTCCAAACAAAAGAAACTCGACAAAGACTATGTACGTCACTAAAGAATTAAAATTGATGGTGTAACTGAAAGTATTCAAATAAATATAAAA
The DNA here is from genome assembly GCA_956483635.1 of Panzeria rudis. NCBI lineage: Eukaryota > Metazoa > Arthropoda > Insecta > Diptera > Tachinidae > Panzeria > Panzeria rudis. Next base: position 98,679,695 of record OY101450.1, on the reverse strand, counting down.
TTAATTTCAAAAAAATTATATTTTCAAAATTATATATATATATATATATATATATATATATATATATATATATATATATATATATATATATATATATATATATATTATATATATATATATATATATATATATATATATATATATATATATATATATATATATATATATATATATATATATATATATATATATATATATATATATATATATATATATATATATATATATATATATATATATATATATATATATATATATATATATATATATATATATATATATATATATATATATATATATATAATGGGTAATTTTATAAGAACTATCGGAAAGTAAAAAAAAACACACATAAAATTCAGAAAAATGCATGAAATATTTATTTGGATCGATAGTTGGGTCGATATAATTTAATGTTTGAAGATTATTTCATGCAAATGTTGGCCGCGGCTGCGCCTCAAATGGTCCATCCGCTTAGTCCAATTTTGGCATACTCTTTCCAACATTTCGGCCGGTATCTCACGAATAATGTTGGCTTCCAGTGCGTCAATCGAAGCGGGCTTGTCGCTATAGACATTAGCCTTAACATAGCCCCACAAAAAATAGTCTAGAGGCGTTAAATCGCACGATCTGGGCGGCCAATTGACTGGTCCCAAGCGTGAAATAAACTGTTCACCGAACTCGCCTCTCAATTGGTCCATTGTTTCGCGTGCTGTGTGGCATGTGGCACCGTCTTGTTGAAACCACATGTCATGCAAGTCAAGCTCTTCCATTTTTGGCAGAAAAAAGTTTGTTATCATCGCACGGTAGCGCTCACCATTCACAGTAACGTTGTGATTCGCATCATCTTTGAAGAAATACGGTCCAATGATGCCGCCAGCCCATAATCCGCACCAAACGGTTGTTTTTTGTGGATGCATTGGTAGCTCTTGCAATGCTTCTGGCTGCTCTTCACTCCAAATACGGCAGTTCTGCTAGTTCACGTATCCATTCAACCAGAAATGAGCCTCGTCGCTGAACACAATTCTTCGATAAAAAACTTTCTTAACAGAGCACGCATTTTGGTAATAAAATTCAATAATTTGCAAGCGTTGTTCGTTTGTAAGACGATTCATGATTAAATTATAGACCAAACTGAAGATGTTTGACAGTGACACAAGATACAAAACGTGCGTGAGCTGTCAAAGCTAGTGTTGCCAAAAAGATAATAGCAAAAAAATCACTCGTTATATATATATATATATATATATATATATATATATATATATATATATATATATATATATATATATATATATATATATATATATATATATATATATATATATATATATATATATATATATATATATATATATATATATATATATATATATATATATATATATATATATATATATATATATATATATATATATATATATATATATATATATATATATATATATATATATATATATATATATATATATATATATATATATATGTATATATATATATATATATATGTTTTGGGTTGGCTACATGCAGGCTGTAGACTAGCTAAACCAAACAAATAGGTACATATATTTTTGAAAATAATGTTATTTTTGAACCGACTTCAAAAAAAGGAGAAAGGTTATCAATTCGTCATGTATATTTTTTTATGTATGTTCCCTCATAACTCCGCCATTTATAATCCGATTTCGGATTTTTTTTTACAAAGTAAATACACGTTCGTTTTCAACTACTTCTACTCAACCGACTCTTCTGAAACTTTACACACACATTAAGCTTCTGTTTAAATACTACATCAGGATTAAAAAAGTGGGCTGTGCCACGCCCATGGAAAGTAAATATTCTTTTTCAATAACTTATACTAAACCGATTTTTATGAAATTTTGCATACACCTTCAGTTATCGTTGCAATACAACATTATGTTTATAAAAGTGGGCAGTGCCACGCCCATGAAAAGTAAATAAGCATTTTAACTACTTCTACTCAGTTGATTCTTATGAAACTTTACAAACACATTTAGTTATCGTTACAATACAACATTTTGGGTAGAAAATTGGGCAGTGCCACGCCCATGAAAAGTAAATATTCATTTTAACTACTTCTACTTATCCGATTCTTATAAAACTTCGCACACACAATTAGTTCTCGTAAAAGTACAGGATGATAAAATAAGAGGGCGGTGCAACGCCTATTTTGTAGTCCATTTTTTGAATAATTATTTTAATTATTTTAATTAAAATAGTATGACAACACATCAGAGTGTGCATACAAACAAAAGTTTTAGCAAACGTTTAATGTGAAGACATAGGGCCTTTCCCACGTTGTCGACAAGTCGATGTCGCTCTCTTATTTGTATTGAAAACAAAAACAAATTGTTTTCAATATTAATAAGAGAACGACATCGAGTTGTCGACATCGTGGGACAGGCCCTTCAGCCTCTTACACATTGGACATTTCTTTAGTTGTCATTTTGTGGTGTCATATTTCAAATTAACAACGCAATGCGACAAAATGACAACATGCTGTCATTTTGTTTTTGTGACTGCAATAGTGTTGCATTGTTGTGACAACCGTACACATTAAATACGCAAAAAAATTTGCCACACACCGAAAAACATCGGAAGTGGCAAACGTTGCGGCTAGTACAAACCATCATGTTTGTTTGCGATGTCATAAAATGACATAGTGTGTACGTAGCATTAGTTATTTAAATTAAACTCTTCTTACCTTACTAGACGGTTATAATATGTAATACAATCTTTCAAATCAATAAATTTATCCTCTTCCGTTTTGCCATCTTCACAAATTTCTTGAAGTTTATGTTGCAAAATCATTAACGCTGATTTACCAAACATGGCAAATGAAGCGAATAAGCTAACAAATGGCATGTACATGGCCGTCAAAATTAAAGGTGTTGGAAACTGCATGATATAGAAAATTTCATAGACTGGAAAAGCAGTCATATCAACACCCGGCAAAGCAACACCAAATGGATGAACTAGAAACAAAATTATATAAAGAAAAAAATTTACACGCCACTTGAACTTAAAGGAAGTTAAAAAACACATACCTCTTCCGTCACACAACAAAGGATATATTAAAGCTCCTGTAACATCGACAAAGGATGCCGTTAAATTGAAAATTGATACTTTCCTGGCTGATGCGACTGCTTCTTTTACAAGTTTGTTGGCATATTTGTCATTACTTTGCTGGAAAAAAGTTAGAAATATTACATAGAAATTTAAGAATATTTGGTAGGAATAACCATAAAAACTTTTCATTATTTTACGTATGATGAGCTAGAAATACTGTGTTCTAAATTTTTTCTATAACCTACAAAAGGATTATCTTGGAGATACTACCTGGTTGACCGATCTTTTTGAATCTTTTTATTTTTATCGGGGGCATATAGTAAGTACTTAAATTTGATACATATCGTCACATGAAACGCAAACCTCCCTAACTAACATTTTCATAATTTTACAGCAGTAGTAGTGAATATGCTAAATTATGTAATTGACCAGATGTTTTTTCGCTCTTAATTATATTGCTATTTTTGTTCTGTTATTCTAAATTCAAAATGGCGGCCGCCCTAAAACTGCGGATCATTATATTTTAGCACTCTCAAAAAATTTTTTTTTTTACTTTTAAATTTATTTATTGAATCTTCAATTGTAAAGTGAACTAACAATAAGTATTCAAATCTTAAAACTAAAATTGTTAATAATTAATGCTAGAGAAATATTTGGATTCAACGGTTGCTTCCTTAGATGTCTTACGCCTCTTGTGTTCCTCTGAGAGTAAGAGTGTCTCCTCTTCTCAGCCGAGAGTGCCCTCTAATATTAATGATGTTGCGGGCTAGGGGATTTGGATGCGATTCGAGCGTTTTTTATATATGCTGTCACATGTTTTAAAAACACAGATTTTACTAATAGAACTTCTAGAAGAATCATGTTGAATCAAAGTTATTTCAAGTTAAAACAACGTGAATTTGGTATTGAAACAACATTGTTGATATTGAAACAATCATGTTGAAATATAGTTATATCAAGCTGAAACAACATGACTTTAATGTAGCTATTTTATTAATTATTTTACTTACGTTGTGCTAATTAGCATCAGGCATCAGAAAACTTTGTGTTGTAGTTGGCTGCCGCAGCCAAGATTTGAGCTCGTGCCATTTGCATGATAGTCCGCGCGCTAACCACTGCAGCCACAGCAGCTTCAAACTTTACTTTAGCTGTACACTTATTAAATACCCATCGTATGTAAAATGAATTTTATTTTAATTCAAGATGATTTAAATGATTATTTAACATAAAACTTATTTGAAATTAAAGTTATAGTCATGTTGATTTAAAATTAAATGTAACGTTTATAACAAAATTTTTTTAACAGTGAAAAGTTTCAAATCAAAGAGACTTAAAATTAGATAAATAATTTTTCATTTAAAATTAATATGAAACAATGCTAATTTTAAAGCAGCAGCAGTAAATGTTCGCTGTTAATTCGTTTTTTGTCGTCTACATAGCCGACATATGTAAGAATAAACAACAACAAGTCACACAACTAAGCACAACAGTGAACTGTAGCAATGAACATAGCAAAGAGACACTAACACACTTAAACGACAAATTATTTCTTGTAAATTTAATATGATTTGAAATCACAATTGCTTCATGTTGATTTTACATTCCTTTCTTTTTCTGCGTGTAAGTGTAGAATTTCTTGCTATTAAGTTGAAATGCTTTCAATTTCATTTGGGTCAGCTCTTGAAAATAAAATGGAATTACTCTAAACACGTTATGGCGGACAACCCAAAATGGTGGACCACTATTTTTTATTAGCCTTTATGATGTGTGCATCAAAAATTAAAACTCGAAATAAACTTAAAGCCTACAAACAAGAAATATCGGTAGGTTTTTAGTTAAAAACATACCACTCAAACTGCGGACGCCGCAAGTCAGTAGATCATTATATTTTATATATCATCATGATATGAAAGCGATTTCTGAGATGAGAAGCCAAATAAAATTAAAGTACTTATTAAACACATTATTGTGGACGACCCAAAATAGCGGACCACTATTTCATATGAGGTCCCATTATATCTGTATCTAATGAAATAAAATTAAAACTGCAAATAATTTGTTATCTAATGCAAGAGAGATATTCTAAATGACCTTTTTATATATTTCTTTATTAAACTTCTGAAATGCAATTACACTTTTCCTCAACCAATTCTATATGTACATTAAGGAACCATTTATATAACAATGGCTTGAATAAATATTAGCTAATTTAAATATTCCTTTCAAATTGATTCTCAATTGCTGTTTCTGTAATACCATTAAAAAATAAATAAACACTTACTTCAATTTCTTTATACATGGACACCAATTCCAAAATAAATGCTTCAAATTTATCCCGATTGATAATGACAAGGCACGTCCGCAATAGAGCATCAAATATGGCGGCCGTAAAAAATGTATTCAATATAAATTGCGTCAAGTCTCCCCACATTCGTATCAAGTAGACAAATTGCATTGCATTCATTACACAGACGGGCAACACAAACACATATACACGCCAATGATTGCCTTGGCTCGGAAATATAACTGATAAATATTTCCACAATTTAACATTTATTGCCAGCATTGGATTGTCTTCGCGCATCTTCAAAAAAAAAACAGCAATTTTAAGTATGAAAAACAGAAATAAAAAAACGATGAAGTTTTTATCGCACTTTTAAAAATTGAAGAAAACCACAGAACAACGCCGCAATACTTATGACGATGTTAAGGAAACGGAAATATGTAGTCAAGTTGGTTGCCAAGAACAAGACGGCTCACCGTTTAGTAAACAATGCTAGCGAGTATTAGACGAGAAGGCAATCAGTGTCGAATAATATTTGTATTTCAATTGAAAGTTTTTGACAAAATAGTCTCACTTAAATATCCTCAAGTATTTCGCTGGTTACACCAGCCACTAATTGACTCCTCCATATGCTGAGGCATGACATTTAGTATGTGCGTTTAAGTGTTTGCAAGCGAAAGTGGGTGGGTGTGTCTGTGCGTTTCGGAATACGTAAATTTTAAATTAATTTTAAATTGTTCGCCACTTTGGTGGCAAGAATGTCGTTATGGCAAAAATTGCCAATTAGAGTAGTAAAAGTGCCAATTTTACTAATTGAATGTTACACTATTACAGTGGTTGGATTATACGTTTAAGCCGCAAATGACTTACGTTGTTACTCAGTTTGTAGGAAATAGCAAATACAAAAAAAGTAAATTAGCTTGGACTTCTACTAAATCCATTAAATTTTAAGTAAATAAATTAAAGACAAGTGAATAAAATAAGATGGACACATTATATTTTATGTTATAAAACTTAACTGGGTATTTAGTAGAAAACTACTTGACAAATATAAACGTTTTTAGAACCTCCCCTGCGGAAAATTTGGTGACAAATGATCCAAAAGTACTCGTCCTATGACTTGAGAAAATGAGACTGGTACCAAAAATAAGGAGTAGTGAATGGTGAAGAAAGACATATTGTGTAAATGGTCACATATTAACCATTTTCAGTCAATTTAGTTGGTACTTCGGCTAGTATTATAGTAAACGGCACTGAACAAATTCGATGCACCTGGATCTATGGGCTATCACATAGTATCTATATAATATTAATTGCCTCCCTCCAATAAGACTGCCATGCCACTCAGGAACTTGTTCCATAACTATATTCAGATATTAACTCCAGCTTAACTGGTATTTATAACGTTGAAATATAAGTGCCCCTGTGGTGGAGTGGGTAGTATACTAGCCTGTCATGCCGGAGGTTGTCGGTTCGAGTCCCATCAAAGACACCGCTTAAAAATAATATACAATTTCTACTTGGATTTGTCACAATAAAAAAATAAATTAATCGATAATTACAGCAGAATTTTAGAATAATATTTATATATAATCTATATTATTCTACATCGATTAGGACTCCATAAGATAGTTCAGAGACAAGTTACAAGGTGCATACAAAGTAACCCTATCCCCATGTAAAAGTGGCTGGTCCGCTTCATATGAAGTGTTAGATCTCGGACTGGTCCCTACCACCTGGGGACCGGTCACGTGACTTGTTTTGTGTATGTAGTACATTCTTTCTAAGGAGCTTAAGGTATAATCAGACTATGCAAATATTTGACGAAATAAGCATAGACAATATTTTTGTCAATATTACATTCACTTAATAAATACCCTTTATTCTAAGAGCAAACCATATTAAATTTAGAGACTCTCACTATTGTAGTTATGCAGACATAGAGAAATTATAAATTGCTATTATAAAGATCATTTAAGTCCAGAAGGGAATACCTATCAAAAGCTTAAGCTGGATCCGCGCCTGATAGCAGCAACGCGAACCAAAAGTGCGAGCAACTTTCTTCAAATGCAGTATGGCTCAGACGACCACTTTCTTTGGAAAAAAAATATTTTAGATCAAAGTTCCTTATCGATTCTTATGAAACATTTTAGAAACATTCTCTTGCGGTGACGACACAATATTATTCATATGAAAGTGGGCACTGTCACATCCATTCAAAGTAAATGTTCTTTTTCAACTACTTCTATATAACCGAATCTTACAAAACTTGGCACACACGTTGAAAATGCAATATTATGAATGAAAAATTGGTCAATGCCATGCCTATTCAAATAAATTATTCTCTTTCAGCTATGTACTTCCACTTAAACGAATCTTAAGAACTTGGCACACACATCAAGTTCCGCAGAAAATGCAATATTATGACTAATAAAATACGTAACAAAAATTTTAAAGTTAAATGGTTTTATTGCAATGACAAATAAAAATGATGCAGATAATGCACTAAAAGCTAAAAACTAGTTACATAGTATCAGGTACCAGCTCTCCTCACCAACATAGGGCATTGATCAGACTAAAATAAAATCATGGGGCGTTGCAACGCCGAGTTTCCGTCGTTGACTATAGATAACGGAAACTCGGCGCCCCACGGTTTTATTTTAGTCTGAGCAATGCCCTATGTTGGTTAGGAGAGTGGTGTGGTAGCTGGTAGCTGGTACCTGGTACTACGTAATTATTTTTTAGCTTTTATTGCATTATCTCCATCAGTATTATGTTTTATTGCAATAAATCTTTTTTTACGTATTTTATTTTTAAGTTGTTTTACTTTATGTCCTATCTAAACTCTATAATCTCGCATTTTGCTTTGGACTGTACCTTGGATTATACCTTTTTTGTGGTGTACTGCATTCTAGTAGCCAAGAGCTTTCATTTAATACCCATATTGAGGGGGCTGACAATATATATGCATGAATATAGTCTCCCATTTGAAATTTCTCATGTCGTATTGTATTCTACTAGTCAAACCCATTCGTTTGATATCCATAGTGATGTGTTTGTCAACAAATGACTAATTCTCCATTTTGTGGCGGCGGTCATCTGTGATTTACAATAATGCTGAATACACATAATCGTAACATACACAGAAAAAACTAAATTTCATTTTCTGTAAAGGAATTCAATGAAATAGTAAATATTTTGTCTATGAACGGACCTACAAAAGAATTTGTAAATATAGAAAAAATACCTCAACAATTTCATTTAAAAAACGTGTTTTTTTAGTGAGCAAATTGTTTAAATCTATAAAACAATTTGTCTAAAAATATTTACAAATTATAGACAAAACAATTTACTAAATCAAACATATATATTTACTAGATTTTCTGAAAAATATTAAACAATATTTCTGTCTGAATTTAACAAACAATTAACCTAAAAATGCGAACAATTATTAAACAAAATAATTTAACAAAAATACAAACAAATTGTTTGTCTGTGTCATCATCATCATCCATTAAGCAGTTAGGAGATTTCACTTTGTTAAATGTGTTCAAGTCTGAATGTTTATCTAAATACTCTAAAAAAATGAATGAGAATTAATGCAACGACATTAACTAATCGATTCACTCAAAAATCGTTTGTAAACAAACTTGGTACAATTGCATTCCTCTTGCTATGATTGTTGTTGTTGTTATTTATGTGTATGTCGTCATCGGGGTAGTTTTTTACGACACCGTTTTCATTGTTGTTTTTGATGTTTGCGTTCTAAATAAAAATCAAACAAACAATTCATAGACTATGGACAGAACATTCACTGAAAATTAAATTTATATTTATACAAACTTTTGTTTGAAAATTTTTTTGTGATAATTTTTTCTGTGTAATCAGATCAATCAAAATTTCAGATCAATCGGTCTGTTGACAGGAAGAAGGTAAAAACTAAATATTACTTTTTATGGGAGAGGTGCCGCCCATTTTGTAACACTAAATTGTATTGCCATGAAAGGTAAAGTTGTCTACCAAATTTCAGATCAATCGGTGTAGAAGAAGGGATTAAAAGTCAATATTACTTTTTTTAATCAATACTACTTACAATATTACTTTTTTTAATCAAAAGCAATAGTGTTTGCCAAATTTTGGATCAATCGGCTAAGAGGAAGGGGTTAAAACTTAGTATTACTTTTTTAATTAAAAAAATTGTAAAGTCATCGCAAGTAAAGGTATTCACTAAATCTCAGATCAATTGGTTAACTGGAAAGGGCTAAAACTAAGTATAACTTTTTAAAGGCGTGGCGCCGCCTACTTTTGTAATTACAAAATTGTATAGTCATTGTAAGTAAAGGTGTCTACCAAATCTCAGATCAATCGCTTAATAGGAAGGGGCTAAGACTAAATATTACTTTTAATGAGCGTGGCTCTATTCCTTTTTTTATTTATGAAATTTTATAGTCATCGTAAGTAAAGGCAGACGCGGATAAAAGAGGGGAGGAGGGGAAATTTCCCCCTCCAAAACGAGTAACTAAAAGAAGTTTGGAAAATAGTATGTTTTACTTAGAAGTTCAACCCATCCCCCCCCCCCCCCTCCAACCCCCACCCACCCTCTGACCAAGAGCTCAAGCTAGATCCGCACCTGGTAAAGGTGACCACCAAATCTAAGATCAATCGGTTAACAAGAATGGGTAAAACTAAGTATGTATTTCTTTTTATGGACGTGGCGCCGCCCACTTTTTTAAATTAAAAATTATAAAGTAATCGTTAGTAAAGGTGTCTACCAAATATTAGATCAATCGGTTAACAGGAAGCGGCTATAACTAAATATTACTTTTTATGGGCGTGGCGCATCCCACTTTTCCAAACACAATATTAAATTGTCATCAAAAGTTAAAGCGTTTACCAAATTTTAGATCAATCGGTCAAACGGAAGGGGGAAAATTTTCAATTGCTAGATTTGACCAGACGGCACAAACTCTGCTAAATTCTTGAGAAGGAGGCTATAAATTCGTGTGAATTTTTTTAATGTTTGCACATGCATAAAAATTTGGCCCAATAACTTTTTTTCGAGAGGGGAAATTTACTCCCCCTACTCATAACTCTGTCATTTGTCAAACGATTTTCAAAAAAAAATTTTATTTGAAAGGGTTTGCCTGCAGTTTGGTCCCATCAATTTTTTTTCGAAAATCGGAGGAGGGCAATTTGCTCCCCCAATGCATAACTCCGTCATTTGTCACCCGATTTTCGAAAAAAATTGCAGTTTAGTGCATTTTTTTTTAGTCGGTGGGGAAATTTTCTGATAGATATATTTTATTTGAAAGGACATGAAAGGTTTGGTACTATGAAAAATTGCAAACACCTTATTTGTATACAAACACACCATTTGAACTAACGCGTCCGTTCTGTAATCTGTTCAATAAGAGCTTTGGATTGAAGTCGGTTTTTGTTTTGGGAGAATTATTCATCTAGAGCAGCGGTGCCCAAAAGTTTCTTATGGAAGAGCAAACACAAATAAATTTAAAGAAAAACTAATTTTTATTCAATATTTTTTGTTGTAAAAACCAATACATACAAAGAAAAAAATATTTCATATATTTATTTGTTGTTGCTTTGCACTTGCGTGTATATAGAAAAGATCTTGCGTGTATACGGTAAAGATCCTGCAAACAATTGGAAGATATCCTCTAAGGCAATAGTTTAGCAATATCCCTAAATTGTCATCTAGATGAAAATAATCAAAGCAATATTTTTATTTTCTTTCTTTTAAAGAAAATATAGGCAGAAATATTTCATAAATATTTCAATTAATAAATTTTATTAAAAAAAATAATAATATTAAATCAAAAATTTTAAAAACTCCAGAAGTAAATGGATGATAATAACTTCCAAATAGCTGGACCGAAAAATAGATTAGAAGATTTTAGATGAAGTCACCTTTCAAACAAAAGAAATTAAAATCGATCTAGCCTTTTGGGAACTACAGTAGCACTAACGCAGACCCAAGATCATACCGCTTAAATACTCGACCAAGTCACCTTTCAAGCACAAAAAACTAAAGCAAAATCGGTCCAGCCGTTCAGGCTCTACGAGGGAACAGGCAGGCACACAGATCCACAGACACCAAATACACACTACAAACTTATAAAGCCCCTCTTTTTTGGTCGGGGGTTAAAAGAGGGCGTAATCTCCACGAACATTAATTTTAAAAATGATGAATCTTCTTTATATCTTCCTAATGTTATTTTGGCGATATCTTCCTATTTTCTTATAAGTGGCTATCTGGCGATCGATATTGCTAGCTTATCATCTTATCCAATTTCCTTAAAGAAATATCAATCTTTTAACATAACTTACACCTTTTTAGAAATGTTTGTTTATGCATTCAACTTTTTTCTTCTGTTTTCAGCTGTGTGGCAATGAACACAATCTGAGCTGTTTCGAGCAAGGTGAAGAAGAATACTACTCTCTCATTTACACGAATTTCAAGTACGGGAACGTTTTTTGTGTAAATTGGGATCTCCCGAGATCCCAAAGTAGAGTGAAGAAACAAAATGGATTTTTAATTACATATTCTAAGATATGGCCAACAAGATTGCAATAACAAATGCATTAAAACAGAAAATAAAAAAAAATAGTTTTGGTCAAAGAAAGTGGTCAGCTGAACCATCATTAAATGGTAGGGAGCTCCTTTATTACTTGCACTCATACCGATTGTGTTAATTTTTCACTCCATGACAGCTATCACATTCTGTCGTCAATGGAATGATTAAAAAACGTATATGTAAATTTTCTTACTCCTAATGTTTCCACTTTAATTTTACTTATTATTATTTAGTTGGTCCTCACATCAATCAGGCTGTTCAATTCATCGCATGCTTATAACCCAAAACCTTTAGCAGCTCAGGGCGTGAAGCGCACACAAAACAACTTCTTCTCAACTGCCAACCCGTTCCACTGCCCTGTCCCCCGCTTTCGCTAATGCGGCTCTGGCGAGCGACCTTAGGCGGTATGACCTTAACATCAGCTCGGTGGAAATTCCAATTCACTGTGTAGGCCTGGAAGCCTGCTGGCAGCCCCACCTCCATAATCGGATGCTCTAGTCTAATCACTTATTTATCCTAAATCATCTGATTACAGATATTTACAATCAAACCGATCATCCGATGACGACCCATGAAATGAAACAAAGGATAAGATTTGGAACATGGAGTATCAGAACAGTTCTAAAAAAATCTTGACTCGCATAAGTTAGCAAAGAATACAATGCCTATGACATCGAGTTACTGGGTCTATCCGAGAAAAGATGGCCATAGTCGGATGATATGAGAACTGCAAATTGGCTCACTTTCCTGTACTCCGGCAGACCAACCGAAAAGTAATGGTGTGGGCTTTCTACTATCCAGCCGAGCTCGTAAGGTTCTTGTCGTTTGTAACCATACTCTGACAGAATAGTGTCTATTCGTTTTTGCATACGGGCCAGAAACATGATTTTAATACAGTGCTACGCTCCAACTGATATGGCCAGCTTGACGGAAAAAGAAGAATTTTACGAACAGCTCGAAACAGCCGTAATATCTATTGTCTTTACGCTCAACTGGACTCCGACAACACCAGGCGATAATGCATTATGGGGAAACACGGAACAGGTTGTATGACCGAAAATGGTACCTCCTTCACAGATATGTGTGCTACTAATGACCTACTTATTGGTGGTACTGTTTTTCCCCATAAACGTATTTAAAAAATGACTTGAGTATCCCCTAATCAGCGGACTGAAAATCAGATCGACCACATAGCCATCAACAGAAAATGGCGTGGAGGACTCCTTAACTTGAGAAATAGAATCGTAATTGGATGAATAACATTGCAGATGAAGTGCAAGCTTTTGCCGAAACCCACCGTAGCTACGCGTAGCAGAAATCTCTACAAAGCCACTAAACGACTGACTTACAAAGCATCACTCGCCAGTAAACCATTTAAAAAATCAGATGGAAGTATCAGTACATGTAAGCAAGAGCGCTTGGAAATATGGACTAATTATTACACCGATTTACCGTAAAGCCCAGCAGCAACTAAACCGTTACTCTGTTTATGTACCGCCCATACCATACGAAATGGTATCTTGAATCTTTCCCTAGACCTGGCGGAAATTGTTGGGGCCCTAAAATCACTGAAACCCCGAATTGAGCTTTTTAAAACATCATCCAACATCAGCGCTTAGTTGCTTTTCCCTATTATCCAAATATTTTAGAACTCTGGACACCTGTCCGATGACCTAAAGAAAGAAGTCATTGTTAAACTGCCGAAAAAAGGGGATCTCGCTAGATGCCAAAGCTGGAGAGGGATAACATTGCTTAGTATACACTACAAGATCATTGCAAGCATCATAAACTTTAGATTATCCACAGCATTGTGTGGTGAGTTACGCCAAGCACAAGCAGCATTTCGCGCGAGAAGATCCTGCGTAGACCACGCAAACAGTCTAAGAATAATCATCGAGCAATCCGTAGAAAGGCGCTCTCCCCTTTAACTAATGTTCATCAACTTCGAAAAAGCTTTCGACAGTCTCTCACATACAGCAGTATGGGCGGCGTTAAGATGCAAGTGAGTTCCAGAGAAAATAATAACGCTCATAAAAAGTTTCTATAATAATGCCAATTGCCGGGTATTACACGAAAATAGAATTGCTGGCACAATTGCAATTGATATCATTAAGGCAAATGGGACACATGCTAACAGAGGACTAAGCTGTGGACTCCTGGGTTGCTTAGTAGATCTCGACTACGTAGACGATATCTGCCTTCTTGCTCACAAGTATTCTGACAAGACAAACTCCGTACGATAGAGGAAATGTTCATAAGAGTGGGAATAAAAATTAAAATGGGAAATTCCAAAATGTTGCTCATAAATGCATCAAACACACAGTCATTCCTCCTACAGAACCAACCAGTAGAGGATGTAACTTTCTTTGTTTTTTTTTTGGGTTGCACTATTACAACAACCGGCGGCTCATCTCATGATGTGAAAACCAGATTGAACAAAGCGAGGCGTACTTTTGCTATACTAAACCCTATATGGCGCTTCACCTAGCTATCTACCAACACCAAGCTCAGAATCTTTAATTCGAAATTGAAATCTGTACTCTTGCATGGAAATGAATCTTGGAATGATGCATCCAAGTGTTTGTAAGCAGCTGTTTTCGTAAAATCCTTCATATATTCTGGCCCGAAAGAATAAGAATAAGGTAGCATACCGCCCTTCAAATACCCACCTGGACGAAGATGCGCAAACAAAAATGGCGCTGGGGCGCTGGTAGAATGGCCATCGATTGGAGTCCCCAGGGTCAATGCCTTGTTTGAAGACTTGCTCATATTTGGAGGAGAAAGCTACATCGATACCAAAATCAGAACTTCAGGACGCAGCTGGAGCGAAATAAAGCTTATCACATATGAAAGAGATGGTTGGAATAACTTTGTTGTGGGCCTATGTCCCTAATAGGAATTGCAGGATAAAATATATAATTAGCACATCACTCACGTTAACATTTGTAATATCGATAGCACAAGGTCGATAAAAGCATAATTATGATTATTGGAGCGACATACATATATACGTATGATGACAAAATGTCATCAATATCAAGACGAGTTGCCATATTCTTGTTCTCTTACGTCTTTTATCTATTCCTTTTGTGCTGTTCTATAGACCCTTAGATTTCACTATTAGTTTTGTCATAGCATGGATGATGCAAGTACATCAGTCCAATATAATATTTTTTAAATTTTTTTAACTTTTCTAGAAATAAAAAACGTAAATAAAGCAAACAAATTTGTTTTAACATTTAAATTGCCTGTTAATAATATACAAAATGTAGTAATGTAGTATTTATGCCTTAATTACGTATATCAACTAGCGAAGCTGAATATTCACGCCCTCTCAATATTTACATGCATAAAACATATTTCTACATTCGCAAGTTAAAGCTAAAACATAAATTTATTTAAAGAAAAACAACTTTTTACCGGAACTACCATAATGATTTATTAAGCCTAGTTAACGTCATTTTGCATCGCACCCATTAAAAAGGAGAGAGTTTCAGCAAAAAAAAATATTTCGGCAGACCAAATAGACAATAGCAACATCACAAACAACACACCTAACAATTCCTGTCATCTGTAACTGACATTATTTGCTTTTTATTTAATTTTTGAATTTTTGAAACCAATAACAACCGCACTGAAAACCCCAATGAGTGAATGAGTGCAAGAAAGTGTGTGAGTGGCACATACTGGCCATTATTAATTTTTGTTTCTCGTTTGGTTGCCTTTTTTCATTTCTATTCGTTTGTGTCCTTGTTTATATAAAATATTGTTTGTTTTAAGCAGTTACATGTAAATACTTGCATATGTCCACGAAATATTGTGTTTTTTTGTAAGGATGTGCATATCCTTTGAGGCGATGTTCAGTATGAACCAGTGTTTCGGTGGGAGTATTGTGTCGCATTGTAACTACTTCAATGAGTTGGTATTTGTCTGCCTTTATGCTTTTTTGTGGCATAACGCTTCAGTAAGTGGTATTAATGTTTATTCGTTTGTTTGTTCATCCATTCGTTTGTTTGGTTGTCCTTTTATTTTTATAATGCGAGTTTGATTTAAGTATGAGTCTTGATAATATTTGCTGATGCTGCATTTTTTTTTGTGTGTCTTTTTGTTTGTGTTTTTCCTTTTCTCCAGACCATGTGTCCTACTACTATCTTTTTGACACTGCAATACATATTGCCAAAATTATTTGCCACGTAGTAAAACTTTTAGTTTTTACAGTCTCTAAAAGTGTGCATTTTATTCGTAAAAACATATTTTTTAATCAATTTATTAAATTATGATTAAATACGTATGTGTTTGATTTTAACCCAAATTTTCCGGGACGCACCCATATGGTAACGCAAAATGCCACTACATTAGGAACTTCACAGCAATCAAAATAGAAAAATTGTTTACACTAAATGACTTGCATTGCATCATAGTGGCACCTGTTAACATTTACAAATTGTTTGCAGTTCAATTGTGTTTTGTGTTTCAAAGTTCTTGGGTATTTTCAAAAACCTTAAAAAAAAATTACAAATAGTGAAAAATGGATTACATGAAAAAGTAATTTACCCTTTCTTTTTACCTGTGTTGAGCTTACGAAAAATATTTTATTATATACAACCGAATAGTCATATTTAGTTTTGACATAAATCAATATATTAGAATATATACATATATCTCACCCAATTCTTACGCTTTACATTATTCCGTTCCCATATGGGTGCATCAGGCACTATATGGAAACTTTTCTTGTAATACTTTAGTTTGTAGATATTCTGTGGAAAACATTTATTATTGATATGGCATGTTCTTTGTTTACAAAACTTACCCTTAGTGAAGCCATTGACGTAGATAGAACTTTCTGGGGGGAGAGATAAGCCCCCTTTCCTTCAAGAAGCTCAAATTAGAGTAGATTTGGTAAATTTGGTAATATAAGCGCACTAGAAGATTAATTTAGGATTTAGACTCCCCACCCCTCCCCACCAGAAAATATTGAAGCAACGCTTATGAGTGAAGCATTGGACTTTTTTGGATGAACTTGACAGTAAAAATAACGAAAGTATCATATAGATTTTTATTGAACCCGCCGAATGATTATTGGTGAAGACGATGCTAGATATAGTGAAGGACGAGTTCCAGATAATGTGTGTTCCGCTCAGCTAAAATCTGATTGTAAAATCGTTTTCACAAATGGTAGACGTCTGAGTTTTGACTCGAATAATGATGACGTATCTGCTATCGAAGAAACCATAGCAGACGTTATGAATCACTCTAATGCAAATTTCTCTATTGATTTTTTTCATTGCAGTATACAATCTGAACTTTTGTCAGCATTCATGTCCTTAAAAAAATAAAACTTAAAATTTCAAAATGTCCATTTTCACAAGATAGTAGATATATGCAGTACTCTCTGGGGGGGTAAGAAAAGTTATGCATGTTCAATTGCAACATTTCCTGAAGCGAATTATATAGACTGCAACAGGTTTCAGCCACATGAATAGTTCGAAATATATTTTTTGTAATGCCTTGATCAAACATATTGCCTCTAAGTCAAATGAAGATGTTGTTTTAAGCGGAAAAAAACTTAATCGTAACGGGATATAATGGATCATCCAGATATCGATATATGTGGTCTGCTGACGATGATTTATTTAATTTAAAAAATATATGTACTTCCGTACTTAAAGTAGTTTTTGTAATCGTTTTGCAATAAAAATACAAATTTATTTAGAACTTCTAACAATTTTCTTTGAACAAAAAAAATATGTAGTGCCGGACGTGACCATATGCTAACGGCCTATTTTGTCCGACCCTGACGCCGTATAAAGATATTAGGTACTAAGTTAACGTTCTTAGATCCTATAGGTATAGATTAAATAACTTATTTAAATTTAACATAAAATATATTCCCGGATAATTTGGGTTAAATTCCATTTCCAGGAGTTTTAAACCAATTGGCTTGAAAATAGGGCTTCCAAATCCCCTACATATTTTTATTCCCGGGAATCGGGAAAAGCTTTGGATTTGTTGAGTTGCCGGGAACCCGAGAATTCCTGACATATATTAAACAATGCTACTTTTATGCTACTCTTAATGTTTTAATGTTTTTTATTGTTTTCAATTAGGAAATTAAATATCATTAACTCGAAATTGATGGAACAGCATAATATACAAATAAATGTATTATATGTTCGCGAATATACAGTACAGTTATTTGACTATTATTAAAGAAATCAAAAAAGGACAAGTAGTACCTTAATGACAACGCCATGTAGAAGTAACTGACTGGTTCGTCTCTTATAAAGCTCTAAAGCTCGATACACTCACAATATTATGACAGTAACGGAATGCATTTTGTTCAAGAAGTATTCCGTGCAATCATTTTTAAAAGAGTAAACATTTAAAATTCTAAGCAATCTTATTTTTAACTGATTCTAACATTTAATAAAAAAAAACTAAATACACATTATACGGATTTTCTGTTGCTTTCAATATAGTCCGTACCAAAAAAATTCATGCATAAAAATAGCACACACACACAAATACTCAATATATTATGTACGTAAAATTAACGGATATTACAATTGAAATTATATAAATACACATTTAAAATCAGTGGTGTAGTGGTATTAAACGAGAGATCACTAGTTCAATTTAGGCCAAGACCGTGCGTGTTTTTTTTTATTCGTAATGTTAAATTCATAAAATTGAGTACGTTTATGTTGTCTTCGTGCAGCTAATTTACATACTATGCTTTAGCCAGATGGTTGATACGTTGGATTTCAAACCCAAATGATCTTTGTTCGATCCCAGTAGAAGTTAACATAACAAACAGTGAGTAAAAATATAAATTTAATAAAATAATAATTAAAGATATGAAATAATAAGGCTCGTAACATTTAAAAATAAAGCAAAAATCAATTATTTTTACGGAACTTGGGTTTGATTATATAACAGCAAAAATAGCAGAAATAAGGAAACCTCTTTTATTTCTACGGAAGCTGCTATTAGTTCTTTTGATAGTGAAATTGATCCAAATAAATAAGGAATCATTCATTTTTTATGGTTTTAAGCATGATACAATAATATAAAGGTAGAACCACATTTGACGTAGAAAATAAATTTTGACTTTAGCCCCGATTATTCGATTACTGATTTTTTATAAACAGAGAGGGAAACGATGCCACACATATATAAGGGCAACTTTGTTGTGTCTTCGTTTGCTGAAAATTATTGTATTAGATTATTATAGATGTATTATTATACTCATGAAAGAGCGATTAAAATACAGCAATTCGGCAATAAAAACTCAAAGCGAAAATGACAAAAGCTTAGGAAAATTTTGAACAAGCGCTTAAAATTAAAAATCGCTAAAAACACTTTTGTCGCGGAAATAGCGAAAATTCGCGAAAAATTACAAAATTCCAACAATCCCTAATATGTATTCATTAAAAATAGTTAAATTCTATGGAATGCAAAAAATTCGCAAAAATACAAAAGTGTGATAGTGATTAAAAATCGGTAGAATTACCAAAAATCAGAGAACTGGCAAAAAAAAGCACTTTTTGGCGAAAGTACGGAAATGTGCGAAAAATTTCAAAACTGCAAACAAGCCTTAAAATTGTAAGGAATGCAAAAAATTCGGAAAAAATCGCGAAAATTACGCAAATTCGCAATATTCGCGACAAAAGTAATTTTTTGTCAGTTTTTGGTTTTTAACAGTCTTACCAATTTTTTAATCAATATTAGACATTGATATCTTTTTAATCTTACCAAGTTTTTGCGAATTTTCTTCATTTCCACAATTTTTTCCGAATTTTTTGCTTTCCTTACAATTTTAGATATTTTTAAGAAATTTTAGGGGTTGTTTGCAATTTTGCACATTTTCGCGAATTTTCACAATAAAAGTGATTTTTTTAGCCAGTTCTTGGTTAATATGTATATGTGCACGTCCTTACCTTGAGAAAACCAAACACAAATAACAAGTTTATCGATTAAATAATAGAAAAAATTTTTAATTTAACAAAACAAAATAAAGTTGAAAAGCAAACATATGACTGGGATTTTGTAAATGGGTGCGGTAGCACTATTTTTGAGAGTAAAAAATAATCGCCAAAAACGTCAGAAGGTTAATATGGCGACGAAAAGAAGGAGTGGTTCTACCTTTATATTATTCCGGTATGTTCTGTATTTCATGTGGAATTAAAATGTGTGCATTGTTGTTATAAATATTAATATACAACAACAATATTAATTTACAACAACAATGCTTTTATAATTCCGCACATTTTAATTCCACATGAAATACAGAACATGGCCGATTGTATCATGGTTTTAAGTCTGTTAACTTTTTAACATTTAAAGTTGAATAAAGTTTTTGTTAAACTTAAATGAAAAATAAGTAGACCGGTTTTTAATTGAGTTTTAATTTATTTTATATTGCAATTTCAGTTAGTCTTACGTACGGAATATTTTGAGTGTAGTCTTTGGGATCTAGTCACGTGACTTGTCTCGTAACAGGTTATTTTCCCTATTTGAGAAATATATTTTTAAGTTTAAAAGGAAGAATTTCAAAACAGTTTTCCAAGAATAATTTGAGAGTGCAATAACTGAATAAATGTGTTCTGAACAACATGGTCGGATATTCTAGTACATATTAATTCCCGGGATTCCCAACGAAAACTCCCGGGAATTGAAAAATAGATATATTTCCCAGGAACTATGTGGAAGAGAAAAATACTAATTTTAAAGCGTCAATGTTTCCATATTCAAAATGTATCCAATTATGGTTTTCTGTTACTTGCCATGGCTGAACATTATGGTAACTCGTTTGCCGGAGCGCAACTATTAAGAGTCAGAATGAATTCTACTCCCAGTTTGAAGCAAACTTTGATCGCTTCTAATCACCGATAGATTTCTCAGTTAAATTCTTATTAAGTTATACAAATCTGTCACTGTGCACCGGAGAATAAAAACAATCTGTATTAGTTTCTTATGTTATTATGATTGAAAAAGGCAGAAAAAGTAATTTGGAACGATTTTGCGTCATCCCACGTCAAATTTGGTTTGTAAACAGACTGACTTCGGCTATGTGCCATCTTCAGTGTTCTATTGAAGAGTATTCAATAGAACACTGAAGATGGCACATAGCCGAAACCGGTCTGTTTACAAACCAAATTTGACGTGGGATGACGCAACATCGTTCCAAATTACTTTTTCTGCCTTTTTCAATCATAATAACATAAGAAACTAATACAGATTGTTTTGGTCAAATTTGGTTTGTAAACAGACTGACTTCGGCTATGTGCCATCTTCAGTGTTCTATTGAAGAGTATTCAATAGAACACTGAAGATGGCACATAGCCGAAACCGGTCTGTTTACAAACCAAATTTGACGTGGGATGACGGAAAATCGTTCCAAAGTCAAATAAAGCCCGTCGGAAGAAAAACACAACACTCAGAAAAAGTAAATTATACAATAAGAAATCATTTTCGATGTCTGGATTTGAGTTTGAGCCATATGTATATACATATATTTTTGACTTTGCTATTTTCCGAATGAAAACTGTTTTGTGTAATAAATGATAACACAAAATGCAAAAATGTACTTCAAAAAAGTTTCATACCGTTTATGTAATTTGCATTACTGCAGTGAAATGGTTCAAGCCATTACTGACATTTTTCGTTGTATTAATCTAAGTGGACTAACATAATGCTTTCATTTCCATTTCCAGAAAAAAAACTAAATTTAATTTTAGTAAAGAAATTCAATGAATTGGTCGATTATGGATAGCAACCGAGCTTCAGTTGCGTTGCCAGACGGCAACTGAAAATTTGTGGCTGCCAGAAATACACAAAATAGCAACTGAAACTAGGAGCTCTCAGTTGTTAATTGCCATCCGTAATTATTTGGTCCTTGGCAACACAACTGAGGTTCGGTGACCATCCACAATCGACCCATTAGTAAACAATATTTTGTCTAGAAATGAAATGTCGCAACGTTTTCATTGAAGAAAAAAACAGTTTTTTACCAATCTATTTTACCAAAACAAATAAATCCATTAATGATTTGTTTGCAATTGATTAAACAAACTTTTTGTCTGAATCTGTAAAACAATTTGTCTAATATATCGCACTCATTTTGCTATCATTGTTGGTGTTATTTATGTGTATGTCGTCATGGTGGTTATTTTTTTATGACACGGAAAACTGGTTTTTGTTTTTGCTTTTAATCTTTGCGTCCTAAATAAAAGTCAAACCAAAAATTTACTGATTCAGTAAAATATATTTACTGAAAATTTAATTTTATTTTAGACAAAGTTTTGTTTGAAAATTATTTAGTGATAATTTTTTCTGTGCAGGTTATATATCTGTGGACTTTTGACAAAAGCACTTAAGTTGACTTAAGAAAATTTTTATTAGCATTAAATACGGAATCTTAATGCGCGTCTGTCTTTTGGTATATTCGCCATGCTCCTACGATAGTTATAATGTTTTAAAATTATAGCTCATCCCGATTTTTCTTAATTTTCGACTAATCAGCAAAGAATTTCAAATGTGTCGTAAAAGAAAAAACTCAATATGAAACTGTTATCAAAATCACATAGTTATACTTAATTTTCGCTTTGTTCAGCACTTTAACCCTATTTTGGATTTCCTGAAAATTCTGAATATTACACTTAAGTTGTTTTATCAAAAGTCCACAGATATTCATGTCCGTTGATATAAAACTCACTCTCCGTGAATCCTTCATATCCTTGATTAAAGGCAGATCCGCTTGGAAAACGCTGCAGCGATCCAGAAACGTTTCGATTTATCATTTAAGAATTCTTCAACGCTGGGAATAGTTATGTTGGCATGTACTTAATATTATGAAAAATAAAAAATCCAATGAAAGATATCAAATGTTGCCTAAAAAGTTTAATATAAATATAAATCTTTCAATACTCTGTTAAAAAAGACAACAACAAATGATGCCAATGCATGTGTTTTTCTTGGCTCTTATACAATTTCTGCTTTCAAAAAAAAAGCTGAAAAAAAATATTTCAAATATTTTCAATGTTTACCAACTTGTCTGGTTATAATCCTTCGTTATTATTTATTAAACCATATTTAGTGGCTTTTTGTTTTAATTTATATTATTTTGAAATTAAAAATATATACATATATTTGTGCACAAAGATGTTAAAGCACATTTCAAAATTATTTTAAGGATATTCACTTCCACACTTAAACTCTTTAAAGAGTTTAAATTATTTATTGAAAATTCTAAAATTCTACATTGTCTTTACAAACAGAAACGTTCGGCTTGTCAGAATTGTTTTGAGATTTTCTCTACAAAGCATCTATTGAAACAAAACTTCCAAATAAACCAATAAACCACATGATGACATTAATTACTTCGTTCAGTGACCACTCAATAGTTTGTTGTTCAACACATTGAACTGTGTACGGAATGTATTAGAGTGGCCTCTTTTCTTTCTCTGTCATTGATTCTGTGCTTCGACCCCTTCAATTTCATTGTTTAATGTTAAAAACAAACATCAATGTTTTCAACAACTTCACTCTCATACTTCTAAGGACATTGAGTAGTTGTGCATGTACTGGGGCGAATTATACTTGAATACATGCAACACATTTTATTTTGTTGCTGTGCTTGGCAACCAATGATACGTGTAAAAAATTAATTGCACAATAAAATAAATGTGAAAATAATGCAAACTTCCTACCCAAAAAGCTCAGCCGTTAAAAGATTTGAGATCAAAATGAGGACCAAGTTCGTGATAGGTAAAATACCAATGCTTAGAAATGCAACATCCTAACTTCGCAATATTTTTACCTTTCTAAAGCGGCTCACCCACTTGCAATATAATTGTGCAAATTTTCGTACTGTAAAATAATATCGCCAATGTGTGTGTATGTCATATTGGATAGTGGCACAATATATTGGCAAAAATCAAAATATTTTTGATTTTTATTGTGCAATAAAGAAAATTGTGTAATGTGTCGGCAACATTGTTTAGTGTTATGTATAATTTTCACTGTCAGGAAAATTGGGCAATATTTTGCTTGAAAGTATTGTGCCATATATTGCATAGTATAGACCAAAATGCCAATAATATGTACAATAACATGTGCAATAATATTGTGTAATCGATGGGGTGCTTAATATGAGAAATAGTTTTTAGGAAACAATGTTGCCAAGTAAGCAGGTTGTCTAGAAGTAAGATGCTATTTTATTTATCACGAACTTTGTCCTCATTTTGATCTCAATACTTTTTACGGCCCAAATTTTTGGATAGAAACTTGGTATTATTTTCACATTAACATTTTCTACATTAGACTAGTGACCTACTAAAATTGTTTCTAAATCAGATTGACTTTAGTGTGTGTGTGATTATGGGCAATCAAGCATCAAACGTCTAAGAGCTGGCTTGACTAAATATATCAGTCCGTTATCAACTTCTGGAAACGGGTGAACTTAACGATTGAAGCGAAGTCAAAACGATTTTATTTTGGAAAGGTTGCTAAGACCAATGAAAAAAGCTCTTAATTGTAAAAGCATGCACAGAATTGTAATTATGGTTGGACAATCCTGCATTTGATGAACATTGTGTGGAAAATTAATATCATGTAATTAACAGCAGATTTAATATTGTACGTGATTTAACCGATACCAATAGAGTTCAACATATCAACACACCCATGGACTCACAGGCCCATAGAAATACAATTTGAAAATGAATAAAAATTTGATTTCGTACTACAAGCAGAACAAGGACTACACGAAATTGTCTGTCAAAAGGAATTTATTGTATGAATTTTGTATTTGTCAAATATGTACAAATGACAGCGTATACATATGTATGAGTGTCCATTGTCATGTATGTCTTCTATTCATTATCCTGTTATCATTGGAGGTGCATCTCATGAAAGCTTGTATCTAGTCATTCATACGTTCGTTTGCTATCTGTGTATTATCTTTTGTATTAAATATTTGAGTGTTCAGTTTTAGAAAACATTTGCAGACAAGATGTACAAATTTCAATGCGTGTGTTTTTTATTTGCTTCCAAATCGTGACAAGATACCAAGGAGTTGTTAACATAAAAATTATGACAAAAGTTTAATACATACATAAGAAAATTTATTTTTTCTTTTCATCATTCGTGGAAAATTAAACATTCTTCTCGAAATTAAGTCGAGTTAGGACAAAGTTGAATTTGTTGAGCTATAAATTTTTCTTGTTTGTTACTTTTTAAGACGGCTATCTGTAAAAGTGGTAAAGGAAACTAAAACAATGCCTCATTTTAATCAAGCTCTTGAGACTTGTATCTACTCTTCCGAAAAAAAATCAAAACGATTTGAGCGATTAAGGCTTGTGACTACAGATATACATATGTATTATGATTTCTTATTATCTAGCTGGGGCAGTCGACTTAAGGTACTTTTACACACTGTGTATTTTACAGTGCACAGAAAAAACTAATTTGTCTGGGAACGGACCTACAAACAAATTTGTAAATATAGACAAAAATATGTCAACAATTTCATTGAAAAAGATGTGTTTTTTTTAATGAACAAATTGTTTAAATCTATAAAACAATTTGCCTAAAAATATTCACAGATTGTAAACAAAACAATTTACTAAATCAAACAAAAAGATTTACTGATTTTCTGATATATATCAAACAACATTTTTGTCTGAATATATAAAACAATTAGTCTAAAAATACTAACATATAATAAAAAAAATTGTTTACTTAATCAATCAAAAATATTTACCTTATTTTTTGTAATATACAAGTATCAAACAAAACTTTTGTCTGGGCCATCATAATCATCATCCATTAAGCATTTATGAAATTTCAATTTGTTAAATGTGTTCAAGTCTGAACGTTTATCTAAAGACTCTAAAAAAATGAATGACAATTAATGCAATGACATTAACGAATTGATTAACTCAAAAATCTTCAGCAAACAAACTTGTTAAATCGCAATTCTTTTGCTTTCATTTTTGTTGTTGTTTTTTACGATACAGTTTTTCTTGTTGTTTTTGGTGTTTGCGTCCTAACTAAGAATCAAACAAACAATTCACTGACTATGTAAAGAACATTTACTGTAAATGAAATTTATTTTTAGACAAAATTTTGTTTGAACATTTTTTTTTGATAATTTTTTCTGTAGTGATAGTTTTTTCTAACAAAATTTTTAACAATTTAAAAAATTATGAAAGCACAATTTTTGAAAAATTTACCTTTTTTTAGTTAAATCTCTAAGTTTAGAGTTTAGACCATTTTACGACTTACTAAAATTTAAAATTAGATACTTAATAAAAAAGTGACAACCATAAAAGTCGAGGCAAAAAATTTTAGATTGTAACTTCGAAGTGAAATATCTCTTAAACTATAAAAGGTACAAAAATAATTGTCAAAAATTGTTTTCTTTATTTTTTCTAGCAAAACCCAACGGTTCGGTTATTATTTACGAAAGTTACTCCTGAAAGCTTGACTCCTCCTCTACACTAATTTAAATTCTTTGACAAATCCATTTAGTAGCTTAGAAGTTATATACTTATAGCCCCCTTTTTTTAATTTACACCACTGTGATGTCGTTAAATTTGAATCTGCATTTTTCATTTCGTAACACTGCCGCCCACTTAAACCTGTTCATCCCAAATTGGCACACAATGACCTTTTTCATAGTTCGCCAGGTGTACTATTTTTATTTTAGACCTTAGGATATTGTATTTCTGTATCCTGTAGACGACGTCGTTCAATCCAGTGAGTCTGTAATTTTCGAGACAATCCTTTCTTTCGTTGTGGGTTGTAGAGTACTGAAAATTAAATTTATTTTTAGACAAACTTTTGTTTGAAAATTCAATTTTTTGGTGATAATTTTTTCTGTGCACTGTAAGCTTTAATCCTGCTGATGATATCCGTTGAAGAACACCTGCAAGGTTTTTCAGGTGCTCGTCAAAAGTTTTCCCCATCACGACTATGTCATCAAGGTACACCAAACACGTCTTCCAATGAGGCCCCTTTAGCACTCGTTCCATAAGTCATTCAAAAGTGGCTAGAGCATTGCAGAGCCCAAACGTCATAACTTTAAACTGCCATAATCCATCGTATGCACTAAAGGCAGTTTATCCTTGTCTTTCTCTGCAATCTCTACCTGCCAATATCCACGTGGAGAAAACTTTTGTTCCAGCCAGTGTGTCCAAGGTGTCGTCAATTATTGATACCGGGCAGAGCTGTAAAAAATTGCAACCAATTGTGATTGCAATCAAAGTAATTTCAACCAAATTGATTTCATTCTTTGATTTCAAAATAATTTCAGATTTCAAAATGTAATCTTGTAAAAATTGCAATCTTTTGTGATTGCAAACATTTTGAAATCATTTTTTTTATTATTGAATAAATACAATCAATTTAATTCCAATCAATTTGATTGCAATCATATTTTTGCTGAAATCATATGATTTCAATCAATTCCCCTAAAATCACAACTACACAGAAGAAATTTTTCATAAATGCTATGAATCGAACATGATAATTTTTTCCAAACTTTCCAGCTAGGAACTTTTACACAAATTAATTCATATTTCTTTTAAAAAATATTTTTAAAAACTCAGTACTGAACTTGTATAGCCTGTTGTATTAGGCACAACTCCTTCTTTTCTGCCAAACAGACTGTTGTAAATGAGCTGTATTTTTACTTTATATAAATAAAAAAAACTTTTTTTTTATTTTTATAAATTTTATAAAAAAAAATCACCCCTTTTTTCGAAAAAAGGGTGAGGGGGGATGGGGGAAGTTTGGTCCCCATGCATAAGTCTGTCATGTGTCAATCGACTTTTTTTTCAAAACTATTTTTTGCTTTGAAAGGGTTTGCTTGCAGTTAGGTTCCATAATTTTTTCCAAAATCATTGGGAAAATTGCCCTCCTCCACCCCGCTCCCCTTCCCCCATTCCTTAACTCTATCATTTTTCAACCGATTTTTTTAATTATTTTTTGTTTCGAAAGAGTTTGCTTGCAGTTAAGTTCCATAATTTTTTTAAATGGGTGTGGTTATGGAAGGGAGGCTGGAGGGATATTCGGTCTCCCACGCATAACTGTAATTTTTCAACCGATTTTTAAAATTATTTTTTGGTTTGAAAGGGTTGGCTTGCATTCAGGTTCCATAATTGTTTCCAAAATCGGTGGGAAAAAGTGCCCCCAACCCCCCTCCCCACAATTTCCTTAAGTCTGTCATTTGTGAACTGATTTTCAAAATTCCTTTTTTGCTTGAAAGGTTTTGCTTGCAGTTTGGTCACATAATTTTTTTCGAAAAAGTGGTGAGGGGGGATTGCGGAAGTTTGGTCCCAGATGCATAAGTCTGTGATGTGTCAATCGACTTTTAAAACAATTTTTTGGTTTGAAAGGGCTTGCTTGCAGTTGGGTTCCATAATTTTTTCTAAAATCGTTGGGAAAATTCACGTCTTTGCAGATACCTTTCAGATAAGTATACATTTCGAAAAGTTTTTTAATATATGTTAGTAGACGTATAAAAACAAAGCACGGGTAATAGAGGTAAAAGCACAGATAATAGAGGCTATAAAACAAAGCGGGCAACTGCTGGTTAATAGAGTAGCCGGTTAATAAAGGCCCGGATAATCGAGGTTCAGCTGTATATAAAAGAGTAAGTGGTGGTGTTTTGGCAAAATTTATCGAAAATTCGCTGTTGGGTTAGCGCGTTTGACTACAAACCCTGAGGTCTCGAGTTCAACGCTAGTTTCTGGCAAGCCAACAACATCATGCATTTTTCTCTCGTGAATTGGTGTGTTGTTGTGTTGGTTGTTGTTGGACTGTTAAAGTGGCATGGCACTGATCACCTTTCCAGTACCGGCAGCGATTAATACTAACATATCCTAATGCACTTCACAGCACCCTCCTTCGTCGGTATTGTAGCAGCACCGTCGGCACAGTAAAAGAACTAATAAAATGGCTACACAGCTTAAACAACGCAATGCCTCTACATGACACCAGAGGGGCCACCTCACCACCTGTTCACTCAACACTATGAATTAAGATTTCTATCTATCTCCCACCTCACCACCTGTTCACTCAACACTATCCCTTTCCCAAAGAAGATAACACATTAATTAATTAACTAGTCGGCATTAATTCCCTGATTGTGTTAATTCTCTTTAAAAAAATCAATTTAAAAATTGAATATCTTTACACTCAGACGGCAGAATTTCATAAAATACCTACATAAACTCTTTTAAGTTTTGTTCTATATGTAATGAAGAAAAATTTTTCAAATCGGATGATATTTGGATCCGATATCTGGAAAATACTGGACCAGTTTTAAAATTTTGGGATATTTAAATTTCAAATGAGTATAACTCACTAACTATAAGAGATAAGTGTACAACCGAGCATGTGTCTTAAATATTATCAAGGACTATAATAAAGCAAAAAATTTTGATATCGGATAAGAAATAAAAAATGATAGCCAGTAAAAAACTCTACATGGCCGAAGTGACCTACTTTGAGGAGCTCCGCTCCTGGGCAATTTAGAGAGCTGATACTTTAAATATAAATGGAAATATTCCTCTCCTATGTCCATGTGAAATTTTCTATCCGTTTAGAAATGCCTGATTTGTGTTCCAAATATTTGTGATTCTGCCCCACTGTGCGTTGTACCTATCAACAAAGCAAATAAACACCAACACACTTAAACAACAAATTAATTATCATTTATTAAGTTTTCCCTTCTACGAGCTCTGATTTAAGGCATGGCAATAATTTTTTTTAACAAAAATTAAGCTCCAGATGAAGTTTCATGATGTGAGCAACGACCGTTCCTTTGAATTGATTTGGTTGCAAGAAAAATGGCCTTACGAACGCACTGGCTCAATGAACTTTTTTTTAGCCACTCGTGTAAAAAGGCTGCAACGAATACATCACCGCATCCAGTAGTATCCGTAACATTATCAATTGATGTAACATGAAACGTATAAAACGTTAAGTCACCGGCTGAAGATTTACCATAAACATAATTTGTTATCATTTCTACACTTTCGGGACCATTTGTAATTACAAGAATCTTAGGGATTTTCGATTCTTTTATAAAACCAACGGCAAACTCTTTAATACAACTGGCACCCCAGCACTCGCGAAAAGCTTCAAACTCACATCTTTTACCAAATATGAAGAGAGCATTATTGGCCAAGAAAAGCATATGCGGAAAATTCGTTCTAACAATATAGTCAGCACTTAGATTCAAAGCCAAGTAACGACGGCCCACAAGATAATGACGTACTATGAAAGTGGTGACAGCTTCACATTTTGGCACAAAAAATCCCTCAATATAGAATATTTGTTTACGATTTGATGGTCTAAGAAATGAACCATGCTCCTCTTTTTCGACATGTTGCAAATAAGATCCCGTAAATTCAGCAGAAGCACCGTTGTGGGTATACAAAGATTTGGAGTCCTTGTGTACTAAAGATATGCGGCGGCCCGTGGCAGTATTAGGTACGGTTTGCAATTTAAAATTACTGAAATTGAAGAAGAAAAATAAAGTATATTAATTTCTAATATGTAGTTTAGTTTTGTATTCTTTATACTATCTGTCCATATTGCTATTTTTCAGAAGATCATAAATTATTTCTGATTGATCATCCTTTCCACAAGCTCCAAAGAACAGTGCATTCGTTCCAAGTGATTTTAAAATACAAACAGAGTTTATGGCAGATCCACCTAATTTGGGCTCATATTGTTCCCTGAAAGATACACATAATGAATAAGGCGGCAAGGTATAACATTATGTATAGTCCCCAAAATTATACCGAAAACAATAACAGCAATTCTTTGGGGCGTTTTTGCAATTATGTTTGGACCTCCCCTCATTTTATGTTTGGGATGGGGCGGTTTTTCATCTTTTGTAAAATAAAAAATAGCCAAACAAAAAGCAAAAATAAGAAAAGGCCCCGCAAAAAAATTATATGTTTACGTGTAATCGCAATAATTTTTAACCCGATAAATCGAAAATGGCGATAATTTATTTGTAAAAAGCTAGCGCTCCCTTGTAAAAATCGCGTTAAGTCGTAAAAGTTCCGCACATTTCGGTCCCTCGATAACACAACCCCCCGATATACAACTTTTTTACCCCCCTTCAAAAATGCATTACATTTTTTCATATATGAATAATTCGAATTAGCCGCGTGTGACCATTTTACACACATTTTTTTGTTATAAATCAAGAATATAAAATTTTTAACTTAAAAAAACGTTGCAGCTCGCAAAGACATTAAGCTTAAAGTCGTTGAATTACGGGCAGCCACTGATAGAACACGATTTCTGCTCAGAATGGTCGTCAGAAAGCTGTGACGGGTGTGACCTTACAAATCTTAGTTTTAAAGAATAATGTACTGAAAGTCATTCTGTAAAATGTGTACTATAAGGTACACAATAATTTTGGTATAGATATCTGTTCAAAGTGTTTTTAATTGTATTACGCATTTACTGTTTAGCAAAGAATTATTTTTCTTATAAAAAAAAAAACCATTTTTAAAATGAGACGGGTGTGACCTAGTACGCAAATTTAAAAAATTCGAAGAAATAAAATTTTTTATTGATATAATTAATATAAATAATATAAAGATAAACTCATAAGAAAATAATAAGGCATTAAAAAATTTGCTATCCGTTCTATTATAGACAGCAGAATACTCTAGCTGAATATGTTTTTAGATTCAATAAAAAGCAAAAAAGTATATTCTTTTCAGAGATAACGGTTTTTATTAATAATGAGAAAGGGAATAAAAGAAAATCTGAAATAAATATTAAACATACAAAGGGGGAGAACAAAATGTTTCTTGCGTGATCATTTAAAAGTGCCTTAAATTGATTAAAAAATATTCGTGTTTTTTTTATTTTTTATATAATTGTCATTCTCTAAAAAACATCAATTGAGAGATTCTTATTAAAAATGAGAAAACTATTTTTTCCTTGCATAGGACCGTTTTACGTGGAATCACTCATATCTAAGTATATTAAAACAAACTACATACATCATTGGTTTTTTTTCCATCACGTCACAATATTTTTTAGGAGCCTACCTAATATTTTCACGAGGTATACCAGTATAATTCACCATTACTCGAAAGCAGTATGTCCGACTTCGACGAATAAAACACCATCGGGTAACTAACAAAATTTGCTTTAAATGACCTTAATATAGTAAGCTAAAAAATCAATGGTTTCTTAGTTATTCGTAAAATAAAATTTAGCAACAATTTTTTTTTAATTTAAAAAAATATTTTTTCTAAAAGCTCATAAAACATTCACAGCTGCAAAATATTGAACTTTTGATCATTGTCTTTAAAGGCAAATGTGTTAAGAATAAAATAAGCCAAGTATTATGAAAATTGGCTAACAATTATAGACTTTATTAGTAATTTAGTGAAAACACCCAAATTCACAAAACTATTATATAGAAGCATAAAATAAAATATGGATATGATATAGAAAAACTTAAGACACAGTATTTTTTACCTCATCAAACATATTAAGAAACGTTAAGTTTGTTCAGAGTGAGAAACAAATGCAAAAACCTGTGTTATTACCTAAAGTGATTTTTGTGAGTTTGGGTGTTTTCACTAAATTACTAATACAGTCTACAATTTTCAGCTGATTTTCATAATATTTAGCTTATTTTATTCTTAACACATTTGTCTTTAAGGTCAATGATCAAAAGTTCAATATTTTGCAGTTTGGAATTTTTTATGAGCTTTTAGAAAAAATTTTTTGATTTTTACAAAAAAAATAATTTTTCAACTTTATTTTACGAAGAACTAAGAAACCTTTGATTTTTTAGATTACCATATTGAAATTACTTGAAGCAAATTTTGTTAGTTACCCGATGGTTTTTTATTAGTCCATGTCAGACATACTGCCTTCGAGTTATAGTAAATTATACTGGTATACCTCGTGAAAATATTAGGTAGGGTAATAAAAAAAATTCTGACATGATGGAATTTTTTTAATATTTTTTCTGAAGCTTAGTACCTAATACTTATCCTAATTGCTTATTAATTTCTTAAGGGGAAAACCATCGTCGGATTGTGTTATTTAACATAAAACTTATTCGAAATTAAGGTTACAGTCATGGTCATTTAAAATTAAATGTAACGTTTATAACAGAGTTGTTTTAACGGTGAAAAATTTTAAATCAAATAGATTTAAGGTTAATTCGATTTTCATCCGCTATTATTCGGCTATATAAGAATAAACAACAACAAAACAACAACAAGTCACACAACTGAGCACAATAGTGAATTGTACCAATGA
Source organism: Panzeria rudis (assembly GCA_956483635.1). Classification (NCBI taxonomy): domain Eukaryota; kingdom Metazoa; phylum Arthropoda; class Insecta; order Diptera; family Tachinidae; genus Panzeria; species Panzeria rudis. Next base: position 98,646,407 of record OY101450.1, on the reverse strand, counting down.
ACAAAGCAAATAAACACACTTAAACGACAAAGTATTTCTTGAAAATTTAATTCTCACAAAAACATAAAAGTGAAAATAAGGCCAAGTTCCTATCCAAAAATTTCAGCCGTAAAAAGTACTGAGATCAAAATAAAGTCCAAGTTCTTGATATGTACAATACCATCTCATTTTTAGGTAACCTATAAGCTTGGCAACATTTTTCCCATAATTCTTTCCCATATTAGAAAGACAAAAAAATATTGCCAAGCTAACAGGTTGCCTAGAAATGAGATGGTATTGTACCTATCAAGAACTTACTTTACTTTACATACTTTTTACGGCCGAAATTTTTGGAAAGGAACTTGTCCTTATTTTCACATTTTTTTTTTTTTTGCGGATCTCAGCTCGTTTTTCTAAGCTTTTATTTGATACAATAAGTGCCCCCATACAATAAGCCCTAGATGAAATTTGTCTGTTTTCCCATTTTTCTTAGTACTTTCCCATCAAGAGCTAAGAAGTGTCCCATATATAATGGGCACCCTAGTCCCCCAGATGAAAAGTGCCCGTTTTCAAATCTTGTTCATTATTTGCTCAACAATACTTATTTGTGTACCAAATTTCAGCTTCCTAGCTATACTGGAAATCCCCCTTACAAAGAAGGGACACCTTAGTCCGTTTTCGTTAATTGCTCATCAGTGCCTACCTATGTACCGAATTTCAGCTTTCTAGCTATACTGGAAGTGCCCCATACAAAGAAGGGGAATCCTGGTCCCCCCCCCCCCCCCCCATATAAGAACTGCCCGTTTTCAGATTTTTCTAGTTAATTGCTCACAAATATATTGATGAGTCAGTGAATCACCTTCATATCTCGGGAAGCTTTTATGGTAGAACTTTCAAACTTCTCCGTAGGGAGACCTTAAGTGAAGGAATTCAATTGATAAAAGTCACGATTTTCATACAAAAGTAAAACTTTTAATGTGTGTGTGTGTGTGATGTCTGAAAATCGCGATTTTTGTCAATTGAATATTTTTTAAATTACCGTATTTTGAATGAAATTACCTGGCTACCTTTTGGGGCCCTAAATTAACGTACAAAACGGTAATTACTGAACGGGTAACATCACTGCTCATAGGCAAAACTTGTTACCTTGGTTCAAGGCTAAACGAAATATTTAAGTGCTTTATCCGATTGCTTTTGGCTATTATTCGTACAGCCGATTTTTCTTTTTTTCCCTTTGCGGTAAAAGTTGATTTAGAGGTAAAATTTCATTTACCTAATTCGGAAGATTTTTCATAATGAAAGATTGACCTAGACTTGAAGTCAAATTTCGTTCCAGCTCAGAAGCACTTTTTCAATAATTTGGGGCAATATTTCATTTCATAGTTTGGGGCCTCATTTCCTGGGGCTTTATTGCGCAGTGCCAAATTTTGTGAGCAGGTAATTTTTTTTTTTCTTTTAATAAATTTTTTTATTTTTGGTCAAGTTTAAATTTGTTGTAAAATTTCGAAAATTGTTGCTATTATATTTTTTTGTAAAAAAAAAATTATTTTTTGGAGAATTTTCAATTTCTTTGTGAGGCTGAATGAAATATTAATATTTTAAAAATTTTATCGGCCATGTTCTGAAAACCACTTCGTTTTAAAATCGCCAAGTTTCAGGAAAGAATTACATATTCTAAAAAGCTTGCCTATTTCTGGTTTCAACTTTATAAGAGAATAAAAAAAAGACATGTCTTAAAAATCACGGTGTAAATTGCGTGTTAGCTTAATTTCTATTTTGATTGGCGATAATAACCAGATTAGTGCTGCCAACATAATGAGTAATGTGAAATAAATAAGCGCTTAAAAATTGTTTGAAACTGATCAAGAATATGCAAATTGGTGAAAATAAAAAAACCTAAGGTAATAGCCCTTTCAAAAATAAAAATGATTGTGTAATTTTTTTCGGCGCTCCCTCTTAGATCCGGAGTTACCGGGCTCAAAACTTTTATTTTTAATTGGTTATAGCTCGGAGAAGATGGAATGCATATAAACGATATTGGTATCATTTCAAAGTGCTCTAAAATGCCTTTCTATTGGTATATAAATTTTAAGCCGTTGCGAGTGAAATGCAATTTAGAAATTTTATTATCTGAGTTTTCATGTTAAAATACCATTATCTTAAAAAGTGCCCGATTCAACGATACTCAAACTTGTATACAGTTTTGTAGAGAACCTTCGTAGCTTTCATTTGGTATATATTTGATAGCCTGCTGTCGTCTAAGTGTTTAAAGCTTTAGATGTTTGAGAAGATATTTATCCGAACTTAACTTCGAACGCAATAAATTGTATTTTTTTTTTTTAATTTTACGATTTCAAAACGAAATGGCTTTACGATTTCAAAACGAAATGGCCGGTATATTTTTTATGAAAGCTCCATGTTTATTTATTTAATGAAATGCAGTTCCCTTTCAAATATTGTTCAATAACAAACTCATATTACCATTTAATATAAACTCCATTATTTACTTACTTATTTGCAACGACCTCTGCTGAGACTTGAGATAAAGTTCTAACATCGATTTCACCTTTTGTATTCATGGATAATTTGAAACGATCCAAAAGTTTAGTATCTTCCAAATAGGCGGTGTAGCTTACTAAAACATTGCCAAACGCTATAACTTTGCTAAAAGTATTAATATGATTATTTCGAACATATTTGAATCCAAATTGATTTTTAGGCTAAGGTTTCTAACGTTTAATTCAGAAAGAATTGGGCTTGATTAATATTCCAAGGAACAAGGGAAAAATTAACATCAACTTAATTTTCAAAACTATTTATTTTTTAGAGAAATTAATATTATTACAGTATATATTAGCAACTTTTATAGTTTAGTTTGCAAAATTTAGTTATGAATTTCTTACATGTCGGTACATTTCTTAGTTGGGATACAACAATACATTTGATTGTGTAATGAAAATTGATTTTGTGTAATTAAAATTTTTGGAACTAAATGTTAACTTATACAAAATAGCTTTAATATATTATTTTTAATTAATTTAAATATGTATTTCTGTGCTATTACATCTCAAAGTTCTATTATAAACTAATTGAAAATATTGCAAAATTACTTGATAAACATATTCGAGTTCGTGGTATAAATATATTTTATAGAAATATTTAAAGTTATTAATAAAGTACTTTCAAACGTTTCTTGTGGTTTTATATGCCGCATTTTATACTCTGCTTGCTCACTATTACTCTAAATATAAGTTTATTTTGCAAGTGTATTCCTGTTGAAAAAGCTATTAATAAGCTCTAAAAGCTTAAAGAAAAGCAGTGCTTCACTAACTATTTTATTCGTTAATTTCGAAACTGTATTTATTTATTATCAAGCGTTTTTTATACGCGGCAGAATTTAAATAAAATAGCGAAAATGTAAGTGAATATTCATTCATGAAGCCGAATGTATTCAAATTTCAAAAGTTAATTTTATGGCAGACAATACGGAACAGTGGCAACTATCGCAAAATATATGGTAATATATCTGGTATAGTGCTAGCAATTTCTGATACTCTTACTCAATACAACTCAATACTTTTCATTTGGGTACTCAATACTTACTGGATACTTTTAACCATTGATGGAAGCTTAGCGATTTTACCATCAAATCTAGCGATTTTGAAACCAGTTTAGCGAGTAAAAAAGCGTTTTAGCTATTAGCGGGAAATCTAGCGATTTTTTTCTCTTTTTTTTTTGGAACAGATTTAATTTTTAATCCATTCAAAGGATTTTGATATAATACGATTGATAATAATAAACCATTTCATTTAATACATTTAAAATTTTGTAAATAATCAAAATATTATATATCGATGGCTTAATATACAAAAAGGCGTAACTCGAATTATCGTTATTTTACAGGAGAAGGAAAAAACAGAACACAACCTAGAACACTTACATGCAAAAAATAATTTTTAGGTGGCCAAAACATCGTTATTTTCAACAGTGGATTACTTAGTTCTTTAGGGAGGATGTATTTAGAAGTTGCCTACCAGAAAACGTTAAAAACTCGATCTCGAAATATATCGAGATACGCCCTTTTTATATTAAGCCATCGATATATAAATCCAACGTTTTATTATTACTTAAGTACATACATATGAATATAGAAATATATTTTTGAGAAAAACTTCAAACTCTTCAAAATTTAGGGATTTATAGCTAGAATTTTTAATGAATTTTCGATGCTAAAAAAACTTGGCGATTTATCGCTAAAATTTTTGCTTTGCACATAATCTAGCTATTTGCCAGCGATTTCTAGCCCATATTTAGGCGGTTTTGATTTAAAAAAAGTTACCATCACTGCTTTTAACGCTTAGAAAGTTATTTTTAAATAGAATTGTATTTTGCGCCATAAATTTTCCAGTCGTTCTGATTTAGGGATGCCAGTCCCGAGATTTTTCGGGATTGAAAAAATCCCGGGAAACAATTGTAGCACTAATTTATAATTTTAAATGTATTATGGTTGTTAAAGGGTAGCATCCATCTCCACTCCCTTGCTCACTGCTGATAGACAAACTGGATATGCCGATTATGATAACAGCAAAATTCGGCTGTGTTCTCTCAGGCGTAATGAATAATGCTTTAGCTCTGCTTCACTCTTAGTGTCAGGTATTTATGTGAGTTTCTTGGCAAAAGGCTGACTTGGAATACCTATGTAGAATTATTTATACAAAAAGCATCTAGAGATGTGCTGCATGCACCTAGATGAAGTATGAGGCCTAAAATTATAATGTGAATCTATGAAAGAGAGTATAAGGTTCTATTCTGTATTCCATGCGGAATGAAAATGTTCGGAACTATCAAAGCATTGTTGCTGCAAATTATTATTTATAACAAAAATGCTATGACAATCCGGAACACTTTTATTCCGCATGGAATATAGAACATGCCTGAATAGCAGACCGACTATCACGTATATCGCGATTGTATGGTGTAAACTCTAAACTCTTGTAAACTCTGTTCATTGTGTTCATTTCGATCATGAGTACAATATTTTAAACCATGAACTGAGGTTCGGCAAAATAATATGTCACCTTTCCGCTTAGTCCTAGTCCAGACGTATCAACTTTTGCTGCTGCAACTTTTATTTTCTAGTGAGAAAGAGCGAGAGTGGAATACATTAGGTATATATTTCTATTTCATCACTCTCACAAAAAAAAGTTGCAGCAGCAAAAGTTGATTCGTATGGACTGCGACTTAGGGCGCTCAAGGCTACGTGTGAGGATGTTGGTTCAACTGGGTATTCCAGAAATATACGGTGCTTTCCAAAACCCCGTGCTGTTGCCGTCATTATTTTGAATAAAAGTCCTAAAGGCCCACATAATGCCATCTTTTCGGATAGCGCAACAGCTCTGAAATCTTTCCTTTCATGCAAATTATCATCCGAGCTTGTGGTAGAGTGCCTTGACTAACTACAAAACTATAAATAGGTAACAAAGTTTGGTTCACTGAATACCTGGCCATATTGGACTCAAGAGCACTTTTGTGCCGTCATTTGGTCAAAGGATAACTCAAAAACTGAACTCAACCCCAAATAATTGAATTTCTTTGGATATACTCATACAGCTCGACTAAACTCATAACTTTACTTTTAATTTAATGTTATTATTGAAACATTCTGAAGTTCAAAACGTTAAGTCCATCTGTGCCTTTCTTTTTACCTTGAATTATTAGCTTGAAAAGTGCATTTGTAGTCTATAAACGGAAAATATTAAGTCATTCTATTATATTTTTCTGCAGGTTGTATATTTTTCCTCTCCTTTTTTCATGAATCATGCCTGCACTTTTTTTCCTTAACCCTACGTCTCCACGAGCCATCGACTTGAACATGACATGAACATGACGCCGGCAGAGCAACTGCAAAAAATTCATCAAGTTCTTTGTTGTGGTGAATACTTGCGATGTCCATGTTCTGCCTTATCAATGTATTTGGTGGTAGTGCAATAGAAATGGAATATTTAACAATTTCCTTCTGTCTCTTTTCTTTCTATTAAAAATGGTTGTTGACAGCGAATCTCATGGCGAACATTGATGCTCAGCCATATGTTCGGCCATCGATGGCGGAGCATGAACGAAACATGGATATGAGCAGTCTACATTAGCCATATGCGATGTCCGACATGATGTTCATACCAACTTCATGGCTAATGTAGACCCCCAGTAAGTACACAACTCCATAAAACACGTGCTAAATTCATACCACCATACATATACATATGTATATAAGCACTGTTTATTAAAGGTGGATTTAGACTATTTGTGTTTTACATCTGACTTGTCAGTTTTGACACCCACATGTAACTTTGCGTGTCTGTCAAAATTGTCCATTTACAGACGATTTTTAATTTTTGCTTTCACACGTACATGTATAATCGCATCTGATATAACCTCTAAGTGACGCCAACACATACTTGTTAACTCAAAACAGCTGATGTCAGATGAAAATAGAACGCGCTCTAATTGAAAATTTTGTCGCCTGACTTTAGTTCTGTAAATTTCAGGTGGCAATGTTTCAAAAGGTTCACACGACAAGTATAGCTTTTGCAGTGGGAAATTTTACAAGTCAGATGTAAGACACAGATAGTATAAAACCACAAGCAGAAACAGAACATTTTGATTAAACTTTGCTTGGCGTGCGACACGCCAAACTTGCCAGTTTTTTATGAGACTTGAAGAAATCCAAATTCTAATTTTTTACGTCCACTCTAATGTACATTAAAGCGACTCATAGAAAAATAATTTTTGTTATCCTTCTAATATTAAAGATCTGACTTTTTAATGAAGTTTCCCAAAAAATTTGAGGGGTCTAACGATGACCGCTCGTGAGCTAGACCGTGTCTAAAGGAGGTCTATTTTGGTAGTTTTTTGTGTATTTTGGTATTTTCTTCCAAGACAAAAAAATTATCTTTTCAAGCTGCATCTAATGGTGCATCAAAACTTTACCATTCATACGATCAGCAAGGAAGTATTCCATAAGAAAACACGATCTTTTAAGCGTTTTTATTGCAGGTGCTACTTATGACTAATTCCAAAAATGTTCGAAGGCTTTGTAGACCAAACGATGTAAATTTTTTTATGTTGTCTTGGGGGAAAATACGAAAATATGAAAAAAACAAAAATATACCTTTTTTAGACATAGTCCAGCTCACGAGCAGTCATCGCTAGACCCATCAAATGTTTTAGGAAACATCATTAAAAAGACCGGTCTTTAATTTGAGGGCGGTAACAAAAACACGTTTTTCATCTTCATACAAGTCGAGTCGCTCTAATGTTCATACATATATACACGCGTTATTATATCGCTACCCAGCAAAAAATAAATGGAGTTAGTACTTCCTTATGAACCACTTTTTAATTACGTCCGTAGTGGCTAATGCGCATTTTTAGATATCAAAGAAGTATGTATTTCTAATCACATAGAATGCAGCTTTTAGTCACTACTTTGTTTTCAACCATGTCATAACTTTTTTTTAGAAACAAAACAACGTAAAGTTGGTTGTAGTGGCTTTATTTTCTTGCAAACAAATTAAAACGTGTGAAGTCATGATGAAATAATACATATGGCATTACTGGGGCAAAAAATACATTACAACAAACTGCAACTGATGAATTAAGGCCCCTATTATGATTCACAACTCAACTAGGTTGAGTTGTCAATGTTACGACCCAACTCAACCATATTTTTTTTTAAATCTGATTCACAACTAATTTTAGTTCTCTTCGAAATAATGTTCGAAAAAAAGGTTCTTATCTATACTCTCTGCTTTTTTTGAAACCATAGCAGCCAGCCATCACAAGATATTTTAAATATTTTTAGTTCTGGCCTTACTATTTTTTCATGAGATTTCTTGTTTCATGGATATGGCAGCAATTATTGGTTGACAAGTGGGATAGATTGGCGCCTAAAATCACCATTTTAAAAGTAAGCAAAAGTAACACAATAGTCGAAATAAAAATCAAAACACAACTGATAAAAACCAGTTATGTCACTTTAATGAAAGTTGTAATTCATAATAAGAATTTGACAATTACGACTCAACTACCAATTTAGTTGTGAATCATAATAGGGGCCATAATAAGTTGTGGATTCTCAAAAATAGACCACTTCGCTCCAATGACACGCTAATGTAAATTTCACTGCTTTTTGCTCGGAGTTTGAAGTGGTTCGTATCAGCAGTTGTGAGGCTTTTTCTACTTCTATTTATTCACTTTTTCTGCTGGGTAAACATTTAGTGGTGACTCGAGAAAAACGAAATAATTTCTCTAATATACAAAGCCAGCTTTTTATTTATTTAAAATGAAATTTTTAAGCCAAAATGAGAAACTATGATTTAATGGAACTGAGACCGTAAATATGCATGTATGAAAATATGTAAAAATATAAATAAATACGTATGAATTGTATCACAATTAACAACTTCTTTATACACAAAGTAGAATAAGAGGCAAAACAAAATTAACATGTATGAAACTCAATGTTGAAAACATACTACATATAATATATACTACATACATTATATGAAATGTAGGCAACCTTCATATAACTGAGCATTGAATTTCATACACAGAAATGAAAAGAATTGTTAAAAAATTAAAATAAAGAAAATAAAGAAAACAAATCAATAGTAATAAATAAATTTAGTCATTAAGAATTGGGCATAATCCCATTAAGTAAGCGACAGCATGTTTACAGATTTTAGGGTAAATAACAACCAACTTGTGTGGCAACTTTGGCTGATATATCACAAGCAAAACGTATACATTCACTTAAAATACGCTTCTCGAGCCAAGCGTGCAAAAAGGCAGCGGCAAATGCATCACCACAGCCAGTAGTATCAATAACACTTTCCACTTTTGGCGCATTAAATGTTTGAAATATTAGATTTCCTGGTGGTGACAATTCATCTTCATAGTTTGTTATAAGCTCAACACCATCGCCACCCTTTGTCATAACAAAAATTTTAGGACCTGTGGAATATTCCAATATGCCTTTTATAAGTTCCTCAATATTTTTGGCTCCCCAGTATTCACGCATAGTTTCAAACTCGTCTTTGTTTCCAAATATAAACGTGGCATTGTTGACTAAATAAACGATGTGATCATAATTTGATCTTATAATATAATCAGCACTTAAATTTACAGCCAAACGCCTTCGTCCTTTAATAAAATTAGTAACAATATAGGTGATGACTTCCTCGCGTTGCGGCACAAAGAAGCCTTCTATGTAGAAAATTTGTTTGCGGCCAGAATTTCTCAGAAAGAAAGAATTCTCCTCTTGTCGAATCTTTTCCAAATAATCTGCGGAAAATTTTAATGATGCACCAATATTCGCATATAAAGCCAGAGAATCTTTATGCACCAAACAAATGCAACGTCCCGTTGGTGTTTCTGAGATGGTTTGTAATCTAAAATTACTTGAATAAAAAAATATATAAAATTAAATCAACATTGTAAAATTTTAATAACACGATAGAGTGGGAAATGTTTAAATCAACTATTGTTGAGATAATTACAAGATTCTAACGTTACTAGTTACTGTTGTGGGTGCTAGATTAGAAATTCAAATTGCAGAGCAATTGTAATATAAATTTATTCCCATAATTAAATAATACACTGTTTCCAATAAACTGCTTGAGCTTTTTTTATTTATTTTTTTTTATTTCGAATAATATGTAGCTCACATAATACACTTGTAGCCATTAAATTGTAGCGCCAGAGGAACTTATGTGCAAAGCTCCATATACATCAGATAGGTACAAGTATGTCAAATCTTTCAATCATTTTATTGCATTTTCCGAGGTATTCAGGGTGAGTTTTTAAAATGTGGATTAACATTAAACCTAGTTTAACGTGGTCTTAAACTCGTGATTTTTCCGGCGAAATATATTTTTTTTATTATTTCATTAAAGGCCAACATTTTAAGCAAAACTAAGCTGTTCCGTAAACATTTTGTATACAAACTTTGTAATGGCGGCACAAATTGGTTTTCAGATTAACTATACCTAGTTTAACTGAGATTTCAAAAACCTTTCCTTAATATTTGTACAAAGTTTAATACGTATCGATGAAGTAGACGTAATTGAAAAGAAATATTTACATGTTAATTAAGGGACTGATTTTTACGAATACTGGAGTGTGTGAATGTTTGTTTCTGCCCTTTTTTTATTTGAACCGTCTACATTCTTTTCGCTAAGTGCCTTTATAGTTTTGACAATTAACAGTCAGGTTTATAAAAATTTCTTATTATATGTTTTAAATACATAATAGTTATTAAACATTTTAACGCTAACAAGGGTTCATAAAAAAGTTATTTATAAACATATATGTATATGTATTACAACCAGGGTTGTCAGATATGGCAATTTTTCAACTTGTTTGGCGTCACCATTTTTGACTTGACGACATATAAATAAATTTGATGGCGATTTTTATGTCTATTTTAAAAAAAATTAAGCTTGCAAATGTTAATAATTCAGGAAAATTACATTGTTGAAAAAGTATTTTCGGAAATAAATCCCATCAAAACTTGTCGAGAAGAAATTCAAGCGATGTGATTTTGATGCTTGATTTTGATATTAACTACGGTTATTAATGGATTTAAAATTTTGATTGACATGAAATAGCTGTTGGCGGTTTTATTTCTACTTTTGGCGATTTTCTGCAAACTTTTTATACAATTATTTTATAAAAACTTATATAAAAAAAAAAAACTATTATAGAAAACCAAATTTTCTGTAAAATATATATTAAGAAAAACTACATAAAACATATTTTGGCGGCTTCTGGCGATTTTAAAAATCAATTTGGCGCAATAGGTCAGAAAAAATCTGACAACCCTGATTACAACGCCACCGTATTCAACAACCATTTTGTGGCTAATGCTACAACCAGAGTATGAATTATTTTCGCGCTGCGCAAAAAAGCAGAATTTTTCCTTTACGGTGTTTGTGCACGTCGCTTTTTTGCGCAATGCGTAAAAAGACCCAAAAGAGCATGAAATGCGCACGGCGCATTTACATGGAGAAAAAATGTTAACGGACATTATTTCAATGGACATTATTGCAAGCTATCTAGTTTTTTGTAAAAATTTTCAAAACACACCATATGGCTAACTCCGAGTACAAAACTTAAAACGGATTTAGCAACAGTGGGATGACAGTGCCGGTTCTAGATTTCCGCCTGAAATGGGTCGGTAGTGCAGTTCGCTTTTCCGGTTTAGGGTCTGGACCGGAAGTTGGATCAGTAGTGCAATTCGCGTTTCCGGTTTTGGTCTGGACCGGAAGTTGGGTTGCTAATGTGCTACATATTTCCAGTTCCGGTCTGGAACGGAAGTTGAGTCGGTAGTGCTTTTCATATTTCCGGTTCCGGTCACTAGCGGAAGTTGGGTCGGCTCCGAATATAGCGTTACATAATATGCGAATAGCCCCTTACCACTTATATGGTTTTTAGCGGTACTACGTCCATTGAAACAAACGGGTTTACCCACCGAAAGAGAAAGAGTGCTGATTCCAACAGTATAAAAAAACATATTTCGAAAAAAATGTGTCTTGGTGTGGTTTACTTCCCACATACAGAACTTGAAAATACGAAAATTCACTACTATACAAATTTTGCGAAGTACCTCTGAATATCTGAACAAAGCATCAGAAAAAATTTATTAGACTTTTATGGTACTTTTTATGACGTCGTATTAATGTCAAAGATAATTCTGACCAAAATTAGAAATTTCCGAAAAACGTTCAACTGAATGAGAATTACTATTTCAATATCTGTTTTGTGACAAAGTTCCACCCGTACTATTACAAAAAACCTACTCCAAAACAGAGAGATGGGCGACAGATAGACGGACAGACAGCAAGTCCAAAATTAAAAGCAAATAAAACGAGACCAATCGGTCTATAAAGGGTGAAGTTGAGAGAATATTCTTTAAAAATAAAAACATAAACGATTGATAACCTTCTTCTATTTTTTGAAATAGATCAATGAGTAAAATGTTCGCCGTGCTTTTTTATATGTGTAAAAAAACAAACATTAGAACGTTAAATAGCGATGGTTTTGCTGCTTACATAATATTTGTTAAATACTTATCAGAGAAAGTCTGAACAAGTTGTAGGTCGCTAAAGCCTAGAGCAAATATATGAACTATATTGTTTGCGTGACGTGAATCACCAGCAGCAACATCCCACAACAGCTAATACATAATTTCATTTGCACTCTAAATATACAAAGATTGTTAAGTACTTCATTCAATTGTGATCATTGATATAAAGACAGCTTTTAGTAATCAAAACACACCATATAAACAAGTATAATAATTAAGTAAAAAATTCCATAAATAGATTTAAAAGAAAAGAATGGGGGACGTATTTAAAATATCTTTGTCTTTTGTTTAACTTGTAAAATATCTGCATTCGTTGAATCAAAACTTTTTACTACACATTTTTTAACAGATTTAAGAAATATGAATGTGTTTCTAGTTTTTTTTTATATTTTTCGGTTTCAAATTTTCTAATTTCCTCGATAATATCGACCTTATTTTAAAAGATTGGCTCCTTATTAGCGACTGTTTAGGAATGTGTAAATAATTTATTTGTGTAAATAATTTTAAAACACCAAAAAAAATCTTATGTATTATCCAAGGAATTTTTTCATAAATGGTATGAATCGAACATGATATTTTATCAAACTTTTTTCATTCAAGTTGGGAGCATCGAGTTATCCGATATTGCTATATGAACATATTACAATGATAATAAACAGGTTAATTAATAAAGTTTAATGAGTAATTCCATTTAGCCGGGTGTGACCATTTTACATAAATTTTTTGTTATAAATCAAGAATATAAAATTATTTACTTAAACAAACGTTGCGCCTCGCAAGGACATTAAGCTTTAAGTCGTTGAATAACGGGTAGACGCTGATAGAACACGATTTGTGCTCAGAATGGTCATCAGAAAGCTGCGACGGGTGTGACCTCACAATCTTAGTTTTAAAGAATTATGACTTTCAGTATAAATTCTGTAAAATTTTGACTATAAGGTACACACTAATTTTGGCATAGATATATGTTCAAAGTGTTTTTAATTGTATTATGTATTTACTGTTTTTGACAAAAAATTATTTTTCTTATAAAAAACTATTTTTAAAATCAGACGGGTGTGACCGACGTGTGTGACCTAGTACGAAAATTTAAAAAAAATCGAAGAAATACAACTTTTTATTGATTTAAATAATATAAAGAAAAACTCATAAAAAAAAATAAGACATAAATGCTATCCGTTCTATTATAGACAGCAGAATACTCTAGCTGAATATTTTTTAAATTCAATAAAAAGTAAAAAATATATAATCTTTTCAGAGATAAAGGGTTTTATTAATAAAGAGAAAGGGAATAAAAGAAATTCTGAAATAAATATTAAACATACAAAGAGGGAGACCAAAATGTTTCTTTCATGATCATTTAAAAGTGCCTCAAATTGATTAAAAAATATTAAATAGTGTATTTTTTTATTTTTTTATAATTGTCATTCTCTAAAAACATCAATTGAGCGATTTCTATTAAAAATAAAAATGCATTCATGTACAGATGGAAAAACACAAAACACAAAGATTTTAATTAATTTCTGGAATTCCGCGGGTTTTGATAATAACTTTTAAGGAACTGAGGCGACGTAAATCGAACGGCGATGCCAAAGTAGATCAACACCAGTTAGATGCAAGAGGAATTTGGCTGTCAAAAAAGGTGATATATTAAAACTGTTGATAGGTTAAATGTATAAACATTTTCGTAAACAGCTAAGCTCTTGCGGCCACCTATCAATTCGCCTTGGGCGACGCAACTCGAATTTTTAAGACAAACATTTTAAAGACGCAAATCGAGTGGAGACGCAAATAAAATTTGAAAGGTATACAAAATTTGACGATGTAAGCCGAAACAACGTAAATCAAGGGATTACTGTGGACTGTATTGAAAATTTCTTAGAATAAAATTTTCTATCACATAGGAAATTTTTATTTTATTTTTGAGTGTAGCTAAAGTAAATTTGTTCCCAACTTTTTTCACTGCCGCGAAAAAGTTACCCTAATTTCCTTCTTAACTTTTTATATACTTTTTTTGTATGATATTTTAAAAATTGTCAAAAAGCTGTACGCTTAATGTACATGTTATGTAGTTTAATGTTATACATAGTAAAATATTTAAAAAACTTACTTTGATTCCATACCGCTCTTTGTAAAAAGATTAGCTACAAGGCCAGCTTGTTTATCATCACCTACGGCTCCAAAGAATATAGGTTCAGTACCTAAAGCTTTCAAAATACGTGAGGTGTTTAAAGCAGATCCACCTAAATGGGGCTCTTCATCTCTACAAACATAAACGGAAAGATAAAATAAATTAAAAATAACGAAGAAAACAATTGAAGTGTTAAAAATGTACTTGTTAACAATGGCCTCGGCAGTGACTTTGCTTATTGTCTCAACATCCATTTCTCCTCTCGTATTCAAAGACAACTTGTAGCGATCTAAAATCTCTGTATTATCAATGCGAGCCGTATGATCAAGTAAAACATTACCAAAAGCCACAACTTTGCGTGGTCTAAAACAAACAATAAAAAAAAAGTTAAAACAAGAACATTTGATTTATTACATCATTTTCTTTTGAAATTTTAATGAGTGGCCCTTCATTTAAGTAAAAACAGAAACTTACAGGTTATTTGTTGTTGTATTGCTAGTGTTGGTGATGGAAATGTCATCAGGATTTGTTCCAAAGAAACGGTAATACAAATGCTGCAAATAGTCCATGCTTGAAGAAGTCTTTCGGAAGTTCACAATAAATAATGATGCACTATTTTTCATTTATTTCGTATGTGTTAAAACAATTATTTCAGCTTTTTAACCGTTTTCTTTTAAACTTGTTTATAATTCTTTTTCTTCAGTATCGTCGTTTTGTTTAATCAATAAAAAAATTTCTTTGCATCAAGCGACGTCAAACAAAAAATTTCTGAAAATTATTTCAACGGCAACGACGATGTTCGCCCCACTGTGACATCTTACTTTGAAGACATTTTCTGTACTGACAGTGAGTGGAAAAAAGCACCAAAACTAACTTGCTAATCAAGTTTTCTAGCGGGGGAAAGATCGCTGTATTTAACGTCGTCGGCTGTTAAAGTTTGTTTACAATTCGTTTGTGGTGTTACGTATTTTGAAGACATTTTTATTTGAGTTTTATTAACTTTTATTTTTTGTTTAATTCAACGGTGAGTTGAGAAAGTTTTTATTTTTTTATAAAAGATCTTTGAAATACATATATTTTTGATAAACTAAGATTGTAATCAGAGCGCGAAGCCGGTCGGCTAATAGCCGGCTAAAAGGCGCCGCCGATGATTTTCACAATCACTTAGCCGCCGCCGATCAGTGCGGCTAATATCGGCTAGCGGCTAAGCCGATTTTTTAATATAAAAAGTTGGTATTTACTAACAATCGCATTTAAAAATATTTCATTTAGTTTTGAAACGTATGAAAAAAATTTCTAATGAAAATTATTTTTATAAATATGGCAGTAAATCGTCCAGAAAGGCAAGTTTATTTATATTTGGGCCGAGTATAGCTGTTATAAATTTGCCTTGTAAGAAAGTAAACAAGAAATATTATGTTAGCCGACCGTTAGCCGATACATTTGGGTAGCCGCCGCCGGCGAAAAAATTTCGGCTCTTAGCCGGCTAGTAGCCGCCGCCGAGTATGTTTGGTCTTAGCCGCCGCCGACCACCATTTTACATCGGCCTCGCCCTCTGATTGTAATTGGTGGAATATTGTGGTACATATCAGTGATGGAAAATTCTGTACTATTGTACTATTGTAGTACATTTTTATAATACCGTAGTAACCCCACGACACAAAAGTACTTTTTCCAATCCGCAATATTAAAAAATATTGAGCAAATTATAATAAAATCAAATACTTTTACAGAAACTAAATACTAAAATTTATCTCTGGCTTATTAATTTTCAACGCATTCTTTTCAAAAGTACAATGTTCAAACCATAGGGTACATAGAGGCCAAACAGAAACTTCAAAAACCTATGCTGTCAAAAACCTAAGTCTAAGCTCCAGTTTCTGACTTAATAATTAAATGGTTCTTAAACTTAATTTCTATTTAAATAGAAAACTCATTTTTATAGATCACATTTAAATATAACTTATAACACCAATCTTGTACACTTAAATTCGATTTAAGTTTTATAAATTACCATATGATTTTGACCGCTTGTTGTTCTTGTGCAAACAAACAAATTGTGGCCGCTGAAAATTCAACTTTTGTTGGCGTAAAATTTGGGCTTTCTTTGGGTATATTTGTCTTTTTGTGATTTTGTAAGCTGTTTTTATTCTTTTAAAACATTGCAGAAACTCTTGATTATTCTTATTTTTTGCATGAAGAAAAATATATATTTGTTGGATTTTGCTTTGTTTATATTGAACAGCTGCTTTTTTAGGAAATTTATGGGAAATTTATAATAGTTGATGGTGCTACCATAATTTTGTCACAATTAAATAAGAACAACTAAATACGACTGAAAAACAGAAGTTGTGTTTAATTACAATTTCAATTTATATGAAAATCAACTAAATAAATATATAATTGCTGAGTCAAAAACTGGTGGTAAGGATGTATTAGTGGAACATTTTGTGTTAGTGTTGGTTTAAAATAAAAATTTCCCCACAGCACTAAAACCGCACTTGGTTGTACCAAAAAGTATCCTAAATTATTTATATTTTTTATACATGAATTTTTAGAAGTTTATGCAATTATTGTTGTATTAATTAATGAAAATATGAATTTAGAATGCTTTATAATAAATTCGAGCTCAAAAAATATTGATTTGCTAAACATTTTTTTGCAATTTTTCTATTTGGTACCAAAAATTTTTATCCCAAATAGGAACAAAAATACAATACTGTTCAATGAAAAAAAGGGTTGAAAACTTTGATAAATTTCAACACACAAATGTCAACACAATTAAAAAAATATTTTATAGTTATAGCAAGAAAAAATATAAAATTTATATCAAAACAAATAAAAAAATTAAATAAAACTAAAAAGTGTTTGTGCGTGGAAGAAAAGTTGCGATTTAGTGCATTTTCAAGTGGAAAAATGATGGTCTCTCAAGTGTGTTGAAATGAAAAATGGTGTCCTCTCATTTTTGTTGAATTCACAATATCTATGCGTGTGAAGAGAGTTGTCATTATTTTATTGAAAGTGCGAGAGCTTGCTATCTATGTTTATCAATGGTTTGAACCATTGACAGCACACTTAGGTTTTTGAAGTTTCTGTTTGGCTTCTATGTACCCTATGGTTCAAACATTATCGATTTCTTTATATAAAGAAAACAACCCACTTCAAAATTGTAAACATAGAGAATCTATTAGATAAGTATTTAACTGATATAAAAGATATTGCTCTAGATAAATATTTAAGTTGTGGTCTGCCGATTGCGCAGTTCAATTAACTTATTGGTACGTTATACTTTCTTAAAACCAACTTAGAAGGACATGTTCTGTGTTTTACTCAAAATAAAAATATTGAGTTTGAATGAAATTGTTCTTACACAAATTATTTAAAAAAACGTTTCTTACGTAATCCTCCGAATTTTCATTTCAAGTGCAATAAGAATAAAATACTACGAAAAATAAACAGTGCTACCATCAAAACGTGCTTTACAAAACCACGGAAATAATAAAAAAATATTGGATATAGTTGATAGGCCATCCCTGGAACTTACCGCTAAGCTCAACCCCAAAAGTGTCGAAAATTTATAAATTTTATATCACTCCAGGCTTTTGACACCATAAATAGCGTTTTTGAGAATTCTACAAAGTTCTTTGAGAATCAGCTGATCATAATTTGGATTTCAGCCGCATTCGAAATGAATCATGAAAATCGATTTGACAAGAACTTTTGGAGTTATTATTCGAACTTTTCCGTCAACAATATCTCTTGAATGAATCAATCGGTTTTAATAAAATTTGCAGCAGTCGATTTTTTTGGAGTTTAAAAGCTGATTGGACTCGATCGATTTAGTAGCTTACAATTTATTTAAAAAAAAACATATTCTGAAAACTTAATTTTCGAAAATTTTAAAAATCTACCTAAGGGAAATCTAAGTAAGATCTTTGTATTTAAAACGACGTAAACCTGGTTCCGATCCGTTAAGCCATTCTTAAGTTATAGGAGATTTTCATAGATACACACACACACTCACATATACACGTATATACATCCATATGGACATCATCGTAAAAGTAGCCAGAATCGATTCTCATTACATCAAAACGTCGATATCTGATAAAAACTCGATTTTCGAAAATTGGGGTGAACTCACTTACTTCCTATTAGAGATGGGCGCGTGTCGACATTTTCCAACACGACACGAATCCCGGATGCCCATCACGTACGAAACACGCACGCATAAGATTTTCAAAACACGAACATGACACAACACGAACGAAATCAAATCCAAAACAAAAAAAAACACAATTTTTTATATTCAAAAACATATGTTTCTTCTATTTTAACGTTTCGTGTTCTATTTGTATTTTTATTTACATACTTTTGTTGAGAAACAGTAACTCATCAAGATTTTTGCTCAATAATCTTGTGCAGCAAGCTTCTGCATTTATATATATTTTAATCTGAAATACGTTTCGTGCTTTTTCGTGTCAAGTTTGCTCAACACGACACGACCCGAACGCAATCAGATTTTCTGTCACGAACACTTCGTGTTGAGTCGTGCGTATTCGTGTCACGAAAAAAACATGACACGCGCCCAACTCTACTTTCTATTATGTATTGGTAGCGGGAAGATAAAAATTTATTAAAATGTCATGAATGGTTCTTTTGTATTGAATATCTAAACTGTTTTTTTTAATTCTTAAAAAAGTACCAATAAGCTGCAAAAAGTTCTTTTTAAGTTTAGTTTCACTACCATATCGATATCTGTATTTTCCATCACTGGTACATATTGAGCTGAAAATGACTACCAAAAGAAAAATTAAAATTATCCCAAGTGGGATTCACATAATACACTAAATACAATAAATTGATATCATGGAAACTTCTTTATATCATATGTACAGATGACCTAGTAAACTTTTGCTTTGCACAGAACACCTGATTTTGACATTTAAAAACGTACCTATGAAAGATATATCCAAACTAAAAAATGACGGTTTTAGCATCCAACATGAATGATAGTTTGGTCAGTCAAATCTATCATTTAAAAGTAATGAGTTTTTGACTGTGACTCAAGCTATAAGTTTTTGTTGAATCCCTGAAGATAATATTGGACTACATATTCCATTCTAGCTGAAATGGACTATTTCTAACATGTCATTTGAAAACAAGAGCTTGTAGTTAACCGACAAGTGTTAGCGTTTTAACTATAGCAATTATTAAAACAAGAACACTCCATCGAAGAGTGCTCCATCGAATAGTGACAAGAAGTAGTTTTAAGACTACTTCAATGTAATGCAGGCATGGACCATGTTATTTCTAAACAAGAGTTTTTTAACAATTGCAATCGTTAAAACGCGAATACTTGAATGCTCCATCAACTAGTAACATAGAGTAGTTTTGAGACTATTCCGATGTAATGGAAACCTGGGTTATATGGTCCAGTCCTAGGACATCATAATGCTAAATCGACCATGTATTCTCCACACATATTACCTATGGACTAGTCCTAGTTCTCTATAGAGTATACTTTACATTTGTGTATGGACTAGTCGCGTTATCTGCAGCGAATGATGTACACATACATACTGATATATATCGTTATATAAAGTCTGAATACTATCCTGAAAAACTGTTTTTGTTATCACAATAGTTTGCTTTTTATTAAGTATTTTATATCTACATATAATTTTTTAAAAATAATGATATTCCCTTTTGCCTTTTATAAGACGATATGTATGTTGAAAAGAAAGATGAGGCTGTACACATATTTATACTCCATAAGCCAATTTCAATTACATATTGATAGATTACTTAAGCTACTTTTACACACTACGTATTTTACAGTGGATTTGTCAGTTTGACGATCCATCTGTAATCGTGCATTTCTGTCAAAATTTACAATTTACAGACAGTTTATATTTTTCCCTTTCACACTTACGCTTTTAGTTTCATCTGACATAACCTATAATAGTTTAACCTAAGTCTATACCTGATGTATTTTTTATCATGACAAAAGTCAAATTTTATATTGAAAAATAATTTTTTTATGTTGGAGTTTTTTTATGTATGGAATTTGACATTTGTGATGATAAAAATATATTATATATAGAAGTATGGTTACAACAGCTTGTTTTGTGATGCTTTTTGTTTTGTATTCCTGCATTCAATTGCATTTACATTAACTACGGTTTTTTTTAAATATGTATTAATACATATATATTTGAGGAATCTCTAAAACTATGTTCTTGATGCCACAAACAATTGACTTGCAAAACAGCTGATTTCAGGTATTTTGTCAGTTTAAAATCTCTAATTTAAAATGTTTGCACTGCAAATGCAGACTGACATTTAAGAAGCAAATGTACTTAGCTTATGCATTTTGTACTAAGAAATTTGACAAGCTTACTGTGAAATATATTGTAAATGTACCTTTAGACGGGGTGCACACAGGCCAATTTTTGTTACACAACTTTTAATTCAGCCGCGGGAAAAGCAGAGAAAGCAACACAGTTTTTCTTTGTCTTTATCCCAGCTGAATTAAAAGTTGCGCTACAAAAATTGCCATGTGTGAGCCTCGTCTTACAAAACTTCAGTTAGTTTTATATTAAAAACAGGACCATTATATAATCCCATCTTTTCTTTATATATGTATTGTTTTCTAATTCATGGCAACCTTATTTGCAGTCTACACCTAACTTAGCTTAACATTAACTTCAAGTTAATGTTAAGTATAGACCGCTCAAGTTAATGTTTTTTTTTTCAAGTTATAACATAGTTGTTAGTGCAATTGTTTTAACAACGCAGTCATAACTTCAAGCTACAATAGGCTTGCCAAGCAGAGTTCCAAGCCGAGGCATTTTCATCGGCGACGGTGGCGCGGACAATATTGGTCGGCGGCGGCGGCGGCGGCGTTTACAACAATGACTCGGCGGCGGCTTAAATGTCGGCTTGAACGAAAATATACCAAAAAAATTGGGGAAAAAATTTTTTTCTAGCTAATAAATTGTAATATTTAATGAAAAATAGTTGTTTTGTATAGCAAAAGTCAATCGACGGCGGCGCGGCTTGGAGAAAAAGGACCGGCGGCGGCTAACCGCCGATTTTGAGCCGATCGGCTTGTTACTCTGTTGCCAAGCGTACTGTTTCCAGCAGTACGCGTACTTTTTTAGCTCTCTAGGGTAACTTTTCCTGTACTTGTAGTTTATTTTTACTACAAATAAATTTTTGTTTTGTGATAGATACTTATAAATGTTTAAATTTATAGACCGTATATGGAATAATATTTTATTCTTATATAATATATACCTTGAATCTTAAGATGTTTTGCTTAAAATGCAACTGTATACTTTTTTTCTTTCATTTGTACTTCTTTTGTTTACACCATGTACTTTTTTCGCCAGCTGCATATCTGGCTAGCTTAAGTTACAACAGCATTTCAAGCACAGATCCACAGAATCCTACTTTTGACAGCTAAAAAAGGTTGTTCTCATGTGTTATGCAGTCTTACATGTTGTTGTTGTGCTTACTAAGATTGTATGAATGAAATAGTCAATTAAGCTGTGTGTATTTGCCATATGGAATGTCACATTTTCACATGGTAAATTTGTACATATAGTCTGAACCCCTTCAAACAATAGCCTGTGTTATTTCTCTGTGTACAGTACACATGATTTAGAACGAGTTCAATTTTGAAGTGACAAAGCATCTAACAGCTGGTTTTTAATACAGCAATTGTTTACGGACGGGAAAATGAAATAAAATAGTAATTAAATTAATAAAGTATTAAATTAAATAAAATAAGTGTAAAATTAAATAAAAGAAGTATATATAACAATAAAATATGTAAAGCCACTCGGCTGTTTTTATGATTGTTTTGCTTTATAGGTCATGTCAAATGTACGTAACATACTAACAGGTGAACACAAAAATTATAAACCTTATGTAAACCGCAAATTTTGACATACACATGAAATCACATGTGTATAAAAAGGTGACATTCCATAAGACAAATACACATAGTTAGAACACAGCTTTGGAAACCACGTTATAAAATAAGATTGCTTTCTCTTTCATACAATCTTCGTAATCTTGTTGTATAGTGACGGGTCTAGTTAGTTGTCTATGATTTCAAGTTAGGTGGAGACGTAGAGTTATATAGAGCATGAACAATTATGTACAACACATGATCCATTAATACAGGTCTTTGCAAGAGATCAGCTGATTGTTTGTTTCCTTGTTGTGACTGTCAGACTTTTTCCGGCCTATTTCAGCATATTGATTTTAAATATCGCCAGATGTCCCCAAAATCAATTTTATGTAGTTGCTCTTAATATATATTTGATAATAAGTTTGTTTTTATATAACCCTTTTTTAATATAAATTTTTTTAAAATAATCGTATAAAAATTTAGCAGAAAAAATGAAATAAAATCGCCAAAAATTATTTCTTGTAAATTTATCTCATCCAAATTCAAAACGCATTAATTACTGTGACTAATGTAAGAAAAATCCTCAAAATGAAATTGTTTTAGTTTCTTGCAGACAAGTTTGGGTAGGATTTATTCTTGAAACTAGTTTTTCTGCATTAAAAAATTTTCAAGTTTAATTTTGTTAAAAAATAGCCATAAAATCGCCAACAAATTTATTTATCGCCAGGAAAATCGCCATGTCGCCAAATCAAAAATTTTGGCGCCAAACAAGTTGAAAAATCGCCATGTTTGGCGAGAAATCGTCATAGCTGACAACCCTGGTTACCTAACAAAACATGATACACAAACGTACAATCTATTGTGGAACCAGCTATTCTATCTATCCATATAAGCTTTTTGGAGCTTTTGATTAGCGTGACCGTTGTGCAACCAAAGCAATGCTGTCGGAAAAAATATATAACTTTGCGTAGGCATGTTCTGAAAATCACATGGCTTTAAATCACATGTGATTTTACATTCAATAATGGTCATGCAGATATTTGTTAACTCTTTTTTCTAATTTTTGTATTGTAAAGAGCATAAAATATAATTTCTGAAAGAAAATTATCGTATATAGTTTTAAAAACGTCTGCAGGACCATTATTGATTTTATAATCACATGTGATTTAAAGCCATGTGATTTTCACAACATGCCTGAATGCTTGAAAGTTATCAAAATATGCAAAATTACACAGAAACTATTTAACGGGTTTAAATAAGATAATAATTTCTGTTTACAAATAAATATTTCAGAAAAAAATATTTTAGTGTTTAAAAGAAAATCACTTGTGTGAAATAATTCAAAGAATTAAGCATTTTTTTTAAAACAATATAATAGTCATGCACATATTATTATAGTATAGCCCCGAGCTCCGAGAGCTATTCTAACTTTTGCGTAATCTTGATGTTCTTCGAGGCAATAGTCCTGATCTTTGAGACACCGTAATCATCAAAGCATCTCCCACAAAATAATATACTCCATATAATCATACAATTCGCAGTATCGTCCCTGCCAGAAACTGAGTTAGCTTTAAATTAACTTTAAGTTAATTATTTATCAACTAGTGCTGACTGACACTTGGATTACTTTCCAATGGAAATAACCGACTATTTTATCATTGCGATGTTCTAGGCCGTAATCAATTGTCCCTATCTGCACTACTTTTCAACTAACTTAAAGCTGACTTTACTTAAGTCTCCTGGTAGCTAGTACATTTACAAAAAGATGTTGCTGCTGTTCGAACTATGTATCACACTCTTTAAAGTCAACGCACTGACCACCCAGTTAAGGTACCATTTAAAATAATATGAGCAAAAATATACTAAAAACTTCAAATGAGTTTCAAAGTAGCTGAGAGTAAAGTTGTTGGCTCTCATCAAATCCGATTATGTACTTAACTTGATTTTGGGTCAGCTCGGGATTACATTATAGTTAGATTTTATTTAGTTTAAGAAAAGTTCCCTATAAGTTGATTATTTTTGTAGTCGACTAGTGATTTTCCGACAGGGATGTTTTCCAATAACAAATTTGTGACCTGTGAGACTACTATATCTTGTAGGCCAGAGACTTTACTATGTATCAGAATTAATGTGTACGTTTAGTTTTTTTTTAATGGCGCACACATTTGTACGATTTTATAATAAAAGAGGCCTCGAACTAATATTATTATTAGCTCAAAAATGTTTATTTATGCTGACTTTTTTCACAACAATTTGTTTAATTCAACTTTAGTTTATGTTAGGTGTGTACCGTAATTAATATAACATCTTTCTTGATTTTTGTGCTTCCAGGGAAGCACGTTAGCATCATTGCTATCTAGTATACAAGACTAGCAGGCCATTCACACGGTGATTTTTAATCATGACTAAAAATCATGAAAATTTTTTGGTTGATGATCGATTTAGAAGAGAAAGAGGGGTAGAATAAACATCACGATTTCTGTTTTCCATTTTTTTATATTCTTCTTTGGTACGATTTGAACTTTCTCTCATTTTCTCTCTCTTATGTGAATGTGTAATGGTTTTTGTTGTTATGAATAAGTAAAAAAGCAAATTTGGAGAGTAATTTATAAAAAGAAACATGAAAATGAAAATCATCATATAAATGAAAGAGGTTTTTAGAAGATGTTTTTAAACATAAATAGAAAAAATTCATGGTTTTTCAATCATCGTATAAATCGGTTGTAGCATATTTTTGTTTTATTACTGTTTCTGGATGATCTGCTCACTTTTTTTTGAATAAATAATAACAAAGTGGAGCAAATAAAATTTTTCAACAAATATTATTCGTTTATTTGCCATAAACACATAAAACTTTTTTAACAAACATTATTTTGTCCGTCCATGTTTGTAGCAGCTCAGGATGTTTATGTTACAAACAAAACTCGACTGATACTTTTTGATGCACACGCAGTCGAAAATTATTATACCCGCTGACTGTTACTCAACCTCAACATTTTTTATGTCTGACAGTTGACTTACAAAAATTAATGTATTTTTGGGAACTTTTTTTTGATTCAACTAATTTTACTCAAACTAAATTATGAAACTAAAACAATTAATTGAACTAAACTTTTACATATTGAAGGCGTTTTTTCCAAAATATAGAATTGTTGGTAGAAGAAAAATGTACCTGGCAACATTGAATATTAGTAATAAATGGACTGAAAGCTCTTCTGCTTGTTAAGCAGTTGCTTTTAAACCATTATAGACGAAAATTTAAATTCAAGTTACATGAGTTTTTGAAAGCATTTCCTTCAACTTGTCTAGTTAGGAATGTATTTGAAAAACGTTAAATTAAAAAATATCTACAGTGTTATATCTGTAGGTGGGAGGTAAACTACAACAAGTCACATTTTTAAAAATATTTTTTCCTCTATCGATAGATGAAATCCAGTGTCTTATGCTTCAAGGGACTGTAGTACGCTCAAAATCATCTGGGAGGTAAAGACCACCAAGTCCTTTTAAATAAGTAATGATAATATTAAATTACGTTATTTTATTAAGGATATGCTATATATAAAAAAATTACATTAGAGTTACATGTATAAAATATTTGGGGTAAGTAAAATTTTTAATCCTACAGAGATAGAACCACTTGTGATTTTAAACATGTTTTTGCGGTCCCCTGTAAAATTTCCAAAATGGACTTGCTGTAGTTTACCTCCCACCTACAGATATACAGAGTCGTACATTTTGATATAAAAAATCTGAAATGGTGGATATATTAATGCATATGCAAGTAGTAGATACATATGTATGTATGTATGTATGTATGTATGTATGTATGTATGTATGTATGTATGTATGTATGTATGTATGTATGTATGTATGTATGTATGTATGTATGTATGTATGTATGTATGTATGTATGTATGTATGTGTACTATCCCTTCAGCTAAATGTACAACTAGTTACGTTTTGGGACAGTTATATTACTAGTTGTAACGTTACTAGTCAACAAAGGACTGTCATCTTTCTAGTTGTAATGAGGCTAGTAACGATACTAGTCAAACAACAACGTTTTGGAACAGTCATAAAACTAGTTGTAATGAAACTAGTAATTTAAATTATTTTTTATAAATTGACATATTTTCAGGTGCAAATACATTAAACGAAATTTTAGCTCCAAATATAATAAATAGAAAGTGGCTCAGTGGATAGAGTACATGCCTTGAAATATGAGGACTGTGTGTTCATACCCCGGTTGAGCTAAATGTTTTTGAATATTTAAAAAACTATAAATAAAGAAACTAGTAAGCGCACTAGTCTATAATAATTAGTATTTCAACTAGCATATAACTATGTACAAATGAACTAGTTGGGCTCCTATGACAACCTAATGTTAAAATCGATAGTTCGATATATGGAAAAAGGACAGTTAGGAAACTAGTCTGAATAAAAAAGCAACTAGTATATTTCTAACCACATACTAGTCATTTTGTCTGCAGGGATATATAAATAAATCACAAACGAAAATATTCGGATTGACTGAAAGTTACAAAATTAACTGTAAACATTATAGCTGACTCTAAAAAAAATTGTGAAGCTAAAAATTGCTTTATTAATGAGTTATAAACAATGAAAATATTAAAGTTCTAAAATATGCTCGTAAATGTCAGATATATTGGAACTAACTTGACCTAATGTTCTGCAGGAATTTTATGAATTGCTGTGCATTTCTATTATTGACAATAATAAAAAAATGCATTTTCAATGACGCACATATTATTGTTACAAATTGTTAAAAACTTTGATGTTATTTTTAAAATAAAAATACATTAGATCTATAATCAGTAATAGTCCATTTAAACACGTTCTGTTTCAATCTTTTTAACCCTAAAAAAATTTACAAAAACGTGTTTCAACAGGTAATACGCTACGTACAGCCTTATAAGCTTGTTAGTAAAGAGTTTATGTGTAAGACACTTTTGTTCATCTGCTACTTTTAATAAATCAATTTTTAAACTTACTGTACGTACAATCGGTTAATTCGTTCGAGAGATATCGTTTTTGATAATTTTCGGAAAAAAAATTATTATTTTGTAATTACTCCAAATTGAGAAAATGTTGGAAACAAAAAACTAATTGAGGTTAGTGATAAATTTTACCTCTCTAGGGGAACTCCTGGGTAGTTATGGGACGTTTTCTTTAATATATTTCTAGTCTTTATTGTAAAATTTGTATGGGACGCCCTTAATTAATGGAGATAGGCGGCAGGTATGTTCAGGGAAATTGTTAAATAGAAAAAATAAATGGGGATCTTTCCTACATTTTACCCCTCTAGGAGCATGATAGGATCTGTAGGGGCTAATGTTTTAGAATTTTATAAAATGTTTGACTTTGTATGGGAACCCCTTAAAGAATGGAGACAGGGGGCAAGTATGATCAGAAAAAATGTCGAAAAGGAAAAACTATGGGGGCTCGGCCCTTCATTTTACCTCGCTAGAAGTGGCTCTGTGGCGGTTATGGAGTTTTTTTTGTAAATTTTTCCATTTTGCCCCTCTTAAATAGTACCAGCTGACGGTCTTTCCATCGCGACACAGAAAAAACAAAATTTCATTTTCTGGAAAGGAATTCAATAAAATAGCAAATATTTTGTGTAGAAACGGACCTACAAACAAAATTGTAAATATAAACAAAAATATCTCCAAAATTTCATTTAAAAAAACGTGTTTTTTCAGTGAACAAATTGTTTAAATTTATAAAACACTTTGTCTAAAAATATTTACAAATTGTGAACAAAACAATTTACTAAATCGAACAAAAAGATTTACTAGATTTTCTGAAAAATATCAAACAATATTTTTGTCTGAAATTATAAAACAATTAGTCTAAAAGTACTAACAAATACTAAACAAAATAGTTTACTTAATATATCAATCAAAATTTTTGTCTGGGTCATCATCATCATTATCATTATGCATTAATAATTTCGCTTTGCTAAATGTGTTCAAGTCTGAATGTTTATCTAAAAACTCTAGAGGAATTAATGAGAATTAGCGCAACGACATTAACGAATTGATTTACTCAAAAATCTTCAGTAAACAAACTTGGTACAATCGCATTCCTTTTGCTATCATTGTTGTTGTTGATTTTGTGTGAATGTCGTCATCGGGGTTGTTTTTTTTTACAGCACAGTTTTTCTTGTTGTTTTTGGTGTTTGCGTTCTAAATAAAAGTCAAACAAACAATTCATTGATTATGTAAAGAACATTTACTGAAAATTAAACTTATTTTTAGAAAACTTTTGTTTGAAAAATTGTTGGTGATAATTTTTTCTGTCGGCCATGTCACAGAGTTCAATTCCGTTCGGAAACGGAATTCAATCTACCCTAATATGTCAAGCCCTAGCTGGAGCATACCGCACCATAATAGCACCGCCAACAGTCTAAACACACCTGACAAATTTTGGTATTTTAGTTTTCTTTTTTAGACACCAGCTGCTACAAAAATGGGGTAGGTTGAATTCCGTTTCCGAACGGAATTGAACTCTGTGACATGGCCGTGTGTATACAGCTAGCATTAATAATTTTTGTTCATAGTTACATACAAGCTATCATCAAATAAATTTGTAGTTAGGAGGAAATTACTGAAATAAAATTTTTTTGCCGCTACCCCCAGATTCGTCTCGTTATCATTCGGGAGGAACTTGGTCATGTAAATCCTTCACGTTATCTCGGAGTATTATGTGAAAGGTTCGGTAAATTGCATTTTGTGAATTTCTTGGAACTTTCGTGTATGGTATTTATTAAATAAACTTCTATAGCAATGCAAAATTTGATTCGAAAATATCACCCAAACTTTTAAGTATAACCATATTTTAAACGTTATCGTAAGAAATCGAAAAATTCATGTGAAATGTTTAACGTAAAGTAATTTTTTATAGGTTTCTGAAAATATATATTTTCACATGAATTAATGGATTCAGCCTAAAAATGTACTACATTCGAACATTCATATTTTTCAATAAAATTAACCCACTGATTGATTGTCAGTTGGCTGAAAGCCAATTTTGGCACAATTCCACTAATTAATTTTATAGAGAAGGCGTGGAACAGAAAATAAAACACTTCAAATGAAAAGCATGATAAAGAAATGAAAATACATGTCCCAGTTCTGCTAAAGCTAAAAGTAATTTTCAAGATCACAACTTGTCTACCAAGAAATATAAAAAGTCATCATAAGTTACATAATTTATTATATTATTATAATTAATTTTATTTACTATAAAACAATATCAATATATGTATATTATTAGTCATGAGTGTGTGTCACAGTAGAATATTATTGCACACTACAATTTTTTATAATAGCTTAATAACATATAGTTAACGCTTGTATCGAGCAAAAAATACCGAAAACTCGTCTCTTTTATGGGTAACCCCTTTCATGTTTAAGCTCATTTTACATTCCTAAATGCAGTACTGCGCTGGAGTATAAAAACAATATTTTTAAACGAACCCGGCTAAATGGCCACTTCTTTAAAACATCATTAATGATGGGTACACGACAGTGCTAAGTCCTCGATGACACGTGAGGGACAGCCGGAACAAGTCATCAACGAAATTTTCAAACAAATGTCGCGCAAATCGTGCACGACTCAATGAGAGGCAATGTCGCTCAGTTTGTCGTTCACGCAATACCAGTATCATTAATGATCACGTGACCGAAAATGTCATCTACTTTATCATAAAAAAGTATTTTTTTTTAGTTTTTTGTTTGATCATAAACAGACTTTATTTAATGCCCGATTGTAGCATTTTACTTACTTTTTTGTTTGCGTTACACAAAAAAGTGGTCTGTACATTTGACCGGACCCACCTACCTACATGCACATCGACTCGCTGCATCCGAATCTGTTTAACTTCTACTAGAGGGCTGCACGAATATACTCGAAACTACTCGTATGTATGTTTGTGTGTGTATGCATGTATGTTTTTTTGTATATATGTGTGTATATATGTATGTATATATGTATATTTGGTCGTGGCTATGTATGTACACACATGTACATGCATGTATACATAAGTATATACATAAGAGCATACATCAATGCACACACGAAATTCATACGAGTACAATCTACGAATACATTTGTGTACACTTTGCAGCCCTCTAACTCGTACACCCTCAGAACTTCAAGTAAATTGCGAAAAACGGAAATTTTTGCGATTTTTAGCGTTTTTTCACAATTAACTCAAAAATTTCCATTGAAGACAAATTGTAGGACATTGTCACCCATCTTGTCCTCAACATAGTTAGACATTTCGGTTATCTTGTCCTCAACATAGCATGATTAAAAACAAAACGTAAGATATTGTCGCTCCTCTTCTCCTACACAGAGTTTGATTGAAGACAAAATGTAAGATAGTGTACTTCATCTTGTCCTCAACAAAGTTTGATTGAAGACAAATCGTAGGACATTGTAGCTCATCTTGTCCTCAGCAAAGATAAATAGAAGACAACATGGTCCGTAATAATGGCACTAAGCGAGTTTTATTGACAACATTGTCGCTTATTCGGTAGCAGACAGACTTGAAGACATAGTCGCTAATGTTGTCGCCAAAAGTATTTAATATAGGACAACATGCAATACTTTGTCGCTCATATTGTCATCAACGACTATTTTCTTTGTTTGGGTTTGACGATTTGCGCAACTGGGTTATTTTATACTTTTTGAACATCATCCGCTTTACTGATGCTTATAAATTGGAGTTCACTGCTGCAGTGTAGTACTGCATTTACGAATATAGGGTCTATCCCTACACTGTACAGCACAAAAAAATCTAGTGGTTCTAACTAAACGTGAGTGCAAAACATTTGCTTGTGTAGTCTTCATGATGTACAGCAAGCTGGGTCGAAAAAGAAAGTTGCACCAGTCACCACCTAGAATGAAAGATATTTCACTGACATTTCCAAAACAGTACCAATTTTTTTTTGCTCCACCCCAAAATACAGTACTTTTAGCTTGTTATATATAGGACCGCCATTTAAAGTCCGATCTCATCATATCGCATACCGTTCTTTATGGTTTGAAGGCGGCTTCATTTTTTTGTCAGCTGGCTACTGAAATTCTGGGCGCCAATTATGCTATTTCGGATTCTTCCCTCCTAATGTTAAATTTTTTGAACATATATATCTGTCTTTTAATATACTCAATTTTATGTCACGGCTTAAAATAACGCCTTGTTTTTCTTTTTCACATACGAATTACTTTAGACTGTGTAGATCCCAATACAAAACTGAAAAATTTGCACCAGTCATCCGCTAAAATAAAAGGCATATCAATGACTTTTCTAAAACTGTAAAAAAATTTTTCCAACGCCCCAAAATACAGCACTTTTAATATTTTATATAAGTCGACCTCATCATATCGCATATCGTTGTTTAAGGCTTGAGAACGACTTCGCTTCAGGTGACTTTTGAGTCGGACATCAAATTCTGGGAGCCAATTTTTTGCACGTGGCAAAAAAGCCCTTCTAAAACTTTGTATGTCGTGCAATAAATTGGACATTAGGAGAGAAGGATGTTAAATGGCATAAGAGCACCCAAAATTTTATGTCGGATTCAAAAGTCACCAAAGGAAAAAATTAAGGTACATTCAAGCCATGAACAACGATATGCGATGTGATGAGATCGGACTTTAAATGGCGATGCAATATATAAAAAATTAAAAGTGCTGTATTTTGGGGCGTGGCAAAAAATGTGTTTACAGCTCTAGAAACTTTATTGTTATATCTTTCATTGCAGGTGACTAGTGCAATCGTTTTGTATTTTACTGCGATTTACTAAAGTAATTTGTATGTGAAAATTAAAAAATATGCGTAATTTTGGGGCGTGGCATAAAATTGAGTATATTTAAAACGGCTTTCTTTCCACATGCAAAGAGTTGGACATTATGGGGGAAGGATCCCAGATGGCATAAGTGGCGCTCAGAATTAGATGTCGGAGTAAAAAGTCACCAAAAGCAAAAATGAAGCGGTATTCAAGCCATGAACAACGATTTGCGATATAATGAGATCGGACTTTAACTGGCTGCGCTATATATAAATAGCAAAAAGTGATGTATTTTGGGAAGTGGCAAAAAAATGTTTCCGGTTTTGGAAACTTCATTGACATATCTTTCATTCTAGGGGGTGAACGGCGAACTTTTATTTTTTTGTATGAAGGTCGACCCGCTTTAATGTACAGTATTGAATTGTTCTCTTTTTTATTGCTTTTGATATTATAAGAACACTAAAATTGTTATTCTCTTTTATCAAAAGCATACAACAACAATGTCATTGCTTATTGCAGTGTCGAACAAATTTCACTATTACATTTCAATTGCCAATAGTGTCAACTGAAATGAAATTGCGTTTATAGTGTGACAATACCTGTATATGTGAACGAATAACAAAGTTAATTCCTTTTATATTCTTGTTGCTTTTTTCCATTATTACAATCACCCCTTATTATGTTTTTCTGCTTATTCTAAAAAATTTAAGATAATATGCATGATACAATAAAAGAAGGTAGAACTGTCCCTACAACAATAAAAATAACAGGCATTTTGTTAGTGTAAAATGTTTCCTGAATGTCAAAAACAGAAAAATTTTTCATAGACTTTTTTCTCTGATAAAGCGAATTTGACATTCGTGAAATATAAACCCACAACTACAGCTGCGCTGACAGTTTTACCTTGTATTATTGTATCATGATAATATGTATGTAATTTGTATTTTATTACCAGGGCTCGGACTTTCATGCAACTAAAAATTGATTTTAAGCACTTAACAAATGCACCTAAAAATTAAAAATATGCGTAAAAATATGCATTTACCTACCTACGAAGAATGAAC
This sequence comes from Panzeria rudis, assembly GCA_956483635.1. Classification (NCBI taxonomy): domain Eukaryota; kingdom Metazoa; phylum Arthropoda; class Insecta; order Diptera; family Tachinidae; genus Panzeria; species Panzeria rudis. Next base: position 98,613,346 of record OY101450.1, on the reverse strand, counting down.
CAAAGCTAAAATAATATGAAAATATTTTTTATTATTATTAGAGAAGAAAACATAAAACAAACATAATTGTGTCTATTATTTAATGCAGCCGAACTTTAGTTGCATTGCCAGTCGGCAACTGAAAATTAATGGTTGCCAGAAAGGCACTAAATAGCAACTGAATTTGACAGCTCTCAGTTGCCAGTTGCCATCAGTAGTATCATTTTCAGCAACTGGTAACTCAACTGAGGCTGAGTTGCCATCAATAATAGGCCTATTAATACTCTTTTCAAAAATTGAGAAATATCCATTAAACAAAATTTTATTACTCCAAAAATATGCATTTATTGCCAAAATGTGCAAAAATATGCAGTTACCACAAAAATATGCAACTACAAATCGATTCCAAACTACTTAAAATTTTATTATTCGCATAGATAATTAGTTAATACTTCTTTATCTTTCACCACAAAAAACAATGCATTTGCATGAAAGTCCGAGCCCTGTTTATTTGATTAAACCGACTTAAGCACTTATTTCTTATTGCCACAGATATAGTTTGTTTCTTTTTTTTAACCGACTTCAAAAAAGAAGGAGGTTATCAATTCGTGTGTATGTTCTTTTTTTTACTTTTTTTTATGTTTGTACACGTATAACTCTGTCATTTGTGAACCGATTTTTGAAATTCTTTTTTCGTTGGAAAGTGTTTGTGTGCAGTTTGGTCCTATAATTTTTTTTCGAAAATCGGAGGGGGAAAATTCGCTCCTCCATGCATAACTCTGTCATTTGTGAACCGATTTTCAAAATTCTTGTTTTATTTGAAAGGGTTTGGCAAAAATTGGTCCCAAAATTTTTTGTCGAAAATCGGAGGGGGGAAATTTGCTCCCCCCATGAATAACTCTGTCATTTTTTAACAGATTTTAAAAATTCTTGTTTTGTTTGAAAGGATTTGACAAAAATTGGTCCCAAGATTTGTTTGTCGAAAACCGGAGGGAAAAATTTGCTCCCCCCAATCCATAACTCTGTCATTTGTGAACCGAATTTCTAAACTATTTTTTGTTTGAAAGGGTTTGCTAGCAGTTTGACCCAATAATTCTTTTTGAAAATGGGAAGGGAAAATTGCTTCCCCCTTAACCCCCCCCCCCCCAATCCATAACTATGTCATTTGTTAACCGACTTTCAAAATTCTTGTTTTGTTTGAAAGGGTTTGACAAAAATTGGTCCCAACATTTTTTTTGTCGAAAATCGGAGAGGGAAGTACACTCCCCCCAATCCATAACTCTGTTATATTTTATCCGATTTTCAAAATTATTTTTTGTTTGAAAGGGTTTGCTAGTAGTTTGGCGCAATAATTCTTCTTGAAAATGGGAGGGGAAAATTTGCTTCCCAATCCACCCCCCCCCTCCCCCCAATCCATAAATATGTCATTTGTAGACCGATTTTCAAAATTCTTGTTTTGTTTGAAAGGGTTTGACAAAAATTTGTCCCAAAATTTTTTTGGCGAAAATCGGAGGGGGAAATACGCTCCCCCAATCCATAACTGTTATATTTTAACCGATTTTCAAAATTCTTTTTTGATTGAAAGGGTTTGCTAGCAGGTTGGCCCAATAATTCTTTTCGAAAATGGGAGGGGAAATTTATTAAGGCACAACTCCTTCATTCGCATACCTATTTTAAAAATTGTGTATATGAAAGGCCATCAAGTATTTTGCTCTTTGTACTGAAGTCGGTTTTTTTTGCCAGAATTATTAATAGATAAGAATACGGAAATAAAATTGCATTACAAAAAATAAAATTGTTATTCTTCTTTCTATAAAGTGCTTGTAAAATATTGTATACTTGACACAACAGTTTTATAATGATTTTATACGATATAGTTTCCTCGTTCTCTATATTTGCTTTACACTTAATTACATACCTAGTTTATGCGCAGAGGTTATTTGCAAATAAAAACGTAAAATGCTGCTAAATTCTTTTTTATTGTAACTTATTAAATCAGTGAGTATTCATATATTTGTGAATATATTTATCTATTTATTATTTTTTTATTAACTAACATATGTAAAGGAGGCAACCCAAACTTCTTATTTGCAAATAGCGCGTTAATCAGTAATTGTTTTCGTGACTTATTAATTTACAATAAAAATACATACTTGGTAGCACTACGTTTTTATTTGCAAATAACTCGTGCGTATAAACGGAGTGGTAATTGTAAACAATATTCACTATTGATAAAAATGCAATACTGTACACTTTTAAATGTCTTGCCCACACGTTTAGTGCATACTTATCAATAGTGTCATAACTCAAAAAACGTGATCTTTGACTTAATAATGCCGAATTAATGGTTATATCATTCTTTATATTGTGTAAAAATTTCGCTAAATGTCTTGTATACTCAACTCTTGAGAGAAGAATGTATGTACTTTTTGTAGTTTGTATTAATTAATACATATTAAAGTGAAGGGTATATAAGTTTCGGCATTGCCGATTATATTGCTCTTTGTTTTTAATTAATTTGTCTATTTTTAGAACAAAAAAAAAACAAAACAAAGTTTTTCGCTAAAAATTTTTTTTTGGCTTCCCTTCTGGTTTATTGAACTATAAGCACTTCAAAGAAATAAAAACATAGCTACAATCACAAATTTATTAATTCATATTTATTTAATAAATTTAATTAATGCAATAAAAATAAATTCACTACATTTTATCGTGACTTTGTCTGAGTCCGCAGATATAAGTATTTGTAGTTAAACCACAATAAACTTTTTAGAAAGGTCAGTTTATTACTCGTATTAAAAATAAAATAAATACTTAATATTAAAATAAAAAAAATATTTTTTTAATTACAACATGCTTTTACTACGATTTATTTTTCTAAATTTCGCTAAATAAGCGATTTTTCAAAAACTCAAAATACTACTAATAACTACAACAAATAACTGTTAAAAGTTCATTTAACTTTTATCGCATTTTGTGGACGTGCATACATTTTAATTTTATTGTTTAATTTTAATCGAGAGATTTGTTGCAAATTCTAATAACATATTTAAAGCGAAAAGGGTTAATGATCTTTAGCGTGTTCTCTTTGTTAAAAAAATAAAATTAAAACATTTTTTTTTATTTCAAAATATACCGATTTTTTGCAGTTTTTATGTCTTCTCTTTCAATTTAGACAAATCTTTGCTGTAAAATAATTTATAATTTAAATGATCTTTAAGCCAATTTGGAGCTTTTCCGTTTTAGTAAGTTTTCTGCGCATTTGGCTTAACGATTTTTATTTATTTTTTCTGACAGAAGTTTTTCGAATATTTTTAGCGGTTTTTTGTTTTTATTTACAATTTTAGCAATCTTTATCTAATTTTTTAGTTTTTTTCTCTGATGCAATTTTTTCAATTTACGTTTATATAATTAAATTCAGTACAGCGCGACTGACTCGCACACGAAGGGTAATCCCTTTTTTCGTTTTGATGATTTTTATTTTTTGAAACTTTTTAATTTTAGCGTGATGTTTTTCCGGTAAAAATATATTTTTTTCGTTTTGGTGGACTTTTTCGTTTTGGCGTTTTTTAGTTTTTGCTATATTTTCGCTTTTAGACAAAATTTTTAGTTTTGGAGATTTTTCTAGTTCTCGGGACTTTTTTCGTTTCGGCGATTTTCTTCGTTTTTGTCGAGTTTTGTTTTTTTTTAATTTTTAAATTTTCTTTGCGATTTTTTGATAGTTTTGGCGCCTTTTTCGTTTTGGCAATTCTGTTTACGGATTTTGACGATATTTTAGTTTTGCCGATTTTTTTTTTGTTTTGGCGACTTTTTTTGTTTTGGCGATTTTTGGGGTTTTAGCGATGTTTGCTAGTTTTCGCGATTTTTTTTCTCGTTTTTTGACGATATTTTAAGCTTTGGCGCTTTTTTGGTTTGGCACTCTTTTCGTTTTGGCGATTTTTTTGCTTGTTTTGTAACTATGTTCGTTTTGGAGATTTTTTCGGTTTTTGGTGATTTTTGACGATATTTTTGGTTTTAGCGCTTTTTTTCGTTTTGGAGATTTTTTTTGGGGATTTTTTCCGGTTTTTTGGCGATGTTTTTTGCGAGATTGTCTATTTTTTGCCGATTTTTTAGTTTTGGCGATTTTTTGCATTTTAGCTTTTTTAAGTTTCGGTGTTTTTTTCCTTAAAACGCTTTTTCCATTTTGGCGAATTTTTCGTTTTGACATTTTTTTTTTAGTTTTAGCATTTTTTGGTTTTGGCGATTGTTTCTCTTTAATTAATTTACCCATTAATTATTAATTTTGTTTGTTTCAGATGTTTAATTATTATAATTGAGGCTACCCAAAGAATTTTTAGTAATAAAAGTAAAATTTCTTAAAATCTTCAATTAATTTCGAAATGTTTCTTTAAGGCGACACATTGTTGACGCTATTTCCAAAATTTGGTTGACGGCAATTGACTTTATTTCCCACCATGCTGACCGTTCTCAAGGATATAAAAAGATATAAACATGTAAAAATGTATATTTGAATTTGTTTTCATTTTTAAAAGTATGGCCATTATGGAACATTTAAAAGTGTCATAATTTCTATAATAATAATGTCATAAATTCTATAGACATTATGACACTTTCAAAAGTGTCATAATGTCAAGGGATGCTATGAAAATTTTTTGAGTTACATAAAGTCCATGGACATTGTGTAACATTTATATTACATAAGGATTTCAACATGTTTCGTGGCTCGCTTGAGAACGAACAGGGGGGTTATTATGTATTTCGATTCGAAAGGGAAACTCATTCGTATTTGTATTCCTTATACATTGTGTTTCGAAAATGTTTTCTTTCGAATCGAAATACATAATAACCCCCCAGCCTTTAATTTTTATCTTTCATATATGTATGTATTTGTTGTTATAGTGGCCATAGTTATACATATTCTCAGAAAATTTCCGTAAGAGGTCCATTCCTATTACGGTTCTCGAGAAAACATCCTATGACAGACCGACAGTTTTGGTGTACGGAACCAAAAAAAAGTGACAGAACAGACAGGGTTTGCAAAATTTTATGTTTTAACATAAACATTTTCGAAATTATAAAAATTTCTTTTCACGTTATAGTATTTATCAGTTGTATAAATTTTTTAAACATATGTTGAATTCATTACTCGCGCATTACCTGTTCAGCTGAAAGTCCATAACACGCGTTACACACGGTAACGCGTTATAAGCGGCTGTCAAAAATGTAGAATCAGTGTAAATGTATGTGACGAGTTACATAGCACAAAGCGTAAAACGCTTGACGCGAAAAGTAGGTTTACTTTCTACTTTTGTATGCGTCACATGCGCCATGAATAAATGACAGCTGTTTTTGATAGCCAGGGATGACAAATTATATTATATTTTCAATGTTATCGATAAACATGTTTGTATGGTGGATTATTTTTTTAAAATTTTTTTTTACAAAAAGGAAGTCTTTAATAAAAAAAACCCTATCGCAATAGAGTTCACAAAGGTTCTCATGAATAAAATACATTAAATTAATTTTTTAACACAATTCTTTCATCAACAAAATTTTCATTTTATTTATCGATTAATTTTATATAATAAGTTTAAACTCTGTTATGTTTATTAATTTTATCAATTTATCTTTATACTTTATTCAATATTGTACTGACACAATTAAATTTACATTAAAGTCAAGAAGAGCCGACAATCTGTTGGAATAGCTCTCGCTGAGTTAAAAAACCCACTCACTTCCCGTTCCAAATACAAGGGACGCACCCAAAACCGTCTCGTTTTATTTTGGAGCTTTGAGTATGTCCTTGTTGCACAAAATATTATATTTAAAAACTTAATAAATTCCACAAATTCTTTTAACATTTCAATTAACATTTTTGCAAAAATTATTTTTATTTGATAAAAATATTTGCACTACAGCTGATCAAAACATTAACATTGGCGCACAAAAAGCGTTGCATGTAACTTGAATTTAGAAAGACGTCTAAAGTATGAAACACACAAAACGCGTACCGCACGAAACGCGTGTTATGGACTTTTAGCTTTCATGTTTCACACAATAATTAGCACATCTTAAAGTTCAGTTTGCCGCCGATGTAATCAACAATTTTGTTAATTTACAAATTAAACACAGTTAAGGTATGATGGAAAAAGTTTTTACATGTGTTTTTCGAGGAAGCTGAAGAAAGTGGTAATGAGTTGGACAAATAATGATACTTTGTCAGATAGCAGATGCATTAAGCTTAAAATTTAAAACTCTTTAAACAAATAATTTTAAATATGATAGCTTTTTAATAAAAAGAATCCTGGCAAATTCGAAACATTTAAAATGTATAAGAATGATTAGCTGGCGTTTGTCCTTGCTTTAATGGCGATTAAATTAATTGAAAAAAGTGCAACAAATGTTTTAAAAACTGAACAAATTAGTTAACCGTAGAAAATTAATTCTATTGAATTAATGAATACATTATTGTTTTGTCACTAACGATGCAATAAATCGCGGCAAATAGGTGTTTTTATACCTCCCTCAATATTTAATTGTATAATTCTTTATTTCTAAATAATCATAAATGTCTTGCAAATTTGTTTTATTGAATCTGACGTCAAACTTGTTTATGGTTTCTTTGTAGAGCGAACGTGTTCTTGAAATTGCTTGTATCAGATGTGGGGCACAGCATCTAAAGTATATAAAAAACTCATGTTACTAGGAAAAACGGTGCCAAATAATAATAATAATAAATTGAATTAAGTCCACCTGTCAAACGTTTGGCGTTATTCCAACTATTTTGTAATGTCTCATTAGGGGGTATTCACCTTAAAGTAGCTAAAATTTAACAATGTTAAATTAATTAAACTATAACCACCGCAAGTTTTTCAATCTTTTTGCATGAAAAATAAATAATTTGATTCTAATATTCAATAATTTTATTAAAATAATATTATTTGAAAAAGTTTTTATTGGAATTATTTTTATTGGTATAATTTTGTCTTTATACTTTTTACTGGATACGTTTTTTCTTGCTCTCGATCTCCAAAAGGTACTTCGTTCCAAAATTTTAACAATTTTGTTTTTGTTATTTAAGTCACTGTGCCTAATATCGCCGTCTTTTACAAGTAAAATATTTTAAACCAATTTTATTTATACCTTTTTGAGAATTTTGAAATTAAGCTAATTTATCCAAATTTGGCCATTATTATAGTATTACCAATTCGGCAACAATTTCAGACTATTTTTTAAATATTTGCACGTTTTTGTCACATTTTTCAAAATACCTTTTCTCGAAATGTTTCTTTTATTGAGTTGAAGCAATTTGAAACTAGTTTTGAGACTTTTTAGCATCCTGCCAAAAATAATGAAAAGCTACTGAAGTTTTAAAAAATCGAGTTTTTATCAGATCTCTCTCTACGTCTTGAGGTACATACTATGGAGCTGTTTTGACTAGATTTACGATGATATATATATATATATATATATATATATATATATATATATATATATATATATATATATATATATATATATATATATATATATATATATATATATATATATATATATATATATATATATATATATATATATATATATATATATATATATATATATATATATATATATATATATATATATATATATATATATATATATATATATATATATATATATATATATATATATATATATATATATATATATATATATATATATATATATATATATATATATATATATATATATATTAGTATATATATATATATATATATATATATATATATATATATATATATATATATATGTATATATATATATATATATATATATATATATATATATATATATATATATATATATATATATATATATATATATATATATATATATATATATATATATATATATATATATATATATATATATATATATATATATATATATATATATTTATATATATATATATATATATATATATATATATATATATATATATATATATATATATATATATATTTATATATATATATATATATATATATATATATATATATATATATATATATATATATATATATATATATATTTATATATATATATATATATATATATATATATATATATATATATATATATATATATATATATATATATATATATATATAATTGCATCGAATGCTGTAAAGTTTATATAAAATGTATGTCATAACGTTATTTTATTCTCTTTTTAAAAAAGCTTATAAATTGAATTTTACTTATGTAATAATTTTTCAACATTTAATAATCATTTATAAGTATTAACTAATAATAATTCATGTAGTATTTCCACAAGTATAAATGACTTATACAATTATAAATCGAAGTGAATAATACCGCAATATACACAAATATCTCAAACCATTTATTATGTAAATCTTATTGAAAAATATTCCCCAATTAAGAAACTTTCGGCGTTTAAAAATGTCATGCAACAAATTAAGGGGACATTTCTTAAATATTTATGTACATAGTTATGTATATTTGAGCGACTCGCCGGACGTTTCTTTTAACGTCCTCACACTAAACCTCGCTTTGACTTATTAGGATTCCAGTTTGCTAATCTAGCGATCACCGTTCGTGAGCTGGACCGAGTCTAAAAATTTATATATTGTGGCACATATAATTCTTATATAAATGAATTGTTGGCGATATTTTTAAAAAAGTAAAATTCCGGGGTTGTCAACTTTCCCCCCTTTATGCTTTAAACACATTCATCACAGCAGGCTACACGACTACACGACTTCAAATGTCGCTAGTTACATTTGTCGCCCTGTAGCTACTTAATTATTTTGAAAGCGGCAGCGATATCTTACCAGCTGACATTTTGTTATAGAAGTACCATATTTCAGTGGTGCCACTTTCAAATGTTTCACTTGTATAAAAATAAAATCGCTTATTCAAAATATAGTTAGATGTCCCAAAATATAAAAACAAATAAATTTATTTGTTTAATATCTCTTGATTGTTATTGCACTTGTAATACTTAAATTTTGTTGATGTTCTTTTTGTTACATAAAATAGAATATTGATGAAGTCAAGAGTACCAGCATCGTTGAAAACTTAAACAAATCATTATAGTAACCTTAGAATTTTAAAGTACATTTTTCGGGGGATCCCTCTTGGGTCTGGAGTTACGGGGTTCAAAACTTTAAGAACTAAGAACAGATATAAGTGAAGTGGGTATCACGTTAAAGTTCTGTAAAATACCTTCCTACTGAAATCTATCAACCCAATGCGTGTGAAATGCAACTTTAAAATTTTGATATCTGACTTCACGCAGAATCACCATTATCTTAAAAACTAGTCGATACAACGGTACATAGCAATTTATCCACTTTTATAGAGAACCTTCCATGCTTTTATTTGCTGTATTTTTGAAACGTGCCACTGATGAAACACGTAAGTTATGGTGATTTACAAATGACTTTATGAGTTAACTTATTTTTAAAATCTCATTTTTATAGTAACTCATACTTATAGTAACCATAACTTACGAATGACATCGATGATTCTAAATACATATCAAATTAAAGCTTGGAAGGTTCTATATTAAACTGAGTACATGCTTAAGTACCGTTGTATCGGTCAGTTTTTAAGATAACAGTTCTTTTACGTGAAAAGTCATATAAAAATATTTTGAATTCCATTTTGGTCGCAATGGGTTAGTGGATTTAAAAATGTTGTGTACCAGTGCAAAGGTATTTCAAAGCTCTTTGTAATGATACCTATATCGTTTATATCTGTTCTATATTGTAAGAATTATGATCAATAAAAAATTAAAGTTTTGAACCCCGTAACTCCAGAAACAAGAGTGGGCGCCGAAAATAAATATACTAAACTTTTTATGTTAAAAAGTGCTATTGCCGCATAATTTTATTTTTATTTTGAACAATGTTGGTATTCTTGACTTGTTTCAGAATATTTTTATTAAGCCCCTAATTATTTCATATTTTTCATTATGTTGGCAGCACTAATTTGTCCATTGTCGCCCGCAAAAATAGAAATTACACAGCGCCTTCACGAGATATTAACTTTGAGATAACATGAGAGAAAACGTCGGCAGAATAATAAAAACAAAATGTCGATTTTTCTCTTAATCTCATACAAGGCGTAAACGTAATTTCACTTTTCCTATAAAATTTCTTTTTATGCCAATGCTCACCGAGTTAACATGTACTACTTTTGCACAATTACTTATTTTATTTTTAATTTTTCATACAAAATTTAATTTATAAATCAATTAAATCAATTTAACATACAAACTTTATCAAAAACATCGCTTTTAATTTATTTTAATAAACACTCACACATGCACACCAAATTATTTTCCTGTACGTGTGTTTTTTGAGACTTCATCTCATAAGATCGTTGTTATAAAATTTCTTATAACAACGCTCTCATAAAAATTTTTATAACATTGCCATAACACTAATTTGAAGTCTACACGTAACATAATTCTCTCTGCGATTGAATTTGACGATATCATCTTACATATTATGTTACGTGTAGACCTTAAGTTAACTAAATAGAAAAAGTACATAAACGAGACTTAAGCCGAAATACATACATGATTCCAGAAATATACATGAACTTCACTCAATATTATAGAAATACAATTATTTATTTTGACAAGTGTATAACAATATAAATTTAATTATTTAAAAACTCGATACAAATATATTGTAACATTTAAATTTTGTAATTTTCCTTTTTATTTTACAATAAAAAGTATTTCTAAGCACTAATTTGCGTTACATATTTTGTTATATTCTCAACACTGTTTTTGTTTTGTAGCCAACAAAAATAGAAATTACTTTAATTTGACTGCACGGCAAAAGTAGCATGGACAACAACCTGAACTCGTGTAGTCGTGTAGCCGTGAAAATAATCATTTTCGTATACACACATTTATTATGAATGTGCTTAATGCATTACGTAAGGTAGCCATGCACTCGCACATGAATTCAAAAACACCTCAGCTATGTTTGTGTGAAATTTCATTAAGATATCTTGTACGTTTCAAAAATAAAAAGTTCCAAAATAAAAAGTTTTTAAGCCACTGTGTAGTATTCTTTAAACAACTTGGTGAATCAAAATTTTAGTATTCGATTATTTGATTAATCAAAAAACTTGAATATTCAAGTTCATAATCAATCAAATAATTTTTAATTTGATATTTAAAATATTTGAGTTTCTACATTTTTATAGTTGGGAAAATGGTAAATACACAATTGGCAAATACCCGGTTAAATGGGTAAGTTGGGTAAAACGGGTAGCAGCAAAAGCATTACTAAAATTTATTAGACCCACATTTAAAAAAATATTTAGTTTCAGTTGTAGTAAGCGTAAGATTGTTATCATCGTACAAGAATTAAGAAAGTTACTTTAGCCCAATTCACAATCTTGCGTTTTGTAGCCAACAAAAATAGAAATTACTTTAATTTGACTGCACGGCAATAGTAGCATGGACAACAACCTGAACTCATGTAGTCGTGTAGCCGTGAAAATAATCATTTTCGTATACACACATGTATTATATTTTTGACATTTTGTAGTCGATAGCCTGCTGTTTGTGTGAAATTTCCTTAAGATATCTTGTACGTTTCAAAAATAAAAAGTTCCAAAATAAAAAGTTTTTAAACCACTGTTTAGTATTCTTTAAACAACTTGGTGAATCAAAATTTTAGTATTCGATTATTTGATTAATCAAAAAACTTGAATATTCAAGTTTATAATCAATCAAATAATTTTGAATTTGATATTCAAAATATTTGAGTTTCTACATTTTTATAGTTGGGAAAAGGGTAAATACACAATTGGCAAATACCCGGTAAAATGGGTAAGTTGGGTAAAAACGGGTAGCAGCAAAAGCATTACTAAAATTTATTACACCCACATTTAAAAAAAAAATTTTGGTTCAGTTGTAGTAAGCGTAAGATTGTTATCATCGTACAAAAATTAAGAAAGTTACTTTAGCCCAATATACTGAAAACATACGAATTTGAATTTTCATAAAAAATGTCTCAGTGCACACATAAAAAACTATGATAGCCTTTTTTTAAACAAACATGTTTTTGAAACTGATTTTAAATCTTTATTATTCTCTCTATTTAGTTTGATAAATAATTTTGTTTGACTTATTGAGCCTGATTGTGTAAGGCGTTGGCGTAAGCGCCCGAGTCGTTTTTTGTAGTTAATTAAAGAACACATGTCGTGTGTTACTTTAATCTATTACAAAAAACGACATAGGAGCTTACGCCAACGCCTTACACAATCAGGCCGATTATTTCATTTCATTTACCTATCGCCAATGTTGCCAACCTGATAAAATTATGAAATTCTTTGATTTATTTTTTATATTTCTCTAAAACATTTTTTGATTGAAACAATTTGTTTATTGAAAAAATCAGAATATTTTTTCAAGCAAATTATTACAAATTTTTGCATTTGAATTTACAAATTTCTTTATAGGTCCTAAATTGAACAAATTTACATTTGATTCAGGGAATTTGTCATTTGAAGTGAAAAATTAGTTTTTTCTGTGCAGCAGAATCAAAATATTTTGTAAGTAAATCAACCATTTCACTAAATATTTTTCAATTTTTTGTCCGATGATAACAATTTTACGCTTATTACGACTGGAAAAATTTTTTTTTAGGATGTGGGCCTGAAAAAGTTTAACGAGTGTTTTTGCTGCGTTCATAGAGCGACTTAAAATTGTGAATTTTCAAAAAAACCTAAAATATAATTTAAAAAAATGTTTAAGGCCTGTAACTCAGTGAATTTTGATCCGATCATCACAATTTATATATTGACTGAAAAAAAAGAAAGATATGAGTATCTATGCAACAGCGCAAAATTTGTATAATTAGGATATTCTGTAACTCGCTAAAGATAACTATCTATCGCTAAAAATCTATAAAGTCGATTTATCGATTTTTGGCTACGAATGTAATTTTGCAATGCTTATTTGCTAAATTAGGCAATGTCTTAAAAAATGAACCCGCCGAAATTTTAGTGTTTTATGTCATCGCCAAAAATGTTTAATTTTGTATTAGTTCAGCATTTTAGCGATCGAGATTTGGCTTTAGCGAATTACGGAATAAGGGGGCAGCTCTCAATATTTTTGGAAATAGCTAAAAAAACTGGAGAAAACCACGTTTTTCGCGAATATCTCGAAAACGCTTCTTAAGAAAAATAAATAAATGGCATATTCGTGTTCAGCAACCTCAAATTAGCTTAGAAAATATCTTTTTTTGAGGCTATGGCGAAAAGTTGAAAATTTTTTAACTAGTTGAATTTATAAAAAAATTGTACTTTACAGTTTTAGAGATTTTTAATCAATGTCAGACTTTGTAATCGCAATTTTAATAAAATTTTTGGCCTTCCTTATAGTTTTAGCAACTTTTTATCAATTTCATGGCTTGTATACAATTTTGCAATATTTCGAGAATTTTCACTCTTTTCGCGACAAACGTGATATTCCAAATTTTTTGGTTTTCCTACATATTTAACAAATTATTTATTTCTTGTTAATTTTACCATGAACTAAATTCATTTCGTTATTTTTTAAATCTTATTAATATCAATTTTAAAAATAATAATATTTTGCGCTGTTATTTTGTAAAAAAAATAATTTATTTTTTGTTAATTTTACAATGAATTCAAATTCAATTCGTTGTTTTTTAAATCTTATTCCCAGCAAAACAAAGACACAAGACTTATTGTAATCGCTATAAAATACGCTTTATATGAAAATATAAAAATGGGTAGGTTTTCAAGCAAATTGTTGCAAAAAAGTACGTAAAAATTAAAAAAAAAATCGGAATAAAATAAAAAACTACGTTTTTCTTTTGACGATATTTCCATGAAATATAAGTCAAAACAAAATCTTTTTAATATGCACGGCAAGCTTAAGTCCTCTTCTATTCGACACTGTTTGAAAATTGAAAATCGGTGCAGAAACAACGCAGTGAAAATTGTTTTTGTCCCTGAAGTCCCAAAAAATCGTTTTTTTTTTAAATCGATAACTTCCGATTTTGAGGATGTATTGCAATTTTTTAAAATGGCAAAATGATTTACTCAACTAGACCTACAATCCTCACTGAATCGTTTTTCACGAGCAAGAAAACATGCCATTTTGTAACAGCGTGTAATTAAGCTATTAAGTTATTTAGAAGAATATTAGTTTATAAATATCCTTTAAAAATCGATTTTTTAAAAAGCATGGCGAGTATTTTTTAAAATTATAAAGGAATTATAGATTTTTACTTGCTTTTGTACTAATTATCTGCATATTTTTAATATCGATTATTTGGAAGCGATGAAAATGTAGTTCCTTAAAAATTACTTTAAATTTTTTATACTGGGTTAATATTAATTTTTATATTAATATTCTCTTACACTGTAATTTTGTATAATAAAAAAACTGCCCTTCTTGATTTTTGTTAATCTAAACTTGAAATCAATTTCAATATTCGTATCGGTATCGGAATCGGCGATATTTATTTTTAAATATCGGCATCGGAATTGGATCGGCAAAACGGTGTATCGCTATCCCTAATTTTAAGTATCGATAAAACATTTTGTCAAAACTTAAAGGGGTTTCCATAAAATGACAAAATGTTGTTGTCATAAATCCAATGACATTTTCTAACGAAATAAAATTCATTCAGAATATTCGTGAAATTTCATCAGAGTCGTGAAATATTTCATTAGAATTGTGAAAAAATCTAACGAAATTGTTTCATTGGATATATGAAGCGAAACTCTTTCAGTTGCTTAAGAAAGTGAATCCCCTTAATTGAAAATGTCTTATTATTTACTTCTTGTTATTCTTTATTTTGTTCTACTACTCGTACATGTGATTTCTTTAAAATAACGTGACGATTTTATAGATTCGCGTGAAAACAAGCGATTTGGCAGATGCTAACAATTTTTCAAGAAAAATGTATACATGAATATGTATGTATGAACGTGTATGTATGTATGTATGATATTATCTTAGAATAAAAAGTTTGTCAAAATTTTCTTCGAATTTGATAAATCATTTTATGATGTTACTAAAATGAAATAAACTAAAAATCAAATGTACTTTTAACTGGTATCGTGCTTTTTCCAAAATTACTATTTTACTTCTTCAGTAAAATATTAAAGATTTGCACATTTAAATATATTGTGGGAAGTGTTTTCTGAAGAAGGGGTTGCGTATGATCATTTAACTTGTCCACCGTGCGAGATCCACATGAAAGTAAATAATATAATAAATAGTCCACATTTTTTTTTATTAATTGAATAGGTGGTATGTTTCTAACACAGTAAGTAACTTTATTCCCTTAAGTTTTTTATATAAATTCAATTCTATCTCTGCTGATTTTTAAAAATTAAATATTTAAACACAAATCGCAGATCATATTGTAATAGCAAGTTGATCGTTTCGTACTTTGTATCTTTGTAAATCAATGTTTTGACACACTTTGGAATTTGTTGTTGGAAATAAAAATTTATAAAACGAATCTCTGTTAGTAACTATTCCCAATTAAAATAAATTTATGAACAAAAAAACCTTTATCTTTCCACACGTGTTTTATCTATTTTAGAGCACAATAAATAAAATAAGAATAAATTCAAGGTAATTATTTTGTTTAACTATTTCATAATAAAACTACATTTTTAGTCTGATTGTGATAAACATTTTTGTTATGCAATTGCTAAGATAACGACTTCTATTGTATACGAAACTTTTACCGACGACATAAATGTTGATCTTCAGGGCTAGACGATTTTTAGTTTTCAGTCTTTTATTTAAGAGCACTTTTGACTTAACTGCACAAAATAATTATCTGGTGTCACTATTCCTTAAAATCTTATACAAATTAGTTTTTTAAGTGCACTTCTTATACCTGCACTTTTAAGATAAATGCCTTAAATTTTTGGCATTTTAAAATAATTTTCATACAAAAAATCAATCATACAAAGCGTCATTTTGAGTTAACTGCACAAAATATTTGTTTTCTATGATTATTCTTCAAACCGCTTTTTTAAGTGCACTTTGTATACCTGCACATTTAACATATTTGTTTGCCAGTTTTTAATTATTTTTATATAAAAAATCAAAGTTAATTGCACACACTAAATAAATGTGTTTACGTGCACATTAATGCACAAAAAAATCGTGAAAAATTGATTGTGCAGCTAAGTCAAATTTACTGTAATTGCTTGAATTGGATTCCGTAAGTCATTAAAATCAATGTGAAGCCCCCATTTTGAAAATTCATTGCACCACGTTTAAAACCATTTCTCTTCAGCATTTGCAAAAAATTTCTGCTGGAGCCATTCTTCCAGGACTTTCAAGAACGCAACCATGCACTCTATCCTGTATGATGGAACGTGGCTTCTAATATGGGGGATATTCATTATTTTCTTATATTACCTAGTTCGTCTGCTATTCAGTGCTCTGAATATTTATGAAAGGACCTTTCTGCTTTGGTGGTCATATTTTGGTTGGAAAATGTCTAAAATTCCAAAAAGTTGTTATCTCTAGAAATCTTGTTGCATTTTGGGAACTTTAGTTGAAAAAAACTATTAACTATTAACTGCCGACTTTAGAACAACAATTATCCTGTTCTTGACAGGTCGTAAAGAGCTCATTATAAACTATGCCGACTACTGGGTAAACTTGTTTTAAACTAATTTTTTATACATTCAGCAGAAGTTTATGTGATTAATCAATAAATTTTCCAAATTTGAGTTAAATTGGAAGAAAATGCTTTTTTTACAGTTGTCGGCAGCCCAATGCCGACTACTGGAAAATTCAAAATTTTTCCATTCCTAATGTCGGTCGGTATAGGCTAAAATGAGAGAAAAATTTGTTTTTTAATTTTTTAGCACATAGTGTAATTTCAAAAGTTTTCTACCTTTTACAAACATTTCGGATTAAAAATTGCTTAATTTAACGCAATTACTTCCCTTGCTGCGCCACTAATTTTTCTCTAAGAAACAAGCAATGGCGCACGTGTTGACAGACACTCACTCAACAAAGGCATAACTCTGCCAAAATTACCCCTGTAAGTAGGGAAGTAACGATACGCCGTTTTGCCGATCCGATACCGATACCGATACTTAAAAATAAATATCGCCGATACCGATTCCGATACCGATACGAATATTAAAATTGAGTTAAAGTTTAGATTAACAAAACTCAAGTGCAATTTTTTTTATTATACAAAATTACAGTGTAAGAGATTATTAATATTTAAAATTGTTATTAACCCAGTATAAAAAATTGCGAGTATTTTTTAAGAGCTACATTTTCTTTGCTTCCAAAAAATCTTTATTAAAAATATGCAGATAACACAGTGCAACAGTCCAAAAAACACACGGACTTGACAGTATAGATTCGATTGTACTACCACGGTGTAGTAAAACCCTATACTTAGCTTGGCGAATTTGGTGACCAATTTCGTTTTATGGACCTCCAAAGTTTTGGAAAATCAGCGGGCCCTCAAAAAAAAGGTGTCATCAACTTTTGGCCAACAGAAAATTCAAACTCGGTGATACCGCTTAACTATATATGGCAATAATGTAGCTAAGAGTTCGCTAAACAGATTTATTACCATTTTATGCCAAAAAATAATTTTTTCGTGTACCTTTTTTGAAAAATTAAGGAAAAACATTTTTTTCACTTTCCAGAATAACTCAGGGACTCGTAATTTTTTATTAACAATATTTGGCAAAGTTGTAGCTACGGTAAAGCTGAACAACTTTTGTGAACATGTCAATACAATCTGAATGTATATGGGCACCCTAAACAGCCCAGAAAAACTAATTTCTACCTTAAAAGTTTTTACGAGTTAGGCTATATTTTTATTGCATTTCTTTTGCTTTCTTTGTTATTGTTCCACTTCTTATGTTGCTGATTTCAGTATTTACTACTTTTTTTTAAGGTTTGTTGTTGTTTTGCCAAATAATGATAATGAAAAATTTGGAGTTCCTACAAGTTATACTGAAAAAAGTGAATAAAATAACTTTTTTAAATTTTTTTTCAAAAAAAAGTACAGGAACATATTATTTTTGTGGGCACAATATGTTAGTGAAACAGAACAAAGAAATATGCACTTGAATATACTATTTTCAAACAAAAATATTTTTTAGCAGAAAAAAATTTTAATTCCTTTATAATTTTAAAAAATTCTCGCCATACTCGCATTAAAAAAATTGTGAAAATGGGTAATTTTTTATCCTTTTTCTTGAGGAAAAATCATTATAGAACACCGAAAAGGAAATTTGTCCGAGCATCGCTTCCAATTCGGTGATTGGTAATCGAAAAACAGAACTTCTTGCAATGGCAAGGATATGTAAAACTAATTAGAAATTATCCAAATTTGCAATACTTCCGGATCGCGAATTCTACATTTTCATGACTTCTTTGGAGTGTCTTTTTTTGCTGGAATAAGATTTAAAAAACAACGAATTGAATTTGAATTCATGGTAAAATTAACAAAAAATAAATATTTTTTTTTTACAAAATAATAGTATAAAATATTATTAATTTTTAAAATTGATATTAATAAGACTTAAAAAATAACGAAATGAGTTTAGTTCATGGTAAAATTAACAAAAAATAAATAATTTGTCAGAAAAAAACTCTGAAAAAATGTTTAAAAGTATCGTCGTATCGACAGTAAAATATCGCCGATACCGATGTATCGGAAAATCTGAAATATCGCCGATATATCGGTATCGGTATCGGTATTCGTTACATCCCTACCTGTAAGCTCAATTTTATCTTTACATATAGAGAGATGAGAATATTTCTGAAGCTAGTTTGTTCTTATTACATTTATTAAATAATTGTCATTGTTCTTATTTATTTGAGTTTAAATAAAAAAATGCCGACTACTGGTACATGCCGACCTTAGGAGCACTTACCCTACATACTTACAACATATTTTTAGCTCTTAAAAAATAAGTAGAAAGTGGATCAGTGGGTAGAGTACTTGAATTGAAATATGAGGAAGGTGTGTTCGTGTCCCGGTTGAGACAAAGTTTTTTTAAGAGTTACAAAACTATAAATAAAGAAACTAGTTTATAGCAAATAGCAACTGGGGTACATATATCCTGTATACATAGAAATGAACTAGTTGTGCTCCTATGACAGCCTAATGTTAAAATCGATAGTTTGATGTATGAAAAAAGGACAGATAGCCAACTAGTCTGAAGTAAAAATTAGCTAGTATAGTCCTAACTACATACTAGTTATTTTGTATGCAGGGTATAAATCATACCAAATTTCAATAGTACTTGTACAAACATGATCATGCAAGACCTAGTTGATAATTGTGCTATCAAGTTTTTGGTATCGTTATCTGAAATTTTAACCAACTTTTGATTTATATGCATGAGTTAAAAGAGCGCAAAGAGTGAAATGAAATAAAATTTCTTAATATGAAAAGAGAAAAAGTTTACAATTTCACTTAAAAAAAGCGAGTAAGCAATAAACAGACAAAACTAAAAAAATAAGTATTAACAGTTATTATAAAATCTTACATTAATAAGTTTGAAAAGTAAAGCAAATAATATAAAAAAATATCTTTACAAACTCACATTTGTAGCAATTATACAGAATTAAGTACATACCTACATATGTATCTTTTATTTATCTTATGAATAAATTTGAATTCAAATACAAAAACTGCAAAAAATACGCGGAAATACTAGTTAATTAATAAAATACAAAATTTTGGGTTTTTACCTCATCTACATTTTTTGAGGGAAAATACAAAAAACAACAACAATTACCCCACATCTGCTTTCATTTCGTACTCAATAAATAAAGGTTTGTTAACAAAAACGTATACTAGACGTTTTTTTTATTATGAAAATAAATGTAGTTTACGCTAATTATGGGGAATTCTATTAAAATTGTTTGCATGAGAGCCCCAAAATCCCCAACAAACATTGAAAGCAAGAGAAAGAGTGAGAGAATAAACTTGTTGTCTCCATTTAAGAGAGCTAAAAAGAGAGCAAATGCAATAAAAAGCTTATTTTTAACATATTTTCTTGTGAAATTCAATAGAAATCAAATGCGCCCAGAGAGTTGGGGTATAAAAGCAGCACCTATTGGAGCAAAAGTATTCATTGTGAAATTTAAACTCAAAATTGAAATACACGGATAAAAGCAAACGCTAAACACAATTCAACACGTTAAGTGACAAAGCAAATTTTTAAAGCTCGAAAAGAATTTCATAACAAATAAGACAATAAAAAAAGTTGAAAGATAAGAAAAGAATTGCTTATTAAATACTAAAAAAAAACAAGAACAAAAGTAAATAAAAGACTACTTGCAAAAGAAAAAACTTTTACTTGAACAAAAAGGCAAAAATAAAAAGTATCTAGTGCTTTATTTAAAGAAATTGTAATAAATTAAAAAAATTGATACTCAAGAGCAACATATAGTTTTAACAAAAGATAACAACATGGTCGTGGAAGCTATGCAAATTCAATCCTATCACAATATGGCCGGTCATCTTGCACTTGGCAATAAACACAGCCACAATCACAACAACAACAGCAGCAATCTCAAACTTAACACAGCCATTATAACGGAATCAAACATGGATTATGCCAAAATTGGACGCACTGTTAAAAACGCCTTAGTTAAGGCCCAAGCCGAGTCCCGGGTCATAGTTGGTTTGTCAGCGGCCATCAAGGTTCTCTCTACAGCCGCCGAGGGCTCACTTTTCTGTCTAATGGCCGAGCCGCAAGATGGTGACTCTGCCACGCACATGCATGAAGTGCTCTTGGAAGCTTTTTGCTATGAAAACGATATTTATGTCATCAAGGTGGATTGTCCCTCTAAGTTAAGCCGTATTTTGGGCAAAACCGCCATTGAATCTTGCTGTCTAGTACAAAAAACCTGGACTGGAGACCACAGCGAGGAAAGCCTTAATAAACTAGAAACCCTTTTAGTGGACTACTGTGAAGCCTACTGGGATTCTCCCCAAAAACCTATTGTCCAGTTACCCAATGTGTGAATAAGAAGTATAAGTTAAATATAATTTAAAAAAATCTTGGACTTTAAATAACGAAAGAAATGGAAACTACTCTAACGTTAGAGAGTAAATGGGTTTCCCGAGCATAAAACGCTGGAAACGTTTGGATAATTTACCGGCTGAAACCAGCCAAAAACGAAACCTATAAAAACCAAACCGACGTGGAAGGCAGTTTTACATAGAATTTACACAAATTTATCATAAACAAAATAAAAAACTAGACGAAAACAGTGGAGTGGTTGGCGTCCAAAGAGCATAAAAGCAGCAACGGCAGCAGAACCAAAAGGCAGCAACAACAAGGTTAATTAGTTAAACAATCTCCAGGAAAACAAACGGCTATTTATTTATTATTACAGCTGCATTTAAAATAAAAAATCTATTTATTTTTATTAAACATTAATACATATCATATTTAAAAAAACGTAAATTTTTTTATATCTGTAATCGAGTCAAGAAAAATCTCATTACCAAACATTGAACAGACAGCCAGACAGCTTTTACAATTTTCTATAAACTATTAATTAATTTTAATTAATTTTTAAGCAAAAAAATACTAATTGCAAAACACAGCAAAATAGAAAAAAAAAACAATTAATAAAGCAATCAAATGCAATGTTATTGAACTTTATTGGAAAAAATCCAAACAAATTGTAACAAAAATTTCAAATAAAAAAGCAATTAGGTTTAAATAATATTTAAAATAATAAAATTGTTATTTATTAAAATTGTTGTTTAATAATCTATAAAATTAAGTTAATTGTTTTGTTATGTTAGCTTTTCGTAAGCATTTAGAAGAAAAACATGTTTTAGTTTTATTAAGTTGATGAAAAGAAAGAATTTAATAAATAAATATTAAGATTATGAAAATAAAATTATTAATTGCTGCTTTTTTATTATGTATTTGAAACTTACGCATATTTGAATTCCACTGGTTTCTACTGACGCAAGTAAAATATTAAAATAATTCTTTCATTTTGCAGCTGAGTAAATCACATGATTATGACCTTAAAAAATTATAAACATTTTTTTCCAAACGCTTGATTCACTAAAGCACGTGCTACACTTAGTTGGGGAAGTAGTATTAGTCCTACATTTCTTCTGATATTCATGGATTGTTGTTGTACTTAAAATTTTGTTTAAAGTTTTTTTTCTAAGAATTATTTACACAACTGCCCCACTTTTATTTTTTAAATATATTCACTAGCCACACGTGCTACCATTAAGTTTAAAACGAACGAAAAAAGAACATGTGCAAATTAATTGAGAAATGGAGGAGAAGTTAGTGATGGTGAATTTTGAAGGCTTTATCAGTTCACTGCAAAAAAATTTTTTTTCCATGTTTATTATTTATCCAATATTCACCTAAACATTAACCTAACAATAAATATTCACATTTTAACTTTAAAATTATTAACTACACTGCAGTGTAGGATTTGTTTTAAATAAGACCAGCACTCAGGGGATGGCCCCCACTCATGCAATGCATTGTGCCGGAATTAGGAAAATTGGCTATGGAAAGGAGGATAGAGGGAGTAGTGTTTATGGACATTTGATTTGAACCTTCCAACATTGAAATTGGTAGGAACGACCTCTGCAGGAAGCTTACTCCACATACGAACTGTTCGGCCAAAGAACGAATTCTCTCTATAATGCGTAGTGTGATTCATTGGCGTATCGACCACAAAGGCATGTGCTCTTAATGAATAACGTGTTATTCGCAGAAAAGAACGGGTTTTGGGAACAAGTTCCCTGATTTCATCAGAACACATTCCATTGTAGTAACGATAAAACAAGGAAATACACCCCACATTGCGTCGATGCTCCAGCGGGTCATTAGAGTTGGCTACCCTACTGTCACCGATGAGCTTCTTCGCACTCTCCTGCACGCGGTCGAGTAACTTCAAAATAAACTTTAAAGCACCGGCCCATACATGAGAGTTGTATTCCATTTTCGGATGGATATACATAGGTGTTATACATATTAAGGAGATCAGATGGAGTGAAGTATATTTTACACCGTCTTAAGAAACCGAGGCACTTGAGTGCTGAGATGGCGCAGCAAGTTCGGTCATGCATCTGAGCGTGAGCATACAGCATTGGGTCTTACGAGCATTAAAATCGAGCCTATTCGCGCGACCACATTCAGAGATTGTTATAAGATCATGATTAAGATCATTCATGTTTTCCCTCATGGACCCAATCTCCGAAAGGCTTGGCCTAGTACTGAATGAATATGAATGGCAAATGCTGCTATCATCTGCAAATGAGTAGATAGGATTGGACGTTTGATAGAGAAGGTCATTAAGAAAAATAAGAAAGAGAGTAGGAGAAAGAATGGCGCCTTGCGGTACCCCTGAATTAATCTTGAACTCGTTTGATCAGAGCCCATCTATAACAATTCGTATAGTGCGATACCTGAGAAAGCTCGATATAAATCGAGAGAAGTCATCATTAATACCAAAAGCTACAAGTTTTGACAAAAGCGCACCATGCCACACTCTGTCAAATGCCTTAGAAATATCTAAAGCCACCACCTTACTCTCGCCGAAATGGTGTATGGAGTGACACCATTTTTCCGGAAAAGAATGCCAGTAAGTCGCTGAGTAAGCTGTTGGACTCCAGATACCTCACAAGATGGAAATTCACCATACTTTCCATCACTTTGAAAAGTGCAGAACATATTGCGATTGGGCGGTAATTTTCAGTGTTACTGGCCTCTCCCTTTTCGGGGATTGGCGTTATATTGGCAACATTCCAACACGATGGGAATTCACCAGTATGATACAAAGTGCTAAAGAGGGTTGCCAACGGACGTGATAGCGTCGAAGAGCACTGCTTCAAGGCCAGTGCCGGAATACCATCCGACCCAGGAGATTTCTTTATGTTGAGATTCGCTAAACCCATTTTAACTGCACGCGCTCGAAATAATATTTTTTGGCATAGTTACAGATACTCTTTCAAGCACGGGCAGTGAGTGGTAGATAGCTTTCCGGCAAGTGAGAATTACTTGCAAATAATTCAGCCAATGTTAGCTTTATCAAGCGGGTCAGTGAATATTTGGCCATCTTTTAAAAGAGTTGGAATTGTGGAACTAGCATTATCCTTTACTCTTTTAACAAATGACCAAAAGTTCTTGCTACCCCTCGGGGTAGCACGAAGAAGCTGATCGTATAAAGCTTATTCACGCCTTAGTACTCTTGCACACTAAGATCTCACCTGTTTCCTCAGCGAATCAGTATCTGCGTTTTTGTTACTACGCCAGATACTGAATGCTTCCTCTCTGGATCTGACTTATAAGTTTTTTTTAGTTTTGGCCAGAAAAAGTGAAAAATTCCCTACAGTGCACTGGTTATCAGAAACATGTTCTTTAAATAAAAATATGTGGAATATAAACCCCCATGAACGATTAGTAAAGTTAATGTATGCATCAAAACCGAATTACCCATACAAAATTCGTACATTAAATCAACATACATATCATAGGCTCTTAAAAACCTGTAATTAAATCGACCCATAGCTGCCAAAAAGACGTAAGTGACAATCGATTACCATGTCACTTGCGTCTTTTTAGCAGTTATGGCTCAAACTAATAAAGTTTTGGCTATTAAAATTGTTTTATTGCTTTCGTTTATAATGTAAAAAATTAAATAATAATATTTTTCAGTGGGTAAATTTTATTAAAAACTTATTGATAACGAGATTTTTTTATTGAACACTTCTTGCGTCAGTAGAGTTTTTATTGTGAATTAACTGTAAACATTAAAACTTATATGCTTAATGCGAAATATAAATTTGTTATTATACTTGTTGAAACAACAAATAATATAAGTAATTCTGTTATTAAAAATATTGGTGGAGTTAGCGCAACATTTTGTAACTGTTTACTCGTTAACAGCCAAGATATATCAACACCAGGTAGTCGCAAGAGAATTCGCCGTGGAGAATTTACATTTGGGCTGTCAAAAAAGCTGATACATTAACGCTGCTGACAGGCCAAATGTGAAACATTTACGTAAACAGCTGGGCTCTTGCGGCCACCTAGTATGAATTTGCCTTGTTAACCGCCTTATTCTGGCAATTTGGTAATAATAAATTTGTAACCGAATTTTTGTTACTTCTTATTTGTTAACTCTTATATGTTCCGGTATTCCGGCAATATGGTAATAAAAAAATAATTCAACAAATATGGTGGAAAAATTTATAAATTTTTATAATAAAATCTAATTATTTAAAAAAAAAATTTTAAAATAAAAATAGATTGTGGAATGCCAAAAAGTAAACTTATGAAAATTTGGGCTTCTACACGAACAATAGCCGAAGAGAAATCGCCCAACGCACATAATTTCTTTGAGATTTTATTTAAATTGCAAAATAAAAATAGTTGAAAATCACACAAAGGCTTTGGTTAGAACAATCTTAGTGGCAAAATGAGCAATCGTCCATATTTTTGGATCATTACTGATTATACCAAATTTCAAACATTCGCAAAAACTTGCCAGCTTCCCTGTCGGAAACGGAGTTAACTTTAAATTAACCTTAAGCCAACTTTTTCGCAATTAGTGCTGACTGACACTTGGATTACTTTCCAATGGAAACAACTAACTACACTCTAAAACACTTTTGTTGAAAATTAGGTCGATAATAGTCGGCAGTACTAATTATTATCGACCTCAAATTATACACGCATTATTTTCGTTGATTTTGGAACAAAATGTTTTTACTAAAAAAATCGATTGGCTGCGTGCAGGTTTGAACCGCGACCTCCTGACTGATAGTCTGACGTATCTACCATTCAGCCATAGCCGTATTATACTTTATGTTAACTTTTTTCCACTAGGACTAAATATGTTTAATTTAAAAGGTTTTTTTTAATAAAATAACTACAAAATCGATGTAATTTTAGACAAGGAGAAATTTTCAACACAAATTTAGACAATATGTGATCCCAAATTTGAAGTAATGTTTTAATTTGCTTAAACTCCAGCAAATAAATTTAATTTAAAATAAAATTATGACAATATGTCAAATAATAAAGTTCTTAAAGATTTAATTTGGATTTTATGTTTCATTTTGCCTTATAAATACATTTATTGTTATCCAATGGATTTATAATTGTATGAAGGTGTAGAAAAATAAAATAGATTCATATCGAATAAAAAATTATTTGCTGGGTTTTGTATAAGTTTCAAAGCCTACTATGCTTATTTGTGAAAATCATTCATATATTTGTAAATTCTCAAATGGTTTTTAAAAGTTTGTACATAAGATAAAGGGTTTGTAACTGTTCAAAATTTGTTTTTAAAGTCTACTGATGAGTTGGTAAAGCACCAACGAAATGCTGCATATAGACAATTGCTTAAACTCCAGCAAATAAATTTCATTTAAAATAAAATTATGACAATATGTCAAATAATAAAGTTCTTAAAGGTTTTAGAGTGTATTTTAGCATTCCGATGTACTACGCGGTAGTCAATTATCGCACTCTCTCTTAAAGTTTACTTTATTTAAGTCACCAGGTAGTTAGTAGATTTGCAAAAAGATGGTGCTGGCGCTCGAACTACACTCTAAAACATTACTTAAAATTTACGATCATATATTGTCTAAATTTGTGTTGAAAATTTCTCCTTGTCTAAAATTACATCGATTCTGTAGTTATTTTATTAAAGAAAAAACCTTTCAAATTAAACATATTTAGTCCAAGTGGAAAAAATGTAACATAAAGTATAATACGGCTATGGCTGAATGGTAGATACGTCAGACTATCAGTCAGGAGGTCGCGGTTTAAACCTGCACGCAGCCAATCACTTTTTTTAGTTAAAACATTTTGTTGAAAAATAATGCGTGTGTAATTTTAGGTCGATAATAATCTGTAAAGTGTTGCCGACTATTATCGACCTAATTTTCAACAAAATTGCTTTAGAATGTATGTATCACACGTTATATAGTCAACGCGGTGACCGACCACCCAGCTAGGGTACCATTTAAAATTATAACAGCAAAAAGTTAATATAAACTTAAAAGAATGAGTAGCAAAGTAGCCGAGAGTAAAGTTGTTGGCTCTCACCAACTCCGATTATGTACTCAACTTAAGAATTGATTTTGGGTCATTTCTGGATTACATTGTAGTTAGCTGTAAGTTAGTCTAAGAAAAGAAAATAATCTAAAAGTTTATTTTTGTAGTCGACTAGTGATTTTCCGACAGGGTTGAAATATATAGAGAAGTATGATAATGTATAAAAATCGGCAAAACTAAAAAACCAAGAGCTTGCAAAATAATCACGTTTACGTTAAAAATAGCGCAAATATGCGGAAAATTGCAAAATTGCTAACAAAACCTAAAATTATTTTAAAATAGCTAAAATTATAATGAATTCAAAAAACTCAGAAAAAATCGCGAAAATGGCGAAAGTTCGCAAAAACTTGCTAACATTAAAAAGACAGAAAATTCTGAGGATGATTAAAGTTCGGAAAACTTGAAAAAAGCCAAGAAGTAGCTAAAAAACACTGTTATCGCGACAGTAGGGAACAATTTCAAAATTGCAAACATGCCCTAAGTTGCTTAAAAATAGCTAAAATTATAGTAAATGCCAAAAGCTCAGAAAAAGTCGCGAAAATTATACAAATTCGCAATTTTCGCGGTAAATCTGATTTCTTTTTGCTAGTTTTTGGATTATTTACAGTTTTAACGACGTCTAATCAATATCAGACTTCGCCATATTTTTAATATTAGCAAGTTTTTACGAATTTTCGCGTTTTTTCCGAATTATTGGCATTTCTCACGATTTTCGCTACTCTTAAGCAAATTTAGGTTTCATTTGCAATTTAACAATTTCTCGCGAGTTTTCGCTTTTTCGCGGTAAACTTGATTTGAACGATGTTCAATGAATTTAAGGGGTTGTTTCCGATTTTCGGTCAACTTTAATATCAAATGGAATAACAAATTTTTAAAATAAATTCTTGTTACCTACTTTTTTTAGGTAATAGTTTTATTGACATTTGTTACCATAAAAAATGATCAAAATAGTATTTTCCTATTTTTATAACTTTGGTGACTATTATTACTGTCAGAATAGGCCAGTAAATTTATAAAATGTTCCATATATTTTGTTGCTGTAAAATTTATTTAAAAAATTTTTGAAAAGAAAATGTATGGGAAATTTTACCAATTGAACGACTAAGCCAGGGATGTTAACTTTTATTTTTCATTAGCGTATGGTCCTCGAAAAATTAATGTTTTCAAGAAGAAATTACCGTGCGCAAAGGCTTGTAATTAAAACAATAGCACTATTCATGAACAATTTATTTAAATTTGAAATGTGTTTTAAGAAAAATCTGCCTGGAAGTGTTGCTTTAAGATACATTTCAATCCTAAATTATTTGTTATGAATATGTCAGTAAAACCATTTTGAATGAAATATGTAGGTATAGATTCAGTCAAATCAAAATACATACCACCAAAGAAAAAAAAAAGTTTTGTCTTGGATAACAAAAATCACGGTATTCAATATATTAATTTTGATTTCCTGTAATAAAGAGTTCCGCTATATTGATAACAAAAATATTTCAAAAGAAAAAAATATAAATTAAAAATAATTCTGGCAAAAAAAACCGACTTCAGTACAAAGAGCAATATACTTGATGGTCTTTCATATAAACAATTTTGAAAATCGGTATGCAAATGGAGGAATTGTGCTCTAATAAATATTTTGGGTGGAGGCGTGGAAGACTTGCCCCACAGATTTTCATAGAAAAATTATGCGACAAAACTCTAAGCAAACCATTCGAAACAAAAATAAAATTTTGGAAAAATGGTGGAGCTATGCGATAATCAATATTTCGGGGGAAGGGGGAAAAATTATGGTACCAACCTGCAAGGGGGTTTGCAGCAAATTTCCCAACTGATTTTCGAAGAAAAAAACTATGGAACAAAACGGTTCAGAAATTACAAAGTTATGCAGGGGGGGGGAGTAAATTTCCCCCTCCTATTTTCGAAAAGAATTTTGGGACAAAACTACTAGGGAACCCTTTCAAACAACACTAGAATTTTGAAAATCGGTTCACAAATGACATAGCTATGGATTTGGTGGTGGGGGGCGGAGGAGGAAGAAAATTTTCCCTCCCATTTTCGAAAAGAATTATTGGGCCAAGCTGCTAGAAAATCCTTTCAAACAAAATATAATTTTGAAAATCGGTTAAAATATAGCAGAGTTATGGATTGGAGGCGAGCATAACTCCCCCTCCGATTTTCGACAAAAAAATTTTGGGAAAATTTCCCCTCCCATTTTCAAGAAGAATTATTAGGCGAAATTGTTATCAAACCCTTTCAAACAAAAAATAATTTTGAAAATTGGTTCACAACTGACAGAGTTATGGTTTGGGGGGGGGGGGGGTTAGCAAATTTCCCCCTCCGATTTTCGACAAACTAATTTTGGTACCTATGTTTGTCAAACCCTTTCAAACAAAACAAGAATTTTGAAAATCGGTTCCCAAATGACAGAGCTATGAATGGGGGGGAGCAAATTTCCCCCTTCGATTTTCGACAAAAAATTTTGGGACCAATTTTTGTCAAACTCTTTCAAATAAAACAAGAATTTTGAAAATCGGTTCACAAATGACAGAGTTGTGCATGGGGGGAGCGAATTTCCCCCCTCCGATTTTCAAAAAAAAATTATGGGACCAAACTGCAGGCAAATCCTTTCCAACAAAAAAAGAATTTTAAAAATCGGTTCACAAATGACAGAGTTATGCGTGTACAAACATAAAAAAATAAAAAAAACATACATTGATAACCTCCTTCTTTTTTGAAGTCGGTTAAAAACTGTCGGCATGCTTGGGATGCGAAACTGGGCTTACCGAACGTAAAGTATGCTCTCTACAGCCGAGCTATGCCCCAGTTATTTTTTTATGAGATAAAACTTGTTTTAAGTACTTATGTATGAAAAGAAAAGAAATAAACGGCATGGAAAAGAAATGCATACAACAAAATATTGTATTAAGTTAATGACAATTGTTATTAAAATTCATATTTTTTTTTCAATAACATGGTATTATTGAGCATAATTCTTGTAAATTTTTTCTGTGAAGACGAACTAATTTTACAGTTGGATTTTATTTTGCTTATATTTTATATAGAGTTTGACGGGGACCGTACACCAAATATGACATTTGTTTTTATATTAGGTCCGTTTGTTTACTTTTCCAGTAAAATCCAGTAGTTGAGTAAATTCTGGGTAATTTGAGAATTTTACTCACAAGAATTGCTCTTGCACAAAGAAGTACGCGAACGGAAACTTGCAAAAATTTGCAGGTTTAGCAAAACAGCTGATCACTAAAATGGATAGGGTTGTAAATTATATGTTGTTTCGACTATCCAGCACATATATATATTTTTGGGACTTGGTACAATACATTTCTATAATTATAAATTCGTAGCGAAATGTATTTATTATATAGAACACTTGTTTATTTTATACATGACTTTTAAGTTTGTTTCTGCTGAAATGACATACGAAAATACATCATTACTTGATTTTTGATATTCGGTTCCCCAAGTAACATGCAGTAATAAGTATTCAAATATGTATTAGCTTTACATCTCTAAAGCATTAATATAAATAAACCAATTAGAGAAATGGGTGCCAAGAAAAGAAAACTTGGCGGTGTATGCTCTTCTGGAACGTACAAGCAATTTGATTAGGATGCATGTACAATAATTATTTTCAGTTTTTGTTGGACTTTTAATTCAACTTTTCTTATTTTAAACGATTTGTTTAAATTGTATACATTTTGATTGCTTACTTTTCTTTGTTTATTTTATTGAATCATATGTTTTTTTCTTCTACTGGATTTTACTGGCACAAATTTGTTCAGTAAAAATTTGCAGACTCTCAGTCAAACAACTGTCACTTTACTCTCTCAATTGATGCTCTCTTTTGCAAATTTATGTGTAAACGAACGCATTTCAGTAAAATCCAGTACAAATTTTTGCAAATTTTGGTGTAAACGAACACACTTATTGTTGTATTTATTGCTGCTGCACTGTCACAAAAACTTTAAAAAATTTTATAAAAATATTAGTTTTTAAAAATTTCTAGAAATTAAAAAGCTACGTTATTTTTCTGTTAACATACTCGTATAGGTAAATATGTATGTTCCAAGCAAAACAAGCCGGGTTTATTAAAATCGATTTACAGCTTCTGATTTTATGCACAATTAAATAAGGGAACTTAATTGATAAAAACCCGATTTTCATACAACACCAACATTTAAATTTGTGTGTCTGTGTGTTGTAAGGAAATTGTAGTTTTTTTCAATTGACTTCCGTAATTTAAAAATATTTAAAAGTACCGTATTTTTAATGAAATTATCTTGCTACTTTTTTGGGACCGAAAGTATCGAATAAAAATGTAATTACTGTACGGTTAACATCACTGGATTAAACTAGGGATGTAACGATTAGGGTTGAGGATCTCCCGGACTTTTGCACATCCCGGGAAAAAATCGCGTTACCGGGAAAATTTGATTTTCTAAATTAAGTAGATTTATTAAATGAAAATTGGCTAAATTTCGATTGGTTTATTAATGTAGGTATTCTTTTTAAATAAAAGTTATTATAACAGCAATTCTAAAACTAATTTTTAAGAATTTTTAAGTAAATTCAACCAAATGGAGTTTATACTTATTATACAGTAAGACATCCTATAAAGACTAATTGACGACTATTATGGCATTTAGCTAAAAACTTTAAGGCCTCCAAATCATTTCGTAAAGATCTTGCCGTAATGTTTCTTATTTTTCTTAAAAAATTTCCAGGACGATTCTTAGCGTTAAGTACGAGCAAGTTACATTACTGTTCTTAGCTGCGCCGAAATTTACATACCCTGCGCCAAACTCTGTCTAAATGTCTATGATTTTTCGTGTTATTTCTATTAAAACATCTCCTTCGGGGTTTCAATAATTGCTTCGACTTATAATAAATTTAAGTAGTGTCAAAACTAAGTTTTACAGCTTCTATGAGCTTAAAATATCCACCACACTTTCCAAAACTTGTTGACTAATTCTCCGGAAAATCACTCCAAGTTCATTTAATATCGCATTAATTACTTTAGAAAACGATTAGAGCACTGTAATCGATGATACTTATGCAAAGTCTCGGTTCAGATTATAAAGTTTTCTTTAAGAAAATTTCTTTATTTCTCTTTTAAACTTTCATTCATTGAGTTTTTTTCAATGAAATGTGAAATTAAGCTGCAGCCAACATCAGGTTGGCCATTACGATACCGATACTCAAGAAAAAATATCGGCGATACAGATGCCGATACCGGTACGCATATTGAAATTGAATTCAAGTTAAAATTAGCAAAACTCAAGTAGATTAATTTTTTTTATTACACAAAATTGCAGTATAAGAGATTATTAATATTTAATATTGATATTAACCCAATAAAAAAATTGGAAGTAATTTTTTAGGAACGATGACAATTTACATCGATGACAATTTACATCGTCGCTTCCAAAAAATCTATATTAAAGATGTGCAGATAATTATTAGAAAAGCAAGTAAAAATTTTTTTAAATCATACAAGAATTTGTAATTATTCCTTTATAATTTTATAAAACACTTTTTAAAAAATCGATTTTTTAAAGGAAATTTATGAACTAATTTCATCTAAAAGTTTATAGTTATTGGCTTAAATTTATATGAAGGCGCTGGGGTCTAATCACTGCATACGATATTGAGCAGAATTGATCGAAATTTTTCATTTTAGTATCATAGCATTCGATATCGAATAATATCGTAATTTGAGATGATAGCATTCGACATCGAGTAATCAAACATCTACATCTATCGAGTTGTGATTCGATAGGTAAGAGTCTATTGTATACACAATAATCTAATATTTACAGTCAAAATATCTAAGAATTACTAGTTTGCAAGTTTATTTATTATAACAAGACATAAATTTAAAAAAATAAAAAAAACCCGACTGAGTAAAAACAAATAAAAGAAAACAAATTTAAACCGTCACAGATCCTAAATGGTCATTTGACATTAAAAATCATAAGAGAAACCTAAAAATGATTTTCAAATACCTGTCGATTGATACCCATTTTGATATAGTTAGCCGACTTTTTTTCGTATAAACAAAATGGCGTCTGTTGACCGCCATATTGAATTTTGACTGCTGTAATATCTTTAGTGACACTCCCTAAGACGAATCGATTGACGTAAGAATCGTCAAAATCGGTCTACGCGTTCGATTTATATAGTGCCGCAAAGGAAACCACATACATACATACATAGGCTGATAAACACAATACCCTTCTTTGTCGTCGCGCAGTCGGGTAAAAAGGGAAGAAATATAAAATTTTAATTAAATAGGATATGGGTAATAATTCCATGTCAAATCAAGTAAGAGTTAGACACGACCCCTTTCAATTTTGATGAAATTTGGTCAGATGTTGTCATTCATCCTATAACAAATTTATGTTAAAGGAAAAAAATTAAAAATGTTTATTTCAAAAGTTATGACATATTCAAAATGTCATTATTTCGCAAAATTTACAGAATGTGTTGAGCTTAGTTTTTAATTATCTCTAAAACTATTTTATGTACAAGGATGTTTTGTATGCCATTTTAAAGAGGATATTCGGGGCAACAAAATATACACAGAACAAAAGTTTGTTTTGAAAAAATGACTTATCTGCAAAGTTTTGAAAATTTTAAAACTAAGTAAATCAAAAACCAATATTTTTTTTGTTTGAATTTTTTTATATAATACCTTTAAATGTCCTTAAGAAATTGTGAAAATTTGGAGGAGGTGTTTTTTTCTTTTTTGAGATATGATTTTTTTCTTTCGCAACCTTCAACAATATAGTATCAAAAATAATTTAAATTTGTAATTTTTAGGAATATGCATTAAATTTAATTTAATTTTAAGTTTTTGAAGGGGAAAAAGTAATAACATTGACAAATTTGTGCATTTGTTTTTTCGGTGAAATTTGATGTTGGAAATTTTGTGTTAAAAAGGTAACTTTTTTGTCATATCTCAAAAAACAAAAAAAAACACCTCCTTAAAAATATCAGGATTTTTTAAGGACATTTAGATATATTATATAAAAAAATCACCCAAAAAAATATAGGTTTTTGATTTAATCAGGGCTCAAATCGTCACATCCGTGAACGTACAACTCGTCACGTAAAAACGCCATTTTCGGATTATGACATACGTGAACGTACTGTAATCCCATACATTTTATACGATTGACGTGTCACGTAATTCATTTTAGTACGATTGCCGATACGATCACGGATGTGACGATTTGAGCCCAGATTTGAAAATTTCAAAACTTTGCAAAAAAAATTTTGCCCTATACATTTTTTGTAGCTCAAAATATTCTGCTTAAAATGACATACAAACCAATGTTGTATATAAAATAGTTTTCGAGATATTTAAAAACTAAACTCAACAATATCAGTAAATTTGGCGAAATAATGATATTTTGGATACGTCATAACTTCTGAAATAAAGATTGTTAATTTTTTCCCGTTGGTATAAGTTCGTTATAGGAAAGAAAACATCTGAACAAATTTCATAAAAATCGAAAGGGGTCGTGTCTAAGTATTAGTTGATTTGACATGGAACTACCCATATGTAAAATAAAATGAAGAATAAATATGTATTTCTACAATACAATGCAAAAGGAGCTAATGACAGAATTTAAGACCCAGCATCTAAAGTTGATCAAAACTATTTTAATAAATTGTGTTTTGCCATAAATTTCCCTTGCAAAAAGTACACATAGTTAGCCAATTCACAAAAGCGGAGTTCAGTGTTTGATGCAAATGGTCTTGCGAAAGTGCAAATGCAAAATATCGTAGCTTTTTTATGAAATCCAACAACCATATACACAAAATTTCATAAAAAAGATACGATATATTGCATTTGCTCTATCGCAAGGCCATTTACGCTGAACTCCCCTAAAGTGTTCTATTGCTTCCAATAAGAAGCAAATATGTAGTATGTATTGCGTAAAAATGCTGTTGATATTTTTCGTATTAAAATAATTTATGACAATACTATTTTTTACCTATATTTTTCGGTGTGCTATTTACTCAGCTGTTTTTTGTTTACAAATTCAGTGCAAATTTTTATTTTCAATATTAGCTCCGTTCGAAAAAATTATCGAAAAATTTGAAATTTAAATAAAAAATGGAACAAAAATAAAAAGTGAATGAATAATTTTTTTTAAAGAGAAGTAACACAATCATGCAATTAATTAATGCCTACGAGTTAATTAATTAATGTGTTACCTTCTTTGGGAAAGGGATAGTGTAGAGAGAACAGGTGGTGAAGTGGGAGAGTGATAGAAAGCTTAATTCATGTACAACCCTGCTATTGCGCGTTTTTTTATTTTTTTATGTAGAGCAGTGTTGCAGCCCCCTCTGGTGTCAAGTAGAGGCATCGAGTTGTTTAAGCTGTGTAGCCATTTTATTAGTTTTTTTACTTCGCCGACGGCTCTGCTACAATACCGACGAAGGAGGGTGCTGTGAAGTGCACTAGGATATGTTAGTATTAATCGCTGCCAGTACTGCCAAAGTAATCGGTGCTATGCCTTCATCACTTTAACAGTCGAACAACAACCAACACAATAACACACCAATGCACATGAGAAAAATGCATGATGTTGTTGGCTTGCCTAAAACAAGTCTTGAACTCAAGACCTCATGGTTCGTAGTCAAACGAACTAACTACTCAGCCAACAGTGCCCTCAATATGAATAATTATTATAAAATGTTTCGCATGTTAACACAATTATATACCTTTAAATAGGAAATACAATTTTTAGGAACCAATTGTTTTGTTTTTAATTATTTTAATTATTTAGTGTTTTGAAAATGATATGTACTTGACTACTTGGCACCGCACTTGCCATGTGAACCCAAGTCAAAATGGAAAAAGTGGTCATAACTTTTGATTTCGTCCTACGATTATTAAACTTTTTTGATTTTTGAGAGATGATGTATAGTGCTTTTAAGCCCTATATTCATTTGTTGTGATGTATTTATTTTAGCAAAAATCATTCCCGCAACAACCGCGAAAGTAAATGTAACGCTCAATACACAAAAATGTAAAAAAAATCGGAAAATATAATTTTATTGCAGGATCCATTGAATGAGGCGAAAACTATGAGATGAATCCTACCTTCTGATATTTCATTTAGTTACATTGGTAAACAGAAAAAACCCAAAATGTAAATTTAGAAAAAGAATCAGTCATTTATTACTTCACAGTAATGTGAAGTTCATACTTATGTGAAGGGTAAATAATATTCCGCACAGCCGAGTACAATCTACTGAATTGTGTTATTAATTTTATGCTAAAACGATTAAATTTTATTTATTATCTCGCCATACTTGTTTTATATTTAATTAAATAATGGATTATACTATGGAAATATTCCCTTTTTACATTTTATAAAACACTGAATAGCGAACACATTAAACTTTTGGTTATTACATTAGTATTGTGAATCACTGTCAGATTAAACATGAAATTTGTACAGCAAATTGTAGATCCCCTTAAAGTGGATTTTCTTGGTTTTTTATTAAAAGAAAGAGCACTAAAAATATAATATTTAAGTTATTTATTCTTGGGGATTTTTATAAATAAAACAAAGACTAAAAAAAGTATTAAAAACACTACGCACCAATTTAGTGAATGCAAAAATATTTATGCCCCCTACATCTCGTCATTTTCATGCGAATTTATTTATAGTGCAAAATCTGCCCTACAGATTAAGAAAAAATACACAAATAAAAATAAATTCTGAAATCAAATATGTGCTTTTAACATTTTCAATGCAAAACTATTTTTAATGACCACCTTAAAGTTTATTTAATAAACAAAAAATTTTAAAACACCAAACACTTAATTAAGAATCGTTATTGGGGAGAACCCCACACTAGTTTTGTGACTAATAGACAAATAAAAAATTTTTGTTAATCAAAGCACATTCGAACTTTTAACTAAATAGTTCTTTTTTTAACTTATAAAAATATATGTACTCTGATCATGCGCAAATAGAGTGGCTTTTGTTCGTATTTAAGGTGCTAATAAATGTTTTAAAATTTACTGCACTTTTTAGTCTTAACTAAGGGAAATATTTATTGATAAAAAAAACCTAATGCATTCGATTGCTGGCTGATGCGAATTGTGTTTCGACATAAAATCAATCAGTTTGATCGTGATAATTTTCATTACCGGCAAATTATTCATTTGTATTGGCAATAAACGTTTTGTAACGTTTTGTTTTGTTATTGAACCGCAGAATAAATTTATGAAAATAATTATAAAATATTTTTGTTTTGTATTTGTATAAATAAAAAGAAAAACATCAAACCGAGTCACATCAATGTCATTGAACTGTGTGATAAAATACAAAGAAAAGGTTTCTTAACTTCTATTCTTAACTTCTAATACATACTTCGATATGATAAGCTATTGGACAAAGACCTTAAGTACCTCAAGAGATATTTTTAATAATACTTTTATACACTTTTTGTGTTCATTAATAAGAATTCGATTAAATAATAGTGTAAATAACTATAAAAAAGGTTATAACTTAAAAAGCACAAAAAATATTGAGTCAGATTAAAAAAACTAAAGTGAAAATTTTTAGCCATTCAAGTACAATGATATAAATTTATATAACAATGAATAACTTTTTGTTTAAGTGCGTGGAAAAAATGTAAATACAATAATGCAATGGTGTTTGACTATATTGCCCACGTGCTTAATTTTACCAGTCATATTCATAAATAATTTTTAAATTTAATGTATGCATTAAAACCGTTTTTCCAATAAAAAATTCGAACATTAAACCAACATTAACTTTAATAATTTTTAATGAACAGGGAAACCGCAAATATGCAATTGCAAATTTTCTCTGTGCGATGTATGTATATCAGATTTTTTTTTCCGAATTTCAATTTCGAATAGCAAAAAAGGTTGCATGTTATTTTTAGATACATGGGAAAATAATGAAAAAAATATTGGGACCTACTTTTAGCCCTCTACTGCAGCATCAATATTTTGAATATGAGATCAAATCGATCAATTTGTGAAAGATCATATAATGCAACATTATATATTCTTGATAGCTGTTATAACTCATTACACTCAAAATATCCACTATTTTATACATACAAGGTCAGATTTCAGACAAACTTAAGATGAAATAATGAAGCAAATTTTCGAACTTCTAACTGCCCGTTCAACGATCGCGAAGGAAAACCTGTGCGATCGAAAGCCACTGTCTCGAAATCTAGTCAATTTGGGTTCAACAATATCGACAGCTTTCGTTTGCTTGCACTTACATGTGTCAATTTTTCTTTCTTAAGTATTAAAATTTTACAATAATGTCATATTAGGGGAAATCACTCTTCGTAGGAAACTGCTATTGCAAACTTTGCAGCCCTTGCAAGTCTAGGATATATGCTACCATACACAGAAAAAAATAGACAAGAATTATATTCAATAAAACCATGTTATTAAAAAAAATATGAATTTCAATAACATTTATCTTTAACATAATAAAATATTTCGTTGTAAGTATTTCTTTTCCATGCCAGTTATTTATTTTCTTTTTATACGTAAGTACTTAAAACAAGTTGTATCCCATAAAAAAATAAATGGGATATGGCTCAGCTATAGAGTGTATGCTTTACGTCCGGAAAGCCCGGGTTCGTATTCCAGCCATGTCAACATTTTTTTAATTTATATATATATATATATATATATATATATATATATATATATATATATATATATATATATATATATATATATATATATATATATATATATATATATATATATATATATATATATATATATATATATATATATATATATATATATATATATATATATATATATATATATATATATATATTTTGAAATAATTTTGTTATCAATATAGGGGAATTCTTTATCACAGCAAATTTGAAAAAAAAAATTATTGAATACCGGGATTTTTGTTATCAAAAACGAAACTTATTTTTTTCTGTGTATGCAGCACAACAAGAACAAAATATAAGAAACTTGCATTTCCTACACAGTAGCATATATGCAATACTAAAAACTGTAGGAAACTTGTCTAGCATATATGCAATTAGCAAAATTATTCAGAGAGACTCTCTGAGAGTGTATACAACATACACATGAAAATAAAATACAAACTAATAGAAGGCCTGCTTGTTTACTTTTTCAATAAATCCAGTGAATAATAGTAAAAGCTCTTGTGTAGTATGCATTTCCTACATGTTTCAAGAAGACACTCATTCTTTGTAGCAGAAAATGATAGTTTATATCCTAGAGGTGCAAATATGCTATCAAGAGTGATTTACGCTATTGTAAATTTCTAGTTTATTTGACGATTTTCATTAAAACACTGAAAATAATACTGAATTGTTTGAAGAAAAATACAACCAAACATAACGACAAGAGAGCCCATTATAAGGTACTCGCAGTTGTACAGGAAATTTTTATAATTTTCTAATACAAATTCTAGTTTTGTTGTACAGGTGCGACTACCTTGTTTGATAAGCCTTACACAGTAAAGAAAACAGAAGTTTTGAATGTGTTAGTGAATTTTATTTTGTTTAAAAAAATCCTGAGTATGTGCATAAATAGTAAAAAAATGAATAAGAATGATAAAATATATTATAATAGAGAGAGATGTTACGAGTTCTAAGAATTTAATGGAATTTTATGCAAAATTTGTTAACAGTCGCAAGTAACACAGTAAGTGAGTGATTTTGACATTACGTTTGTATTGATTCGACATTGTTGAATCGGATATCGTATGAAACCACTTACGTTTTCTTTTTACTTGTTTTTCGAGTTATCTTTCGTATAGAAACAGATTTATGACTTTGTTCATGAACCCAAATCAGTGTTCTTTCACTTAGAATGCGCATGAGCATCATTTTTCGACATCGTTGAACAGGCAGTAAGTCTTTGTCATATCTTGCAACAAAAAAAAAAACACATTTTCTAAAATAATTTGAGGTCGCTGAACACGAACATGATATTCATTTATTTTTCTTAATGCGCGTTTTCCCGATGTTCGCAAAGAACAAGTTTTTTTTTGCTTTTTTTTAGTTTTTTCGTTTATTGGCAAAAATTCCGATAACGGCTCATCTGAATAAAATAAATTGCACACTGTTGTATATATATCTCTCTATTCTTTCATTCAATACACTGATTGTGCCAATCTTATAAAAATGTATAGAGTTACAGGCATTACAATTAAAAAAAACTAAGTATATGTTTAGACCTTCTCCCAAAACTATAATTTTAAATTGCTCCATTAAGATGAAAAAATATACTAAGTACATTTTTTTCGGGCTGTATTTCAAAGATAATTTTCTGACGATCATATGATGGATACAATCGCTAAATGGATGGATACTTAATGCCTTATAACTTTCTTATATTTTATCAGATCTCCTCGATCTTAAACTTTTTTCATTCGGCACAAAAATGTTTTTTACGTGTAGCCTTAAAAAAATTATTAAAAAATTTTTTCTATATTAATGAAGCAAATTAAAATAAAATTCATATAATTTCTCTAGCTTCCAGCCGTGGTAGAGGGCTAAAAGATATATCGCAAAAAATTAAAAAAAATTTTTTCGTATATAATTTAGCTAGATGCAACATTCTGGAGGTATTCGAAATTTATTTTATGACTTTTTTTTCCTTCATACACCAACGCTCCACTCTAATGTATATAAGCACAAATAAGATATTTATACGTTCTATAACCTTTTAAGCATTTTGGCATCGATTTGTTAGTGCATATTTTTGCATATTTTATACTTTACAGCATATTTTATACTTAGTCGCATATTTAGGGCATTTTTTCTGGCATATTTGGCTGTTCCCTGCATATTTTGGTTTTTAAATTTTAATATGCATTATGGCAAAGTAATGAGTTAAAATGCTAATAAACATACCCTTCAGTATTTCTACTTTGTCACTTTAACCAATTACTTTAACATGGCGATGTCATTGGAGGCAACATTTGATTACAAACACATTTGATTACAAATAACAAGTTATAAATTTCAATACTTAGAAGACATTGAATACACAAAATACAATAAAAATTAAATGTCTCTGCTAAGCATTGAACTTATGTCGTTTATGTTATTGTGTTATTTAATGCCAAGTGTTTTACTCACCAGGCTACTGCACAACTAATTTGTTAGGGGGTTAAATAAAACTTGTTTTCACATACATGAAAAAATGAAAAATATCTATTTTGCTTCCCCAGGAGTTGAACTGTTTATTGTCTGTATGATAACCTGATACACTAGTACTCTGCCAATAAGAGAATAAATGGTTTGTTTAATTACTAGTAAATAATTGTTCAACTACTGTAAATTAATTCAGATGGTATGTAGTTTGTGGTTAACAAGTATGTTGTTCGGTAATGACAACTCCTTACCAAGTTTTTGCTGGGTATTTAAAAAAAAAGAAAAAATCTAAAATTAAAAAATTTTTCTACATATGAAAAATTTTTCTTTTAAGATTTTAAATTTCCTTTAATGTGTTTTTTTCCCCAATTTCTTACAAAGTTTCCTCATTTCACTGATTTATTCCCAGCTTTGGGGATATTTGGAGCAATATCAATTTTGTCCAAATTGTTGGCTTATTTGCACTTAATAGAAAAATAACAGGATGAGAATAGTCGCGTTTGCGAATATTTAAGGTATTTATGCGATTTTGCTGATTTGTTTCTAATAGGAACCATAAAATGTGTCTTGGGGCCCAACATTTTATATTCCGACAGATGAAAGGCCAGGCTGGCATTGTTAAGCCTACTCCCGTACCCATAATTAGCCAGAACATATAGGTAGCATCAGGCGCGGATCCAGGGGAATGGAAAAGGGGATATTTCCCCTCCCAAAAGGAATAAAATAACCACAATTTCTACTGAGTTTCTAAACGAAAATTTTCAAAATCGTATGTTACACTTAAAAGTTCCCCTCCCAAAAGCTTAAGCTGGATCCGCGCCTGGGTAGCATGCAATGTCGTCCAATGAAATAGTGTCCATGGACGTTACTTCCACGTTGAAAAGGAAATAATGACAATAAAAAATGCAAATAAAGTTCATGCAAATAGTACTGCAGAATGAAGATAGCCGGGCTTTGGACGGAATTAATTGTTTTATTATCTGGGTATGTCGAATATTGGCTTCGTAGCGAAACCACTATTCGACATTCCCATGGACATTGTTTCCTTTTTGAAGTGGAAATAAAATTCAATAGCCGTTATCTTCTTGGACGTTATTGCATGGTACCAATATGTGTAAACAATTCGTGGTATCTGAAATGAATATCATATAAATTATAAACGAAATGATAAAGTTTTAAGAGCATTTTTTTACATTTTGGGAGCATATTTTAAAGTTTCTAGTGCATATTTAATGCACATAAGACACATTTTTAGGGCATATTTCCGGTTTCTTTGTTTATGAATATGGGGTAAATAAAGCTTTAGGGAGTGAAATTTCCCCCATTTTGCACCTTGTAAGTCTTGAAGGTATAAGATGCTCTCACAACTTTTATGTAAAATATCACTAGGGACATTTTTGCGCAACATTTTAACCTTTAACTCTTTCTTAAAAAGCGGGAAAAACTTTACAAAAACTTTCTTCGTGATGTTTCACATAAAAGTGCTGAATATATGTTATACCTAACCTGACCAGATATCCCGCTTTTGGCGGGACTATTATGCGTTTCTAAGATCGATCCCGCTTAAAAATTTTATCCCGCTTTTACTATAAACATCTTACTATGTTGGAGTTTTAAAATTGAAAAAGCGAGATGAAACTTTTAAGCGGGATCGAGCTTAAAAAAGCAGAATACTCCCGCCAAAAGCGGGAAGTCTGGTCAGGTTAATTATACCTTTAGTGTAACGCTTATAAGATTTCCTATGCCGACCACTAATTGTGAATAAGTACGAAATTAACTCTTAATCACATTTTAGGTTTTTAATTATTTCTGGCATTCCAGTTGACTGTGGAAATTTTTTAAGATTTATAGTAAATTTTTATGGCAAATACTCTTGTACATTTTAGCCCGCTATATCGCCACCGTAGGAGAGTTTTTTGCTGCTTTATTTAATAAAGTCACAAAAAGACCCGTACAACGAAGAGGTACAGTGTTAAAATGTTCCACAACAATATTTCTCCTGCTGTTTTACATAAAAGTGATAAAAAAAAACGTCTTATACCTTAAACGTCAATTTGTGCAAAAAGAGGGAATTTTAACTCCCCTTAAAATGAGTCACAAATGTAAACTTCCAAAACGCCGATACTCGTACATATATATTTTTTGGTGCTCTTTACCAGAATTAGTC
The DNA here is from genome assembly GCA_956483635.1 of Panzeria rudis. Lineage (NCBI taxonomy): Eukaryota > Metazoa > Arthropoda > Insecta > Diptera > Tachinidae > Panzeria > Panzeria rudis. The sequence goes on along the minus strand of OY101450.1, from coordinate 98,569,851 downwards.
GGTAGAACCATGATACAAAAATACAAGGTAATTTCATTTTAAAACTGTTTGACTTTTAAGCTGATTTTTGAAGTTTGATTTTTAGAAATATTAAATGAAAACCTTGCCACATTTACGAAATGGGAACTAATCATTTGGAATTTTTTTTTACAAAATGTGTAATTTTTGTAAATAATTTAATAATTTTAATAATTTAATAACAAATTACAATTATGTTACATAAATTTCACAAAATTCCAAAATGTTTTAATAATGTGTCCAACTAACATAAGGAATTATCAGCAAATAATATAATTTTTCGTCATAAAGCTTAATAGAAGTCAAGGAACTACGTTTACATGTAATTGTAATTGAGGCATGAATTACAATTACATGCATTGGGTATTTGATATATTAGCAATTACAAATTATTTTAATTGTAATTGAATAAAAGTCTTCCAAAAATTTTAAAATATAATTGAGTATATTGTAATTAAATTAAATTTTCCTTGTAATTGTTAATGCAATCATGCCAATATAAATTACTTGTAATTTCAATTGGCATGATTGCATTAACAATTACAAGTAATTTGTAATAGGCTTCCTACAATTACAAATTATTTATAGTTGTAAATGGTGATACAGCAATTACAAGCAGAAGTGATTGTATTTGGTAGTAGTCCAATTACAATTCCAAGTAATTTCAATTACGCCAAGGCCATTACAAATTAATTGTATGTAATTGAAGTGAAAATGTAATCATTACTCCCCAAGCCTGCTTCTTTCCTATGACTATGTCATCTTTTCCAAAATGTAATGAACATACCAAAGGTGTCTTTGGTAAGTCAGACTTATTGATCTTGCATAAACTTGCCACTTTTGCTGAACATAAGGAATTGTTGGAAAATTAACAAATTTTACACCAGAATCCTTACAAAAGTGTCTTGTGTTACAGCATTTTAATAAAAATTATAAGATTTTTGTTTTAATATAAATTTTATATTTCTTCTTGCTGTAATTTTAAAATATTTTTTTGATTTTGTTGACATTTGTGTGTTGAAATTTATCAAAGTTTTCAACCCTATTTTTCATTGAACAGTATTGTATTTTTGTTCCTATTTGGGATAAAAATTTTTGGTTCCAAATAGCAAAATTGCAAAAAATGCTTAGCAAATCAATATTTTTTGAGCTCGAATGTATTAAAAAGCATTCGAAATTCATATTTTCATTAATTAATACAACAATAATTGCATAAACTTCTAAAAATTCACGTATAAAAAATATAAATAGTTTAGAATACTTTTTGTTACAACCAAGTGCGGCTTTAGTGCTGTGGGGAAATTTTTATTTTAAACCAATACTAATACAAAATGTTCTACTAATACATCCTTAGACTTAGGTTTTTGACAGCACACTTAGGTTTTTGAAGTTTCTGGTTGGCCTCTATGTACCCTATGGTTAGAACCATGATTATACGTAGATAGTCAACTAAAACTTCAAAAACCTAAGTCTGCTGTCAAAAACCTAAGTCTAAGAATGTGTTAGTAGAACATTTTGTATTAGTATTGGTTTAAAATAAAATGTTCCCCACAGCACCAAAATTATACTTAGTTGTACAAAAAGTATTTTATAAAATTTATATATTTTAAACACGAATTTTTAGTTGTTATATACAATTAATTTTGCATTAAATTATGAAAATATAAATTTAGAATCATTTTTAATGCATTTGAGCTCAAATAATTTTGATTCGCTAAACATTTTGTGCATTTTTTCTATTTGGCACTAAAAAAATTTTCCCAAATAGTAACAAAAATGCAATACTGTTGAATGAAAAAAAACGGTTGAAGACTTTGATAAATTTCAACACACAAATGTCAACAAAATTAAAAAAATATTTTAAAATTACAGCAAGAAGAAACATAAAATTTGTTATATGGCAAATAAAAAAATTTAATAATATAAACTAGTGTTTGTGCGTGCAAAAAAATAATTTTTAGTGGCTAGAACCATAGATTATACGTAGATAGTCAACTGGACTCCTGTAAAAAAAAAAACTGAGACAACTCTATTCACACCCATGGGTATTTTGTTATCCAACACAGTGAGAGAGGCAACTCAACACTCATCAGAGAGCGTAATTTTTGCACTTGAAAATGCACTAAAATTTATTTTTTTTGCACACACAAACACTATTTTATATTATAAAATTTTTTTATTTGCCATGTAACAAATTTTATGTTTCTTCTTGCTGTAATTTTAAAATATTTGTTTAGTTTTGTTGACATTTGTATGTTGAAATTTATCAAAGCTTTCAACCGTTTTTTTCATTCAACAGTATTGCATTTTTGATACTATTTGGGACAATTTTTTTAGTGCCAAATAGAAAAAATGCAAAAAAATGTTAGCGAATCAAAATTTTTTGAGCTCAATTGCATTAAAAATTATTCTAAATTCATATTTTCATTAATTAATGCAAAACTATTTGTATATAACAACTAAAATTCGTGTTTAAAAAATATAAATTTTGTTAAATTCTTTTTGTACAACTAATCATGGTTTTGTAGCTGTGGGGAATATTTTATTCTAAACCAATACTAATACAAAATGTTCTACTAACACATTGTTAGACTTAGGTTTTTGACAGCAGACTTAGGTGTTTGAAGTTTTAGTTGACTATCTACGTATAATCTATGGTTAAAGCTATGTTCTTATATTAATGCTGTACACTGTTATTCGAACCAGATAAACGATTTGCTATTTTTTCGGATACTCATTGCTCAAAAGTTACTACATACTAAAATGAAAAACTTAACAACCCAAATATGTACAACTCTTCCAAAAAGTGGGACTTTACTTTAAAAGTCATCTTTTAAAAGTATGAAATAGTATTGAATGATTTAAAATAAACAGAAATTGCAAGCGCTAGTCTATACTAAAAAGAAAATATCGCATAAAAAGTATCGTACAAATCGAATAATATATGTATTTTAAAGCACAATTAAAATTTCAGATAGTCAATGAAACAAAAATATTGAGCCACATAATCAATATAAAATCAGCAAATCATTTTCAACATATTCCAAAAAAAATTTATAATGGTGACTAGACAATATTCAGATATTGAAAACTAGAATATTAATTTATTAACGGCATGCGAACAGCGTATTTTCCAGCTTGATAACAAAGTCTCCTATTATACTACGGATAATATTAATTTTAAACTTGTTTCTTTTTAAATCATAATAAATACAATATCTGCTGCGGAAAAATATTAGTTTATCAACACAAAGTGTACTATGTTACTGACCTATCTCAGTCACTAGTCTGTCATGCAGTGAGTGCCATTCATTAAACATGCAAATACAGTGGACGTCCAATAGTACGAATTATATAATGTCAGGCCTTTTCGTAATGTTGGAAAATTCGTATTATTGGACTACAGATTTTCCTCCTTTTATATAAAAAATTTGCTTCTTTTTGAATTTTTTACTTTAACGCAGAAAAAAAAACAAGTAAAGAACTTCAAAGCAAAACTAAAATTTCATTTATATGTATAAAAACTTACATGTTCTTTCAAAAAATACATTTATTCGTATTATCGAATAGCAAAAAAATCTTTTTATTCGTACTATAGAACAGCCAATGCAAAAAATTAGCCTTTTGTACCTTTCGCACTATTGGAAATTCGTGGAAACGGAAGTACGTACTATTGGACGTCCACTGTACAAATAAAAATTTTAATTTATGTCTTGCTATTTTATAAAAAAAAATTTAAAATACTTTACTAATGCGGCATATCAACATGATGTGTAATTTATAAAATGAACTTTAAACAGTGGCTGTCTTTATTAGTGATAAAGTCTTTCTACGATGGGTATTTTCAAATAAGCAGGTGGTTTTATATCGTAAAATATGACATATAGCTGATAATGCACCACGTGAAATGTTTTCAGTTGTACTAAGTGCAAATTGCATAACTAGACTTTTTGTTAATTAATGTAATTCTTTGTTTTGATTTATTTCTTAGACTTAGTAAACTACCATGAACTTTGGCGTTTTTCTTTTGAATTAATCATATAAAATAAAAAATGAAATTTATTTGGAACGGTTCTCTTTAAAATTTATAAAAAGCTTTGTACAGATAAGATCATGTAAACAAATAAACCCATTTTGTTTTTCATTGAATTAAATAATAACACAAATTATTTGCTTTTCTTAAGAACAAAAAATAAATAAAAACAATCTTATCGCTTGAAAAAAGTAATAATAAAAGTATAAACAAAATATACGCCTCAAAATCCAGCACGCGACATCGTAGTATTTTTAAGGAATTTCCCTTACTTTGAACTACTACGTTTAGTAGGCATTTAGAAGTACCATTATGTTTTTTTTTAATATACGGCTTAATTTTTTTTGGGAATTACCGAAATGAATTTGTTAAATGGAGGGGCTTGTATTCGCATTATATCTAACGGCACATCATTTTTAAGAGGGCAAGGAAATAGTTTCTTTGGTTACCAAAACTTTTAAATATTTAGAAGTACAAACCTACGCTGTTATTTTAGTGCATGTGGGTAATGCAATTTCAATAATTAAACTGAGTAATGAAGCGTAGTAAGAAAGCGTAACGCTCAATACACGCGACGGCGGACAACAACAATTAAAAAATATTATAATTTCTAATATTTTCCCAAAATTTTATGTGTGGAATAAGAGAAGCAAATGCAAATATTCTAAAACCGTTATAAACTTAATCTCGTAATCTCCCAGCATTAGGGTGGACAAAAAAATTTTTTTTCACTTTATGCTCTGGAAAATAGGTTGGTAGACACTTCAAAAAATTCCCTCCAAGTATGAGCTCTTAATTTTAATAAGAAGGTCCTCCGCCTCTCATATTTTTATTTTTTCGTTATTATTAGAAAGAAAAATTCATATCTCGGTATTTACTATTTAGAAAAAAAATCTCGTCTCAATATTTGTAGGAAATTGAATTCTCTACAAAAAAGGTATCCAACAATTTTTTTGTAAACCTCACGGTTCAAAAGCTATTAAAGTTTGAAGTTTCACTATTTTCAGGCAGATTTTTTTTGTGAATTTTATAACTCGTTAACAAAAAATTATTATGATACACGCAATCATAGTTTTATAGAAAACTTGCTGCTGTACAAAAATGGTCTATTATGATTAGTCGATTGAATTAGCCGTTTAAAAGATATTCATCGTCAAACTTAGTGTGCTTTAAAGTTTGACGATGAATATCTTTCGACTAATCGACTAATAATATTTGAGCATTTTTGTAGAGCAGTGAATTTCCTATAAAATTATGATTTGCGCGTATCATAATAATTTTTTGGTAACGAGCTATAAAATTCATAAATAAAAAGAAATCTGCCTGAAAATAGTCAAACATCAACCTTTAATAACTTTTGACTACTATTTTTCAGAGTATAAAGAGAAAAAACAAAAAAAAGCTCTTTTGGTCCACCCTAACCTTCCTTGATGCCAACTTTGGCTCTTTTTTACGATATGACAAAAAACAATATGACATACTGTATTGTCATATCGTAAGTTTTTTACGATATGACAAGACTGCGATATGACAACACCGGTTGTGGCTATCGTAGTGTTGTCATATCGTAAAAAACTTACGATATGACAATATAGTATGTCATATCGTTTTTTGTCAGATCGTAAGAAAGAGCCAAATTTTGCATCAATGCTAACCAACATGTTTTACGGACACGCCATTTTGTATTACTCTCTTCATACAGTATATTACATATATAACATTTTATTTCTTTTTCGTTTTTAGCACATAATGGACAGTCTTACATAAAAAACTTTTGTAGATTTATTTATAGCACTATGCCACAAAAAATGCATCTCGAAAATTAGATTTTTTTAAGCTAAATTGGGCTGCTGAACACGAATATGACATTCATTTATTTTTCTTAAGAAACATTTTTGACATACTCGTGAAAAATATATTTTTTCGCAGTTTATAAAGCTATTTCCAAGAATCTTGTGTACTGTTTACTTGAATAAACTTTACACTGTTGCATAGATATGTTTTTCCTCTTTCAGTTCATATTTATATTGTGTTGATCAGATAAAAACTCACTAAGTTACAAGCCTTTTATGTTTGAACAAAATTTTATTTTTACCTTTTTTTTAAATTCACCATTTTGAAATGCTCCATTAAATGAAAAAAATTTAAATTTTTGTTTTAAGTAAAATTTTTAACATCGGGTAAAAGGTTAGAAAGTTACAACGGATTTGGTGAAAACATCCGAATTTAAGTTTTAATAAAAAAAATTTATGGAGTATGAGTATAAGAAAAATATTTATATATTGTGGTTATATATCAACCATTTCTTACTCTATAGTCCGATCAGTGTAAAATTTCACATGGAGACATCAGAGGAGTGTTCTTATTTAATTTATGAATATGAGCTTCCCATATTGCTCAGGAGCAGAGATATGAAGTGAAAAGTGGTGCACTTCGGTAAAAATTTTCTGTTTCTCACTCGATTCCAAAAATTGCTTATGTCCTTATAGACCTTATAAAGTACTAAAATATGTTTTTGCTTAAACAATTATCTTGTATAGTTAGTGAGGCATACTCATTTTAATATTAAAATTTCTCAATTTTTCAAATATTTTGCCCACTATTTTTAACATATCGGATACAAATAACAGCCGATTGTCACAATTGTTTCTTTGTTAGTTACACGACAAAGTTTTAATAGTTTAAAAAATTTGATGGAAATATTCTTTCAGAGTTGGAAAATATACAACTTTCAATTTGAAAATTGAAAAATGTTGCATTTATGACAATTTTTGCCCAAAGAAGCACCATAATTGTTTTTTCTATACAATTTTTTTCTTAAGAATCATATAATTATTATCCGCCTAGAAATGAGATGGTATTGTACCAATCAATAACTTGGTCCTTATTTTGATCTCAGTATTTTTTACGGCCGAAATTTTTGGATAGGAATTTGGCCTTTTTTCACATTTATGTGTTTGTGCGGATCTCAGTTCTTTTTTTCTTAGCTTTTATTTGGTACAATAAGTGTCTCATACAAATAAGAGGACAGGGGCAGAGCACAGCCTTGTCTTACTCCAGCTTTAATTGTAAATGAGTCACTAATACATTCATCATAAAGAATTCGACAGTCTGCATTGTGATATAGGGCTTTTACGATATCAATTACACTATGCAACAAGAAAATGCCAAGAAGTTCTACTATATTCTGATTTTATCATAGCTTGAAAAAAGATTGTCCAATTTTACTACAAAAACCACTAAAAATTTTAAAGAAAATGATCTTTAAGTCATACATACATAATTTTTTATATACTCTATGGTATCGGAATTATTCAGACTGCACTGATAAAAAAATATATATTTTTATGCAAAATTAAAAAATTTTTGTTTATTAAAAATTTATAAAAAAATCAAAAATGGCAAAATATTATTATTTTTATTATTTGAACATAAAACCACATCTACTAGAAATAAAATAAGTTTTATTTCATGAAAATCGATATATAAATATTGATTTTATTCACAATAAAGTGAAATTACCCGATTTTTTGCAAAAAATTGAGTTTTGAAGAGACTGCTCCATCAATATTATCATAACTTTGGAAACGGTGGTCAAATTTTATTTAAAAAAAACCACTAACAAACTTTAAACAGAAGTATTTTTTAAAGCCATAGTTTTGGTATTATTTAGATCGCAATGATGAAAAATATATATTTTTTTAGGCAAAATTGGAAAATTTGAATTTTTTAAAAATTTATAAAAAATCTAAAATGGCAAAAGCTTAAAATTTTTTTATTAATTAATCATAAAGCCACATATACTAAAAATCAAATAAGGTTTATTTCATGAAAATCGATGGATAAATATGTATTTTAATCATAAAAAATTAATTCATACGATTTTTGCTAAAATTGCGAATATTTACGCTGTACAACAAAATTAATTTTTTTTAATATCAAGGTTCTAACGGCTGATTCTGGTACAGACCACAAAAAAAATAAATACGTAGGTATATCGGCGTTTTGAAAGTTTACATCTGCGATTAATTTTTGGAGGAGTTAAATTTGCCCTCATTTTGCGCATAGTTGTACTGACTCGGCATAGGATATCTTGTAGGCCATACGTTTAACATATAATATGTGCTTAGGACTTTCATGTAAAACATCATGGTTAATTAATATGATTATTTCGAACGTATTTGCTTTGTGAATCCAAATCGATTATTAGGCTAAGGTTCGTGACGTTATATTTAGAAAGAATTGGGCATGATTAATATTCCAAGGAACAAGGAAAAAATTAACATCAACTTAATTTTTCAACGTACACAGCAGAACAGAGTAGCGCCACTTTCGGAAGCCGCTACACTTCCATCGTCAGTGCTCACGTGTATTTGCTTATCACCACTTGTCAGGTGGCTCTGTTGAATGTGATTTTAATTCTTATATATACAACTTTTTCGTGAAAATTGAATATTAGAATTAAATCACTCTCAAGCTGATATTAAAGTGCACTTTCGCAGCGTTGCCATCGGTTTATTTTTCTTCATTCCCATTTTTCTGATTCTGATTTTTCAAGACAAACTTTTTTGTTTTGAGTGTATATGAGAATATATATTATATTAGAAATGGTCTAGGTTACAAACACTCGGCTAATGCTAACTATCGAAATGAAGTACAAATTGTTATATCTCGGAAAGAAGATAATCACGAACAGTTGGAGGAACAATCCAACTGCGGAAAAGGTGAATGCAGATTTAAATTTAATAGACGAAATGAAATACAGCACTGCCCCTTGTATTTCATCTCATTTATCAGATAGATAGGTATATATATATTGGGAATAAAATAAGCCATTAATCTTTAAAATTTATGGACAGATGTCGATTTTATTCACAATTAAGTGAAGAATCGAAATAGCTAGAACCTCAGTACTCAAACTCAGAAAAATATTAAAAAGTTTGGATATAGATATCAATCTCAAATTAATATTTCTAAAATGTTACGTTAGGTTACTTATTTTATAGAGTTCGGAGGCTTGGACCTTAAGAATTGTAAGTACAAACCGTATTAAATTTTGGTGTGATAGGAGAATTCTGAAAATTAGTTGGATTGACCGAGTCTCAAATCAAGAAGTATGGGACTTATTGAATAAAGAACGTGAACTATCGATAATTAAAAGTAGAAAAACAGTATATCTTGGGCATATAATAAGAGATGAAAAATATGAGATGCTGCAACTTATCATTGAAAGATGAATATAAGGTAGAGGAGGCATTAGCCGAAAGAAGCTATCGTGGATGTGAAATATTAGACACTGGACAGATCTAAGTTCCATTGGTGAACTTATTCACGCTTCTAGATGGCGTAATTCACTTAATAATATTGTGAATAACATTTTGTATGTAATCGCTAACATCCAGTAATGGATATGCAACATAAAGAAAAAGAATAGGAAGAAGTGGGGGAACTCATTGACAAAATTTAAGATTTTTATACAACGCACAAATTGAAATTTTTCTGCTGTGTTGGAAATTTTTATAATTGAGCTCATTAACTTAATTATCAATAAAATCAACATGTGTCCATCGATTTTAGTGATTTATACTTTATTTTGTTTCTTATATTCATACCTTTCTGATAACTGATAAAAATGTAAAATTTTTGTACTCTTAATTTTTTTTATAAGTTTTGGAAAACGAAAAAAAATTGTATCGCTAATTAATGAATAACTCCGAAATAGTTGGAAACATAAAAAAATTATATATAAATGACTTAAAGATAATTTTATTCCGCATCAAATGCAATGTAAAAGTGACATGTCCCTCCCATATAAAACTTCATAAGTCGAACCGATTGCTATTCCTTAAGAGCCAGTTACGCAACTTGTTTTGTGACTGGTTCTCTACCGTATAGCGTCTTTAGGTATACAAAAGTAATGAAATTTTATTTAGCGTACCCTTAAGTCGTGTTCAGCTTCTCCAGTTTTTCAATTATTTACATTTGCGACAATTGTTTTTTTATGTTTTTGCTTACCAGTCAACTGTAAACAAAAGACGCGATTAAAGAAAAAAAACACCCTGACTGGCGTAAATTACAAAATAATGCAGTGCAAATATTCACTTCTCAATAAAACTTGAGCAAGCAATTTCAAATGACTTGAGCACGAGCTAAATGGCAAGTGGTTTTATAGTTTTGACAGTGTATTGAACAGTGACTAGCACGACAGTTGTAGTATTTTAAAAACGTGACTTGAACATGCTACACTTGGTAATTATGGAGCTGTAATGGAAATTTTCATTCAAATCGCTCAAAACGTTTAATTGATTCCCTTTAAATTGAGAATTGTAGTAATGAAATAGATCAATGAAAGTAATGGAAAATTTTACAAGTGTGTAAACAAACATAAATTCCGTTGTTATACGAATTAATTGTTATTTGTTTTAATTAAATTAATTTGGAATATTTATGTATTATATATTTACTAGTATATTAATAAAATTAATTAACTAAAATAAAAACAATAGAAGATAATTGTTTGTTGGGCTTTGGAAATTTTCAATTTAAATAATGAAGATTAAAACAAGTTCAAGTGAGCAACGGCAACTGTTTATGTATGAATGGAATAATTATAGATTTATTTATTGCCTTGCTTAAATAAAAATAAAGGCTAATTAAAATTGTTAATTAGTTTTTTATCCTACTAAAAATCCAGAAAATATAAAATCCCTATACCTTAAAAAATTTATTATTTGACATATTGTCATAATTTTATTTTAAAAAAAGTTTATTTGCTGATGGCTAAGCTTTGTCTCTATGCATTTCATTGGTGCTTTACCAAATCGTCAGTACACTTTAACCACAACTTCGAACAGTGTCTATATGCATTTCATTTCTTTTCGAAGTTGTGGTTAAAGTCTACTGAGGATTTGGTAAAGCACCAACGAAATGCATATAGACAATGCTTAACCATCAGCAAATAAACTTCATTTAAAATCCCTAAAACTAAAAACATTTTAAAATATAAAAATAAGTTGGCATGTTTAATGTTTAATTGTTTAATGTAAAGATAAAAGTTTTTTTTTACAATTTTATATAGACCATGCTTTGTCTCAAACTAGTTTGATGCCGCTTCTGTTTTACGTCAACTCTTTAATATTTTTGTTGTGGCTCATGGGAAATTTACTTCCTCTAGATATTTTCAAACAATCAACTAAAGTTTTAATAATATATTTTAAGTGCATTTATTTTGCACCTTTAATTGCGTCTTATTGTTTACGTAAATTTTCATAAATTTCTTTAGTGACGTAAAATTGTTCATAAAAATTTAATAAATGTTTGCAGACTTTTTTTAGACAACGAAATAAGGCTGGAATTTGAGCAAGAAATTATGTTAAAGGGAATGTCGGCCGCACTATTTCAAAACACAGTAACAGCCAAAAATAAAATTGCTCATTAAACAAATAAAACATGTTTTTATAGAAGTAAATATTAAATGAAAATTTCAATGGGGATTACGCAAACATTTGATTTTCATAAAATTATTAATCATTTAAAAATGTTTGTATGAATTCCTCTGAAGAATATAGATGTAATTCTCTTCGTCGGTGTTTCCAATCGAAATTTTAACAGAAAATCGATATACATATTTTTTATATAACACCAGCACTCAGGGGATGGCCCCTACTAATGCATTGCATTGTGCCGGAATTAGGAAAATTGGTTATGGGAAGGAGGATAGAGGGAGTAGTGTTTATGGACATTCGATTTTAATCTTTCAACATAAGAAGTGACAGGAAAGACGTCTGCAGGAAGCTTATTCCACATACGAACTGTTCGGCCAAAGAACGAATTCTCTCTGTAATGCGTAGTGCGATTCATTGACGTGTCGACCACAAAAGAAAAAACAGAACCGCACCTACTAAAAAAATGAACGTTTCGCAATAAAAATCAAAAATTTATAAAGACATATCAATATCAACAACTTACAAAAAAATCTATATTTTTATAAAATAAAGAACGAAAGTTCACCTAAAATATACAGTGAAACTTCGATATAACGAGCTTCGTTATAACGAAAAACTCAATATAACGTATGTTTTATTGATTCCCTTGAGAAAACCTCTTTATTGCAAAGTTTTTCATACAAAAATACACTATAGCTATAACGAACAAATTCTGAGCAAAAAGCCTCTATATAGCGAAATATCCATCGAAATGCCTCAATATAATGAAATCAGAATAAGTACTGAATGGTAAAGTCCCTTTATAAAAACAGCGAAGTCTAAATGTATCAACAAACGCATTTGTAAAGCTTCTATACAACGAAGTACTCGTAGAAAAGCCTCTATACAACGAAGTAAGAATAAAAGTTAAAGCAAAGAAAACTATAGTTATAACGATTTTTTTTCGTATTTCTTCAAATTTCGTTATATCAAGGCTTTGCTGATATATTTATAGCGAAGCAATAGCTTTAGCGAAGTATTTTCGGATCCCCTGGAGTTCGTTATGTCGAAGTTTCAGTGTACTTTAAAAAATGGGAAAAATTATTGACCTTTCAAACCATTCCTGGAACTTCCGGCTAAGTTCATGCTCAAATCTCAAGCTAAAAAATGTTTTTAGAGATATCTTTAGAACCACTTAACCGAAAGTTTTCAAGTTCCAAAAAGTAACCAAATGTGAAAAACCAATTGAAAATGTTTGGATTAATTATATGGCTGATTCTCATTCTAAACGTACATTTTGTGTTTTTTTTTGTTTTTGCTTACCAATGTAACTACCCAGCAAAAACTACTGTTTCGTAATAAGCAGGTTTGTAAAGGAGAGTTTTGTTGGTGTAGCTTACAAACATGCTTACGTATGGCATGATATTTGTTCGCGATGTCCCACTTTGGAGCATTTCTTGTTAAACGCTTATTTCAGCGCATTGAGTATATAACAAAATCATACTATTATTTTTTTCATTTTAAGATCGTAACTCATCGTCATTCTTCGCGAAATGTATATTTTTATAATCTCTGCCTTACAGTAGCGCTTCCTTGGATGCACCACTGTAAGTGGATGTGCAAAAATTTGTTTTTTAAGTGGACGAAAAAGAAATATATAAAAGACTTAACCATTTCTTGCCATACTTTATTGCATATATTCAGGTAATAAATTTGTCACTACTGTGAAGTGCATTTCTATAACAGGAAAAGTCTGTACTACTTCCTAAATCTCAATTATTTTTTGCTGGGTAAATGAAATATGAGAAGGTAGGATTCATATTTTTATAAATTATACTTTTCGAGTTTTTAGCATTTTGGTGTATTGAGCGATACATTTGCTTTCGCTGTTGTTCCGGGAATGATATTTGCGAAAAAAAGACTTCAGAAAAAATTAGTACAGGGTTTGAAAGCACAATACTTCTACTCTCCAAAAACGAAAAAAATATAATAATCGCAGAACGAAATTAAAAATTATGGCCAATTTATCACTTTTGACTTGTAGAAGTAGAAGTAGAAGTAATTAAAATGAATATTTACTTTTCATGGGCGTGGCACTGCCCACTTTTCTAACCGCAATGTTGTATTGTAACGATAACTAAAGGTGTATGCAAAATTTCATAAGAATCGGTTTAGTAGAAGTTGTTAAAAAAGAATATTTACTTTCCATGGGCGTGGCAGAGCCCACTTTTTTGATCCTAATGTAGTATTTAAACAGAAACTTAATGTGTGTGTAAGGTTTCATAAGAATCGGTTGAGTAGAAGTAGTTGAAAACGAATGTGTATTTACTTTGTGACCCGCCCACTTTTCAACGGGACCAATCCGGAAGTACATCCTTTTGAATAGAGAAAAAAGCCCGAAGTCGGTTCATAAATGGCGGAGTGTTGAGGGAACATACATACATAAAAAAATACATGACGAATTGATAACCTTTCTCCTTTTTTTGAAAAATTAATTTGAAACAATTTATTTTACGAAAAAGATCACAACTCCTTTTTTTGGGTGAAGTAGTGGCGAGAACAATACAAAATTTTTACAGTTGGTAGATATGAATAAATAATGTCGATATTCGGTAAAAAGTGATACAATTAAAATTTCGAGTTATTATTAGGTCTCCGGCTTTCATGCAAATGCATGTTTTTTTGTGGTGATAGATAAAAAGGTATTGACTAATTATCCATGAGAATCATCAAGCTTTAAGTAGTTTGGCATCGATTTGTAGTTGCATATTTTTGCATATCGTGCCATAACCGCAAAAAAAAGCTCAAGCGCCAAAAAGTCAATTTTACAGGAGATGTATTTTTTAATTATGCTTGGCTTAAATCGAAATAGAGTCTTAATATTGGCTACATAAGATTGTAGTGGACTGTTATGTATAATGTTAGTAGTTTTAATAAATTTTCTAAAAGAAAACGCATGTGTTTTGCGGTTAAGATATTTTAAAATATTTTTGATGTCATGGAAAATTCGTTAATTTATTCAAATTATTCCAAAACTAGTAATTATTAGCCTTGGCAAGCTGATCTTTAACTGTTTCGTTGATATCCTTGCAGCTTTGGGCACTAGTTTTGCTCTACATGAATACGAGAATTTTGGTTTAAGCGACACTTTGCAGTTACAAAAAAATGTAAACAAATTGAAAATTTAAAGGGAAAATTCACTTAAGATAAATTTTCTTTTGCTGCATTTCCGTAACTGTACTTGATATGACTTTGCAACTATGACAGATAGTCCAAATTGTCGTAAATAATCGATCTTCGTCAAAAAACGATTTTCGAAAAGCATGTCGCTTAAGCTTTTCTGGCGGTTATAACGCGCTATTTTTTGGTAAGTGCATATTTTGGCAATAAATGCATATTTTTGGAGTTATAAAAATTGTTTAATGCATATTTCTCAATTTTTGACAAAATAATAATAAGCCGATTATTATGACAACTGAGCCTCAGTTGGTTGCTGAAAATGTTACTACTGATGGCAACTGGCAACTGAGAGCTGTCAATTTCAGTTGCTATTTAGTGCCTTTCTGGCAACCATTAACTTTCATTTGCCGGCTGGCAACGCAACTAAAGTTCGGTTGCATTAAATAATAGACTCAGTTATGTTTGTTTTATGTTTTTTTTCTCTAATACATAATAATAAAAAATTAATAAAATTCGGAGGTAAATGCATATTTGTGCGCATATTTTACATTTTTAGGTGCATTTGTTAAGCGCTTAAAGTCAATTTTTAGTTGCATGAAAGTCCGAGCACTGGTTATTACAGTATTGTTACAGAAGTGTGATTTATATTTTCTCATCACAGTGTCTATGTGTATAAAGGAAATTAATTATATGGAAAAAACAACAAAAATCGATATCAAAGTAATTGATTAAAAGGCGCTTAAACTCTAAAACGAGCAGTAACATGAAGTTAACCACGTCTATGGCGGAAACTCGCAATAAGTTGCAACATTGGAAGGAAATTGGCTCTAAACCTGATTAAAATTCGCTAATACTGTAAGAAATATCAAGAACTCGGAAAAAAATTGCGAACACTACGAAAAATTAAAAAAAAAACTTGCTAAAATTTGCAAGATTGCAAACTGTAATATTGCACGTAAAATCTCGATTGTCGCGAAAATAGTGAAAATTCGGGAAAATTTTCAACAGTTTATACAAGCCGTAAAATTGATTAAAAGTCGCTAAAGCTATAAGGAATGCAAAAAATTCAATAAAAGCTGTGAAATTGGCGCGAATTCCAAAACTTGTTAACAGTGGCATGAGAGCAAAGTCTTACATTGCTCAAAAATCGCTAAAACTTTATAGAATCTGAAAGCCTACAGAAAAAAATCGCGTCTATCGCGAACATGGCAAAAATTCGAGAGAAATTGCAAAATAGGAAACAAGCCTTAACATTGATTAGAAATAGCAAATATGCTTAAAAAATCTAAATCTCGCATATAACATGAAAAAACTCGCAAATTCGCATAATTACTGAAATGTTCTGTAAAGAATAACAAAATTTCAGATAGTCACATAAATAGCGAAAATGGCGAAAATGTTCAAAAATATTTACAGTCTCTTTTAAATGTTCCATCCCTGGTACGTATGCCTTCCGATATGTTTACTTTTTGCTCAACCGATTAAAACTCAGATAACCGGTTAAGTAACTTAACAATTAGCATGTAATTGACAAGTATGTCTGCTTCTTAGAAACTGAAAATGAATAAACAAAACGTGCCAAATAAAGCACTTTAGACAATGTGAAGACCAACTGATAAAAAGTGCAAAAGTCTTAATTTATTCCAAAAATAAATAAAAAGATTAACGCACTTCAATGTCGCCAGGCATTTGGAACGACGTATTATGTCTGAAATTCAATACAAAATGATTTCTTAATGTAATTGTGATCAATTTAGAGACAACTAAGTTTAATTATTTGCATATACTTATTTGTATATCGGGTATTTTATTCATTATAGGCGAAGGTTTTAAATTTGCAAACAATAATTTACATGACAACCGACTTGAAAGTTCCCAATTGCTTTCGAGTTAGATTCGTTTGGAAATTTATAGTAAAAATTACAGTTGAACGATTAATTTCATGAAATTTTTAGTATTCAATAGAACACTGAAGATGGCACATTGCCGAAACCGGCCTGTTTATCAACCAACTTTGACGTCGGATGACGGAAAATCGTTCCATATTCAAACAAACCCCGTCGAAAGAAAAACACAACACTCATGAAATGAATCTCATTCTTGCTCACGCTGTTTGACAAGATTAGATTATTTTCTCCGGGGCGTGTAAAGTCGCTTGCTCAAGCTGGTAAACTAGAAATACTTAACACTTAGAAGTTAAAATTTTTTGTGTTATTGTCTCATTATAATGAGAGTATGACTAATTAAATAAGTGAACCAGCGGATCCTTGTGTTAATAAATTACCAATTTGCCACTTTTGCGACTGCCTTGCCACTTGTAGTGTATCTTTTTTTTAATGAACTAAGTTTGACAACTTTTCATATATTATGCCCCTATTTAATGTGACAATTTCGAAATAAAGTGTTTTTAAATCCAAAGTTGTTTCATTCAGGAATGAGAAAAACTATATCAGCTTAATTTTCAACGTACACGGCAGAACAGAACAACGTTGTTTCCCATCATTAATAGGTTTGTGTGCAGTTAACATCTATTCTCGTATGGAAATTTATCATAAGATTTGTGTAAATAAGAACTGCGATCACATTCAACCGCCAGCCAAACTGCATACACGAATATTTTAAATTATATTCGGTTTGAAAATAACGGCTTTTATTTTAGTCTAATTGAAGCTTCAATAGAGACCTTGAATTGAACTGAATAGGAAAACGATCTCGTCCAAAGACCGGCACTGCGACACCTAGCGGATCTTTTGTGCCATAAATTTCTAAACCAACTCAACCTCCGTGTGACTCTCCTAATGACAGTCAGCACAGATGATGGAGAAGACCGCCTAATATTATCCTCACAGAAACTCAGAGTGAAAAACACGCCTTCTACTATTACATAAAACAATACACTTGCGGAGAATGTGTGCCGTTGTCTCATCCTCTTCCAGGCATAAATGACACAAGGATGAACGAACATGGTTACTTTTCCTAAAAGGACAGTTCAGTCTAAAGTAGACATGGCACGAGACGGCTCGAATACGAACGAAATTAGATTTTCTGTTACAAACTATACGTGTTCGGTCGTGAGTGTTCGTGTCACGAAAAAGAAAACACGACACGGGCCCATGTCTAGTCTAAAGTGATCAGAAAGAAAACCAGTAACTAGCCTAAATCACTCCTATTAAAATCTACAATGTCATTGTACGAAAATGGCTACATGAATAATTTTGCTTGCCTTAAGCCCGAAGAAGCAAGCCACACCTCCTTTGCGATCGAAATATCATTCCCCCTGATTAGGGAAAGGACACTCGACCAATTTACGCCACAAAAGGGCTCTGGACCCATAAGGGGAGCAGCAGAAGCCTTCCTTCTTTCATATGCTTCCTCGTTACGCGGATGACCACTATGGCTACGACCTTGAAAATATGTAGCCACAGTAAATGGAAACCTTGTTTCCTATTGATAGCTTTTGTAGTGAGTAAAAGCATGGATATGCTTTAAAAAGTCATCAAAGAAAAAATGTAGCCACGGTCAAGCCATGAACAACGATATGCATTATATTAATGATCGGACTAGAAATGGCGACGCTGTGTATAAAAAAGTGAAAGGGCTGTATCCAGAGGCGTGCAAAGAAAATTTTAAATATTTCTGGAATCTGCTTCAACTAGTCTTTAATCCTAATGGGTCTCATCCTCTTCCAGGCATAACTTTTTTTATGGGTACCAGCGTATTCATTCGGTTAACCGATTAACGGGTGAATTACTATCCGATTAACTGATCGGTTAATTTAAAATTAGCTGTTTTCTATTAACGGTTAAACCTGTCAATTTCAGTCGATTAACTGATTAACCGACGTAACAAATTTTTTCATATTTTGTAGTATTATAACGTATTTTTTCTGTGTTTAATTATATGTTTCGTATCATATACAAAAGGTACACACAGAAAAATTTCCATGTAAAATCGTCGAAAACCAGGTTAACTTAACATTTTTCGGTAGTGATTTTGTTTCATAGGTGTTTCATGTTAAATCAACATGATTTACAATAATCTTGAAAGAAAATTTTTCCTTTTGAATTAGCTATATTTCATGTTGATTTAATATTCCAGTACATTCGAATCAAAATGAAGTTGATACTGAAATAATACGAAAAATCAAATTGAATCAAAGTAATTTCGAGTTGAAACAACGTGAATTTGATATTGGAACAACACGAAGAATCATGTTGAATCAAAGTTATTTCAAGTTGAAACAACGTGAATTTGATATTGGAACAACACAAAGAATCATGTTGAATTAAAGTTATATCAAGCTGAAACAACATGACATTAATGTAGCTATTTTATTAATTATTTTACATACGTGATAGTCATCAGAAAACTTTTCGTTGTAGCTGACTGTCCCAGCCAAGATTTGAACTTGTGCCACCTGCATAATAGTCCACGAGCTAACCACTGCAGCCACAACAGCTTCAAACTTTTCTTTACTTATACACTAAATAAATACCATCGTATGTAAAATGCATTTCATTTTAATTCAACATGATTTAAATGGTTATTTAACATAAAACTTATTTGAAATTAAAGTTATAGTCATGTCGATTGAAAATGAAACTTAACGTTTATAAGAAAATTGTTTTAACGGTGATTTAAGGGTAGATTAATTATTTTTTTTTTTTAAATTAATATGAAACAATGGTAATTTTAAACCAGCAGCAGTAAATATTCCCTGGTAGTTCGTTTTTTGTCGTATACATAGACGACACATGTAAGAATAAACAAAAACAAGTCACACAACTAAGCAGAACAGTGAATTGTAGCAATGAACAAAGCAAGTAAACACTAACACACTCAAACGACAAATTATTTCTTGTAAATTTAATATGATTTGCAATCAAAATTGCGGCATGTGGATTTTACATTCCTTTTTTTTCTGTGTGTATGTGTTTAGAAATTATTTTTCATACAAACAAAGAAGTGCGTTCAGTGATTTTAACTTAAGTAAAACCTTAAAATCTTTAGACGTGGCTATAAAAGAGTTTAGTAAAGACTCTGCTACTCTAACTGAACTTGAGGAAATTGAGGTTTTGTTTAATAATTTAATAATAGCCAATAATACTGTTGCTAACGATATAATTAAAAAGCTAATGATTAGATTTAATGAGAGACGAATTCAATTACGTTATACCTCCACTCATGATTATTATTTTTTTAATAAAGTTATGCATTATATTAAAGGGGTTTAAAGTGTTACAAGTTCTTTTACGATTATATACATATTATTGTAAGTTTAAAATTAATGAAATAGAGGACTATCTATTTGACTATTATGTTAAACAAAATACAAAATTTGCACTTGAAAAAGATGAAAAAGGAAATTGGTTACGGAGTTATATTCAAAACAAAAATGACATTAGTCGAAATTTTTAATACAAAATTTTTGATAAGTAATCTTTTATTTATATAGCGTCTTAAAAATAAATTATTACCACTCACAAAATCTAATTTCCAGCGATGACATTAGGCCTTGTGTATAGGGATGAAACGATACAAGTAACTACTCGATACTTTTCTTTACAAACCAAGTACATTTGGTATCGCTACTTTACTACCGAGTACCAGGTAGGTGAAAAGTACTCGTATCGGTCAAAAATACTCGTTTCTTATTGAGCACCAAATAAAGCATGACGCTAATTAAAATTTTTTCTGTTTTCATTATATTTAAATTTACATTTACCATATATTAAAATAAAGTTGTGTAAATGGGACAACCAAAAACCAAGTGTGTGTTTGTATATAATTCAAAAAGGCGCTAAGATTACAACCGTTTTAAAACATAAAAAACGTTGCTGGGTTCCAAGGGTTTAAAAATATTTGTTCTTATATGCTTTTTCAACTTGATTTCTTGTATCGCATTTTTCCCAGCTCGCTCTCAGATACACAAATAAAAAAAATTATCATCTAAAAGTTCCTGCTTCATTAGCTAGTTAACTATTCAGCTTCTCAAATTTTCGGATGTTTAGATTTTTCTTCCAATTTTTAGATGTTTAGATTTTTCTTCCAAATTTGTATATATATACATATGTATATGAATATAAGTAATTCAAAATTAAAATAAATTTCTATATTTTAAATTCTTCGATGGTATTGTCGGAGAAAAAATGTGACAAAATTTTCAAGAACAAAAAAAAACTACAGGGTGGCCCAAAAGTAACAAAGGTGTTTGAATAGTCTATAACTCCATTATTTTAACATTTTTTTCTTCTATTTTTCAGAATGTTGTAAAGAAGATTTGGGAAATTAAAACAGGAAAGGTTTACTACGCCCCAACGAACATACATTAAGGGAAACAATGGCCCTGTTACGGGACATTTTCGTGACTTTCCATGTCATTTTAAGAATTTCGAAGCCATGGTTCGAATTTTTCCTCCACTATAGTTTTTCTTAGTTGGGCCATGCTCTGTGGCTTATATACGTATGCACGATCTTTGAAATACCCCAAAAGAAAAGCTTCGGAAGCGTTTTAGTCTAGGTAATAAAATCACTGCTTCTTGAAATAATATGTTCGCTGAAAACGCTCCGCAACAGCATCATTATTTCTCTTGCTGTATAATCGTTGTTCAGAAGTAAACCATTTCAGTTTCAATTTCTCATAGCTTCTTTACAACAATCGGTCGGAAAAAATATTTAGATGAAAAACATGTTAAAATAATTGATTTATAGACTATTCAAACAACTTCGTTTATATTGAGCCACCCGGTATAAGAATATTTTCTTCATATAATTATTATTATTTTTTTCCAAACAATTATAAACAATATTGTTTGAAATAAGAGCCGTTTTTGCTTTTTCATTTAACCGCACTGTGTTATAATCATTTTAAAATTGTATAATTAAATTAGCAATAAATTAAAATATGGAATAACAACGACAAACAATTTTGCACGAGGTGGGAGGGAGGTCTTTGAATCTGTTTAAAAACCATAACAATCGCAGCGCCTCAACTTGACGCGACAGCATCACATGAATGATTTTATTTTAAATAAATATTTATGGACATTGTACGCAAATAATCATACATACATTTCCACTTACATATTCATACGTATGCATAAATAAGTACGTAACAAGTGATATACGACGCTTCAAATATTTACCGTTAGCTGGTGGGAGCACAAACGACAATCACAGCGGCAACAACGAACTCAAAACCCATATTTGGAGCTGGTAATTTAAAAAATCATCAAAAGTTTGGCGATTTATAAAAGAGAATTGTTTGTGTTTCAGTGCGTCAAATACTTGTTTCCAATTCAAACTGATTTTAGTCTTGTCTCCAATCAACAAAAAGCCAGAAGATGTTGACAGTTTGGAATTTAAAAGCACTAAAGCAAAACAAACCTTATTTGCACAAACATTTATAATAAATAATTAATTAAATTTAAAACTTATTTATATAAAATAAAATTAAAATACTTTTTCACACGTATTTCACTGCTATCGGAAATAAGATTTCTTTTTCAGCTTCTCTTCCTCCACCCATGCTTCCAGCAAGTAATGACCGATTTTGTCTCACGTGCAAAATTCACAGATAATATTACCTGCTTCTTTTATACTATTTACCAAAAATGGAAAGGGTATATATAGGTTTGTGATTCTGTCTGTAATTTCCAAAATATTAATTTGCGATTCTTATAGATAGAAAAGTCGAACTATCGATGTCCGTCTATTTGTCCGTCTGTCTGTACGTAAAATCGATTTCCCGAAGCCCCTAGAAAAGTTAAAGACTTTGGATTTGAACTATTATATGTATCAGGACTTGCGATTGCTATTGAAAATCTGTAAAAAAAATCCTTACTTGATATGAGATTTGAGGGCTGTACGAATAATCGTCCAAGTGAAAATCGTCCAAAACAGCTAAATGAAGAAACGCCCAAAATTGTTGGGTGATTCGTCGTAGTGAAGAAATACCCAAAAAACAGTGCTCGATTGCCCAAAAAAAGTAAATAATAACCCAAAAATGTGAAATGAAGAATCGCTCGAAGTTTTTGGATGTTTGTTCATTATGTAAAATCAACCGAATTTGGAATGAATAATTGCCCAAAAATGTTTTTTCGGGTTTTTTAAAATTTTACAAACATTTGGCATTTATTCATTATGAACAAATACCCAAATAATAAAAATGTTTAGTCGCCCAAAGTCGATGAACAATCACCCAATATTTTTTACAACACTTTTTGGGCGATTCTACATTTTTGTTTTTCGGGCAATTTTTCATTTGGGCTATTATTCATATAACAGTTTATCAATTTAGCCCAATTGATCTTCATGAAGAATCGCCAAAATAAAAATAACGCATAGGTTTAAATGAATTATCACCAAAAATATTTTTGGGTAATTGGAAATTAATTAAAAATTTAAAGAAATTTTACTTTTTTATTACTAAAGATTTTCTGCGTAGTTGGCCTTCGGCCGATCTTAAGGGCTTTCTCCCCTCAGTATTTCGAAAAGCGGTTTCGCTGACTAAAGATTTTTGCATAGCCGGCCTTCGGCCGGTCTTAAAGATTTTCTCCTCTCAGTATATCGAATAGCGGCTTTGCTGAGTAAAGATTTTTGCATACCCGGCCTTTGGCAGGGGTTAAGGGTTTTCTCCTGGATAATCAGAAAATCTTAGCTCAGCAAATCCGCTATTCGATATATCAAGAGCGAACAATTCTTAAGCGCGGCCAAAGGCCGGCTACGCGGGAATCTTTACTCAGCGAAGCCGCTTTTCGATATACCGAGAGAAGAAAATTGTTAAGCCCGGCCGAAGGCCGGCTATGCAGACATCTTTAGTCAGCGAAGCCGCTTTTCGATATATTAAGAGGCGAAAATGGTTAAGCCCGGCGAAGGCCGGCTATGCAAACATCTTTACTCAGCGAAGCCGCTTTTCGATATATCGAGAGGAAAAATGCTTAACCCCGGCCGAAGGGCGGCTATGCACCACCATGGTGGGAAATAAAGTGAATTTAACTTATTTCCATTGATCTTATTACCTTACAATCGATGTATATCAATTCATACTAAAGATTTTAAACATTGCTTGACTCCATTGTTAAATTTCTAAATTTTACTTCCCAATTAAGTTGTGGACATTGTTACGCTGTAAACAAAAGTGCCATAATGTCCATGGACATTACGACACTGCAGTCATGAACAATTTCTTTGACGTTCATTCATTTCCCTGTTTTAGATGATTTTAGTTGGGCGAATATTTTTACTGGAAGCAAATGATATATGAATAATCAATCACCCAAGTAAAATCGCCCGAAACACCAAAATGAAGAAACGCCCAAAATAGTTGGGTGATTCGTCATAGTGAAGAAACACCCAAAATAAAACAGTGCCCGATCGCCCAAAAAAAGTGAAGAATAACCTAAAAGTGTAAAATGCAGAATCGACCGAAGTTTTTGGGTAGTTGTTCATTATGTAAAATCTCCCGAATTTGGAATGAATAATCGCCGAAAAAAACTTTTTTGGGTTGTTTAACATTTTACAAAAACTTGCCATTTATTCATTATATTTAAAAATGTTGACTTGCCCAAAGTCGATGAACAATCACCCAATTGTTTTACAACAATTTTTGGGCGATTCTACATTTTTGTTTTTCGGGCGATTTTCACTTGGGCGATCATTCGTACAGCCTAGATTTGAGTCCATTGCTATTGGTGAAGGGTATATAAGATTCTGCATAGCCGAATATAACACTTATTTTGATGCGGAGAATTTCAAATAAAATACAAAATTGATCTAATTTCTTTAAAATTTTAATATGCTTTCGGCGATATGTATGTCGCCGCACAAGGCGTCATTTGGACGAAAAACTTATCTGCAATGCTTTCCATTGGCAGTAACATTGGCCTTCATCGCTTTTTGCACTGCTGACTTACTGCATGTAATGATGTTTCGATAATTGTAATTTACTATCACTCCAAACTCGCGAATTTTTGTATTAATTTAGCATTTTATACATACATATATATGTAAGTGAAGAAAAAGCAATAAATTATTTTGCGTGCTAGTTTGAAGCGACCGTTGGCCCACCGACCATTTTCAAAAAAATTGAGTTAAGTATGAGGTATATATATTTTGAATACCCTCTTTCAGAATCCAAAAACTGTTTCGCGAAATTGTTCCTGGTTTCTGAGATATCAAGCATTCATTGTGCTCAATATCATCATTTTTGATAAATTTTTTGTAAAAAAAAAAATTTTTTTTAATCAAAAAATAAAAATCAGAAATCAAGTAAAATATCAAGTTTCATCAATATTAACTTTTTATTCCATCTTTTCTAATAAAATTTATACGCCTTTTTTCAATAAAAAGTAGAAAATTTCATCTCAATAACAACCCAGCAAAAACTAGTGCTTCGCGATAAGCAGGTTTGTAAAGGAGAGTTTTGTTGGTGTAGCTTACAAACATGCTTACGTATTGCATGATATTTGTTCGCAATATCCCACTTTGGAGCATTTCTTGTTAAACGCGTATTTCAGCGCATTGAGTATATAATAAAATCTTATTATTGTTTTGTCTATTTAGGTTCGTATCTCATCGTCATTCTTCGTAAAATATATATTTTTATAATCACTGCCTTACAGTAGCGCTTCCTTGAATGCACCACTGTAAGTGAATGTGCAAAAATTAGTTTTTTATGTGGACGAAAAAGAAAAATATATGAAGCTTAAGCATTTCTTGCCATACATTATTGCTTATATTCAGGCAATACATTTGTCGCTGCTGTGAAGCGCATTTGTATAACATGAAAAATTTGTACTGCTTCCAAAATTTCGATTATTTTTTGGTGGGAAGTTACTCAATACACAGCAGTTAGTATACATATGAAGCAACAAAAGCTACTTTTTACAAATAAAATAAAAAAGTGGTTACTGGAGCACAAAACAAGATATTTTACTTTCAGTAAAAAGATGTTCATTTCTAATCGGATTGATGAAAGTTCACAAAAATGTACATTTTTCTTCCAAACATATGACGGAAGCAGTGGTGAGAATACAAAAAAATTCTATCGGATATATTTTGAGAAAACTTTATGTAAATCTTCTTTGTTGTTTTTCTCCATTCCGACTTTTTGGCATATGGGCAAAACCAATACTAAGGTCGCGATATGTAAATGTAATAACCCAAAACTCGAACAGTTAGCGCACAGTGGCTCAAACCCACTGTTGTACTATTCTTCTTGCTTATTTTGATTGTTTACGTTGTGTATATGTAAATAGCCGACGAATGTCGTGACCAATAATCGCATGCGTCTAATCTAAAATCAAGTACATTGCTCTTTGTACTGAAGTCGGTTTTTTTTTGCCAGAATTATTTAAGATACATTTTTTCTTGTTGTTTTTGGTATTTGCGTCCTAAATAAGAACAATTACTGAAAATTTAATTTATTTTTAGACAAACATTTGTTTGAACATTTTTTGGTGATAATTTTTTTGGTGCAGACAGATAAATCTAAAATTGTGTGTTTGCTAAAATATAATCTCTAAAATAAATATTTACAAAATCAATTAATTTTTTTGTTTTGAAATGGGCCACTTATGCACTTTTACCAACTGAATTTTTATGAAAGCTTGGCTCTAAGAAATTAATTGTTTCTTTTATGTCATCCTTTTTTAAGTAGGATAAGCTCCTGAAAGTAACATTGCACAGTGTAAGATTTAGCCAATCTAGAAAGGCAAAATTAATATCTCAGTAAATAATTGAGCTAGAGATTTGAATTTTCGTACAAGGCATATCTGGCCCAATTTGGGAGAAATTGAACCAGTGCCACGCCCAAAGCCCATAAAATATCAAAAATATATTAAATTTGTATGGATCTAAGAAACCTTTTAAGTTCCTCATCGCCATTGACACCATCTGCTCTAGTTTCACAATTTATTACGCTTAAATTTGGGTTTCCTAAGAATGCGAAATTCTCATCAATTTCTAATATACAGAAACAATTATCAGCAAAAAATTTTTAAACAAAAGTTTGTCTAAAAATAAATTTAATTTTCAGTAAATGTTCTTTACATAATCAATGAATTGTGGGTCCGTTCATAGACAAAATATTTACTATTTCATTGAATTCCTTAACAGAAATGAAATTTAGTTTTTTTCTGTGTATACTTGTATATTTAACAGAATGTTTTCTTCGCTGCTATATTCACAATTTTGTTCGTTTTCCATTTTTTAATATTTTTTAGTCCGACCGCACAAGCAGTTGAAAACTTACTGCCAGGACCACTATGTCGACACGATTCGTTCTTTCTTACAATTACATTTAAAACGAAAACAAAATTTTCGAATTTGTTTTTGCTTTAAATGTAATTGTGCGAAAGAAAGAATCGTGTCGACATAGTGGGCCTGGCAGTTAATGATAAAAATAAAAGCAAAGCAACGCTAAGAGAACAAAAGTTATTGATTTTATAACAGTCCGTTCTTGAATTAAGAACGCATTGTTCTCAGTTTGACAACGTCAGGTATTTTTCGTATTTTAGTTCTTGCTTTGACAACATGTGTTCTAGATTTGCAAACAAGCCGTTCTCAATTTGACAATGTAAGGTATTTTTCATATTTTCGTTCTTTATTTGACAAAAGAGTTTTCTTGATTTGAGAACAGAGCGTTCTGGATTTGAAAATAGGTCGTTCTCTATTTGGCAAAGTATGGTATTTTTATATTTTCGTTCATGAAATTTAAAAGAAAACATACATCGTATAAATCAATTACGTGCCATAAAAGTTTGGCTTTAACCCTTTTTGGCCAGACCTTCCCAACATTCCCCCAAATACATACTTACCCAGCAAAAAATAAATGAACGCGTGCAAAGTGAAATAATGTTTTCATTATTTCGGAAGAACTTGTTTCTTTGAATGCGTTCTTAATGCCATCGTAAGTCTTAGTTTCTGAACTCATGAAATACGCGTGCGACATTGCTAAGCAATCATGTATAAAATATTGCATTAATTATCTAGCAAAAAAGGTATGCAAGAATGAGTTAAATCATCACATTGATTTATTTGTCAGGGGTAAGCACTTTAAAATAATTTTTTGCTCAATAAAATATAACTGGGGTATAGCTCAGTTGTAGAGCGCATGCTTTACGTCCGAAGAGCCCGGGTTCGTATTCCAGCCGTACTATAATTTTTTTTAAAAATTTGTATTTTTTTTAAATTAATATTTCACATGCATGCAAAAAATCATCGGGTTGAAATCATCAAGTTTTCATAAGCACTCATTTGAATGACGACCAGTATATTTAAATGTGAACGCATGATCTCCAATGACACGCTAAAATCATGCATTTTTCACCTGAATTTGAACGCATGCAGTGTCATTAGAATCCATGCTTTAACTCGTTCTTTTTTATGTCTTTTTTTGCTGGGTATGTTAAATCTCTCGGAGAAGAATTTTTACAAATAATCAAAAACAAATTGTACAGTA
The DNA here is from genome assembly GCA_956483635.1 of Panzeria rudis. Lineage (NCBI taxonomy): Eukaryota > Metazoa > Arthropoda > Insecta > Diptera > Tachinidae > Panzeria > Panzeria rudis. Next base: position 98,541,734 of record OY101450.1, on the reverse strand, counting down.
TTCGAAAAATAGTTTTATTTCTAAGCAAAATAAAATAAAATAAACATCTCAGAGACCATATGTGCTAATATTATTCTATTTTTATAAAATTTTTTTCAGATTTGTTTTCTACAGAAATAAATAAATTTCACTAATATAAAAACATGTTACGTCAAATGCACCAAAGAATTCACAGTCGATGTACTGCAACATGGGGGTGTGTTTTTAGCCGTGGCAATCATGTGACGAGTGGGTAAGTTTTTTTTTAACGTCTACGTTATTATTTTATTGTTTTCAGTTTCTATTTCATGACTTTGTAAAGGCCTAATGATTCACATACACATATTTTGTGCTTCGAAAAACAAATCAAATGAAATAATAGTTGCAATACAATTCATTAATTAACATTGCCAAGAGGCACTAATTTTTCTTTTTAGTTTGTATTTAAAATTAAAAATAAATTTAGCGAAGTGAAATTTTTTGTATACGTGATCTTTTTCATGACATTTTATTATTAGATTCCTTAAATTATTTTCCCATGAAACCTCGCACCATATTGAAATATGTATAGGCAGCATTTAAAAGAGCTTGAAAAGCCTCCAATGTCATGGGGTACATGCCACCGGCTGAAATCTAAATAAAAATAAATTTTAAAATCAATTAAATGCTTTTTATTATTACATACAATATATTTTGATTGGAGATCTCAAATACCTTCAAAGATGTTTGACAGCGAACTATTAAGATTAACACACATTTACGCACTTCGATACTCGAATTAGTCCAATCAATGCTGTAAACTGCATCTGCAATCTGCATACTCTAAATAAAGATAAACTGTTAATTAAGTTATGCATTTTCCCGTTTTTAAGAAAGGGTAAAAAAACCCATACAGCGAAGCGCTAGAGGGTTAAAATATTCCATGAAATTATTTTTCGTAGAGTTTTACATAAAATTTCTGAACATACCCAGCAAAAATATCCGCCTACCGGCAGCAGGTTTGTAAGGGAGAGATTTCGGTACTCTCCCTTACCAACTTGCTTCCATATTACATGATTTTTGTACGGGATGTCCCACTTGTTAGGTCTGGGGGCATGAGCTTCTTTTTGCGCATCTTAGATGCATTAACCTCATGTCTTTTTTATATGCATATGATTAAAAAAATTTTGCTCTTTATATCACAATTTCACCTACACTTAAGATAAATTTTTTATTTGAAATTATATTATGTTGTTTTTATATTTATTTATGTATTAAGTGGTACAAACACTATGTTACACTACAATTTTCTTTTATTAAATACTTTTTGCTCGCGTATTGAATCAGGAATCGATCCCACGATCTCCACATGATAGGCAAGAACACTAACCACTAAGTTACCGAGGCACATTTACTATCATACACAATTCAATGGAAGAATAAAAAATCAAATTGCGAAGTAAAAATAACACTCGCATCCATATTTGTATCCACGTAAGCGAGAGAGGATGGATGCACTATAAAAAAATTTGAGTTGAAAGAAAAAACTTCGGGTTTAAAAAACATGAATAAACATAAATAGCCGGCCACCTTTCTCGTGTGTGCGTTAAATTTCTTCCTTCGCTTACGTTATTGCAACGTCATAAGGCAGAGGGGATGCACTATGTGCTTTTGCGTATCTCCGAAGCCCTTCTATTTAATCTTAGTGCATCCTTGTACCAAATTTATTTTTGCTGTGTACCCAATACATTAAAGGTAAGCTTTACACGATATCTTATACCGATTCTCTATAACAATGACCAAAAGGCGAGGTTCATGTAAAGAAATTTGCATAATTTTTAAACTTATGGACAAACCATTATCAAACTTTTACAGTATAATGAGGACATCCTAGGCTAATTTTAATAAAACTAAATGTGTATAAGTCGGAGTTATTATTATTCGGCTTAAGCTCAATAATTGAATTAATGTAAATTCAAATAATTTTTTTAAGAGTGGAATATTAGAACATCCAGAATATCTAATATTCCACTCTTAAAAAAAAATAATTTGAATTTACATTAATTTAATTATTGAACTTAAGCCGAATAAAATTTTTTTTTACTCAATATTTTTTAAAGATCAGACGATTTCCTATAAGAATCACATATTTTAGTTTTTTTTTGTTTTATTTTTTTCTAGTTCGAAAAAAATATTTAAAAAAAATTAAAAATGGCAACACTTGCACCCCATAAAGCGTAGTATGCACCTCTCACTGAAATTCAGGTTTGGAGTTTTGCATTTATTTCTACACGGAAAAATAATCGTGTAGAATTCTATACAGAATTTTGTTTGCATACACACAAATTTATATATTTTATAATTTACAACACACAAAAACACTAAAAATGAATTACAACGTACGAAAAATTAGAAATGTCAAAAATTTCGTGGAAAAAATTCTCCACTTATTGTTATAACATGCCTGTAATAGACAATAAATGTCAAATTTCCGTGTACATTTCTTTTGGAACTGCGTACTTGTAAACGGAAATTTCTTTAGGAAATTTACCAACCTGAATTTCAGTTTGTTTTTTTTTACACATACTTCCTATGGCAGCCTGAATTTCAGGCACAGCTGCATACTACGCTTTACTCGGCAAATAAACATCATACAAAAAAAAACATTTTGCATACACATTTATACCTAGTAGAACTATAGTTATGGCAAATATCAAGGAATTTCGGAAAAAAAAAATATTTTTGCGTTGTCCGCTTCAAAAAGAATGCGCCATATTTAACATTGAGCTTGCATCCACGGAACTGACATTTTTAAACTTAAATTGTAACTGTAATTAACTGACTATGAATTTGGCAATATCCAAATAACGTATGATAAAGGTTAGAATAAGTACAGAAATGCGCTATTTTTGATTCAAAAAATAATAACAGGCTAATTAGTTAACCAATCCCATGGTGCTGACATATTAATTTATGACAAACCATTTTAAAATTTTTATTTTATATAAAACAAGCTCGTTGCACTGTTTCATATCCATTCTACACCCAAACATTACTTAGTTGACCTACTTTTAATATGGGTTACTACCCAGCTAGCATTTTGTATCATAATCGAATCGTTTGAGAATCAGCATTACGGGCAAAATAACCGCGTATGAGCTCATTTTTCGATCATAAATGATTCCCTCGTTGTGAGAAAATGGTACTCTACAGATGAATTATCGCAAAGAATCATTTATGATACGTTTTGGTGATTCATTTCTGAGCAATTTTCTGGTAGTATTTATAATCATTGGGGAGTCTTTTTCGTCTCATTTCGTAAATTATATAGTTTTTGTATCATAATCTAATCTTTTGGGAAGCTGCATATGAGTTCATTTTTTAATCATAAATGATTCCCTCGTTATGAGAAAATGGTACCTTACAGATGAATCATGGCAAAGAATCATTGATGATACGATTTTCTGATTAATTTTTTGAAAAGTTTTATAAAACACTAATAATGTTCTCCCCGCGAGACCACTAAATAAAAATTCAAAATAATTAAATGTTAAAGCTATTGCTCCATTGAAAGTAAAAAAGTTTACCGTTATAATAAAATAATCGTCATGATATTTTTGCGGTTTCTCTACATTTTGCTCCTGTATTTACAAGAAATCCTTATTTGATCATATGGATGAATCATATGTGAATCCTTTTTCAATCGCCCAAGTGATAAATCATCAAAAGTAATCTGAGAAGAATCATTTAGGAGATTTTTGCAAAAAATAATCACCCAAATGCTAGCTGGGTAGTTGTTTCAATAATCTCGCGGTAGATGGCACAGAAGCTGCTCATATCCGAATTAACAAATTTTGGTAAAATCCGTAAACAATAATTATTAGGGCCGCATTTAAGATTAAGCAAATATACTGAGTTAAAAACTTATGCGTCTATTAAATCTTATTATATACAATTGAATCTGGAAAAATATATGATATTTTGTAAACACAAGTGTTATCAGTTTTTTCGCAATTGAATTGTTTGCTAGAATTTACAAATTTATTTGTATGTCTGAATCTAGGCGTAATATTTACTTAATCATTGAACTTCTTTTCTAAAAATTAAGTTTAGTTTTTTTTCGGCGTAATTGCACTTGATGTTTCTCTTGGGCACTACGAAAGCAGAATCTGTAGTCTACAGTACTATTCGTTTATAATTACTACCGTTTATAGTCACATTATCGATATAGTCCATTTTATCTGCATTTATTGCTTCTATTACCAAATTTCATAGAAAATATTCACATTATAGTCCAATTAGCGATATAAGCGCATTTGGCATATATGGCAAAAAAAAAATTTTCTTATTTTATTTTTAAATTTTTTAGTTTTTTACTTTATGTCCTAAACTCTATGATCTGGCATTTAGTTTCGGATTGTATCTTGGATTTGAATTTTTTGTGGGGTACTGCATTATAGTAGCCAAGCCCTTTCATTTAATACCAATATTGATGGGGCTGACAATATCTATGCGTGAAGATAACCCCCACCCCCACCCCATGTTTTACTGGCCGCCATTTTGGAATTGGAAGTTTTTCATTGCGTACTGTATTCTCTTAGTCAAAGACTTTCATTTGATATCCATATTGAGGTGTTTATAGACAAATAACTAAATCACCATTTTGCGGTGGCGGCCATCTGTGCCCTACGGTAAATGGAACTGACACAAAACAAGTCACGTAGGGACCAGTCCGAGTTCTAACACTTCCTATGAAGCGGACCAACCACTTTTACATGGGGATTAATTAATACTTTGCTTGCACCTTGTAATTTGTCTCTGAACTATCTTATGGAGTCCTAATCGGTGTAGAAAATTCGACTGTAATTATCGATTAATTTATTTTTTTATTATTACAAATCCAAGTAGAAATTGTATTTTATTTTTAAGCGGTGTCTTTGATAGGATTCGAACCGATAACCTCCGGCATGACAGGGTAGTACACTACCCATTCGACCACAGGGGAACTTATATTTCAATGTTATAAATACCAGTTAAGCTCTAACTGAAGGGAGACAATTAATATTATATAGATACTATGTGATAGGCATTACATCCAGGTGCATCGAATTCGCTCAGTGTCATTTCCTACAATACTAACCGGAGTACCAACTACTCGTAAGTTGACTGAAAATTGTTGATATGTGAAAATTTACATAATATTTTTGGTACCAGTCTCATTTTCTCAAGTCATAGGATAAGTACTTTTGGATCATTTGTCACCAAATTTACCGCAGGGTGATTTACAATAATACTGAATACACACAATAGTAACGTCATCAGATCAATCAGTCATGAAAATTTAATGTGTTCACCAAATTTCAGATCAATCGGTTAACAGAAAAGGGTTAAAACTAAGTATTACTTTTTATGGGAGTGGCGCCACCCATTTTTAACACTAAATTGTATTGCCGTGAAAGGCAAAGCTATTTACTAAATTTCAGATCAGTCGGTCAAGAGGAAGGGGGTAAAAATCAATATTACTTTTTATGGGCGTGGCCAAGCCCACTTTCCTAATCTCAAAATTGCGTAGTAATCAAAAGTAAAGATGTGTACCAAATTTTGGATGAATCAGTTAACACAAAGGCGTTAAAGCTAAGTATTACTTTTTATAGGCGTCGCGCCGCCTACTTTCGTAATTATTAAATTATATAGTTGTCGTAAGTAAAGGTGTCCATTAAATCTCAGATCAATCGGTTAACAGTAAAGGGCTAAAACTAAGTATTACTTTTTATGGGCGTGACACCGCCCACTTTTTTAATTATAAAAGTGTATAGTCATTGTAAGTAAAGGTGTCGAGAAAATCTCAGATTAATCGGTTAACAGAAAAGGGCTAAATCGAAGTATTGATTTGTACGGGCGTGGCACCACCCACTTTTTTAAATACAAAAGTATATAGTCATTGTAAGTAAAGGTGTCCAGCAAATCTCAGATAAATCGGTTTGCAGGAAAGGGCTAAAACTGAGTACTACTTTTTATGGGGGTGGCGCCGCCCACTTTTTTAAATACAAAAGTGTAGAGTCATTGTAAGTAAAGGTGTCCACTAAATCTCAGATTAATTGGTTAACAGGAAGGGGCTAAAACTAAATGTCACTTTTTATGGGCGTGGCTCCGCCAACTTCTTTAAATACAAAAGTGTAGAGTAATTGTAAGTAAAGGTGTTCACTAAATTTCAGATCAATCGGTTGACAGGAAAAGGCTAAAACTAAGTACCACTTTTTATGGGCGTGGCGCCGCCTAAAAATGGCGAATACCATAATACTGTCAAATTTCTTTACGTATTATTTGACTAATCATAACAATCTGTTTTCACACTGTTGTACTTTTACTTAAGATTTGAGTTTTTGACAAGTATTTAATACTAAATCTAATAATATGAAGGCCGCTTTAGCGATATAGTCCAGAATCTGCGTGCAACTAAAGGTTGTGACTATAAGCGAAAAGTACTGTACTTATATTTAGACACCAGAAAGACGAACGAGTTCGCATTTTCTGTAAGCTAAAAGCTTCATCAGTGTTAATTGTGGCATTTCTTTGTGCGTTTCATCAATGCAATTTTTGGCTTGATATTGCTGATTTCCAAAGGCCAAGTTCTTAAAAAAAACCGGATAACAGCGCTGGTCTCCACGTTGTATAGATTCTCGAAATATAAATTGAAACACACACACCAAGAGGCCGTCATAAGGGCGAGATCCAATTCTTTGGTTTAACTTATAGAAAATAAAATAACGTAATGATTTTTTTATTATAGGGAGCAACAACAATTCTGGTATGGGTAATGCATTCTCAAGAAATTTCTACTCATGTGGTTCAGCTGAAAAAAGTTAATAGGTGTGCTCTTAAATTTAGAACAAAGTATTATTCTGTACGGTTGCATATTTTTCTATGTGCTAAAATAACTTAATTACATATACCCACCTCTGAAGAAAATTCATTAGCATGCCAATATGATATGAACAGGGCATACAGTATGCACAGAATATAAACAACTGTAGCTATCTGGAACATTGTATTTTCCACCTTAATGTAAGAAAATATATATTTATTTAAAATAATTTATAACTAGCATTTTAATCTTAAACCTAATATGCTCTTACCAGTAGAGTGCACACCAAAAGAACGCATAACATCATGGTAAATAGTAGCAATTCAGCCATACAAACTACAGAAACTAAATCTTCTAAATTTTTGCCAAATCTGAAAAATGTTTATGTATTATGATATACATATCGCTTATTTACTAAAGCAACGTCATAACTCAAAAAAGGTTATTTTTCAGTTAATAAAGCAGAATTATTCTTCGCATCGTTCTTTATATTGTGTAAAAATTTCGTTAAAATATCTTGTATACTCATCTACTAAAAGAAAAATATATTATTACTAGCTTTTTTCGACCCGGCGATGCACGGGCTTTAAACATTTTGAGGAAAAGTCCTTAATGCGTCTATCTGGTCTAGCAATATGGACGAAATAACTCTGAAAAAACCGATTTCATTACAAAGATCCCATTGAACAGATTATAATGATTATAATACGGACGCAATTATGCGTTAGATCAAATAGTGTATCCTGCTACTAATTGTGTGTTCGTCCGCAATTTTTTATAGTACCAAACCTTTTGTGTTTTTGAAATCGGTTAAGAAATTGCATAGTTATGCGATAATCAATATATCGGTTTTTTTTAATATTACAGAATAAAACTGCAGGCAAAGTCTTTCAAACAAACAAAGAATTTTGAAAATGAGTTCACATAATATTATGACAGCGTTATTCATGTGGCGAGTAAATTTCCCCACCGATTTTCGAAAAAAAATTATGGGACTAAAATTTGAGCAAACCCTATTACACAAAAAAATGAAAATCGGTTCACAAATAACAGAGTTGGGTGATGGGGGGGAGAAATATTCTCCACCGATTTTCGAAAAACATTATGGTACTAAGCAAACCCTTTCAAACCAAAAAAAGAATTTTAAAAATTGGATGACAAATGACAGAGTTAAGTAATGGAGGGGGGGGGGGCCATAGCCCCCACCGATTTTGGAAAACAATTATGGAACCTAACTCTAAGCAAACCCTTTCAAACCAAAAAAGAATTTTAAAAATCGGTTGACAAATGACGGAGTTATGCGTGGGTGGCCAAAATTCCCCCTCTCCCCTTCCACGTTTTTCGCAAAAATGTATGGAACAAAACTGGCAGCAGAACCTTTCCAACAAAAAAAAAATTTGGAAAATCGGTTTACAAATTACAGAGTTAAGAAAAGTGTGGGGGGGGAGGTGGGGAGGAAACAAATTTCCCCACCGATTTAAAAAAAAATATTGTGGGACTAAGCCGCAAGCAAACCATTTGAAACCAAAAATGAATTTTAAGAATCGGTCGACAAATGACAGAGTTAAGCATTTGGGAGGGGGAGGGGAAGGGGGGGGGGGTCAAAAATCCCCACAGATCTTGGAAAAAATATAGGACCTAATGGCGAGCAAACTCATTCAAACCAATAAAAAATTTTGAAAATCTGTTGACAAATGACAGTTATGCGAAGAAGGATGTTTTAATCCGTTTTGCACCCTCTAGGTCCAAAATCCGGGAAGCGAATACAGCCTTTATATCGAACCAAATATCGAACTGTGTACCAAATTTCATTTAAAAAGGTTCAGCCGTTTAGGCGTGATGCCGTAACAAATGACAGAGTTGTGCGTAGGGGTTGTTTTGACCCATTTTGTCCCCTCCTGGTCCAAAATCTGGAAAAGAATACAGCCTATATTAGTTGTGGGCCAAATATATATCGGCGTACCGAATTTTACTTAAATCGGTCTAGCAATTTAGGCGTGATGCCGTAACAAATGACAGAGTTGTGAGTAGGGGGTTGGTTTTGACACATTTTATCCCCTCCTGATCCAAAAATCGGGAAACAAGTACAGCCTATATTAATTGTTTAGGCGTGATGCCGTAACAAATGCCAAATGCTTAGAAGGTGGTTTTGACCCATTTTATCCCCTCCTGGTCCAAAATCCGGGAAAAAGATATATTCTATATTAATTGTGGGCCAAATGTATATCTGTGTACCAAGTTTCATTTAAATCGGTGCAGCGGCTTAGGCGTGATGCCGTAACAAAAATCTGCAAACAAACAAACAAACAAACATACACCTCATTTTTATATAATATATGGATTTTTCCATTAGGTTGTATGTTAATTGAAAACTTCTACGAAACCAGTTTTTTTGAGTTACGATGTTGTTTCAGTAAATGAGCGATACGTAACTTCAATTGAAATTGACTCAAACTGATTGAGTTTACCTTATAATTCTTTTGTGGTATCTTATCAAAATTTTCAAACTTTTCAACTGGTCTCTATCGTTGCTAGCCGGCAATTGCTCGAACTTTTTGCGCAGTACTCTCATAATATGTATGCCAAATATCAGCCAGGATATAAAGAGATTCGTAAATGGAATGTAAGAGCAAACAATAAATGGTACGACAATAAAAAATTGAAGAGCAAAAACTATTTCATATGCAGGACTTTTCGTCACATCAAAGCCAACAAAATGAACGTCATAAGGAAGAGCTAGATATAATATAAAAATAAGATAAATAGTATTGGAAAAAACTAAATTTTATTTTAGACTCGCACTACGACGACGTAGCAGAAACGGTGTTAAGCAATTAATTACAGCACCCAGGCTGCCAAAAGACAAACTAAATTTTGATATAGCACCGGCACGCCTTGGCAGCTTTTTAAGTATATTCCAGGCTGTGGTATCATTATTGAACTGAAAGTATAGAAGTAGGAGAGCTATAAATATGAGGGACGTAACCGATACCGACACCGATACATCGCCGATACTTCAGATTTTCCGATACATCGGTATCGACGATACTTTCGATACGACGATACTTTTAAAATTTTTGTCAGAGTTTTTTTTTAATTATTTATTTTTTGTTAATTTTTAGAGTCCGACCGAATATTCGGTTTCGGTTTCGGATTCGGCCAAAATTGTAGTTCCAGCAGATATTCGGCTTAGGTCAACTTTTTGGCCGAATACCGAAACCGAAACTTTTTTAAGGAAGTTAATCGAAATAGTATTTTCCAAATTTAAAATATGTCACCGCCATGAATCTGTTTTTTTCCCGTCCAATATCTTTTCAAATTGAATGAAAATTTTACTTAGTTTTATAAAGCGCAACCTAAAGTCACGGACTTATTGATCCTCCCTTACATAGTAACAAAAAGTATTGAAATGTTTGTTGTCAAAATAAATAGCATAAACTAGGGAATGGTAAACCGATTTCGATTCCAATCGAAAATCTATTTTATGTTATAATAAATCGATTTTTCGCAATTGAATTTACTTCTGCAATTTTGCACTGAAATTGATTATTTGTTTTTTAAAATAGATTTTTTTTAAATTAAATTCAATATATGAAAAAATCTCATTTTCAATCTTCACGATAACTTCAATAACGTCAAGAAAAATTCTTTATTGTGCATATCATTGATGAAACGCGGGGGTAAACAAAAAACTCCACTTTAGTAGAAATGAATGAAATCGTTATAAATTTAGTGTAAAAAATAGCTAAATATTCCACTTTATATCTTTTTAGTTATTCCGACTCAACTTTTTGATTGGTGCTCTTGTAACGTCGTCAATAGAGTGATAAAACACTCCTCAATCTATGTGTACCGAACCCAATATTCCAGTTCTATTCATCATTTAAGCTAATTTCACGCCAAGTTTTTATTAGTCATATGCTCGTAAATGTTTAAGTTTTATATTTGATCGATGGAATGAAATATATTCAATTTCTACTATTATTTTGACTGACACTGTATGAAATACTCTTACGCCCATTTTCACATTGTACAGTTAAAAGTTAACGTATACTTTAGCGGAGAGTTTTGTATGGCGAATTTGCCGTTAAAGACCATGTTATCTTTTAATCACATTGTGAAAAGGGCCGTTAATAAATTAAATGACTTTTCCGTTCTGTTAAGTTTTCAAAATGTCAATATCAGTTAATGCTAAAAAAAAGTTTCGGCAAGTTTCGGATTCGGCCGAATATTCGGCCTTTTTGCCGAATACTAGGTTCGGTTCTGGTTCGGCCTAAAAAACTGGTTTCGGTCGGACTCTATTAATTTTATCATTAACTAAATTCATTTCGTTATTTTTTAAATCTTATTAATATCAATTTTAGAAATGAATAATATTTTGCGCTGTTATTTTGTAAAAAATAATTTATTTTTTGTTAATTTTACCATGAATTCAAATTCAATTCGTTGTTTTTTAAATCTTATTCCCAGCAACTTGTTGTAATCGCTATAAAATACGCTTTATATGAAAATATATAAATGGGTAGGTTTCAAGCAAATCGTTGCGAAAAAATTTTAAAAAATCGGAATAAAATAAAAAATTAAATTTTTCTTTTGACGATATTTCCATGAAATATAAGTTAAAACAAAATCTTTTAAATATGCACAGAAAGCTTAAGTCCTCCTCTATTCGAATTGAAAATCGGTGCAGAAACAACGCAGTGAAAGCTGTTTTTTGTCGGTGAAGTCCCAAAAATAGGTTTTTTTATCGATAACTTCCGATTTTGAGGGTGTATTGCAATTTTTTAAAGTGGCAAAATGATCTACTCAACTAGACCTACAAGCTTCAGTAAGTCGTTTTTCACGAGTAAAAAAACATGCCATTTTGTAACAGCGTGTAATTAAGCTATTCAGTTATTTAGAAGAATATTAGTCCTTTAAAAAATCGATTTTTTAAAAAGCATGGCGAGTACTTTTTAAATTATAAAGGTGTTACAAATTTTTACTCGCTTTTCTACTAATTATCTGCATATTTTTAATACAGATTCTTTGGAAGCAATGAAAATGTAGTTCCTGAAAAATTACTTCTAATTTTTTATACTGGGCTAATATTAATATTAAATTAAATTAAATTTTAAATATTAATAATCTCTTACACTATAATTTTGTATAATAAAAAAATTGCCCTTCTTGAGTTTTGTTAATCTAAACTGGAACTCAATTTCAATATTCGTATCGGAATCGGTATCGGCGATATTTATTTTAAATATCGGTATTGGAATCGGATCGGCAAAACTGCGTATCGATACCTCCCTAATAAATATACCATAGAATAAAAAATATTGTATAGAAAAAGAAAATATCGTTTTGCATAAGAAATTTTTCTACTGATTTCAGACTGTTTTTACCCATCAAAAAAGAAAACAAATAATCCGAATGATTGATTTGATCGATGAGTTTTTGGCTCATTTATTGGCCCTTATCGTGATTGGCGACTTTCGCCTTCGACTACGGCATTTTTGTAATAGATTAAGGATGAGGCCACACGGGCGTTTTTAAAACGCAACGTTTCTGATTTTTATATTAAATTTGAAGTTTTAAAAAATTTAGAGCTTTAAAATTTAATATAAAAAGCAGAAACGCCGCGTTTTAAAAACGCCCGTGTGGTCTCAGCCTTAATTTATTACAAAAATGTCGTAGTCGAAGGCGAAAATCGACAAACACGGTGAGTGGATTATTTCGTTGGCTTAAGTGGCTCCTAGACGGATCAATATTTCAGCTTCAAGATATGTATGTGCTTGTGTGCGTTTGTTATGAAAATCAAAAGCATTTTGATATTCTTCAATATTTCCCCTCCGTATATGTGTAATAATGTTTAAAAACAAACACACACAAACACATATATTGAAGCAGAATATTGATGTGATTAACAGCCACTTTAGTCAGCAAACTTGGGAAGTCCTTTTTGTAAAATTTTTCACGGGGGGGCATTAAAAAAATAAAGTTACCGTAAACAGCTCTTAAACGTTTTTTTCTCATTACTGAAATTTTTCTTAACATGGAAATAAGCCCTTTTGAAAAATCAGTCCTCAAATATAGTTATAATATAGTTATTTTAAAATTCAAATTATTCTTTGAAGGTTATTTTAAAATCATGTTCAATTAAGATGAAACACTTATGAAACAAAATCACTGCCAAAAAAAGTTAAATTAACCTTGTTTTCTAGGATTTTCACATGAAGCTTTTGGGTGTGTATATAAACAGATGGAATGGCTTATTACATACAAACTAAACCAAATAATCTTTAATTTATTATCTAAATAATATTCGCAAGTATAAGATGAGGTTCTATCTAGAAGTAATTGTAATAAGACTACTTCCCCAAATTTTATTACAGTATCGAAAGTAAAATTTTTAATTAAAAGCGATATAGAGCACCTGATTAAAGAAGAAGATCACAAACATTATTTGCATAAAAAATTACTTACCTCAGCTTCCTTGTACCAACTTTCTATATCCTTCATAAATTTTATGAATTTTTCTTGATTTTTCATCACAGTAACAATTCGTACCAAGGAATTCGTTAGAATTGCTGTCATAAATAGACTCATAATTTGTCCACTTAATTCATGCCAAATTAAAATGAAATGCACTTGACCAAAAATCGTGAACACCACAACAAAAATTACCGGAGCAGTGCGATACAAATTTTCAAATTCTATAAAACCTAAATATTTCCAGATTCTCACATTGACACCGAACAAAGGTAAATCGTAATACATTTTGTCAAATATGTTAAGTTCTCTGGGCAATATTTAAGCTAGTTATGTGCAAAATGTTTTATTGCTAAACAGTTTTAAAGTGCAACAGTTTTAAAGTGTAAGAGAAATTATATATGTGCATACATATATTATTTACTAGTTTATATTAAATTGTTTTACAATTTATTTTAATAGCTTAATATTAAAATAAATTATAAAACAATTTAATATAAATTGCAATTAAATATATTCACATTACATATTATTAATGTATTGCTAACAACTTGAAATCACTCCAGCGCACTATGGCCAAATTTTAAAATTTTGCGGCGAAAAGTCAATTTTTCAAGTTCAGATTTTTAATTATTTTTAAAGGGTTCAATTCCCAATATATTGAAAAGAAAACAATTTTAAACGATATGACAGTAGACAAATTTGTTCTTACTCACGCAAACTCACTTATTTTTATAAATTACTACGTACAAAATATGAAAAATTATTTGAAAGATGACAAAAAAACAAAATATTAAATATTCCTTGAGCAAACAATTGTCTGAACATTAATTTTTGTTTTAGTTGACGGGCAAAAAGTCTTCAGTAGTTGATATGCCATCCCTGTATTAAAAAAAATTCTGTTGATTTATACTTTCTACGTCAACTTTGCAATAAAAACATCTTAAAATTACAACTTTATTTTAACATTCATATCGTCGTTACATTAAAGAAACGGCCTAATAATTTTTTCCAAATCAAATATAATGCTTATTTGGAAATATGCAAAAAACTCAATTTGAAAGAAATAGTAAGCTTGTGGGCATGGTGAAATAAGTATACAGGTGGTAGCATAACGTCAGCTGATTATTTTTTGCTCTGCTAGTTTTGTGCATAATCCACGTCCAGCACGTATATATTTTTGACAAGCATCATCTATTTTTTGTTGTATTTTTGTATTTGTTTCCCTTATGCGGTCACCTGTATACTTATTTCACCATGCTTGTGGGCGTTTCTATTTAAGCTAGTGATATGGACATGGATATACTGTGCATATGTTTTTTTTTTCAAAGGAATAGCACAAGATTTTGATGTTTTAATGTTTAATTAATAACAGCTAAACCTCCAATAAAAATATGTAATTTTATCCTTATTTATTATTTAAAATTAAAAGCTTAATAGACATTTGTCTTTCAAGGACATGCTAACAATGGGGAGAAGTTTAATTGTGTATAGTTATTAAGGAAATTTATTTTTTGCTTTTTATTTTACTGTCGATACGACGATACTTAAAAAAATTTTTTCAGTTTTTTTTAAACAAATTATTTATTTTTTTGTTAATTTTACCAATATCAATTTTAAAAATTAATAATATTTTACACTGTTATTTTGCAAAAACAATAATTTATTTATTGTTAATTTTACCATGAACTCAAATTCAATTCGTTGTTTTTTAAATCTTATTTCCAGCTAAAAAAGACATTATAAAGAAATCATGAAAATGTAGCAGTCGCGATCCGGAAATATTGCGAATTCGGATAATTTCTAATTAGTTTCACATTTGCTTGTCATTGCAAGAAGTTCTCTTTCTCCATTACCAATCACCGAATTTGAAGTGATGTTAGGACAAATTTCTTTTCGGTGTTCTATAATGATTCCTCAAATAATTGTGGAAAAAAAGCCGACTTCAGTATAAAGAGTAATATACTTGATGGCCTTCCATATAAACAATTTTGAAAATCGGTAAGCCAATTGAGGAATTGTGCTCTAATAAATATTTTGGGTGGAGGCGTGGAAGACTTGCCCCACAGATTTTAGTAGAAAAATTATGCGACCAAACTCTAGGCAAACCATTCCAAACAAAAAATAAATTTTGGAATTCGGCCCATAAATGGAGGAGCTATGCGATAATCAATATTTCTGGGGGAAGGGGAAATCCCGCACAGATTTTGGAGAACAATTATGGTACCAACCTGAAGGGGGGTTTGCAGCAAATTTCACAACTGATTTTCAAAAAAAAACTATTCAAACCCTTTCAAAAAAAAAAAAATAAATAAATATAAATTTTGATAAGCGGTTCCCAATGACAAAGTTATACATGGTTCCCCCTCCCATTTTCGAAAAGAATTATGGGGCTAAACTACTAGCGAACCCTTGCAAACAACACAAGAATTTTGAAAAGCTGTTCACAAATGACATAGTTATGGATTGGTGGGGAGGGGGAGCAAACTTGCTTCTCCGATTTTCGACAAAAAAAATTGGGACCAGTTTTTGTCAAACCCTTTCAAACAAAGCAAGAATTTTGAAAATCGGTTCACAAATGACAGCATGGGGGGAGCGAATTTCCCCCTCCGATTTTCAAAAAAAAAAATTATGGGACCAAACTGCAGGCTTCACAAATGACAGAGTTATGCGTGTACAAACATAAAAAAGTAAAAAAAAAACATACACACGAATTGATAACCTTCTTCTTTTTGGAAGTCGGTTAAAAAAGGATGAAAAAGTACCCATTTTCAGAACTTGTTTCTTTTTATGCGAATTTAAACACAAAACTGTGTTTTCATGTAAATTTAAGTGAATAAATATAAACTTTTAGAAGACTTTTAATAATTAAGCTAATAAGTTATTTAGAAGAATATTAGTTGATAAATGTCCTTTAAAAAATCTACTTTTTAAAAAGCATGGCGAGTATTTTTTAAAATTATAAAGTAATTACAAATTTGTACTGGCTTTTCTACTAATGATCTACATATTTTTAATATAGATTCTTTGAAAACAATGAAAATGTAGTTCCTTAAAAATTACTTCCAATTTTATATACTGTATTAATATCTATTTTAAATATTAATAATCTCTTACACTGTAATGTTACATAATAAAAAAATTGCCCTTCTTGAGTTTTGTTAATCTAAACTTGAACTCAATTTCAATATTCGTATCGGTATCGGAATCGGTATCGGCGATATTTATTTTTAAGTATCGGAATCGGTATCGGATCGGCAAAACGGCGTATCGTTACATCCCTAATTTAAATGGCCAAATTTTAGGTGTGGTTATATTTTATCAATTAAAACATATGTTCATAATTTCATTTCTTTACGATAAGTCCTTCTATTTTTGACCGCTCTTTATATGAACTCACGACACTGTGCGTCATCGGCATACATATGCACTTTACAATATTTCAGTTGTTGTGACAGATCATTAGCATATATCACAAAGAGTAGCGGTCCAATTATCGATCCTTGTGGCGCACTCTTTATAACTGGCAAAGCCCGAGAAGTTGTGTTATTAGCAAAACCGGATTGATAACGATGTGATAGATACGATGTTATTCATTTGCGTGGAAAGCTTTGAGAAATTAAACATTTTATACAATTTAAAACAAAGAACATGATGGTTCACCATATCGAATGCTTTTGAGTGATCTAAAAGTACAAGATATAAAACATCACCAACATCGATTCTCTGACGAATGTCCTCGGAGACATAAATTAAAGATGTTATGCAACTGTGTCCCGGCCGGAATCCAGATTGTCTGTCTGTTAATAGAGTATTTTCATTGATATATTAACTGATTTGTTGATATAATAATCGTTCAAACATTTTAGAAAAATATGATAAAATGCCAATAGGGGTTTATTATTTGTTAGATTTTGGTATAGGTATTATTTTAGCAAATTTCCAGTTTTTAGGATAAACGCATTTTGTAAAAATGTATGTTATATAAGTCAGATATATGTTATTACTATTCTTAGAAATTTTGGATTAAGTCCACCAAGTCCTGTAGCATTCGACTTGATAGCTTGACAACAAGATATAAAGTAAAAAGGATTGCTGCCCACGGTCGAGCTTTGAATTTGGTCATAAAAATATATGTTTGGAGAAATATATGGCATCCTTGTAAATGACTCGTTAATCGCTTTGACGTCGACTGTATTTTGGGATTATTTTGTTGTTTTTAATGAATCATGTTTTTTGTGATATTGTGAAAAGTGTAATCGTGTTATGTGGACTAGAACGTACCTGCTTCCATGCTTCTAAATGGGCCGTGTTAAATTTTTTACAAACAACTGCAAACTAACGAGAATTTAATATTTGTTTAGAAACCTTTAATGTGAAAAACTCTGAAATTATACACTTTTGCAGATAGTTAGAGTGACTCGGCATAGAAAATCTTGGAATCCTTACGTTTAAGGTATAAGATATGCACTGCATTTTTATGTAAAGCACTACGAGGAACATTTTTGTGAAACATTTTAATCCTATAACTCTTCGTTGTATGGGCCTTTCTGTGCCTTTCTCAAAAAAAAGCGACAAAAACCTCCCCTTCAGCGGCAATATAGTAGACTCAAATGCTCTACAAAAATTTTCCTTGTGAAGTTTTACATAAAAATGCTGAACACATCTTACTCCTCAACCGTAAGGCTTAAAGATTTGCTATGCCGACTACTAATTGTGAATAAGTACGAATTAACCCTTAAACACAGTTTAAGTATAGAATGATTTTTGGCGTTCCGGTTGAGTTTCGAGCTTGAGTGTCCTAAAAGACCTACAGTAGAATTTTATGGCAAATATTTTAGTAAAATATTTTAGTGCGCTATATCACTACTGAAAGGGATTTTTTGCCTCTTTTTAAGAACGGGACAAAAATACGATGCAGCGAAGAGTTTTTTCCCCTTTATTTATTCCACTTGGGAACATAGGGCTTCTACAATAAAATTCAAACTAATTCTATCATTACAAATTAATTAAATTTCGTCAAAAGACTTGTTTATTTTCTTAAGTTCACTTTACTTTCTTAAGAATGGTTCTACGCCATGGCGCCGGAGGGCCGAATTCCCCACAAAGGCCTTGCTTGCAGGTTGGTCCCACAAGTTTTTTTTCGAAAATCGGGGGAAATCTACCCCCCTTCAAAAATATTGATTATCGCATAACTCCTCTATTTATGGACCGATTTTCAAAATAGTTTTTTGTTCGAAAGGCTTTGCTTGCAGTTTGGTACCATAATATTTTTAAAACATCGGTGGGGCAATTTGGCTTCCCCCCCCCCCCTCCACCACTTCTTTTTCGGAAATATTGATTATAGTATAACTTCTCCATTTATGGACCGATTTTCAAAATTCTTTTTATGTTTGAAAAGCTTTGCTTGCAGTTTAATCCCATATTTTTTCGAAAAGCGGAAGGGCCATTGCCGCCGCCCCCTTCTCACACAAATATTGATTATCGCATAACTCTGCCATTTATGTACCAAATTTGAAAATTTTTTTTATATTAAATGTCGTACAAGATTTGGCTCTTTGTATTGAAAAATATGGTTAATATTTGAAATTAGGGTTTAAGGGGGTGTATAAGGTAACATGGCTATAGCAATCCTTAAGAAGTCTCCACGTTTGTGCAGCACAAGGCAAAGTGTTACCATAATCCTTAATAAATAGCTTCAAGTCGACTTATAGATCAGCTAGCTGACTTCATTCTTTTGGTAATTGGCCTCCTCGTGGTACCACCTGGTTTCAGTCTTTCTGAGACTGCAGCGAATTCGAGCCCAGAGAAACTGGCAACACCATTAGGTGGAATAATATGTGATAGCGCAATCAGCTATGAGCATGAACAACCTAAATAGATTCAAGAAAACTCAAATGAAAGACGAGGCAATAGGAACAACTTGCAACAGAGTTCGTTGGAAGCCATTAATTGAGACCGTTTACTCCCCAGCTGGAGAATAGCGGAACATAATCAAAAAACAAACCTGCTCGAAAGTAAATCGAATGCCGTTATTTTTTTTTTCTCTTTTCACTTTTCTTTCACTTTGTATTTATAATTCAATGTGTTTTTATTTATTTGAATTAAAAAATATTTGGGCTATTTAAAGTGAGCTTGCATATTTTTCTATCCCGTATTGTGTATTTAAATATTACTTGATACTTTCAACTGCTTATGTCTCAGAACGGTTATGATTTTTTTATATTTCCAAAAAGTTAATTTTATTTTAAAAAGTCGTAGCTAATTATTTTATGGGATCGTATGGTCGAGTTTGTCAAACTATTATTTTTTCTTCTCATTTTTTTTATTTCTCAAATAGATTGTGAGGTAGGTCTGAAATTTTAGAAAATTTTTTTAACAAACAAAAACAATCGTCATGATATCGCACATTAATTATTTAATTTGTTTAAAAATAAAAAAGCAATACCTTTATTACGTCAATTTTCTCAACTGGGAACAGGCTTTTTTAATTGTTTTTTATAGATTAAAAACTTTTAGAAAGATACGAGGGAAACTATTCATATTGTGGTCATAATATAAGTATACAAATATATGTTATTGTTATTGGGAAGAAAGTATGCTAACGAATGAATGTATGGACCAAACAGTATTTATTTGATTGCTACTTTCTAAACTCTTGATATATTTTGACCTCCAGTTTCATTGGAGCGTTACCTGCGTATACAGAGCTCTGGCGGGGAATAATAACTTTTTTCAATATTAATGGCTGGAGCAAGCAAAGATTAATGAATTAAGGTTATTTCAGTTAAATATCGCTCCAGTGACGCCGGACAGTGCTTTGTTTCCATATAACGATGAGAGAAAAATAGAAAGAGTTATCCTAGGCCATTGAAATTCGGTAAATTGTTATAAATTAAAGTAGCTAGGAAAAATACGAAGCTTTCAAAAAATCGGTACAAGGACTCTTATAGCTCCTATATAACCAAAGCTCTGAAAATTTAATTTAAAAAACATTCCTTCATTGAACCAGTTTATAAATACTATGTATCTACCAGAAATAGCGCTTTTATTAATTTTACCAATTTTTAGCTTAATCAGTGCAAGGAGTCATATATCCTTTTTCTTAAAAAGCCTTTAATAGCTATTACAAGCGCCGGATTGGAAAACAATTTCAGGAGCGATAATGTATATGTGATGCTAACAGCTGGCTTAAATTTGATTCATATCGGTTAATTGATAAAAGATGATCCAGAATAAATATCCTTCTTTTAAAAATCTTTAAAAAATACATAAAAATTATTACTAGCAAATTTTAAAATTAAACAACTTTTCCTTATTTAATTTATCGTGAGCATACGTGATCGTGAGAATTTTCATATTACTCAAGCGTGAACATGCGTGATAAAAAAAATTTGTCTGTGAGTGTATTTGCGTGACCGTGAGACATTATAAAGTTGTCGGGAATGAACGTCCGCGATACAACATATGTTTCCATGCGGGTGACTAGCCGTGAGCGAAGACGCAGTCATGCAGTCAAAGCAAATGACTCGTGAGAAAAGCACCTCCCGAGAAAATATGAACATATTAAGATTACTAGGAAAAAAGTTGGTACTTTTGCTTAATGGTTAATACAAATAAAGGTCCAATCTCCAACATAAAGGACAAAAAATATATTAGATCAAAATTTGCTATTTTTACAATTTCAATAACAAGACATAAATTTAAACAAATCAAAAAAACCCGACTGCGTAAAAAAAGAAAACAATTTTAAACCGTCACAGATCCTAAATGGTCATTCGTAATTAAAAATCATAAGAGAAACCTAAAGATGATTTTAAAATACCTGTCGAGTGATACCCATTTTGATATAGTTCGCCGACTTTTTACTTTTTATTTGGCCGCCATATTGAATTTTGAGTACTGTCATATCTTTAGTGACACTCCCCGGATTAAGACGAATCGATTAACGTAAGAGTCGTCAAAAGCGGTCTATGCGTTCAGTTTATATAGTGCCGCAAAAGAGCACACATACATACATACATACATACATAGGCTGATAAACACAAACCCCTTCTTTGCGTCGCGCAGTCGGGTAAAAAATAATTCACATTTCAGGCTTTATTAATAAGTTACATACTTAATACTTTAATACAAATTTATCTTCTATAACTTAGAACTAGATGTCTTTTAGTCACTCTCAAAAAAAATTAGAACATTCTGCTGAATATTAAGAAAGTTACAGATATTTTCATAAGTGATAAAAGTATAAAGTGTAAAAATTAGTTTTTTTGGACTGCACAATAAGTCATAATTTTAGCTCAAATGAAAAAAGTTGGTTATTTTCTCTACATTATATTATAGACAGGTATAATAGCTTAAAAAATAAATGGAAGTTATTACAATCAATTGACATATTTTTTTCCTACTCTATTAAACTTTTGGTATTTTTTAGTTTCAAACAAAAAAAGTAGGCTTTTCAATGCTCTATAGTAAATGTTTATTGCAATATTTTATACAAAACTGATATTTTATTTTGTTGCACGCACATATATTTAAGTTATTTTAGAAAATAAAATCTAAAATGCATCTTTAAAAATTGATTTTTAACAATTTATTTTTTGTAAACCTCCAAAAAATTATTGTTTTTTTATTTGTAACTATCAAAAGAATTTGATGACTTTAGCGACGTCTGGTGGCGATATAATGAGTTTTTTCTGAAACAATTTCTTTTGTACAATGAAGCTAGTTTTTTTGTTATTGCAAAAATATAAATTTCTTCCAAAAAGAAGACTCAAATTTCATTTTCTATTTTTGTCTATGGGATACAGCACTGTGTGCCGACTCGAACTTGAAGTAAGTGTAATTATCGGTAAGGAGAACTAAGAGCCCAGCTCGGGAAGCTACAAGGCACTCCATCTGTGACAAGGGGAGAGAGACGACTCGAGGAGTCGATACGGATGAATTATAATGTGCGAAGTAGAGGAACTTTTAGGATTGTTTGACGTCTGATGGCGCGGCCCTGGCAGAACCGGAAAAAATAACTGCAAAAGGAAGAGGAATTCTTTGCATTAAAACCAATAGTTGCTTGATTTACGTGACTGCCTGTTACGTGCAAGCATTGTTGCCCGCGAATTTGTGTCTCGTGCGGTGCAAGCCCGGGCACTCGCAAAGAAAGTGGAAAACAGTTTCATCTTTACTTTAATCCCGGCAGCTACGGCAGAACGCATTATAGGAAAGGCCTATCCTGCTAGCATGTCTACCAATCCTCCACTGTCTTTTCACTACTACGACGAGTCTTGAAATATTCCTACGGATTCTGTTCGTTAGATGTGTTGGTCGCTTATCATTGTAATAAGGCAACATCTTCCTAACTACCTTACACGTGTTCAACTAGCGCCACCTGTCTTCAGCTTTC
The DNA here is from genome assembly GCA_956483635.1 of Panzeria rudis. NCBI lineage: Eukaryota > Metazoa > Arthropoda > Insecta > Diptera > Tachinidae > Panzeria > Panzeria rudis. The sequence goes on along the minus strand of OY101450.1, from coordinate 98,519,040 downwards.
TGCCGATAATATTTGAAAATATAGCTTCTAATAGTGGCAAACAGCATGGTTACCTGTTTAGCGTGGAGGCGTCCATAACAGAGCCAGGCCTGGCTAGCTCATCCGCCTGTTCGATGCCAGGGAAGTTGCTATATGCGGGAACCCAAATGAGGGTAACGTCACTCTGGCCAACTAATCTGGATAGCACATCCTTGCACTGGCTAACTAAAGTACAAAAAATAGTATGTGACCTAAGTGACAGAAGTGCCGCCTGGCTGTCGACGAAGAAGCCGATCCTCCCTTTTACACTCTTGTCAAACAACACCCTGCCCATCTCTCTTATTGTCAATATTTCACCCTGAAATACACTGGCAGCATGTGGAAGTCCGAAGGATAGTCTTGCCACAGACTCCACAGCCAACACGGCAGATCATTCTTGATCCATCAGTATATACCCTGAAGATGAAATCTTTTTCTATGTTACCTCTCTTCCACTCCCGTCTGGATGGAATATGGACTTTGAAAGTGCTATCATAGTCCAGATGAGGTATCATGTAATTGGAGGGTTCGCTCAATAGCGGTGGTAATAGATTTAAGATTCTCGCATGACCATAAGTTCTTGATTCCCACCTCACATATGCCGCTAGTCTTGCCCCGCTGCTCGAGGATATAGCCTATACATGAACAACCCGTAATAGCGATGCAGGCAAATCTCTTTGTTTTGTATAATTGGTTTAGCCCGTATTTCAGATCCGTACGTCAATATGGGACGTACAAATGGAACCAAACATCCTCCGTCAGGAGCTGTAGGCAACTGTAGCCTTTTAACCCTGATTAAAACCAATAAATACAGTTCGATGAAAGTATTGCGCAATTTTATTGTAACACAACAAACTTCCGAAGAATAAAATATTATACATATTTTGAAGAAGTAAAATGTTTATTGAATAATTTTCTAATCAATGTTTTCAAAGACTATTCGCGGGCCTCTAGAATGTTGCCCTATTCTACCACTCTGAAATCTATTCTACTACTCTGAATTCTGAAGTCTTAACTGTAATTACTGAAAATCGGCAAGATTGTTGCCAAAAATCTGAACCTTTTTTAATGGAAATATTACCTGACACCTCACAAATATCTAAGTAAACAAGTCTCCTTGGATTAATGGTAACCCTCGTAAATAAAACAAAAATTATACATTGTTTAAAAACTCAAGAAGAAACCAGTCGCCATCCAACACCAACATATCAGTAAGGTGTGATCATTTGATGGATTTTACTGATATTTGAATCATTTGCGTAGTTTATTAAATCGTCTTATCTTCACTATTACGCTGTTTTGCATGGTTATGGTAAAAAATTATAATTAAATAAATTATCTCTTTAATCTATGCACTTAAAGATGGTTTGCGAAAAAATTAAATTCAAAAATATTTTATACTCGTATAACAAGACAAATTAAGATACTTACATACGAGTACGTAGTACATATTATGTATGTATGTATGTATCTCCCTGCTAGTTGCTAGAATATAATAGTGGTGCCCCTGTGTCTGAGTGGTAGCGATGCTAGCCTGTCCGTCCAGAACAGTATTGCCAGGAGCTGGAGGAAAACAGAAGCTAAATAGGTCTTTTTAAAAGGCTAAATAGCATAAAAAAGCTAAGAAATAGGATAAATATATTTTATTGAAAACTCAATGTTTTCTTTATTATTTTATAAGTAAAAATACATAAACATGTTAATTCCATGCGTAAGCTTTATGACAAAAGATCCAACGTACTCGTCCTATGACTTGAGAAAATGGGCGTGGTACCAAGAGTGAGGAGTGATGAATGGTGAAAAAGACACATCGTGTAAAGCCTACATATTAACCATTTTCGTGATGTGTGGTTCTAATCTCCAATGAGACCGTATTGTCACCTACATAGAAACCAGTCCCATAATTATATTCAGATATTAATTTCTACTTAACTGGTATTTATAAATTCTAGGGCCGAGTGGGTTGTGTGATAGGCTGTCATTCTGGAGGTTGTCAGCTCGATTCCCATCAAAGATTCTGCTTAAAAATTAAATATAATTTCTATTTGCATTTGTAACAATAAAAAAATAAATAAGCTTTCAATCACTACTCAGTTGTTACAGTTAAATGTCGGAATAATATTTATGTTATACTAGCTATACCCTGCGTGCTTCGCTACCAAATTGTTGTGCAGATATAGAAAAATTAATAAACTCATTTAAAAATAACCATATAATAACCAATTGGCTAGTTTTTTGGCGATCTTTTTAGTTTTAGCGAATTTTTGCGTTTTAGCGATTTTTTCATTTTGGCGATTTTTCGCCTTGACTTTCTTAGTTTTGGAACTTTTTAGTTTTAGAGTTTTTTAAAATTTCAAGAGTTTGCCTCTTACGGTTTCCAAGATACAGCAAACTGTTTAAACTACATAGTCAAAATTACATTAACTTTCAGAACACCCTTTCATTTTTGTTTGTGTTAAATATTCTACAGCCTTCACCAATTAACACTAACTTTGAAATTTTCGTGAGTCTATATAAAAGTGTCTGTATATTACATTAGTATTTCAACATGTTTCGTTGCTCGCTTTAGAACACCCTTTAATCTTTAGCCCGTAGCTCTTACGGCTCTCGAGAAAAGAGCCTGTGACAGACAGACGGACTGACGGACAGGGTATCGAAAACAATAAGATTAATTTACACTTTTGGTGTACAGAGCCCTATAAAGAACCTTTTCCAAAAAGTAACTTTTCCAAAAGTAACCATTTTCAAAAGAGTACCATTTTCAAAAAGTACCCTTTCCAAAAAACATTTTTCAAAAAGTACGATTTCTTAAAACTACGTTTTCAAGAAAGTAGGTTTTCGAAAAAGTACATTTACTTTAAAATGTAAATGTACAGATTTCAAAAAAAGTACAAAGCACCTATCCACTCATTTTTCTATCTTATTATTATGCTTTTGGAATTTTATGTCTACCTTACTTAGATTCGTAGATATAAGAACACCGAGTTTACCCGTTTTTACCCCTTTTAATCCCGTTAGAATTTAAGTTTTCAAAAATTCGTTCTTAGAGAATATTTACAAACATATGCATTCAGTATGTGTATCAATGTGCATGAAAAATAGTTGTATGGAAAAAAGTACCAAAAAGGGCTACCAATTTTACCCATTATATATTCAAATTTGAACAAATATAAAACTGTTTTTGAGGGCTTTTTAAGGAGAGAAGAATGAACTTCAAGTTTAGTTTCTAACTTTATTACTTTAGGAGATAGACTGTTAACAAGAAAAGTACTAAAATTATATTTTCACCCTTTTTCGGCCCATAAATGCACAGATTTTTAAAAATTTTCAGACACCTGTCCGCTCTTTTTTCTATCTTGTTATGATGCTTTTAGAATTTTATGTCTACCTTACTTAGATTCGAAGATATAAGGTTACCGATTTTACCCGTTCTTACCCCTTTTAATCCCCTTAGAATTAAAATTTTCAAAAATCCTTTCTTAGTGAAAATATACAAACATATTCATTCACTATGTATTTCAATTTGCATAAAAAATACTTGTATGGAAAAAAGTACCAAAAAGAGCGACAAATTTTACCCTTTATATATTCGAATTACAAAAAAGTACCAAAACATGTTTGAAGGCTTCGTAAGGATAGAAGAACGCATTTTAAATTTTATTTCTATCTTCATTACTTTAGGAGATAAATGGTTAACAAAAAAGTACCAAAATTATATTTTTACCCTTTTTCGGCCTCTAAATGTAAAAATTTCAAAAAAGCACCAAACACCCGTCCGCTTATTTTTTGATCTTATTATGTTGTTTTTGGAATTTTATTTCTACCTTAGTTAGATCCGGAGATATAAGGTTACTGAATTTACCCGTTTTTACCCCCTTAGCGTTTGAATTTCCCAAAACCCCGTCTTAGTGGATCTATACATCCCGAGGGGAGCCCACATACGAAATTTCAACTTTCTAGCTTTAGTGGTTTGGGCTGGGCGATGATGAATCAGTCAGTCAGTCAGTCAGTCAGTCACTCAATATAGTTACTCTTTTCTTTATATTTATGTATATAGATACTAGCTTTTTTCGACCCGGCGATGCTCGGGCTTTAAACATATTATGAAGAAATCCTTAATGCGTTATTTATCGTCTATCTGGTCTAGCAATATGGATTAAGTAACTCTGCCAAAAAAAACGACTTCAATGCAAAGATCCCATTGAACAGATTGCAAAATAGACGCAATTTTGCGTTAGGTCAAATTGTGTGTACTCCTACTAATTGTGTGTTCGTCCGATATTTTTTATAGTACCAAACCTTTCACGTCCTTTCAAATAAAATATTTTGAAATCGGTCAAGAAAAGTCGGTGTTATGCTATAATCAATATAATGGGCTATCACTTTTTCCGTCCCATTTCCACTTCTATGGGATTGAGCTTCAAGCAAACCATTTCAATTAAAAAAAATTATTTGAAACTCTGTTCAAAAATGACAGAGTTAATCATGGGAAGAGCAAACTTCCCCACCGATTTTCGAAAAAAAATATGGAACCCTTTAAAAAAATTCCAAACCGGTTCACAAATGACAGAGTTAAGAATGGTGGAGCAAATTTCCCCGTCGATTTTGGAAAAATATTGCCGAATAAAACTGGAGGCAAACCCTTTAAAAAAAATTTTTAAATCAGTTCATATATGACAGCGTTAATCATAGGGGGAGCAAATTTCCCAACCGATGTTCGAAAAAAAAATTATCGGACTAATAGCCTTATTCTATAACCCAAACGTTGGCTCTGTTAACGTTAGTAATATGAAATTTTAATATATTCTCTTCCATATATATTTTGTTTTGAAACAGTTGTCATTTAACAGAAAAAATATGTGTTATTGAAAAATTGATGTAAAATTTAACCAAAACCATATTCTACAGCCAATGTTAATACGAAAAAACTGTTAACTTCAACGATAGGTATTTTGTAGGTGACAAGGAAAAGTATGTATGAGTCATTTTATGTTTGGAGTACTTAAACAAATATTAAAAGATATTCCTACAATTTTTTTGAAACTTTCATTCTCAAAAGAACCAAATTATTGGTCAACAAGTGGGAACTTTGCTGCCATCAATATTTTTAAAGAAGATTTCTGCGGTTTTTAAATCGAAATTGCTATAAAAATTTTTAGAACGATTTAATATCAAAAGCCACACAATATTGCTGTAACATGTTACTTGATATGCCCAGTTGCAGAAAAAAAAATTATTAAAAAATAATCAAATTAAAACTTCTATAAGCCACATAAATTTAAAAATATGTAGTTTCTTCCATATTCCATCGGTTTTACAATTATTTTGATTGCTTTTAAACACAATCCAAAAGAAAAAACTAAAAAATTAAAATTTTTTTATTTTTATTTTAGAATGGCTCAAAACAAGAAAATTAAATTAAATTGAAATGTATTGCCAGAATAAAAAAATTTTTAAATTTAAAAAAAATTTTTTTTTGAAAAGCTAATAACAATTGAAAAAATATATATCTGGTAATTTTTATTTGATTATATAATTCACAAACAAACCTTTTGCAGTACATAAAATGTTATTTGTTACAAGCGCCATAGAATACCAAAATTTTATGTTAACGTTTTCGTTCTGTAAAATAACATAACGAACGAAAAAATTACAGAATAAGGCTATAAGCTTCAGGCAAACCCTTTTAAACAAAAAGAGATTTTTGAAAATCGGTTTACATCTGACAGAGTTAAGAATTGAAGTGAAGCAATTTTCATCACCGATTTTCAAAAACAAAATTGTGGGACTAAGCCGCAAGCAAACCCTTTCAAACCAAAAAAGAATTTTGAAAATCGGTTGACAAATGACAGAGTTAAGCGTGGATGACCACACTTCCCCCACCCCCCCTTCGCACTTTTTTGGAAAAAAATATGTCATCAAACTGCAAGCAAAACCTTTCAAGCAAAAAAAGAATTTTGAAAATCGGTTCACAAATGGCAGAGCTAAGGAATGGGGCGGCAATTTCCCCAACGATTTTGGAAAAAGTTATGGAACCTAACTGCAAGCAAATCCTTTCAAACCAAAAAAAGAATTTTAAAAATCGCTTGACACATGATAGAGTTATGCGTGGGGAACAAAACTTCCCCCATCTCCCTTCACCATTTTTCGAAAAAAAATTATGTGACCAAACTGCAAACAAAACTTTTCAAGCAAAAAAGGAGTTTTGTAAATCGGTTCATAAATGACAGAGTTAAGGAAAGTGGGGTGGTGCACTTTTCCCCATCGATTTTGGGGGAAAAAAATATGGAACCTAACTGCGAGCAAACCAAAAATGAATTTTAAAAATTGGCTGAAAAATTACAGAGTTATGCGTGGGAGACCAAATTCCCCCACACCCATTTAAAAAAAATATGGGACCCAAATGCAAGCAAAACCTTTCAAACAAAAAAAGAATTTTGAAAATCGGTTCACAAATAACATAGTTAAGGAAGGGTGGGGGGGGGATTTCCCCACCGATTTTTGAAAAAAAAATATGGGACTAAGCCGCAAGCAAACCCTTTCAAATCAAAAAAGAATTTTAAAAATCGGGTGACACATGACAAAGCTAAGCGTGGGAGACCAAACATCAGACTCAGCACTTTTTAAAAAAAATTATGTGACCAAACTGTAAGCAAAACCTTTCAAGGAAAAAAGCGAATTTTAAAAATAGGTTCACAAATGACACAGTTAATGAATGGGGTGGGGGGAAGGGTCACTTTCCCCACAAATAATAAGGATATGGAATTTAAGTGCACGCAAACCTGTAACTAGTTAATTGCTATGATAATGTAAATACTTTTGTAAGGGGTACCCCTTTTTTGGACTTCTCAAACAAAAATAAGTAGCTATCGAGTCCAATTGTAAGTAGTTACGACCTGAATCCTCATATAATTTTTGCTTACCACAAAGCAAAGTTTTTGCTGGGTATGTTAGATTTTTATAATTGAAATAAAATATTTGTTATTAAAAACTTGTACGTTTTTGTGGCAAACAAATTGAAAATTGGGAGATAAGGTGTAAAATTAAATGGGGAGTCCTGCTCTTAATGATGGTTCATAATAGATGAACTATTAGGGTGTGCGATTTCTCAAGACGAAAAACAGTGTTCTGTTGATCGGACGGTTTAGTACATTCGATGTTAACAATTAAAAAGCTGCAATGAGTCAGTTTTTAATTGACGTTTTTTCCTGGAAATTTGATTTCAAAACGCGGTTTTACAGCACACCACCAGTTACTTATTATTTTTATGTTATTTATTAAAGCAATTTTACCATTTTAATAATCCAGAGTCAGTTCGCTGTCTCAAGTGATATTATTTACATATGTATGTCTGTAAACATATATATATATACAAGTGAATTTTTAACTGATCTGCTGTTTTCTTTATATAACCGTTTTTATTTTCCACTAACTAAAAAACTAGATCAACATCAATTACCAATTCTAATCTACTTTAAATTATACAAATATAAAAGTATATTTTTTTAAATTAATTCAAATTGTATAAATTTTGAAGAATTGCAAATCATTCCCAGCAAAAACTTTTGGCATTTTTGTAATCAGTAGTACTCTTTTAATGGGCTTATTAATAAAATTAGTACGAATTTATCTTATTACCTGAAAGTAGCTATAATTTGTTATGTTTTAATAAAATAAGTAGACAACACTTTTTAAGTTAATGTGTGTTTGTATATGAAAACTAATCTTTGGTGCTTAAACTTATAAGTCAACAATAGCTGAGTGAGTAAGGTACTTGTCTTCAAATCTGAGAGAGGGCGGTTCGTACCCAAGCCGGGTCAAAAAAAAAAACAAAATGTTAAAAAATACATAAAATTAAATGTAATGTGTATAAAAGAAAATTGATTTCATTTTGTTTATTTGACTACTTATTTTTTAGCTTCAAGTAATTAAAATAATAACTAGTTAATTGCTGTGACAATTGAAGTACATTTATAAGAGGTGCCTCTTGTTTTTTGAGCTTCTCAAACAAAAATAAGTAGTTATCGAGTCAAAATATAATTAGTTACGATTTAAATCCTCATATACTTGTTTACCTACCAATAACCAAAGTTTTTGCTGGGTTGTTATAATTTGCAATAGAAACTGTGTAGATTTTTTTTCTTAAATAAGAATATAGAAAATACATCTATCGCTTGATTTGCATAAAAAACACGTTCCTGCAAAAAAGACTTGTAAATCAGAATGCTGAACTTTTGCACGAAAATTGTTTGAATCTAAAACAAAGAAGATAGAATCGTGCAAAAAATTTATTTCATCAACAAATTGTGCATATGTATACCGGATTTTTTTAGAGATGAAGAATTTTATTGCCTATCTAATAGGGTATTCATTTAATCGGGATTTTGCTTTAATCGGTTAATCGCTCGATTAATTAATCGAGGTTTTAGTTTAATCGGTCAATAATGGGCTAATTTGGCTATTAATCGATTAACCGATTAATTTTTTGGCTCCCGAGGCTTACGGGTATTTACTTTCAAATAGATAGGATAGCTTTTAAATTGGTTACCACAAAAAAAATGACTTTTGGCCGCCTTCTCAAATAACATATAATTATTTTTTTTCTAAACTCGACGTCTATACCTGATATATTTTTATCATGAAAAGCAGCTAACATAAAACAAAGTATTTTTCAATATAAAGTTTGACTTTTGTCATGGTAAAAATATATCAGGTATAGACGTAGGGTGAAAAGTTTTGTTTCATGTCCCCAATTCAAAGAATGATGTCCCCAAAGATCGCCATTTCAATAGTAAAAATTCCCAATTTTATCCCCAAAAAATATATTTATAATAAGCACCAGAGTGTGCAAACATACAAAACTTTTCGCAAACGTTTCATCTGAAGACACAAACTTTTAAAATATTTTCAATCGTTTCGTACATGAGCAAAACCAAAACAAATACTTTTGCAATGACAAAAGTTGCAAACAATACAATTGGCAAACGAAATAAAAGCAGAACTGTATTTTGTTGAATGGTTCATCGTATTTAGTATAAATACACTAACACACTCTTTACTATGATGTGCAAATCAATCGGGAAACGTTTGCGAATGTATTTTCTTAAAACTTTTCAATTTTGTTCTCATTCTTTGCTTTTCTAGCTGCGTACATTTAAGTTAATGTGCATTTAGTGTACGCAAGCACAAACAATACAAAACTAAAGTGGACTATCAATGTCGCTGTTTTTGTTTTGCACATTGAAAAATACAAAATAAAACGAAAGCAAACGTTTCGTTTAGTTTATTTTCCTACTCTGATAAGCACTTTCATTCAATGAAAATAAGATATTTTAAGTCCTCTATTTTGATTTATACAGGTGATATTATAAGCATAGCTGTTCTACTTTTTTCCGCAAATTTGAGGCTCGCATGTCAAAGTTTGTATGTATATGTTGACATAGGGACTGAAATGTCAAATGTTACTGTAATGTTGTAGTTGTTTTAGAATCAACACCACCTGATAAAATTAATTCGCCTTGCTATCTACATAGATGTTTACGTATGCATTTTTCACTTCTAATTTTAAACAAATTGTCAGTATTTTATTCCACTGTATAGTAAAACAAAAAATTTTAATAGTTAGAGAAATATTATTTTTAACACAGTTTCTCTCTAGGATTTTATTATTACTTTCAGAAAGAATATTTCCTTTCTTTCTGAAAGTAATAATAAAATTTCAGAGAAATGAAATAAATTAAGAACTATGAATTTTTAGTCGAACTGTATGGTTTTTATCCAAAGTTATTTAATTAGTTTGGCTTAAGTTCATTTTTAATTTAATCTTTCGATCAAATTATATTTTATTTAAGAAAGAAATTCTAAAGCATGTGAATATTGAACATTCAAAGAAAAATTTGGTTGTACTGACAGCTGTTTCGTGACCACCAAGTCTACTGGTCAGAGTCCTTTACCTACACCACCACTGACAGTGGCAACAACACTGTGGCGAAAATCCTACTAATTCTAGTAAGCTCAATTAATAGAATGTCGCCATCTTGTGGCGAGTCCCACTAATTAATTAACTTTTTCTAAATGTTCGGAACTTCACTAACTGTATTTTCTTAAGCGGCCCGGCGACTTATCAAACTCGCATCAAATGGTGCTTCAAACTCACCTTTTTTATCATTGTGTTAGTAAAAAAAAACTCACACGTATGGTTTGACGAAAAAATCTAAATGGGTTTGATTTTTCGTCAAACTCACCTCAACCAATACATACATGAGTTTGATCAAACAGTTTGATAAGTCGCCATGGCCCTTTAGAATGTTCAACTATTCTAAGCTTTTTCATTTCAGTCTTAAATTAAGAAACTTAAGAAATTAAGAACTTTTTTTAAGAAACCACGAAAAATTGTTTTGCTTAATATATTTTTTGGTTTAGTTTTGCACGAAAACTAATATTTTAGTACAAAAGTTTTAATTATGAAATTATATACCGGAGTTCACTGCTTGATACAAATGGTCTTGCGAAAGTGCAAGTGCTAAAGATCGTAGCTTTTTTTAGTTTTGAGTGTTTTGTTGTTGGATTTCACAAAAGATCTACGATATTTTGCATTTGCACTTTCACAAGACCATTCGCATCAAACACTAAACTGAGCAGAAACAATACATTCATTCTTCGTAAGATGTGGTAAAGTACGTGTTAATGAATGTTTAATTTTTGTGTGTGCTCAAATGACCTTCTCACTTGCAAAGTCTATGTCCATACGAGTCAACTTTTGCTGCGCAACTTTTGAGTTTATGGGAAAGAGATGGGAGAAGATTGGGAAGGGGTACACTGCTTCATGTATAGAGTTGTGGAAAATACGTATTTGAAATAAATAAATTCAAAATACAAATGGTTTTTTATTTTTCTATTTCAAATTAAAAATACAAAATAGTTTTTAAAAAAGTATTTTAAATAGAAAATACAAAATACATATTTTCAAAATACCTATTTTCAAAATACATTTTCCTTTATAATTGTAATTTTAATTTAAAATATTTGTTCAATTTAATACAATATATGTTGTGATCGCTAATCAACTTTAGAGTTTGTTTCCAATTTCGCAATTTCTCGCGATTTTTTGCAATGTTTGCCATAGAAGCGATTTTTTGCAATTTTTCATTGTCTTTACAGCTTTAGCGATTTTTCATCAATATTAGATTTTGCTATCATGCCAGATTTCGCGAATTTATTCCATTTTCGCGTTTTTTTTTGTCGAACATTTGGCATTCCTTACAGTGTTAGCAACTTTCTTTTAATCAATATAATGGCTTTTTTTTAATTTTGTAATTTTTCGCCATTTCCGTGACAGAAATATTTTTTCCAAGGTTTTTGGCTATATTAAAATTTTAGGGACTTTAAATCAATATTACACTTTGAAATCTTACCAATTTTAGCAAGATTGAGCGAATTTTCGTCATATTCTCTTTTTTGTCCAGGTTTTTGGCATTCCTTACAGTTTTAGCGAGCATTATTCAGTTTTAGGGCTTCTTTCTAATTTTGGATTTTTTTTTTTGCAAATTTTTGCCACTTCCGCAATAGACGCTATTTTTTTATATTAATTTTTCTTTATACAGCTCGAGCGACTTTTAATAAATTTCAGTACTTGACATCGGTTTATGCTATATTTGCGGAATTTTAGTCATTTTTGCAAAATAATCAAAAGAATGTGCAAGAAGACAAAGCTGAGATTCAAAATTGGTTGTTATATTGTTTACTAGTACTTTACTATCACTTTTCACTTTGTTATTTTTCTTCGCACCACATAAAAAAGAATTTTGTATTTTACAAATGTAAAATATGTATTTTGAAATGTTTAAAATAAAATATAAAATACTCTTGAGGCAAAGTATTTCAAATAAAAAATAAAAATGGTATTTTGTATTTTATATTTGTATTTTAAATAAAAGTATTTCAAATAATTCACATCTCTGTTCATGTACATGCAACTCTCTTTTGTTTTTCTCTTCGTAATATTAAGCAACAACAAATTCTATGGAAAAAAACAAAAGCTGCACAGCAAAAATTTCATTGTATGGACGCGAATACAACTTCAAAAGAAAATTGCAGAAGCAAAAGTTGATTCATATGGACAGGGACAAAGTAATGCATTTTTTCGCTTTTTAAAATAACACAGAGCAACAAAATGAAACTTCTTATGTAAGGTCTGAGGTTTCGTAGACAATTTGTATACACTTGGTACTGAGCATCAATGCCTCTATAAATTACTTTTTTTTGAATTGACTCTGTATCTCGAGATTTTCCGTTATATAGAAAAAAGAGGATGCTGCATCACATAACTTGTCTTTACTCGAGAAATAGTTCTTCGATTAAATTAAAAAAAAACACAGATAGATCGGAAACACAATAACCTTTAAATTACGTCTGTATTAATTTTTAACAGTCTTATAGTGTCGGAGATATTCAGAAAGTTTTACCAAAAAAATTAATTTTTTCAAAAAAATTTAAAATAGTTTTCTAAAAGACTCATTAAAATGTTAATCTGCAGAAAATTTAAAATATCAGAGGTCTAGAAAACAAATTTCCATAGTTTTACAAACCTGTGATAAGAATTATGAATAAGGCGGTACATGAATATTCTCAAGCTTATAATAATTCTACGGCAAGGTACATACATATATGTGACCTTCTCCGAGAAAAGGGACCTAGTGTGTCAAAAAACGGGTTTGGAGTTAAGAGTGGATTCTGGTACCTAAAAGGGTGGATGAAACTTTAAATGCGTTTTTCTCAAAACGTCATTTTCACGCACTAGGTCCCTTTTCTCGGAAAAGGTCACATATTCAGAAACTGCAATTTTGAGTGTTATTATAATTAAGAAATAATGATAAATTTATGTATATTGCTTACTGGATCAATAAATATGTATGTAAGCCACTTTTCTGTATATTTTGCTAAATTAATTGCCATTGTTTGGTTTTTTTTTTTAGCAAAAACGCAATTTGTTTAATTGTTGAGACAATTGCGCTTTGAATTATTTTTCACGAAATATGTATAGAATGGATTTTAACGTGGCACTTGAGTTTGTAATTCATGTTTTTTATTTAAATTTATCTTTTTTTCAAGAAACAAAAGTTAAAAAAAAAAATTATTTCTGTATTTGCATTCTCTAATATGTTGTTCTTAAATTCGCAAATTTTGGATGTTTAGATGAATTCATAACAGTTTTTATATACACATATCTCCCACAGTACATGCTTTTCACGTAACTATGTGCAAGTTGTAGTGTAATTATCTTGTCACCTTAAACTAATAATATAATTTTATTGTTAGCATTAAAAAAATTGCACAGAATTTCATCATTCTATTTGGTTTAATTTACAGACAGCAGACACACCTCCCTTAACTAAAAGTGTGCCTTATCTTTCATTGTAATCAGAAAGTGCAAATACTTTTTATAAATAAAATAAAGCGTATAATTTCTGTTCATAATTCCTTCATTTACTATTTTTTCTGTAATTCTAAATATGTCTGTATATATGTATGTATGTATGTATATGTATATTTTAACTGTGATTCATTTACTTGGAAAAAGTTTCGATTAAAATTTCTAAACACTTGCGAACATCTGGAGCTCTAGCTTTATATTTGTAGGGCTGACGTTCCCACATTCATAACAAGGGACAGATAGGAAGGAAGTCCTTGATATTACCTTCTCGTCTTATGTAAAAAGTTGCTTGCAAAATAACATAAAGAAAATGGTCTGTATGCGAGGTATTCAGTCGGTTAGACATTCTCCACTCATAAATATCGCCGATGTTAACAACATCGTATACATATATACTAGACCAAAGGAAAAACAAAAGCATTTGTGCTATAGTTTCAATAGACTATAAATCACAACGCGAAATGATCAAAAGAAACACAAGATCAAACAAATGTACAACATGGATTCTTAAAGGGTTTTGATAGGACTCGTGCCTTATCGACTGAGAGGAGTCATTAAAGTTCTAAACTAAAAAGTTTTTCACCCCTTCTTCTGAAAATACTACATGTACATATATAACGAAGGAAGTCTTCCATAAAGGTTATACATGTGCTTGTGATTATAATAAGGAAATCACCCTCTGTAGTTGAATACACTATTTATCAAACTCGAAAGAGCATTTAACAAAGTATTTCTACATGCGATAATTACACTGTGATAGTCGAAAATTTAGGCAAAGGTTTTGATAGTTGATCTTATATAATTTTTGGAAAAGGAATACAATAGCGTTCACCGTTTTGTCAGATTTGTTCGAGTTTTCGAGATGTTGGTATTTTAATTTTATTCTTTGGATACCCAATTATTCATCATGAATCGGAAAACGGTTGTATCCTTACGTCGAACAGACGTCCGCATGGTAACTCCCGGCCAACGTTTCGTTAATAACCGCCAAGGCAACGGCTAATGTGTGAACGGCGAAACCTTTTCTCAGGTAAAGATGTTGGAGATGGGCTTGTAACACGCTTCACAAAATTACCTTTAATGAAAACGTAAATAAATGATAATAAATGGACGCCCCGCCCCCTAATGTTTAAAAGATCACTTTTTACGAATATGCACTTGGAGTGTACGAACACTACTCAGGCCAAATGACTCTACCCAGAATGTAGAGGTGACATCATCGACATCCCGAAAATACGATGGAAAGGACACGGTGTAAATAAAATGAGAAAGTGTGACATATACTACAGCCATGAAACCAAACACTAGTTTGGCTATGGATTTGACGTGAACAAGCGAATACGTCACCTAGTTGCCGGTTTCACACCAGTGGACGAGCGGCTGGCTAAAATCAGCATTAAGGCCAAATTCTTTTTTATCAGACTGATTTGTCCTCATGCGCCGACGGAAGAGAAATACGAATAAACCAAAGAAGATTTTTACGAGCGCCTAGAATAGACATACGAACGCTGTACCGGACACGATATTAAAATTCTTCTAGGGGATTTTAGTTGCAAAATTGGCAGGGAGAACATCTTTGGTCCGACCGTCGGTAAGTTCAGCCTCCATGACGACACTTCCGACAACGGAATGAGGCTAATCGATTTCGACATCGCAAGGAATATGGTAGTAAGCAGCACCAGGTTTAATAATTGAGAAATCCATAAGGCAACATGGCTGTCACTCGATAGAAAGACAAGAACTCAAATAGATCACGTTGTGATAAACGAGAGGCATGCATCTATCGTATTGGATGTCTGTACCTTGTATCAGTAGAGGTGCGTACTCGGTTAAGTGCTGCAAAACATTTACGTAACAACATCAAAAGATAGTTAGATGCTGAAAAGCTGCAATCACAACCGACATCCCAAGCCTACTCCACGAAGTTATTTCAACTTCTCTCATTGAATCCTCTCCCTGCCGATGATATAAGCAAACAATGGCAACACATGCACAACTCCATGATAAATGTCGCCGAAGAAGAAATTGGTTACTGAAGGCGGCATGGAAGGAGCTAATGGTACGATGAGGAGTGTAATGCTAAAGTGTAAAGCTACTGAAGCTAAGTACGTGGCATACAGGGCGACGCTCGGCTCCATGTCGACACGAAATGCATTGCAGTGATACCGTGAGTTGAGGAGGGAGGAAAATCCTCTATTCCGAAGAAAGAAAAAATAAATGGAAATGCGTAATTGTGAAGAAATTGAATTTTATGGTAATAGGGCTGACGCCCGAAAATGCTACCAACGAGTAAAACATCAATATAAACACTCGCCTGCTGGCATAACTTCGTGTAGAGATGAAAATGGGAACCTGTTTACAGATACGTCAAGTGTGTTACGGATTTGGAAGCAACATTTTTCCAACTTGTTAGCTGCCGAAGAATCCTGTGAAGAAAACTGCCTGCAATCAATCATATATGATTTTATGGAATGTACACCCCCTAACCCAGATCAGGTCAAACCAGCAATATCCCGGTTTATGAACAACAAGGCTGTATGTGCAGACGGAATACCTTCAAAGCTGTATAATACCGGGGGGAGAAGAGCTGACAAGGGGCATCATCAGATAGTCTGCACCATCTGGGATTATGAAAGCTGCCTGGGGGGTTACTCTGTATTGCGATGCGAAAGGAAAACTGTTCGCATTTGTATGTTATTTACATTACAATGCGAAAGCATTTCTTTCGCTTCGAATTCATAAGAAAGGAGACAAAACTGTTTGCGCCAACTAGCGCGGTTAGGCCTCTTAGCCATTGCTTATAAGATCCTATCGTGCATACTGTGCGAAAGATTGATATCCCAAGCTCAGTGTGGCTTCATACCGAATAAATCAACTATCGACCAAATTGTCCTACTTCGTGAAATTCTGGGAAAGACCAATGAAAAGCAAAGCGATACTTATTACCATTTTATCGACTGTAAAGCCGCCTTCGACACGCCGATAAGAGAAAAATTGCTTAAAACCATGTTTGCGTATGACATCCCATCAAACCTTGTACGCCTGTGTAGAATGACTCTGACTCTCCGCAGTAAAAATGGGAAGCGATCTCCCGGAACCATTTACCACTACAAGAGGTCATCGGCAAGGTGCAAGCTTATCGTGCAACTTATTCAATATACTGATGGAGAAAATACTGGAAAAAGCAGAAGTTAATAAGACATGCGCAGTAAACACCAAATGCCACATCCTCCTCGCATATGCAGACGACATTGATATCGTCGGAAATAATAGATGTCAGCATCGAAATAAAGCGAAGCATCAAGCTGGCAAATAGATGCTACTTCGGGTCAAGCAAACAATTCAAGAACAGAGCCCTCTCTCGTCGAATTAAAATAACACTGTACAGCACGCTAATTCTACCTGTGCTTCTTGATGGCCCTGAAATATGGGTACTTGGAATAGCATAGACGTCGAACGAACCGTGAGCTGTATGAGCTATATCCCGAATTTTGATGTACTTAACGTCGTTAAGTACATCAAAATTCAGCAATTGCGCTGGGTACGCCATGTCGGCCGACTGAATACAAACGCACCAGCCAGAAAGGCGTTTGATGACAATTATCACGGAAGGTGCAGACTCCGCTGGAAGGACCAAGTGGAAGAAGACATGCAGATCCTTGGTATCACCAGCGGGAGAAAACACGCACAAATTCGGAGTGCTTGGAAATCATTTATTAAGCAGGCCAAGACCAACAAGAGGTTGTAAAGCTGACTTAAGTAAGTAAGTAAGTTAGTGCATTTACAGTGTCTCGAAATCTAGTAGATTTGATTTGAAATCTTTATCGAAATCATTAGCCTTTACACCCAGCGTTTTTGACATTTTTTAGGATTTCGTAACCAAGAGATAGAGCACTGACTAAAATTTTATTATTTGAAAGAAAAAACATTGCACCGCAATTTATTTTTTTTTTTACAATTCGGAAAACTTCATAGCTGCATCACTAATTACTACTAAATTTTGAGTAGATTTTGTCTTAATCTAGAGACGAAGTGGATTTATAGTAAAAAACAATTAGATTTTGCTCGAAATCTCCTTCAAATCTCCAGAGTGAAATTTAGTAGATTTCAATAAAAATCTTTTCCAAACCTTTTCCTTACATTTTTAAAATTTCAGTACCAAACTCCATGTAGAGGTTAAGTTTCAAAACCAAAATAGCTAAAGCATAAACCTCATAGCAAATACACAAACCTTAAGCTGTTTATTTTTTAGCACAATATGAAAAAACACAGTTGTATTCCCATATATAACAGGATTTTGTTCCCATATTTAACAAGATTTTGTTTTGTCTGAAATCCCGTCATTTTAGTTGAAATGGACTAGTTACAACATGGCAATATTTAATGTAGTCGTTTCATATGCAAACAAGAGTTTGTAGTTAACTGACAAGTGTTCATCCCTTAACGACTGCGTATAGTGATCCCTAGAATAGTGACATGGAGTAGTTTTAAGTATACTTCAATGTAATGCAGTCATGGACCATGTCATTTGCAAACAAGAGCTTGTAGTTAAGCAACAAGTGTTCGCGTTTTAACGATTCTTCTTCTTTTATTATCTATACATTACTGGATTTAAATGATTACTAGCATATTTCTATATCATACAATTTTCTTTGTTATATAACTTAATACTAATGCCTTAATTCACAAAAATATTTTGATTAATAAGGGACTTATTAAACAAATTTTTGTATGAAAATTTGTTTTATTAGTCTGTTATAAGTCAGAAAATTTTTTTGTGAATTAAGGCATAAATGTTTAGGATATATTATTAACTATATTAGCAAACTCTTCTCTTCTTCTTGCTGTGTGGATACGATCTCCTATGGTATTTAGACATCTGCTTTCTTCCCATACCTCTTCTTCCTTCAATTCGTCCCTCCAGTATCAATTGTAGCACTTCATATTTTTCTCCTCGGACAATGTGTCCTACATAGGCAGTCTTACGTCGTTTGCTGGTTGTTAACAGCATACGTTCACTATTAATTCTCCTCAGAACTTTGTTATTTGAGACTCGATCTACCCATGATATTTTCAAGAGTCTTCGATAACACCACATTTCAAAAACTTCAATTTTGTTCATTGATGTTATTTTTATTGACCATGTTTCCAAGCCATACATCAGTAGCGACCACACATAGCACTTCATAGAACGAAGCCGAAGGGATAAGTTCACTTCACGGCTTGCAAGAATTTTCTGAAACTTGATGTACGATGATTTGGCCAATTATATTCTTCTGTTTATTTCAGTGTCACAATTCCACTTTTCATGTAGCAAGAAGCTAAGATATAAAAATTTGTTTACTCTTTCTATGTATGTGTTGGTCAGAGTAGCATTTGGGTACAGTGCTTTTGATCGACTTACAATCATGAACTTGGTTTTCTGGATATTTAAATTCAAGCCAAAGTTGTTACTGTGATCATTGACGGCTTGTAACATCATTTGAAGATCTTCCATTTTATCAGCTAGAATAGTTGTGTCATCGGCATATCGTATGTTATTAATAAACTGACCGTTGACTTTAATGCCTGCTTCAATTGTTCCGATGGCTTCTTGGAAGATTGCTTCAGAATAAATGTTAAATAGGAGAGGCGATAAAATACAGCCTTGGCGAACTCCTCTATTATTAGGTATGTAATTAGTGGTAAATATATTACCACGAACTTCTGCAGCTTGCCTCCAATAAAGGTTCTTAATGCATCGTATGTCTTTTTCATTAATACGTATGTAGTTCTCCAACGATTTTCATTAACTTGTATCATGCTGTACTCTGTCAAAGGCTTTTTCGTAGTCAATGAAACAAAGAAAAACATCCTAGTGAACATCTCTGCAGTTTTTGGCTAAAACTTTTATGCAGAATAGCGCCTCCCTGGTTCCCATTGCGTCTCTGAAGCCAAATTGGTTGCGTCCAAGCGATGCTTCTCATTTACCGTACAATCTTTGTTGGATTATTTTCAGAAATATTTTCGAGACGTGATTCATTAGAGAGATCAGTCTGTAATCTTGACATTTTCTGGCATTATTTTTGTTTGGGATTGTAATGAATGATGATTTTAACCAATCTTCTGGGTACATCCCGGTGTCATAAATTTTATTAAATAGTTCTACTAGAATATTTAGGTAATCATCGTTTATAAGTTTGATGAGTTCTGCTGGTAATTGGTCAAATCCTACAGCTTTATTGTTTTTGGAACTTCGTATAGCTTTTCTTATTTCATTTTTCGTAATGGGTAGGCCCGTAAGTTGTTGTCTTTCATCTAAAGAGTCTGCGGATCTAGAGTCGTCGGAAAATAGTTGGCGAATACAGTTTTTCTTCTAGCCATGTGTGTTTTGCTTGTCGTATCTTTATTCTTATATTTCTATTTAGTCTGTTATATCCAATTACATTAACATTGCGATATTTCCTCCATTCGTCCATAAGTTCCAATATCTTCTCTGTTATCCATTGGTTTTTGGGTTTATTACGTTTTAGCCCAAGCTTGTTCTTCGCCACGATTTTTATAATTTCGGTAGTATTTTTCCAGCTATCATAAATAAACATCATCACAATTGATCAACTGTAGTCTCTTGTTAATTTCAGTTATTAGGCTATTCTTGATTGCCCTGTCTTTCAGTTTTTCGACATTGATTTGTCTAGATTGCGTTTGTTTCTTTGCTGATGTCAGTTTTAACTTTACTGTTGCTGATAGTAAATTATGGTCTGATGGCACATCTGCACCAGGGTAAGTACTAGCGTTTTTGATTGATGTACTAAATCTTTTATTTATTATTATGAAATCTATTTGATTCCGGATGATGTTATGGTTGTTGTCCTGTGGAGAGTTTCAAGTGTATAGCCGCCGAGGCGGTGTTGCAAATTGTCAGTCTTTTTAACGATTGCAAATAGTATATGCAATCGTTAAAACATGAACATTTGAGTGGTCCATCAAGTACTTACATACACTAGTTTTGCGGCTACTCCGATGTATTGCAAAGCTGAGCTATATGGTCCAGCCTTAGGACATCGTAATGTTAAACCGACCACGTGTTCGAAAAGTTCATCAATGATTTGTTCCGGCTGTCCGACATTTGTCGTCAAGGATTTAACATTGTCGTGCAACCGTCATTGATGATGTCTTAAAGACGTGGCCAACTGGGTTAATATGAGTTTGCATACACACTTATTAGGGGAGAGTTGTTTACGAGATTATTATGATACTTAACAAATGATGCTGCTAACAAGTTAACATTTCTTAACAACTAATGTTGTTATTGTCATCAACCAGTCGCGAATAATCTTGTAAGGTCACGTTACTGTTTCCCGAAAGTACTATTTCCGTTTTTTTGAATTTGTAATTGCTGTTGTTTATAGATAAGATTGGCAACGTTCTGCTTTTCACAGTCATAGTCGGTGCTGTATTTTTGTTCGTTATATATTGAATCTGCATTTTCATTTCGTAACAATACTATAGCCGTATTCAGTGTTCGGTGCAAATGGTCTTGCGAAAAAGCAAATGCAAAATATCACAGCTTTTTTATAAACTCCTTTTTTATAAACTTAAGATTTATCAAAATGCAAATGCACCAAACACTGAGTTCCGCTAAAGTTTGATGAAAAGGTGAAAAGGGTCTTTCGAAAGCGCAAATGCAAAATATAATAGCCCAATTCACAATCTTGTGCAAATGGTCTCGCATCGTAGCATTTGCGAAATGGTGTAGTATATTTATAATCACCACTAACAACTGTTAAGTGGTGAGTATCAACATGCCATACCATTTTGCAAATGCTACGATGCAAGACCATTTGCAGAAGATTGTGAATTAGGCTAATGTCTTTTTAATAAAATCCAACAATAAAACACAAAATTGTATAAAAAGCACTGAACTCTGTGTATATGTCAAATACACTTGAATTGCAAAAATTTACAAAACAATACGTAAACAATTCTTTAGGTGAAGGTTACGAGAATCAAAGTTTTTCTCAAAGTTAATTTTGACATTCTTAAATCATCGTTCAATTAACCATTTGTAATTTGTTTAAAAACAATTAGCACTCAATACCGCATATTTTACGGTGAAGGATGGGATGTTTAAAATACAGTACACATAAAATTTGCATTTTTAAAATGAGGAAATAAATCATCTTGAGATTAAATTACTTCCATGTTGAAATATCTGTGCCCACAAGGAATAATAGCTAAAGTCGAGTTAGGACAAAATTGAGTTATTACTACCATTGTACTCCTTGCATTCAAATGCATCTCCATTCAAAATTTTATCATTGTAGCTAAAAAAAATGAATATTTTGTACCTAAAATTCTAAACAACCAAACGCGATATACGATTTTTGAATAATATCCTATTTCAATAGTCTCTTAAATAGAATTAGGATTTTATTCCAAACCGTTCCGGGAGTGTATTCATACGTGAAAATTCCGTCTAACTCGAGTTTAGCCATTATTCCGTTTGATAAATTGATATTTTTAATTGGGTTTGGTTGCTTAATTCGAGTTTAGCCAACATTGAGTTATTTTTGAAGTTAAAGTCAATTCATTAAGTTTGGAATAACAGCTCAAGTAGAGATAGGATCTAGAAATTTAAAAACAACGAAAAGGAAAAAACTAAACTATTTGTTTTGTTTATATCTCTTAAGTTAACTGCTTTTTCATTATAAATTAGATTACAAATTAAAATTTTATAAAAACTTCTAACATCGAGCGTACAAAAGTTAGCTTAATTTGAATTCCGGATTTCAGAAAACGAGTTTAGCTGTTATTCGTTGTGGGCACAGATAGAAGATACATATATGTATGTGTGTCATTTAGAAACCTGTGCCTCGTTTCTGTATTTCTCGCATCGTAAAAGTTTTCACATGAAGTGTGAAACAAAAAATTTCATCGTTTCTCGATTTGTGAGTAGAAACTGTTTCTGTATTTCAATGCGAAAAGCCAGCTTATTTATTGGAATATTCCAATCATTCAAGTGTCAAACAGAGCAACAAGCCGATGGAAAAGTTTTGGCGGCGGCGTTGAAATATTTTCATACAGAACTATATTATTTCTTAAACAAAAAACACTTTATTGAATGTATTCTACAATTTTTATCTTTCCAACGATGATATGCCGTAGCTTAAAATCATTATAAAATATTTTAGTCTTATTTTCAGCGCAAAATAAAACGTGCATTCGGCGGAGCGGGATCGTAATAAAAAGAACAGTCGGCGACTAGACATCAGCCAAGAGATAATTTCTATTTTCTTCAATACTTATAAAAAACTAGTTTAAAACAAAATAATCAAGTAAATAAACTTGCTTACATTATCCATGTATAGTTTCAAAATCTATAATTTAATATTTTTAATTTTAAAAATACTTCTCGCATCGTTTTCAAATGTGAGAAATTTTGACGGCGTTAGTGAAAAACTTTTCACAAAATGTTTTACAGAAACGCTTTTTCTCATATCCTTCCAATAACTATTGGAAAATAACTTAAATGACAGATAGTTCTCGCATTGTAAAGATACAGAAACACTTGTGTGAGAAAATCCCATTTTTCTTTCATTTTACTTCGTTTTTGTTTCAATTTACACGTTTCATGTGAGATATTTTACGATGCGAGAAATACAGAAACGAGGCACTGAATATCAAACCAATACTTTACAAATAATTATAGTTATTCATACAAGTACCGAAAGCAAAACATCGTATAATTATTGCAAAATATCTACAAAAATATATATCACGTGACCATGAAAAACTGTTTTATTTGTTTTACGGTATTATTCTAAAATTACCATAAAACTAATAAATGAATAATAACTCAATATGGAATTTTATGTAAATGTCTCCAAGTGACATACAAAATTACACAAACAAACAATAAAAATACATGAATTATTATCGCTAAATCAAGCAGAAACAAATATAAGCAATTAAGAGTGCTACATATTAGTGATGTTACGAATATTCGTATTCGTATTCGAATCACCGAATATTCGCCTATTTCATGACATTCGTATTCGCCAAACTCAAGCGTATATTATATGAATATTTTGCGCATGCGTTCCAAAAAAAAAATAATACATAACAATATACAGAAAATTAAACAAAAAATATTAATTTTAAGTAATTTTTACTTAAAAAACCTATGCAAAATAGTAATCTTCTTTTAGTAAAGAAAAAAGAAACAAAATATGTTTCACAACGATATAGTATATATCATGTTAAATTAATAATCAAAGCTCAGTAGAAGAAAATTCAAAAATAAAAGTTTTGAAGTCTTTTCTCCTTCAAGCCTTTTGCGATTCGGTGTGTAAATAACTAAATATTGTCTGGGTAAAAGAAGCTCGTATATGTTCCTTATTTACTTTCCACCATGTCAGTGGCTCGACGTCATTTGCCACCCGTTTTTCCGCTAATTTTTTTCATAGGAATGTCATAATAATTTTAAATACCAAAATACTTATATTATTGTGACAGTTTTTTTTTTCAATTTATTGTTATTGACGCAAAGGGTGGATTTTTTCAACTAAATTTGTATTCTTATTCGGCGAATATTGGCTTAAATATTCGTATTCGTATTCGCGAATATTAAAAATTGATATTCGTAACATCACTTCTACATATATTCAACTGTGTCGAACTTTATATACCATTCATTCATTTAATTAAAAAATATTGCTGATGAAAGTTATTGAAATACAATTTCTATAGCTAGATTAAGGTGTAAGATTTTCAAATAGTTATTGATATGATTATTTCGAACGTATTTGCTTTGTTCATCCAAATTGATTATAAGGCTAAGGTTCGTAACGTTATATTCAGAAAAAATTGGGAATGATTAATTTTCCAAGGAACAAGGGAAAAAATAACATCAACTTAATGTTTCAACGTACACAGCAGAAGAGAGTAGCGCCACTTTCGGAAGCCGCTACACTTCCATCGCCAGCGCTCACATGTATTTCGGTTATCACCACTTGTCAGGTGGCTCAGTTGAATGTGATTTCAATTCTTATATACAGAACTTTTTCGTGAAAATTGAATACGAGAATTAAATCACTCTTAAGCTGATATTAATGCACTTTTCCAGCGTTGCCATCGGTTTAGTTTTCTTCATTCACATTTTTCTGATTTTTGTTCTTCTCAAGACAATTTTTTTTGGTTTGATTGATTTGATTGATTCAACACGTACCATACAAGCATAATGGTGTAATATTCTTTTCTTTAAAATTTTTGTACGCATGAGTTGTTGATCATAGTGCGCACCACATTTTTGATGTGTAAACATCTATACGCTAGAGGGTAAAAATCTTTTTCACAATACAATCACAAATTTTGAGTAAGATTAATCTTACTATAACGCGGTGTGAGCTGTGTATGAGTGTATTAGTATAATCATACGGACAACAAGAAGTACAGAGACACTTAACAGCTGCATAGAAATACACTAACACTGGCAAAGGGAGTCAGTCTCAAGGTCAAACTCCTGCAGTAAGGTCGTACGTTTGTTGGTTGGTGCTGTGTTGCCGTGTTTTTGAATTGAGTGAGTATTTCGGCGTTGCCGTTTTTGATTTTTGCCGGGAACTTCTGGGATTTAGGGGACTTTGTGTCCAGTTTTTCGGGATTCGGGAACAGCTGCATAGAAATACACTAACACCATCTAGTGCGCAATAGTAGTAGTAGTAGCTACTAATTTTCACTAATTGTCGTACATTATGTTATCGTAGGCAAATAAAAACAAATAAATAAAATGAATACAAAAACATTTAATTTTAATAACTTTTAAAAAGATTTTTTGCACTTTTAATAAGAAATTTACTAAAACAAAGCAAAATAAGGAATAGAAAAAACTAAATTTGTCAAACTTAAAGTCTTCTTCGTCTTTGAGATTGTCATTCATACTTAACAGCTGCATATAAACACCACCTAGTGCGCAATAGGAGCTACTAATTTTCACTAACATATTATTGTGCTAGCGCTGTACAGTTCGAAAACCATTGCTGTAAAATAACTACATGCGATACATTTCAGTAAACAGCTGATTAATAGCTCGTTTACCGCAACAAATACAAAATAATAAAATATTTTACAAAACACCAAAAACATTATAACTCTGAACATAAAAAAATGTTTCATTACTAGATGTTTACACATCTCCCGTGTGATAGAACTCACACTATTTTTTTTATTGATATTAGCGGAGTTCAGTGTTTGATGCAAATGGTCTTGTGAAAGTACAAATGCAAAATTTCGCAGCTTTTTTAAGAAATTTTGTGTATTTTGTTGTTGGATTTCATAAAAAAGTACTTCCGCGAGACCATTTGCATCAAATACTGAATTCCACTATTGTTTTGAAAATATAAATGAAGAAAAATTCGTGATTTTTATTAAAAAATTATTATAAATTACTTTTTTTATTTCAATTTGACATCACTACAGCCCATACACGACCAATGCCCATGCACGACCAAGCCACTGGCGCCAACACGTGATTGCGCTTGCATACTGGTGTAGTGTATGGGGCCCTTAAGTATTCAAATCTTAAATTTAAAATAATTAATAATAAGAACGGTCAGTGCTAGACAAAATATTATGTTCAACAGTTTCTTCTTTGGTTGTCTTACGTCTGCAGTGTTCGGCTGAGTATATCTCTCCGATTCAGCCGAGAGTGACCTTTAAAGCTAAAGATGTTGTGGGCAATTGGATTAGGGTGCAACTCAAGTTTTTTTTATATATCTTGTCATATGTTTTGAAAACATAGTCTTAGCCATGGAAAAGAGATCATATCACAAAATCATAACAAAAAATTTAGCAAAATACCCACACTGTACAAGCAGATTTTTTTTTTTTAAATCAAAAACATTTGTTTAAAGTACAGTAATTTAACTAGTATTAAAGAAACCAACACAGGACAAGTACCTTAAGTTTAGGTCTAGACTCTAGAGCATATCACTGAGTATCTTAATTATGTCAATTGACCCTCTTCAAGAGAACGTCATGTAAAAGTTACCGGTCCCTTTCGTATAAAGCTCCGGAACTCCTAGTTCCCAAGAACTAGCAACCGGTCTTGTGAGAGGTAAAGGCGTTAACAGATATTCCATCTTCAGCCAAACTTCTTCCTACATACTATCTCTTCGATTGAATTAATGTTATCTTATCGTTATATATTTTGTCATTGGACCCGTATCATTCCTGTTAGATATTTTTTGATATTCACTGAAACTTTCAATTTGTATATTGTGTACTTTACGAAAATGGTGCAAAAGTGGAGAAATTGTTTATCCGTAATATTTGTAAGCCTTAGAATACTTTTTGAAAACAACTTGGTTTTTCTAATTGGTTTTCAAGATCATGCTGTAATTTAAAACGAAATCTTTAACGGAGTTACGTAATATCTCAACAAAACCTTACCCAAGTATTTATAATTTGTATAATTTGCTTACTTATTAACACATCCTATTGTTAACAGCTTAGAAAAGTTATTATTATTATTAATTGCTCTTACGCCATATCGTGGGGGCATAGTGCCAAAGCCAAAGCGAAGTCGTGGAATATTGAACCTGGTTTCACGATGGCCGAGCTGAAGGGAACCGGACGGCTCACAGGTTGCGGATAGTAAAAGGCCTTTAGATATAAAGGTTAGCTACGAATAAGTGCCTCGCACAAATAATTAATCCCGGACAATCAGCGGGTGTAAGAAGTTTATGCTACACTGTCGGCGCGAGTAGGTGCCGCTCCTAATTAAGCACCCCAAACCTCACCTCCAAACCAGCGTCTGTCACGGATCGAGCAGCCTTATAAGCTTAGAAAAGTTAATTTAAAACGTTATTTTACATTCGTGAATGTAAACTAATTTTTATAAAAAGTTGTTCGAATATTCGGCAAAAACTATTCTAAATTGAAAAATTTTGTTCGTTCGAACAAAAATGAAAAAACTTGTTTGAATATTCGAATAATTCTTCTTTGAATGACTACACTATTTTCAACCGATTTTGGAGTTGCTTCCTATCTTGGCACACTTTTTCCAATTTCTTAGCATTTATGATTTTGCCGTAATGCTCTTTTTTCAAAAATAAATTACATTTTTCCGATTTTAATTTTATTTTACAATTTTAGCGATTTTTAGCCGATTTCAAACTTTTTTGTATTCAAGTATTTTTGTTTTTGAAAAAATAACCATAGTTATCCGCAAAGTTTCATTAAAATTTGTCGGCCGACTTGGGATGTTAGCGTGTATAAAAAAGTGACACGTGATTTTCATATATCAAACTGTATGTACTATTTCCACCTGTGGTGAATGAAGGGTACAATAAGAAGAAATATATTAAAATATTCCAACATACATATAAAGTTGATTGACATTTTGTCACAGGGTTTTATCGAAAAATACAACAAAATTAATACTTTCATAATTTAACTAGCATTTTATATGCATAGTAGGGTGGAGCGATAATGTATGAACTAAAAATTTTTATTTAAAAAGTTTTCTTTTTTGGGAATTATTAAATTACATTAATTTTAATTTTTAACGTGCTTTTTCCCAAATTAATATTTTACTTTTTAAGTAAAATATTAAATTTTTATTAAAATACATTGAAATTGAAAATGGAGGGGTATTAGCTAGTTCCTATGGGCATTTCATTGGCGCTAATGCAAATCGTCAGGGGACCTTTACCCAAAAATCTCATAGAAAAACTAAAGATATTATATTAAACTCCTAATCATAAGAATAAGAAGTTTATAATATCAAAGTTGAAACATGAGCTCAATAATCAATCATGTTTTTTATTTTCTTTTCTTGCGTACTATTTACAACAGGTTGGTTTTTTTCCAACTCTAAATTGTAGTTGTAACGTCAATTGAAAATAAATAAAAGCAACAACAGCTACAAATTGCTTTCGCAATGAGCTGCGATGCTAACATGTATTTTTTTTTGCACGCGGGCACTCGCATATATATTTTACGTTTTTCTTCAACGCCATAGCG
The DNA here is from genome assembly GCA_956483635.1 of Panzeria rudis. Taxonomy (NCBI): domain Eukaryota; kingdom Metazoa; phylum Arthropoda; class Insecta; order Diptera; family Tachinidae; genus Panzeria; species Panzeria rudis. The sequence continues at coordinate 98,490,587 of OY101450.1, read as the reverse complement.
ATAAAAATTTGTCTTTCAGTGAGCAAATTAAATGTACGAAAATTTTCTTACTTGTCTTGAAAATTAGTAAAAATTACCTATTTTTCTTATTGTTCTCCAAATGATGAATATAAAGTGAAATACATAACAAGAACTTAGGAATCCAATAACTAAAAGGTTGTTTTTTTTTGGTTACTTATTTTTTATTTATTAAAGATCTTACATTTAAATAGCAAGAACTTTCAACAAATTTGTTTTTCTCTCAACTTTTTATGCTCTTTTTTCACTCTCTCGTAGCTAGTTTTGCGAGTACGTGAACGCTATTAAATTGTTTTTTTTTTATTATGAGTACGCATGTGTTGGCACGATACTACTCTTGCCCTAATGAATTCGTCTCGTTTATTTTTCCACGAACTGCAGTTGAAGCTTCCATCATTACTTTGATCAGGGCTCTACGGCTTTAGTGGGGCAGGAAAAATCTTAAATTTTTTGGCATATGCTGAGACCGCTTTTAAAAATGGATTTCAAGTCAGATATATCTAAAGTCAGACGTGGTTCAGTTACCTCACAGTCTCGCCACGTCATAAAAAGGTTATAATTATCAGCATCGAAATTAAATTAAGGCACTTACAACGTTCAAAGTCCTGGAGCTTTCTCAGTTCTTGTATGATTTTCTGTCAACTCTAAGCATAGCAATAAGAAGATTTTCTTCGAACATGGATGATTTTGGTTCGTGATGCCCCACTTTGGAGCTCTTGTTTTTTATATATATATATAAAATGAGACATGATTTTAGAGCATTTTCGAAGCATCGAAAATGCTCTAAAATCATGTCTCATTTTATCATCTTTAAACTACAGACAAAACAAATCGTGTTTTATTATAAATTTCTCTTTTCCATATAATAGGTGGAAAATGTAGAAAGAGAGCATACTTTAAATGGGTTTTGAGTTTTCAAATGTGTTTATTTAAAACATTGCGTGCGACAATTCTTTAGAACCTATATTGTTGAAAGCTACAATGCTACTGAATATAATTTTGTTTATGTTGGAGTTCGTGTTGAAGAAATGTAAAGTGCTGACTAGCTTCGTAATTTAAACATTATTAACACTGAAAGATCTGTGCCTTCTTTTTGTGCATCCTCGGAAGCGCTTTAAAAGATCGCATGTGGAAGGCATAAAAGTTTTTTTTGCTGGGATATAATCTTAGAATTCGATTTGCAGTTGTAGTGGTGGAGATCCAGGTTCAATATTAGCTAAATCGGAAGAAAAAACGACAGTGCTAATATCGTAAAGATATTATTGGTCACTACTCAAATCACTCCTTGTAATTTCAGGTAATATTGTAGGAATGACGCTGAATTCGACTATTGGTATTGTTTCACATTTTTGTAATTGAGATCCAATGGTACCTGCAAAACTTTTAGGCCCTGTCGTTTTTCCGTCCAAATGTAACAACGGATATCGCAGTAGCAATTCATTGAAATGCAACTGGCAGATAAGGCACTGCAATAGCTTCTTAAGTTCTTCTTCGATCAAACGAACAATAGCAGCCTTAAAACCTGTGTTTACAACTGCCCGAAATAGTATCTTCCTGGCTCTGATAAAATCATATATGTATTCTAGTACCATTTTTCTGTAAAATTTATTTTTCTTCTGAATACTAATCAAAGTTGTATTCTTTTTGCCGTCAAAATACATACCGCGCAGGATTTTCTTCCGATCTGCATCCTGTAAAGCTGCTCTGGCCCTTGTTCTTTCACGGCGCAACTTTGAACGATCAATGACACCACTTGGATCGGTTGATGAAATAATGCCAACATCTTTTAACACAGAAGAAGCTATAATGGTAGCGGCTCTGTCAGAGACTCCAGTACGATCAAAGGCAAGGGCTAATGATGGTAAATTTATTCATTTTTTTGTGGAGGCGCATTTAATTGCTTTGGCGTTTCAAGATAAAAGCTAGAAGCTACGCTATCGCATAAACTGTTGCTTTCGATTGTCAAGTCATCAGGTAAAGAACGAGAACAACAGGGTTTGTCAAAATCAGCTACGCAAAAAAGTTTTATCTTTCCTTTCTTATTTTTTTCTTCTTATTTTTTATAGTTGCTACCACATCTACACCGCTTAATACCATTTTTCTTGTTGTTCTTTGATCAAGAAAAAAATATATTTATACCTTTGGAACACGTCTGCCTTTTAAACAAGTACAATTTGGGATAAGTACGCATTTTCAACTGCAAATATGAAATAATCTGTGGGATTCAGCTATAAATCTATTAATCTTTTCTTGGTATTTTTAGTTTGTTTGACGGCCTTGATAAGGTTTCATTAAGCTTCTAGTTGTAATATTCTCTCAAGACTGACAGTTGCTAGCGATGCTTTTTGCCACATTTCTAAAACTTCCTGAGCCAATTTTTCGGATATGTCATGAACGGTCGGCTCTTTGGTTATTTTATCAGGTTTTATTTCATATTTAATGAAGTGGTAATTTTTCTTCATTTGTCATGTTATGACTTGAGACATTTTACTGTAATAAAGAGAAATATATGTGCTAAAGTGTTACAATAATTACTTGAACCGTAAAGAGGAAATTAAAAATGAGTTTTATTTCTTGATCTCAACCGTAAAATTCAAAGGGTCTCACAAAAGAAATAGCACCCGCCTGAATTGACTGATAACGTTCGAATATGGTTTGAAAAGAGTTGTGAAACCACCTCCGCAATGTCCCACAAATCCGCGACTCAACAGGCACGTTTCAATATTAATATTTTCTATCTTATACCAACAGAACAATGCTCAGCATTTTTTATTTTTATTTTGGCGTTCACAAAATGCATATATGCAATTTATTAACTAAATTCAAGACTTTTGCCAAACTTAATGATGCTGGGCAACCTCTATATATATCATGTGCCAAATGAAATTTTCTGTGTATATTTGGGAGTTAAAAGAGCAACTTTTTGCAGGTATTAAAAAGCGCTTACTCAATACAAAAAAATCGATCCACCCTAATGAATAGTTACATACATCTGTGTTTATTTTATATAAATTGTATGATGAAAATAATTTGTGTAGTGTGGTTATATATTAGAGATGAAATTATGAATAACTTTTCACTCATTTTCTTGCACGCTAACAAGAAATAAAATTTACCAAAACGAAAAGTACTTTTGATATACTTGTGCATTAGATATTTGCTATCAATTATTCATCATTTCCCCGCGAACATTTTATAAAGCATTGCTATCAATTCGGATTTAATTTTTTATTTTTCAATGTTTGCTTCTACATAAGTCCGCCATTAACTGGAAATTTTTAATCGTCCCTGCCGTGTCGAATTATCGAATGTGAAAAATTAGTTTTTTTTAGATCATTTGCCTTAATCTTGCATTTGGTACGACACACAGCGTAGTGATTTTATATAACTAGTGTCCAAAAATAGAAGGAGTTATCAAAAAGTGATGAAATTTGTCACGGAAATTTTAATTCATAAAATATAGGGTGATCGATTATTCAACATTTTCCAGAAACCGGTTTTCGAATAGTTCGGCTATTTGAAATTTTAGAAAAACCGGTTACGGTTTTTAAAATTCAGAAAAAACCGGTCTACCGGTTTTTTTTGTGAGAAAATTATAATACAAAAGTTTTTATTTTAGTTTGCTTTAAAAAAGAGACTGTAAATACTATCCGCTTAAAGACATAACTTTCCAAATAAGGCCAAAATCAAGTTCTTGATAGGTATGATACCATCTAATCTCCAAGCTAACATTTTCCCCATAATTCTTCCTAATACTAGAAATATGAAAAAATATTGCCAAATAGCAGGTTCCTAAAAATGAGATGGTATTGTACCTATCAAGAACTTGGCCCTCATTTTGATCGCAGTACTTTTAACTACCGAGATTTTTGGATAGGAACTTAGCCTTATTTTCACATTAATGTTTTTGTGTGGATCTGGGGCTCAATTCTGGTTCTGTGATAATGTGAAATGAAAAAAAACTTCATATTCGTTTTTACATTACTTTTCACTCTATCTTTTCACAATTACACATTTTCTGATTCTCGTTTGAATTATGAAAAAATGTTTCATTCCATACGTACCTGTGAAAACTTTGGTACTATGAAGCGTTGTCAACTTTTAAATTTCAAAAAGTACTAAACGCGATAAAAACGCTCAATTCTGGGAAAAACGCACTAAATTAAACATTTTTCTTATATTTAAAAATAATATGTATTTTATCATTTCATAAAGTAAAATACACAATTTTTGATGTACTAAAGGACATATCGCACATGCACTTGAAAAGTGACAGAACTCAAAAATACTGATTTTCCAGAAAACGAGTTTTAGTTTTAATTTACTCACTTTCATGGAAAAATATAAATGTATTCTCTCCTCAAGAGTTTAGTATACAAGATACATATTTGTATGTTTTTTATGCAATATGAAAGGCAATATGACAATTAATATTGTACTATTGACTCTTAAAACGCACTCCTTGAATTGTACAACTTTTGAAGTGCATGGGCGATATAATGGACTAATAACATTAATAAAAAAGAACAAAATTGTTGTAATTTATGAAAATATAAAAGTATATATTTGAAACTAGAGCTTACCGAAAAGTTTTATGGCCATTTCTCAATTCAGCGGATAAAAATATACATATGGGCAAATCCTACGTGACGAACGCTACATTCAGGGGCCGAATTACCGCATACGTGATCGAGTAAAATTGTTCAAAATGTTTCTTTTTGGTACTACGGCATACGATAATCGAGTACATGCTGCTTAAATTGCACTCAGTACCCGAGCGATCGAAAATAATATTTTCTTTTATTTGTATGTTTTGCAAAAAAAGCATGGAACATTACCAATAAATCTTATTACAGTCGTCAAATCGACTTGGTTATTGAACTAGCTTAAAGAAACACAACACACTTTTTAAAAATTTTAATACATTAGCTATCGAATGCGGTAATCTATCCATTCGACACGTGACGAAATTTTATTCGATGCGAAAGCCTACTCGATAACGAATGCGGCGATTCGCCCCCAGATTAAAATATAAAACTTTTTTATTTTTTCAAAAGAGATACCTTCAACTTATGCATAGTGCTTAGTGGGATTTACTTGTACCTTCTAATGGTATAAAACATAATTTTTTAGCTGCTACTTGTTGCGAAATAATTGAGCACAAAGTTTTGTGACGCACGTGGAAGTAACTTTGAAAGTTGAAGTGAGCTTTTCGTATTTATTAGCGAATTTTGTATAATAAAGCACACAAAATCTAATTCATAAAAGAAAGAGGAATATAAAAGAATTGTAAAATAACCTATTTGCAGCCAAAAAATATTATCGTTTTTTTATCAAAGCTGCTTGTGATGCACTCGGCGTGATGCACGCAGTATTTTTTCATAATAGCTATAAATTTTTAATTGTACAATTTACAACAAAAATGTGTTTAGTGGAGTTGTAGATAATATTATTATCTAAAAGAAAGCTTTTAACAAAATTTTCACATTCCTTATAGTTTACGAGATAATCAAAAAAATAGTCACGAATTTTACACTTGAAAAAAATATTTTTTTAGATAAATGAACGTATTTGTGAATTTTGTGTTTATTATAACCTTCCCAAATAAAAACCACCAAAAATTAAATAAAAAGCACTGAGCACTAGCTTGAAAATTTTACGCGTAGAAATGTTGAAAAATCACTAAAAACTGTACGAAAAAGACCAAGTTGACAACGCTGGTACTATGTTATCAAGTATCAAAATCAAAATGAGATATTTACTAGGGATGTAACGAATACCGATACCGATACCGATATATCGGCGATACTTCAGATTTTCCGATACATCGCTATCGGCGATATTTTACTGTCGATACGACGATACTTTGACCAATTTTTTCAGAGTTTTTTTTTTAACAAATAATTTATTTTTGCTCGATTTTACCATGAATTAAATTCACTTCGTTATTTTTTATATCTTATTAATATCAATTTTAAAAATTAATAATATTTTATGCTGATATTTTGTAAAAAAATTATTTATTTTTTGTTAGTTTTACCATGAATTCAAGTTCAATGGGGAAAATTCCATTAGCAAAAAAAAAAAGATACTCCAAAGAAGGCATGAAAATGTAGAATTCGCGATCTGGAAGTATTGCAAATTTGGATACTTTCTAATTAGTTTTACATATCCTTGCCATTGCAAGAAGTTCTGTTTTTCGATTACCAATTCGGTGGAAGCGATGCTAGGATAAATTTCTTTTTCGGTATTCTATAATGATTTTTCCTCAAGGAAAAAGGATACAAAATTACCCATTTTCACAATTTTTTTATGCGAATTTAAGCTCAGAACTGTATTTTCATGTAAATTTAAGTGAATAAATATAAACTTAGAAGTCTTTTAATAATTAACTATTAAGTTATTTAGAAGAATATTAGTTGATAAATGTCCTTTAAAAAAAATCGATTTTTTAAAAAGCATGGCGAGTATTTTTTAAAATTATAAAGGAATTAAACATTTTTTCTTTCTTTTCTACTAATTATCTGCATATTTTTAATATAGATATTTTGGAAGCAAAGAAAATGTAGCTCCTTAAAAATTACTTCCAATGTTTTATCAATTTTAAATATTCTCTCTTATAATGTAATTTTGTATAATAAAAAAATTGCGCTTGAGTTTTGTTAATCTAAACTTGAACTCAATTTCAATATTCGTATCGGTATCGGAATCGGTATCGGCGATATTTATTTTTAAATATCGGTATCGGTATCGGATCGGCAAAACGGCGTATCGTTACATCCCTAATATTTACTAAGAAATGCAATAGCGATATTTGTGTGTACTATTAATATGTTATGGTTTTTATGAGAAAACTTTATATTTTATTAATAGCTTTGAATTATTTAAAATAAAACGATTAAAATTTAAAAGAATATATAGTGAATTATAGCGTTTGCAGTGTGAATTGTGTACATGTGTCTGTCCGTGTATGGAAATATAACTTCCAAATGATAAATAAATAAAGTCCTTCTTGTGTATTTTATATTTAAATCATTATTTATCAATTGGAAGGTCAAAATCATCTCTTAGTTAATTAATAAATGAATTATAAAAAAACAACCATTTATTTCCTTGTAAGTTTGCCCTTACTATTCTCCAAAAGTTAATTTTTCACTTAAACATTTTCTGTGTAAAATAAATTTTCATATGAAAAGTTTTTGACAGTTATTTTCACTGCTACACAAAACAAGAATCGCAGTGATGTGTTATTGTGAAAAACTTTGGTTTCGTTCCAATATTTTTCATATGAAAAAATATTGTCATTACTTTTCATTGTTTCATTAAACGAAAATCAAAACTACTATGAAAATGTGAAAAATCTTTTTCAATTCAATTCCGAAAAAACCGGTTTAAAACCGGTTGGAAAACCGAGTCGATCACCCTAATAAAATATAATCAGACCAAAAATTTGGTAATTCAAACTCCAACGATTATTGTCCTTCCCATATATCCTTAAAATAAAAATTGCTATAACGGAGAGAAAAACATTATAGCTTTATGAAATTTTGTACATACATTAGCTATAATATGTTTAATGGTCCATCAAAATTTCGTTCAATTCCGATTAAGGATACGACTACCTCGAAAATGTCTATTTCAAAAAAGTACAAAAGGAAGCAAAAAATTATTTTCCTTATATAATTTGGCACACTAATCACTTATAATGAGTTAAGTGTATAATTATACACATTTAACTTCTTGTCATCTTGAAATCACTTGTGATTGCAATCAAAGTGATTTCAACCAAATTGAGTTCATCCTTTGATTTCAAAATGATTTCAGATTTCAAAATGAACTCTTGTAAAAATTGCAATCTTTTTAATCATTGAATGCAATCAATTTAATTGCAATAACATTTTTGTTGAAATAATATGATTTCAATCAATTCCCCTGAAATCACAACTATAGTGAAAGTCCAACAAAATAGTATAAAAACGTACCAAAACGCAGGTTAAAAAAAATTTGCAATCATTTTTAACGAATTGATTTCATGATTTCAAATTGAAATCATGAAATCAAATTTACGATTTTGATTGCAATCAAAAACTAGCAATCATTAACATGAAATCATGTGATTGCAATTAAATTGATTGCAATCTTTCACAGCTCTGATAGATACGATAAAACCTAAATTCGACTACTGTGAAAAAATAAAAGGCTATATTCGGCTATGCCAAATCCTACATATATCCCCTTCATGGATTCAAATATCATGGCAGCTGAGGAGTTTTTCTGCTGATTTTTATTACCAAATTCTGACAAAAATAGAAAGAGTTATTTTAAAAAGTTGAAATTTCGCACACATGTTTTAATTGATAAAATGTAATTGATAAAATGTAACCAAGGATGCGCATCCTTCCTGTATATCCTGAAATGAAAAAATGTCATAAGTATAGAAAAAAAGTTCGTACTTCATGAAACTTTGTAGGTTTTGTTGAAACCAAAACATCGCCACTAATTTTTGTAAATTTTTTCTTTGATTTTGATAAGAATAATACAAATTGTAAAAAATATAATGAAAAACTTACTACAGAACTTTCTGTCTAACAAAAAATAGTTTGGTTTCAAGCCAATCGTGATTTTTACTTTCTACTATTTTTGATTTTAACCGTTTCATTTTTGCTCAGCTTTATTTCTTAATTTTGCTCTCATTCGAATTTCTATGTATTTGTATATTTCTAATTTTTGTGTACACAGAAAAAAATAAGTTTCGTTTTTGATAACAAAAATCCCGGTATTCAATAATTTTTTTTTTCAAATTTCCTGTGATAAAGAATTCCGCTATATTGATAGCAAAATTATTTCAAAAGAAAAAAATATAATTTAAAAATAATATTGACATGCCTGGGATACGAACTCGGGCTTCCCGGTCGTAAATCTTGCTCTCTACAGCCGAGCCATGTCCCAGTTATATTTTTATGAGATAAAACTTGTTTTAAGTACTTTTGTATGAAAAGAAGAGATATAACCGGCATGGGGTAGAAATACAAACAACGAAATATTGTATTAAGTTAATGACAAATGTTATTGAAATTCATATTTTTTTCAATAACATGGTCTTATTAAACATAATTCTTGTCTATTTTTTCTGTGTAAAATCTTCCTTAGAACATTTTTTTACTTCAATCCAACAATTAAAAAAATAACGTATATTTATACGAGTTGACACTACAAAAATGCAATAATTTAAAAAGTTTTACTTAGACGCACCTAAAGGTATGTTTTTTTTTATTACACGTGTGTAAATTATAAAGGGTGGTTAAATTTGAAGGGCCGATGTTGAATGTGAACCACACCTAAAGGTCAAGTTTTTTTCTGCATTTCATTTGAAATTTCTCAATTTCGGACTAATTCAATTTGAACCATAGAAAGATAGGCAATCGAGCAACGCGTTAAAGTTATTCAGGCTTATTATGATGGGTGTTCAAATCAAAATGCATATCGTGCACTTCGTGATTTTTTCGGTCAATTTAATCGTCCAAATGTGCGTACAATCGGAAAAATCGTGCAAAAATTTGAGCAAACCGGGTCTGTAGGAGATATGAAAACACCAGTGCATGTTCGTACAGCTAACTCGTACTGCAGAAAATATTGCTGCTGTTCGCGATAGTGTGGCTGAAGAGCCGTCCACCTAAAATCGTCGTCGGGCCTAACAATTGCACCTCTCACACTCGTCGTTGCTGAATGTATGAATGTGGACGATATGTGGATTCAACAGGACGGTGCCACTTGCCACACAGCTAACGAAACAATGGCTCTTTTGCGCGACAAATTCAATGGCCGTGTTATCTCACGTGGTGGCGATGTCAAATGGCCGCCAAGATCATGTGATTTGACACCGTTGGACTTCTTTCTTTGGGGTTATTTGAAAGAAAAGGTATACGTGGATAAGCCAGCAACAATTCAAGAGCTAAAGGATGAGATAATTCGGCAGATTAACGGCGTAGAACCTCAATTATGCCTCAGCGTCATCGAAAATTTGACCATCGGAGAGGTGTGCCGCCGAGGTTGCGGCGGCCATTCGGCCGATATTTTGTTCCATACATAATTGAACCATACCATATTATCATTATAAAAAGAAATGACAATAATTTCCTAAATAATTTGTGTTTTATTCAAAATCAACATCGGCCCTTAAAATTTAACCACCCTTTATAAAAAGTTCTGCAGGATATATCGAGACGTTTTTTAAGCCTCTGTAAAAAATTCCGATTTTGCAGAAAAATTATTTGTATGTTATTGTCTTTCTTATCACGGTATTCCTATTGTCATTAATATTTCAAGTTCAAAATAGCGTTGCCATATTAAAAACATATTAGACTAAATAATTTTGAGCAAATTTTTTACGTAAATCGATGTATTTTAATACAATTTATTGAACTTGTTTAAAAAGTGCAAATTTTACACTCTATAACTTCGGCAAAAAATAGTATTCAGCCTGTTCATAGAATCCAATTCCAATTCTGAATGGGTCCATGAAAACGTAAAGAAATTGGTTTGTTAAAAAAGTGTGTATTTTCGTTCAAAATTCAGAATATCGTTTACAAAGATGTATATCTAGTTATTAGAGAATGGGAAAACATGTTCTAGCTTTTAAATGCATAAATTAAAGAACTTCTAAACTCTAATTCATGGACAATTAATTCCGTTTCTGACCGGAAATTTCCCAAATTCAATCACAAACGGTTTTCAGGAACGCATCCAACCGGATTTGTAGAGAAAAAGATGCCGAACAAATCTGTATTGGAATCTATGAACACGCTGATTTTTATTTAATTATTTCTGTTTTTTCTTATACTCACACAAGCCGATCGACTTCTGTAGAAAATGCAACCCTGATCTAATGAGTTTATGGAAAACTTTTAAAAAGCAATAACAACACATTATATCAGGGTTACATTTTGTGCAAAAGTCGAAATAGTCTAAAAACAGCTTAAATAGCATTAAAATATTTTCGGTTTTCAAGCATTCCATTTTACTATTTTTGGAAGCTTCACAACACTGCGAAATGCTTTGTTGTAAACTGTTGAATTTCTCGTAGAGGATTGAAAATTCAATAAGAAATTTTGTGATTTTCGTTTTTTTTTTAATTATTTCATTTGTTTTATCATTTATTAAATTTATTATTTGAGATATTCTCCAAAATTTTTTTAATAAGAACTTATTTGTTGGGGGGTTAGCTAACCAATGTCTACACAGAAAAAAATTGTAAATACATTTAGCTTTTTTGTTATATCAATTAAATAATTAATTAATTTTGAACCTACAACGATTTTTGTAAATACAATTACGAAATTGTAGGTTAAAAGAAAATCAGAAAAATATTTTCAATTAAATATATAAACAAAGAATTTGTTGACATAAATATTTTTTTAAAAAAAATTTTTTGTAGATTTCAAAGCTATTTCAATTAAGATTATTGTTATATCAACAATGTGAATTGTTGATTTTCCGAACAAATTTTAATTGTCATGATTGTTGTATTAACAATATTTTTTATACACAATCACAAACCTCGAAACGACTTTTTGCTTGTCTACGAAAAACAGTAAATGTATTTGGGCTGAATCGAACCGGCGACCTTTGGACTAATAGACTAATGTTCTTACCTTTCAGCCTCAGAGCGTTATTAAAAATTCGTTATTAAATACGCAAACAACGAATACACAAAAAACTTGATTTGCTTTGTTTCATTTACGCGTGTTTCTTTTACGTCGGGGATATAAAGATGTAATAACGGAAAAGTTATCAATTCTGTTAGATAGGTGCAACATTTCTGATAGAAATGCTGTGCAAATAATTTTCGCAACAGTTGAAAGTCTGGGCTGTGATTACGAGAAATTAGCTCTTAGCAGAAGTACTGTGATAAAGCGCAGAATATCATTTCGAAATCAAAGGGCACAGAAAATCAAGGAAAGGTTTAAAAAATCGGATTTGGGGGGACTGTTGTTCATTGGGATTGAAAACTTTTACCGAAACTTCTCCAGAAAGAATGTACTGAACGGTTGGCAATCTTAGTAAGCAAAGGAGATGATGAACAACTACTGGGGGTCCCTGCATTAGAGAATAGCACAGGTATCAGTCAGGCAGAAGCTGTTAACGATACCCTAGAAGAATGGGGTATTGGAGATAATATCGTAGATATGAGTTTTGACACAACGGCTTCCAACACTGGACGAATGAAAGGAGCGTGCACCTGGATAGAAAAACAGCTTGATAAAAGTTTGTTATACTTGCCCTACCGCCATCACATTTTAGAAGTCTTGTTGCGATCAGTATTTGAGGACAAAATGGGATCGACGACAGGTCACCAACCTGATATTTTTAGAAGGTTTCAAATGCACTGGCCTAACATAGATCAGTCTAAATATATGGAAGGGGTACAGGATGATTCGGTAAAGAGCTCTGTAAAAGACTTCGAAAAAGGGTTTTCGGGTTTTCTTTATCTCCAGTTAACTGAAAAACAGCCAAGAGATGACTATTTAGAACTCATCAAGTTATCCTTAATATTTTAGGAAATGTTCCTTCTCACGATGTTTCGTTTCCTATTCCCGGTGCCTACCATCACACCCGTTGGATGGAAAAAGCCATTTACGGTCTGAAAATGTTTTTTTAGGGAACAGTTTCCTATGACTAAAGAGGAGTTCAGTTCACTAAAAGCTATTTGTTTATTTATTTTTAACTTATATGTGAAAATGTGGTTTCAGGCTTCAAACGCTATTGCAGCTCCTAATAATGATTTCGAATTCGTTCAGAACGCTATTAAATACAGGCATATTGATCAAGGTGTATCAGAAAAGGTATTGAAAAAATATTTGCCTCACTTGTGGTATTTGAACGCTGCTTTAGCTTATTTGACAATAACGTTTCTAATGAAATAAAAAGAAAAAATGGCACAAAAGATTTTGTCATATAAGGATTTAGAAGAAGACCAGCAGTCCGCAAGAATAATGAGAGTACAAGTTTGCTGAAAAGGATGCTGCAAAACTATTTCAAAATACTTCTCTTGAGAAGTTTGTTTCGGATCAAAAAGTCTGGCTTTTTTAGAATATTTTAAAGTTAAAACTGATTTTTTGACAGAGGAACCAAAGAACTGGTCCGAAAATAAAGATTTTTTGAAAGTTCAAAATTTTGTAAGAGGTATAAAGGTAGTACACGACACTGCTGAAAGGGGTGTTAAGCTAATTCAAGACTTCAATAGCACTCTTACAAAAGACGAGAAGCAAAAACAATTCCTACTTTAGGTGGTAACGGAATGTCGTTGGCTGTATCCTGACACTTCAAAAAGTACTCTTGGTCTGCCATTGTCTAATTAGTGATATTAAAAATACTGATATTAACTAAGTGCACATCAGTGTATCAGTTTATGATTTTTAAGTATGAACTTTTATTTAAATCATTTTATTTTGAAATTTGAATTCTGATATATCTCATATCATTTTGTTTAATATTGTAACAGTTCATGATAAAACCTAAAAAATACTTACATAATTAAAACATTTTGTTAATTTCTTGTATTCCTATCTATTATAATAAATACAGTGTAAATTAAATAAAGTAATGTTTCATTTGAAAGTACATTTTTAGTAAAAAATTTAATCGGTCATCAGCCAAAACAGAAAAAATTTTACTATTTCATGAAAAAATATAATTTTTTAAAACGTTTGCAATTGAATTTTTACACCAAATAGCACATTTCTAGACGTGAGCACATACAAATTTTAGAAAAAATTAATGTTTATTTTTTCACAACTTTCAACAAAAACTTTAGTTGGCATTTCTAATCAAAAAAATATTCAAAAATTGTTAAATTTTTGCGCCATACATAACAAACAACTTGGTTAGTTCAGTTTGTCGAAAAAAATTCGAAAAAAAATTTGTCGTATCAACAATTTAATTGGTTAAATTAACTAAATATATTTTTGAATTTAAACTAATTCGGATTGTTAGTTGTAGTTTGATGATATTTTTTTGTGTGTACAGTAATTTTGACTTAGCTGCACAATCAACTTTTTACGATTTTTAGTGCAGATAAGTCAAAAATGCTGTAAGCTTAAATACACTTACCTGCCTTAATGTGCACGTAAACACAGTTATTAAGTGTGTGCAGTTAGCTTTGATTTTTTATATGAAAATAATTTAAAACTGCAACAAATATGTTAAATGAGCAGGTATACAAAGTGCGCTTAAAAAAGTATTTTGAAGAATAATTACAAAACAAATATGTTGTGCACTTAAATCAAAATTCAGCAAAGATTGATTTTTTGTATGAAATTTAAGACACTTTTTTTAAAAGTGCAGGTATAGAAAGTGCACTTAAAATATGAATTTGTATGGGCTTTTAAGGAATAGTGACACAAATTTATAATTTTGTGCAGTTAAGTCAAAATTGGGCTTAAGCAAAAGGCAGTTAAATCAAAACTACTGTATATGCATTTCATTGGTGGTTTTCCAACTCGTCAGTAGACTTCAACCACACTTTTTTATTTTATTTGTTTTATTTTATATCAAACTGTTTAATACTTTAATGATTTTTATATAATTTCAACAAAAAACTTAAGATAAAAAGATTTATGTAAATACATATGTACTTTTGTTAAAAGTTTTTAGTTTCACGCATTATTTTGCTTTGTCTTTGGGGTTGAAACAATACTTTCCATTTTTGTGCCATTTGAAACAATACTTAGCAGTTTTGCTGCACTTTTCTTTTGCTTCTCTTGTAATTGAGCGAGTTTAGCTTTTTGAATGGCTTCATTAACAATTTTCAGGTGTTCATCACGAGCACGCATAACCTCAGCAGTATCGACGACCTGTTGTGGCACGTAAGTTGTTGGAGCGACGGAAATGAGCTTCTCTATATCAGAATGTAATTTTTGTGGAGCGTATATTAGCTTCTTTGCTTCCATTTCTAAATTTGACACATCCTCAGAAGCTTTTACTACTTCTGTAGGATCAAGAAGAAGTGATTGTTGTTCCTGTACAGATTTTTGGTCGCCTTGTTTTGATTCAGATTCAGAATTGATTTCAAGAGTTTCTTTTTTAGCATTAAATTTTGGTTTGGCTTCATGTGTTTTGATAGCATCGGTTGTATTGTTCTTGATTGCTTGCTCATCTAAGTTTTCAATGAGTTTGTCAGCTTTTTTAAATTCTTGCTTAAAATCTTCTAAATTTCCTGTAATAATCTTAGGAGTTGTAGAAATTATCTCTTCTGCTTCAGGTGTTAATATGAGGGGATCACTTATTTTAATATTTTGTGCTGTTGATATGACATCACTTTTGTTGTCAATTTTATTAGCAAACCTGGCTTCTGGTTTTATATTTTTTACTTCATCCAAAGCTTTACTGATATCCAATTGATCTTTAACAAATTTTTCATCGGTATAAGGCTGAACAGTGCTGCTTTTAGCTTGATCCTTTTGTAAATTGTCCTGTTGCATTTCCAATGGTTTTAACTGTTCAATTTGGTCTTCATGAACGATCTTTTTAACTTCCATTTCTATGGATGATATTTTTGAGTTTTCTGTAGAGCTTTTAGTACCCGATTTATTTTGCGCTTCATCGGTCTGTACAATTTTATTCCAAATATTTAAATGTTCTTCCCGTACACGCTTTATATCTGGCAAATCAGCAATTGTTGAGTAGTCCGACGTTAGAGCGATTTTTTCTAGTGGCAGAAATTTTAATGCCATTTCAATTGTAGGTTCTTTGCCCTCTCCCCGTAAAAAGTCTATTTCACGTTTTAAAACTTGATACTGCTGCAAAGACCAAGCTCTAAAATGTGCCTCTCGGGCTTCATTCAGTTCACTGGAACCCTCTTTTTCAAACTTTTTATAAATAGGTGTGTCATGGCTTATAAAATTTATTCGTCGAATCGCATAAACAGGTTCAGCATAATTGAAGCTGACTATACGTTCAATTCCACTATTATCCAAATAAATTAAAAACCCTTGTGGAGCAGTTACTTTACCTAGACTACGAGTTGAATCATAGCTTAACAATGTACGATATGGATAACCAATAGTAAGCGATTGAACACTTCCAAGTGTCAATATACTAAACAGATGTAACCACATTCTATTTTATGTAAAAAAAACTTTTGCAAATTTTTGTGTCACTTTTTCCTTATGCGTACGATACGCGATGCGAAACTGTGACATATTTCTGTACTTACCACAATATTTATAGTCAAATATTCCAAAGGAAACCAGAACATTTCTGGAAGAAAAAATAACAACAAGTTTTCTTAGCAAGATGTAAAGGTATTCATGTGGCAGGCTTAAAATTTACCTTGAGCTCTAAGTGACATGTTAAACAAGTCTCCTACCAACCAACCATTCAACTGCAACTTAATTGCCCGACAGGATGCCTTGCAACATCATAAAGTTTGAATTGTTTTTTCAGTTAATTGAGAGTATCAAATTATACCTTAATACATACAAACAATTTTGCAGTTAAATAAATGGACATATTAAATTAAATAATGAATTAAAAAATTGTTCATGGAAATCTTCGGGGAGAACAAAAAATTTATTAATACAGACAATGTAAATTTATTAACCTATAAAAAAATAAATGTAATAAAATTTGCAACTGCGAATCTGGCAAATGCTGTCTTCAATACTAAATGGGGATGATCGTAAGCGCTTATTGAACCTTTCATACAAATAATATAGAATCTTTGTAGAAAAATTGTAAGTGCTATTTCTCCAATACAAACAGTCAACTTGATTAAAAAATTTATATGAAAAGTACTCAAATTTCAGAGTGATTTCCATACAACTGCTGTTAAATTTTTAAGACTTCATTGTATATTATTTCTATGGGTGGCTATAAAATCCACTAAATACGTCAATGGTTATAATCAGGGAAACCGAAAATATGCCCTAAAAAATGAGTCTTATGCGCATTAAATATGCATTAAAAACTTAAAAATATGTTCCCAAAATTTCAAAATATATGCTCTTAGAACTTTCATTTATAATTGATATAATTTTGATTATAATTATATAAATATGTATATTGGTGGCATACAATAATGTCCAAGAAAATAACGTCCACTGACATTATTTCCAATTCCAATAATAAATAGTGTCCATGTGTATGTCGAATAGTGGCTTCACAGAGTAAAGATTTTCCGCCTAGTCAAAAATCTAAACTCTGCGAAGCCAATATTCGACATCCCCAGAGAAGAAACCAACTAAGCCCGGCCAAAGCGCAGCTACGCAATTCATCTTGACTGCTGTACCATTTGTATGGACTTTATTTGCATTTTTTATGAACATTATTTTCTTTGAATGTAGAAATAACATCCATGAACACTATTGCATATCACCTATATATTCTGGTTCGTTATGGGTATGGGATTCGATTTAACAAATCCATCCTGGTCTTTCATCTGTCGGAACATAAAATGCGCACCAAGATCCCAAATACTTTATGAACTTAAATGTTTAATATTTTTCTATTAAATGCAAATAAGCCAACAATGTCGACAAAATTTAAATTGATCAAAAAATCCTCAAAAGTAAATAATTGAATATTTTTACAGCTGTGAATAAACTGGAAATAAATCAATGGAACGAGGAATATTTTTAAGAAACTTGGAAACAAATATATTACATTCGCGTAAATTTAAAATCGCAAATCAAAAATTTTCTAAATGCGGACATATAATGAAATAGTAAATATTTTGTCTAGAAACGGACCTACAAACAAATTTGTAAATATAGACAAAAATATCTGGATAATTTCATTGAAAAAACTCGTGTTTTTTCAGTGAAAAAATTGCTAAAATCTATAAAACAATTTCTCTAAAAATATTTACAAATTGTTAACAAAACAATTCACTAAATCAAACAAAAAGATTTACTGGATTTTCTGAAAAATATCCAACAAAATTTTTGTCTGAATTTATAAACCAATTAGTCTAAAAATACTAACAAATATTAAACAAAATAGTTTACTTAATCAAACAAAAATATTTACTGGGTTTTTTGTAATATATCAAACAAAATTTTTGTCTGGGACATCATCATCATCATTCATTAAGCATTAATGAAATTTAGCTTTGTTAAACATGTTCAAGTCTGAATGTTTATCTGAAGACTCTAAAAAATTAATGAGAACTAACGTAACGAAATTAACGAATTTATTCATTCAAAAATCTTCAGTAAACAAACTTGGCACAATCGCATTCCTTTTGCTATCATTGCTGTTGTTGTTATTTATGTGTATGTAGTTATCGGGGGTTTTCTTCGACACAGTTTTTCTTGTTGTTTTTGGTGTTTACGTCCTAAATAAAAGTCAAGCAAACAATTCATTGATTATGTAAAGAACATTTACTGAAAGTGAAATTTATTTTTAGACAAACGTTTGTTCGAAAATTTTTTGGTGATAATTTTTTCTGTGTAAATCCCAGATGCAAATGGTAGGGTTTTGCCATTTTCGATTTTTTATAATATTTTAAATAATAAAAACTTTCCAATTTTGCCTAAAAATATGTTTTTCAGCATTGCGGTGTGAATAATTCCGAAACTATTTAATATATAAAAAAATAATATAAACAACTCAAAGGTAGTTTTGTTTTAAGTTTTATAGTGGATCTTGTTACAAAATTATTTAACCCCTTCCCAAGTTATGATAAAATTGGTGGAGCAGTCTCTTACTTTTTGCAAAAATAAGGTAATTTTACTTTATAGTGAATAAAATCAATATTTATCCATAGATTTGCATGGCCTTATGATCAGCTAATGAAAATAATAATTTTTCCATTTTCGAGTTCTTATAAATTTGAAAAAAAACAAACAATTCATTGATTATGTAAAGAACATTTACTGAAAATGAAATTTATTTTTAGACAAACGTTTGTTTGAAAATTTTTTGTTGATAATTTTTTCTGTGCAAATCCCAGATGCAAATGGTAGGGTTTTACCATTTTCGGTTTTTTATAATTTTTTAAATAATAAAAACTTTCCAACTTTGCCTAAAAAGAATGTTTTTCAGCATTGCGGTGTGATTAATTCCGAAACTATTGAATGTATAAGAAAATAATATAAACAACTCAAAGGTAGTTTTGTTTAAAGTTTTATAGTGGATCTTGTTACAAAATTATTTAACCCCTTCCCAAGTTATGATAAAATTGGTGGAGCAGTCTCTTAATTTTTGCAAAAATAAGGTAATTTTACTTTATAGTGAATAGATTTTCATGGCCTCATGATCAGCTAATGAAAATGATAATTTTTCCATTTTCGAGTTCTTATAAATTTGAAAAAAAAAACAAACAATTCATTGATTATGTAAAGAACATTTACTGAAAGTGAAATTTATTTTTAGACAAACGTTTGTTTAAAAATTTTTTGGTGATAATTTTTTCTGTGCAAATCCCAGATGGAAATGGTAGGGTTTTACCATTTTTGATTTTTTATAATTTTTTATATAATAAAAACTTTCCAACTTTGCCTAAAAAGTATGTTTTTCAGTATTGCGGTGTGAATAATTCCGAAACTATTGAATGTATAACAAAATAATATAAACAACTCAAAGGTAGTTTTGTTTTAAGTTTTATAGTGGATCTTGTGATAAAATTATATATCCCTTTCCCAAGCTATAATAAAATTGGTGGAGCAGTCTCTTCAAAATTTAACTTTTTGCAAAAATAAGGTAATTTTACTTTATTGTGAATAAAATCAATATTTATCCATAGATTTTCATGGCTTTATGATCAGCTAATGAAAATGATAATTTTTCCATTTTCGAGTTTTTATAAATTTGAAAAAAAAATTTTAATTTTCAAATTTTGCATAAAAAAAATATATTTTTCATCATTGTGGTCCGACTAATTTCGACGGGTAGTATATAAAAAAAATTAATATTAAAATGCCTAAAAGGAAACTTTGATTCAAGTTTTTTAGGGGTTTTTGTAATAAAATTGGACAACCCTTTCCCAAGTTATGATGAAATCGGTGTATCAAAAACCCCAAATTTAAAAAAAAATTATCCATAGAATTTAAAGTTGGGATTGTTTTTATATTTAGGGGGAGAACCATAACTCATCAAAAAATATAGTGTTACTCCTTGGCATTTTTCGCGTTGCATAGTGTTATCTCATAAATCTTAAGTTCATAAAAAAATTCAAATTGGTCTTAATTTTTGTAGTTTTTCAAAATAATTTGCATTTATTTGTGTGATTTTTTTCGAATGCAGTACTTAGACACTAAATGATAAATCATTAACTTCAAATTCTTAAATCTTAACAAACATCTTAAATTTTTTTAACATAAAAACTTAAATAACTAAAAATCAGTAAACTTATGCTCTTAGGTTGGCCATAATCATTCAATCATCGTTCCATGATCGTGTTTTTGTTTGAAGAGAAACAAATGTTTAATTGCAGTCTTTAATTGATGGATTCTGAAGTCTAGCCAAGCGAAGCTGTTCCAAGACCAACTCATGAGCTCGGAGGTGATCATTTGTGGCCTTTTCAATCGCAATTAGGGCCTCATCATTACCAGCCGTTTGGGAATCAGCAGATCTATGGTAACTTTGCTTGAAATTATCGTCCTTGATGTAGTGGTATTTACTTCCACCAGAATGATGGGAGGACGGAATGTAGTGCTTATTATAAGCCGGTTGGGAGCTAGGAACACTATGGTAGATCTGCTTGATATTGTCATCATTGATGTATTGATATTTACTTTCACTAGAATGATGAGAGGATGGAATGTAGTGATCAGTATCAATTGGCTGGGAGGTTGGAGCGTTATGGTAGATCTGCTTAATGTTGTCGTCTTTGTTATAATGGTATTTACTGCCACTAGAATGATGGGAGGACGGAATATAGTGTTCAGTATCAGCTGGTTGGGAACTAGAGGCGCTATTGTAGACTTGCTTGATGTTGTCATCTTTGTTGTATTGGTATTTACTGCCACTAGAATGATGGGAGGACGGAATGTAGTGCTCACTCTCAGCTGGTTGGGAACTAGGGGCACTATGGTAGATCTGTTTGATATTGTCATCTTTGTGATACTGGTATTTACTGTCACTCGAATGATGAGAGGACGGAATGTAGTACTCCTTATCGGCTGGTTGGGAACTAGGAGCGCTGTGGTAGATCTGCTTGATGTTGTCATCTTTGTTATATTGGTATTTATTTCCACTAGAATAATGGTCGGACGGAATGTACTGTGGAACGTTGTTATAGTTTGAAGGCATAGCACTCCTTGAACTTGCTGCACTGTCTTGACGGGTATTAACTGAATCCTTTGTTGAAATATTTTTGAGAACGGAACTCTGCTGACTACCTGAGTGTTCTAAGCGATTAGCCGGCTCACTTGAAACTTGATCGATTTTCAAAAATGGATTGCTGGCATATTGGTTACTTTGTTGTTTAACAACTTCTGTTTTTTGTTGGCTTTGTGCTTGTTCTACGTTCGAGCTGGAAATTATTGCTATTTGGGGTTGTTGATCGACAGAATCATTTTGTATTATGATTTCTTGATATTCACCATTTCTTATCTTTTGAAGTTCTGCTTGTTCCTGTTGCACACGTTTCTCTTCCAGCAATCGTTCCATTTCAAAGCGCTGCTCATCTTCTAGTCTTAGACGCATAAGTTCGGCCTCCATTTCACGTTTTTCTTCAGCTAAACGTTCAGCTTCGCGCATGCGATCCATTTCCAGCAGTTTTTGTTCCTTTTGTAAACGTTCTGCTTCACGCAAGCTCTCCAGTTCCAAAATACGTTCTTCCCCAATTGGAAAATCTAATATTGGATTTTGTTCTGAAGATGGACTTGGAAAACTTCGACTGTTTTGTTTAGCTTGTTCCTGTTCGACATGTGACTTGATGGAGTTAAATATGCGTAAATGCTCATCTCGGGCATGTTGTACTTCAGCAGTTTCTCCAATATTTTGGGTTTCAGAGGATTTTTGCTGTTGCGGAACGGATGGGAAAACTATCTGTTTTTCAATTTGAGCATCATTTATCAGGCGAGCTTTAGCAACTTCTGGAGTTTCTTGAACATTTTGTGAGAGTTCCGGGTGATAAGCCGAATGTTGCTGATTTTCATTTTGTGACTTTAAGATGGGAGTTTGGGATTCATGTTTATACTTTAATTCCTGCTGTTCGACATATTGCGCTCTCAGGTTTGCCTCGTGGACTAAACGTAATTGCTCTTCACGTTCTTTTTTAACTTCAGGAGTTTCTTCCACAAAAGATTGTTCTGCTCTGTAGCTTAATGCTGCAGAGGTACCTTTCAGGCTTTGCGACTGGTCAATTGGAACTTGTTGGTTTGGAGACTCTGAAGAAATTTTAGCTTTTTCCGTTTGGGTACTAGATTCCACCACACTTGGCTGTTGTTTTGATTCTAGTTGAAGCTTAGGTTGTGACTCTGAGATGGGCTCACTAGCTACGGCCAATTGCTCTTCGCGTGCCTGCACAACTTCAGGAGTGTCAACGACTTGACGTTGAGATATTTGATCAGCAGCTTGAACTTGTTCGTTTTTTAAATTCGATTTAGCATTTATTTGTTGTTGTGTGCTTTCCAAAGTAGAAATGTCACTTTTCAGACTTTGTTGTTCCAACTGTTTGTTGAATTGTTCAGTTTCTGGGTTTTGACTATTTGGAATATTTTGCTTAGCACTATTAATATTTTGGTCATTTATTAATGCAGAGATCTGTTGTTTGTTGGCTCTTTCGTTAACTGCCTTTTCACCACTTTCATAACCAGCTTGTTCGGCGCGTAATTTAGCTTCGTTCCATAGGCGTAAATGTTCCTGTTTTGTACGTTCAAACTCTGCCAAAGCTTTAGAGTGCTCTACTTGCTCAACAATTGGCTCGTCTATGTTTGAAGATTGAGCTTTATTGGATTTTGCGGAAGCTTCTTGAACATATTTTTGGTGTTCCAATTCTAATTTTTTTAAATGCGCAATTTGTTCATTGTAAATACGCAAATGATCTTCATGAGCATGTATTGGGTCTGACGGTTTGTCTATGGCTACTAGAGGTATATACGAGTTGCCAACATAAGTCTTAATCTCTCCTTGGCTTTGATCAAAATTTTTTTGTTGATTTGAGATTTGTTGAACAGATTCCCTATGCAAACCACTGATAGTAGCTTCGAGCTCTTGCAGAGTACTTTTTACTTCAGGCAGCTCAGCAATCAAAGAGAAATCAGAGGTAAAAGCAATCTTTTGCAGCATTTGCAACTTTGATATTTTTTCAGCGGAGGGTTCTTTGCCTTCGTTCCTCAAAGCATCAATGTTACTTTTTAGATGTTGAAATTGTTGCAGGGATACAGCACGCAAATAATTCTCGCGAGCCTTAATAACCTCATCGGAATTATTTATTGCAAGTGTTTCTGATGCGGGATCAGCACTATTGAAGTACTTAATCTGTCGTACAGCATAAAATGGTTGTTGATTATTGATGCCAACTAAACTCCCAGCTGCATTATTGTCCAAGTAGTGCAAATAACCATGTAAAGAACTACGTGTAGGTGTATCGTAGGTCCATAATGAACGATAAGGATAACCAAAGGATGTTGATTGGACACTTTTAATCACCAACAAACTTAACAGATATAACCACATGTTTTCAAATATTTTAATTTTAACTTTCGAAACTTCTTAACTACTGCTTCCTTCAACCAACCGCCAGCTCAATGTCTATGGTGAATGATGCCTCGTAAGAAGTTTACTGGAAACTGTATCTAACTGCAACATTTAGCACACTATTTATACTAAAATTAATTCAAGGAAGTCACTGCAATTGAACTAAGCACAACACAACAGAAACAACATAAAGATTCTAAATGATCGACCTTGATCTTTGCATGATCAACCACCAGCCAGCAAACAACGGCATATGTACACCATCGTACAGGGTAACTGTAGCCTATAAGGACTTAAACCATTCAAACGTATTAAAATGATATCAGCTTTTTACTGCAGCTATTTAACTGTATCTGTTTGTAATGAAATATTAATGATGGTGAAAAAATGCTGTTCGATAAGATACGAATACATGAACACATCTCTGGCCTTGTTTGCTGCCTACTTGTTATCCCTTTTTTGTTTTAGGTAAAGTTTTTCTTTGATTGAACGGTTTCTGTGGTATTTTAGTGTCAAGTTAGTTTTTTTTCTTCCTTTTTATAAGTCGACATTTTATTGTTGTAAATAAATATTCAATTACAGGAAAGTGTATTGTAAAAATGCTATTTTTAAAAATAAAGAACTTGTTTCTTAAATTTAATATGATGCATTTAAGAAAGACGAGTTTAATGGTAGCAAAATGATACACTACATCACATTTAAGATATGTTTCAGTAGCACTATATTATGTTTGTTTTTATTTTAGGTGTATAATCTTACTAAAGGCAGCGCACAATACAGAAATTTATATGATTTTTAACAAAAATCGTAAAAGTATATTGTGTGATTTCTAATCGAACTACGCGGCAAACACTTAGGAATTTAGGGTATTAGCCTTTTAATTAGTTACAAAGTGATACATTGTTGTATTATTATTTTTCTAGGCAAAAAAGAAACTCTGTTGGCAATGCGCAGGGAAACCGGAACTATGCCCAAAAATATGCATTTTATGCGCTTTAAATGTGCACCAAAACCTTGAAATTATGCTCCCAAAATTTAAAAAATATTCTCTTAAAACTTTAACATTTCGTTTATAATTTATATAATATTTATTTCTACCAACACGAATTATATACATGTATTGGTGGTATGATGTAATATCCAAGAAAACGACGTCTATGGCTATTATTTCCGCTTAAAGAAAGGAAATAATGTCTATGGGTATGTCGAATAGTGGTAGTAAAGGTTTTCGGCCTAGTCAAAAATCTAAACTCTGCGATGCAACTATTCGACATACCCAGAGAAGAAAACAATTAAGCGCGGTAAAAGGCCGGCTATGCAGTCAATATTTACTCGGCAGTACCATTTGCATGGACTTTACTTTCATTTTTTATGGACATTATTTCCTTTTCAACGTAAAAATAACGTCCATGGACACTATTTTATTGAAATTTATTGTATGCCACCTACATATTCTGGCTCCTTATGGATACGGTAGTCGAATTAATAATGCCAGCCTGACCTTTCATTTGTCCGATTATAAAATGTTGGGCACCAATACCCAAAATAATTAGTGTTTCTCATTCGGGATTTCCCGGGAAAAAAATTCCCGGGATCCCGCACATTTTTCGGGAAATAAATCCCGGGAAAATTGTGTGGGAATTCCTGGGATTTTTTAAATATTATTATAATAATTTAAATATTATAATTTGTAGTTTTGAGCACATTTTATTTGTCTCCATTTTTTTCATATTCCCGGGATCCCGCACATTTTTCGGGAAATAAATCCCGGGAAAATTGTGTGGGAATTCCTGGGATTTTTTAAATATTATTATAATAATTTAAATATTATAATTTGTAGTTTTGAGCACATTTTATTTGTCTCCATTTTTTTCATATTTTTCTAAGAGTAGCACTCGAAAAATCATATTTCGTGAAGAAATGAAAATAACCGATTGTGACTAAGTGGACATAGCGAAAGTGAGCATAATAAAGAAGTACTGCCCCCCTATTCTGTAACTCGCTAAAGCTAAATCTCTATCGCAAAAAATCTATACGATCGATTTATCAATTTTCCTTTACGAATACAATTTTGCAACGTGTATTGCTAAATTATGGAATGTCTTAAAAATTTAATCCACCGAAATTTTAGTGTTTTATGTCATCGCCAAAAATGTTTAATTTTGTATTTGTTCAGCATTTTAGCGATCAAGATTTAGCTTTAGCGAATTACGGAATATATTTTCTGAAAATATCAGATTATTATTTTAAGCCACGCATGAGTTTTTTGAAGCTCAAAATTTTAAATTTTTCAATAATTATAAATTTTTGCAAAAAAAAATCAAAGCTTTATGTACAACAGGTTCACACAGGGTTGAATTAAAAATCGATGCAAAAAAATGTAATTTTCAGGTGGTCACTTTTCCGCCACTTAATTATTTCAATTCAGTTTTGCTTAGAACTATGAAATGCTCATTAGTGTCTTATGAAATAAAGCATAAATCATTGCAATATCTTTTCTACTTAAAAAGCTACGGAAATTATAAAAAAGTATGAAATTAGTAAATTTTTTACTTCGGGTGGCTACTAATCAGAAGTTATACAATAAAAAATAAAATTTTTTTAATATAAATTAAAAAGCATACGGGGCGGATAAAAACCCCAAATTTTATAATTTTTTTACTTACTTTTAATGCATCCATGACCTTATTTAATAGATCTCGTGAATTGGTATTTGTTTTTGCTCAAATAAATTAAGTGAAATGCTATTTTGTATCGTTTTGTATTGGGCAGCTATTCCCTGGAAATTGAAAAATCAATCCCGCTTTCCCGGGAAATGAAAAAGTCCGGGAAACGAAAAACTCTACAAGTAATTTATGAACTAAAATGTTTACCAGAGTACGAAAAAACGAAGCGTAGCGCCGCTCTTTTTGCTCTTTTTTGCGCTTTACGCAAAGAGCGGAGCCAATTGATTATTGCGCTTGCGTCGCGACAATATTTTTGCGCTGCGCATTAAAGGGGCAAGCGCAAAAAGGAGCATTTTCCTCTGCGGTTTTTTTGCGCTGCGCTTTTTGTTTGCGCAATGCTCTAAAAGAGCCAAAAGAGCATGACGCATGGCGCATTTACAGTGGTAAAAATGTTTAAAAAGCAATGGGCATTATTTCCATGGATGTTATTGGATGCTACCGTAGTTTTTTTTAGATACAAATCTCAAAACGGATATAGCAACAGTGGCATGACAGTACTGGTTCCAAACTCCTGCTTAAAATGGGTCGGTAGTGCAGTTCATACGTCCGGTTTAGGGACTGGACCGGAAGTTGGTTCGGTAGCGTGGTTAATATAGCCGGTTCCGCTATGGACCGGAAGTTGGTCAGTAGTACAGGTCGCACTTCCGGTTTAGAGGTCGGACCGGAATATGGGTTGGTAGTACTTTTCATATTTCGGTTCCGGTCTGGACCAGAAATTGGGTCGGTAGTGCAGTTCATACTTCAAGTTTATGGACTGAACCGGAAATTGGGTCTGTAGTGCGGTTCACATTTTCAGTTCCGGTCTAGACTGGAAGTTGGTTCAGTAGTGAAATTCACACTTCCGGCTTAGGGAGTGGACCGGAAGAAGTTGGGTCAGTGGAGCGGTTCATATTTCCGGTTCCGGTTCGGAAGTTTGACCCGTCTAGGGCATCATATTTGTATGGGATCAAGAAAAAAGAAATAAATAAGGAGGATATAAAATGCTACAAATTTAAATGTCTTAAAATTATGTCACTAAAGCGGCCTTCAGACTATTAGAT
The DNA here is from genome assembly GCA_956483635.1 of Panzeria rudis. Taxonomy (NCBI): domain Eukaryota; kingdom Metazoa; phylum Arthropoda; class Insecta; order Diptera; family Tachinidae; genus Panzeria; species Panzeria rudis. Next base: position 98,463,157 of record OY101450.1, on the reverse strand, counting down.
TTAGTATTTAGTATTAGATTTAGTAATACTTGTCAAAAACTCAAATCTTAAGTAAAAATCCAACAGTGTGAAAACAAATTATTATGATTTGTCAAATAATACGTAAAGAAATTGGACAGTATTATATTATTCGTCATTTTTAGGAAACTTTCTAACAATCACATTTTTCATTTTATCAGGGTTGTCTTTTGCACAAACAAGCATAGGAATAACAAAAGGAGTTGCGTATTTGTTTGACTGGTTAAATAAAGAAAAAGAAGTATGAAAAAATTTGCTTTATTGCAAATTATTTATGTTACGTTTTATTTGGAATGTGATAGTGTAGAAAGAAAATGTAATAAGAAAATTTTCTTTAACAGTCAGACTGACTTTGATTTGATTTTCGTCTTACAAAATCTAATAAAAATCTCAAAGCTTGTATTACAATGTGAAACGGCCTTACGAAAGATGTATTTTGCAGCACTGAATGAAGAACAAGCGGCAGACAAAAAAATAAAATGCGCATTGCGCAAAGAGCGGCGTTAATAATACGAAAGCGCCTGCACTGCGCATACCAATTGCTATTTTTTCCGCTCCGCTCTTTCCGATTGTGCGCATTTTTAATACGCTTAAAAGAAGCGCGCGATGCGCAATGAGCAAAGAGAGTGCGCATATCCGAACTCTGATGTTTACTACTGCATCGCACATGTTTCATATTTTGTGGTTCCTATTAGGAACAAATAAGCGAAATCCCATAAATAGCTTACATATACGCAAAACGCAAATCAGCCAACAATCTTGACAAAATTGAAATTGCTCAAGAAATCCTCAAAAGTACATAATAGACAATTTTTAAAGCTGTGAATAAACTGGTAATCAATCAATGGAACGAGGAAAATGTTACCCGAATTAATTTTGTAATGAATAAAACTAATTAAATATTTCCACAATTCACATTGAAAATATTGTTTATTAATTCATCTTTTACATGTTATCGCTATAATTACTGCTAAATCTCACAAATAATCAATCATGTGCATGTGTGTGTAAGCACACGCTGTATAAAACAAAAAACCACCACCACAAAGTAATTGCAAAAACCTGCACATTAATAAAATAAATCTACGACACTTTTATACACACACAACTCTTTTTTCACAATATATTTTTAATAATAAGGTATAATTCTTTAATTTTATTAAAATTTAAACGTTTTTAGCGTGTTATTCAGTCAGTAAAATTTCTACATCCTTTCGTTTTCGTTTTGTTTACTTTCTTCTGTTCGTCACCATGTTTGTCTCTTTTTAACAGAGCTTTAAAAACAATTGTAGCGTTTTTTACCTGCTACTTTTGTGATTAGGGCCAAAAATGTCTTTATTTTCTTTTAAAGAAAGATCCCAAGTTTACAAAATAATCAGAAGTTGGACCCAAACTGATAACAGAAAAAAGTTTGATTTAAAAATGTTTAGTAAGAGATTCTCTAACATATCTAATAATATCTTAAATTGCCTTCATTTGAAAATACATACATACACACATACGTACAAAATACATGTTGTGTGATAAAAAAAATAATTATAGTTTCATTTAAAAAATTGTTTAAAAATATACCAAGAAAATTTTTCATTGATGTTCAAAGTTTGACTTAGTTTTGAGCAAAATAAATTGTTTTTACTTTGTATATTTTACACATAAATCCTGTTAAATTTTGGTCATAAATAGAATACTGATTTATCGGTCTTATAAAATGTTGAATCGGTAGTTTTTGGCACCACTGCTTTGAAATATGAAATTCAAATTTAAAAATTCAAGATGGCGGTTCCAATATGCCGGCCAAATTTTAAAAAAAAAATCTACTTTTTAATTTATGAAAAGACACAAAAGAAACTCTGGAGATTTGCGATAGATATTATTTAAAAAAGTTTTTGAAATTCACTATGGTGAAACCAATATGGCGACTATGATACTGATACTTTTTTAAGAGAACATCATTATTGTTTAATTACTCTAAGATTAGGAGCGCTAGAGCTTAGATATCAGCTATTTGGAGGTTTTTGGAATCGAGGAATACGGATCGGACAATCACATTTACAAATTCAAGATGGCGATAAGAAATTTTTAAATAAAATTCTATAATTTTGTTTACTGTTAATAAAAAGAAGTTTTAAAGCGTGACATTACAATATTAAGATATGATAAATATAATAAACTTACATACCAAATTTCATTAATAATTTAAATTAAATAACAAAAGAAAACCGCGGCACATAAAATAAAAAAGTGGTCTGTAAATTTTACCAGGCGCACCTATCTGTCAGTATTCCGACACACTAAATCCGAATCTGAGGTCTGTTTGGCTCGTACACCGTAAAAAATTTCGAGTAAATTGCCACAAACCGCTACAAGTCCCGAAAAACTACGGCTTTTGGCCACTTTCGAGCCAATCGGACTTCAAATTCGGATTTATTGGGTAGTAACCCGTGCAGGATGGTGGATTTGGTCAAATGTAAATAATTTTATTTTTGTTTTGTGTGCCCATGTAATTATATAAATACTCGTTAAAGCCCAAAGCTTACGGGTAGTTTTTGGGTTAATTGTCGATATCTCGAACGTTTATTAACGGTAGCAGAGGATCGCAAAAATTAAGTAGTTATTTGCCATATTTGCCATTTCAATATCGATCGCAATTTTGCGCACTTTGATGTTACAAAAAGTCGTATTTCAAAACTATTCCCATTTGGAGCACGTCTGAAGAGTTTTGTATAATTTTTGTGATATATTTTTTAGTCTTTTGCATTGGCTGTGTAGAAAAAAGCTAATATAATAATTCTCAGCTTCTTTTTATTATTGCTTAAATAAGTGAGGTCAGCTTGAATTGAAAAAAATAGCGTAATATATGGAATTTTTACTTTAAACACTTGTAAAATAAGTTCCAGAGACTACAATCACAAAATATTTTAGCTTTTGAATCCTGGCCCATCGTGCATTGTTATAAGCATAAAATATTAAATTCCAACTAAAATGCGTAATTAAATAACTTAACTTGATAGTTTATTTTTAAACACAGATGCCTTGTTTTCCATTTTAAAAGCTCATTTCCGGGGTTTTGCCTACCTAGTGTTAAAAATCGAACACTGTGCGGCGGATGTATCATTGATAACGTCTATAAACCACCCATTTTCGGTAGACCTCTTTTGCGCTACATATTAATGAGTGAAACTTATTTATCTTATTAATTAATTAGTACGAATTTATCTCTTTACCTGTAAGTAGTTATAAATTGTTATGTTTTAATAAAATATGTAGACAAACACTTTTTAAGTTAACATGTGTTTGTATATGAAAACTTATTTTTTGTACTTAAACTTCTAAGTCAACAATAGATGAGTGAGTAAAGTACTTATCTTCAAATCTGCAAGAGCACGGTTCGCATCCCAGCTGGGTAAAAAAAACAAAGTGTGCAAATTATAAATAAAATATAGTGTGTATTTAATTTTAATTTATTATTTAATTTTGTTTATTTGATTGCTTATTGTACAAGGTAGGTACATTATAGTGACCTTTATTTTGAAAAAAAAAATCGATTTCTCCCAGTCTCACCCCCAGCGTTGCCAGAAGCTTTCCGAAGAAAATCATTAATTGGCGAAATAAAAATCATATTTTGATATAAAAAATCATCATAAATATTTTATTCCAAAATATTATTCAAAGCAAAGAAAAATAATGAAACTTTTTTATAAAACTATAATAACGTGGCAAAGTCACTTCCACCGCGAAAATTATCAAATTCATGCACAAAATTATAAAGAAGTTAGGTAAAGATAGCTCGAGTAAATATTAAAAACATGCTAATATCAGCAAAAAAGCTTTTAATTGATTAATATCACTAAAATGAAAAATTTTATGATATTTTCTTCGCGCGCTTAAAGTTCGCTTTATGACTATAAGGTATCTATAAAATATAATAATATAGTGTTCTTTATATATTGTTTAAAGTTCCCGTTATGCAAAATAAACAGTGCTACCAACGTTAAAAAAACAAAGAAATCTTTCTAATTTCCAACAACATTTATATTAGTAAAATAGGGTACATTTTCGTTTTTTCTATTTTAACTTAGAAATGAGATATTTCATCGCGGTAAAAAGTACCATATGTTTGAATCAGGACTTTAAAGTACCTCCATACCAAATTTCATGAAAATCCATTCAGTGGTTTTTGCGTGAAGCGTGTTCGGACAGACAGACAGACAGACAAAAATTCCAAAATTTGGTGTTTTATTCTCTACATCGATTACTGTTTACGCCACCATAAAAATTTTCAAAAAATATTTCATGTACAGACACGCCCCTTTTACAGTTTATTTACCCAGCAAAAACTAGTGCTTCGCGATAAGCAGGTTTGTAAAGGAGAGTTTTGTTGGTGTAGCTTACAAACATGCTTACGTATTGCATGATATTTGTTCGCGATGTCCCACTTTGGAGCATTTCTTGTTAAACGCTTATTTCAGCGCATTGAGTATATAATAAAATCATACTATTGTTTTGTCTTTTTAGGTTCGTAACTCATCCTCATCCTTCGTAAAATGTATATTTTTATAATCTCTGCTTTACAGTAGCGCTTCCTTGAATGCACCACTGTAAGTGAATATGCAAAAATTAGTTTTTTATGTAGATGAAAAAGAAAAATATAAGAAGCTTAAGCATTTCTTGCCATACATTATTGCTTATATTCAGGCAATACATTTGTCGCTGCTGTGAAGCGCATTTGTATAACATGAAAAATTTGTACTGCTTCCAAAATGTCGATTATTTTTTGATGGGTATATGTATAGATTACATTATTCTACATCTTCACGAGTTTCCCAAAACTTTTAAATGTTAAAAAATTTCCTCTGATAAATTAACTTAATAAAATATGTAACGAAAAAACAAGTTCCAAAAGTGTCCAAAAACATATGTTTGTAGTATGTAAGGGTTTTCTTATGTCAAATAAATGTTTTTTTTCTCTGTTTTACTAAAACTGCATCATCACAATGTGATTTGATATTTTTGACGCAGCCAAAAACTATAGAAATCAATGAAACATATGTATATCTTTATACAGCGGTGGAAGAAATAATAGGGACACATACAATTTTCCGTATTTTCTTAAATATTTATAAGCTTTTGCATTAATAAAATTAAATATACAAATTAAATTCGTCCATGTAAAAAATACAAAAAAAGTACAATCCTGCTGCATTCGGAAATTTATGTCATTCAAAAATATATGTATATGTACCTGGAAAAAATATTAGGGACATTTTATATATTACAGAACAAAATTATATTTTACTATTTAAACCTAATATTATTCCAATATTTGGTAGAAGCTCCTCTTTGAATGCTTGCTGACAACGTCACATCGTTGAACTCAGAAGATTGGCTCAGATATCCGTAGAATTGGAGTACTAAGGTTACTGAATTGTTTATTTGCAAGTTTTTACGTTCTAACGTTTTATTTTTTAGAGCTCTACAGAGGCGCTCTATGGGATTCGAGTGTCGTGATTGGGACTGTCACTCCATAAAATTTTAGCTCAAAAAAGTTTATGACACGTTATTGTGAAAAAAGAAATTACCCCTATTATTTCTTCACCACTGTATATCTTTATAAAAAAATTGCGAAGAATAGTTAAGCAGGGTACACACTATCGAACACGAATGACAGTTTTGCTTGCTAGATAGTGTGGCCACTAATTTCGTCATTCAACAGTCAATTACAAAAAAAAATTATAGTTGATTGACAAGTCAGCGGCCATATTGGTTTTTGACTGATAGTGTGTACCAAACAGTGCCAGTCAAGAGTTTTATTTGTAGCATAAAAATTACAAATTGCTATTAACAGTGATTTGTTAAAAGCATTTCTCTGGTACTATGATATGGAATGTTGTCTTGGGATATAACAGGATTAGGGGGTAACTCGTGATGTTAAAACAAAAGCATCTCAGGAGTTGCTATATATTGTGAAAAACGAAGTGCATCCATTTTTCTTACTTTCTATGTTTTCTAGTAAATTATTTTCTTGAATGGCTTTTAACACCCAACATTAATGTAGTTTTGTTAGTCAAACCCGTCATTAAAAGCTGATGAATTTTTGACCATCACTCAAGTTCGATAATATGTACACCGCTTTAAATATTCAAAGTCGCTAAAATGGAAAAGTGATAATTTTAGAAGAACTAACTAAATTCGGAGAACAGAGAAATATTATTATCCGAAATTCAAAATACTTTAGTCAGAGAAAGTTCACGCACAGCAAAATAACATACCATAAACTTTTATGTTAAAAACTATGGAAAATTATGAATTAATTGATCTAAATAACTCAAATAACCATTTAAAATATTTAAAAGCAAGTATGAAAAATCATCATTTGGGTGAATGAAAAATCATCATTTGGGAAAGAAAATCATCAAATCATATTTTGCTTTAAAAATCATCAAAAATATGATAAAATCATCATTCTGGCAACGCTGCTCACCCCCCAAGTTTGGTGGCAACTTTTAATATGCTCATTAGTTTTAGAGATATCGTGGAACTTGTCGAAAATGTTTTTTTTATAAAAATTGTTAATTTTAACACATTCATAAATAATTTAAAAAATAAAAATTTAGATATTTTTCTACAGCTCAAAAAAAATTTATTTCGGTAAGTTCCACGATATCTCTAAAACCAAGGAGGAGATTAAAAAACAATATTCGTGTGACTTAAAGATAATATTGTTGTCGAATTAGCGTTTTGTTTCAAATGAATAGGGCAACCCGTTATCCAGTTATGTTAACTTTTGCTGTGCAACTGCTTCATTTTTAAAAACAGCGTATATCTCGAAAACTAGAACCAAAAAAAAAATAATAAACTGAATGCAGATTCGGACTCAGCGGCTGATATTACATAAGAAACCATTTTCAGTTGCTCTATTGCAAAACCTTGTAAATTTGTGTTTCATTTGACATGAGCTGGGAGCACGAATAAAGCATTAAAATAAGCTAAAGTTGCTTGAAAATTTTATATTTATTTTATTAGCTATTAGATCTGCAGAAAAGTTGTTAGGGAATAAAATGTAGCTTCTAAAATGTTACTTCACAAGCAATATTTTTCTGATATAAAACTATTTTGTGAAATTAATATTTCGGAAGTTATGAGGCAAGAAAACAAAATGTTATGGCTTTTGCCAAATTTGAGCGGGCTGGCCCCTCCGCCTTACCCCAAACCGATTGACCTGAAAATTTGGCACGATCAGTTTTTTATAGGGTATTCACTCGAATAATGTTTGATCGATTAATCGAATAATTGATCTCAAATAATGTTCGATCAAACAAAAAATTTCAATTTGGAGTAAAAATTTATTCGAGTAATTTATGTCGATTAATCGAATAATTCGACTAAAAATGTTCATGTAAATTTTCTTTTTTTAATGAGTTTTCGCAGATTTCTTAATAAAAACTAGAAAAATTTTTTTTGATTATATGAAATTTGGAATTCAATTCGAACGTTATTTCATACTAATAAGACCGCCTTATCAAAGAATTAAGTAAATTATGCACTAAAAATAACAGGGAGAAAGGAACACACTTAAAATATCTTGTAAAAAAATAGCAAGCACCAATTTTTTTAAATAAAGAAGAGATTTCGGGAATGGCCAGTTAACTAGATTTTTCGTATTAAAATATTGAATGTAATTTAATGGCGGCATTCAATGAAGAATTAAAATTATTCACAAAATCAATGGGCAAAAAACTAATTTTATCATATAAAATATTACTTTATACATCCAGAAAAAACTGGAAATGCTTTTAATTTACTCTTTTCAGTTTCTCCAGCGTCGATGATTAGTGAAATATCGTTCTTAATAATGTGAGAAATGTTCAATCGAAATAAATATGTATCTATGAAATAAAGAAAAAACATTATTTTTTAGGACTAAATGTATTGATTTTGTTCGATTATTTAATGGATTATCCTGTTCTGTTCTCCATGGAAAATCAAAATATTCGGAGTTGTAAAAGCTTTATTTTTACAAGTTAATATTTACATATAAAAATAATGTTATGACAATTCCGATTATTTTTACTCCTCATTGAATACAGTACAGGTCGTAATAGTATTAAATATTTCTTGGTGAAAATTTTTCTCAAAGTGAAACACTTGAATAGTGAAAAAAACTATTTTAAATTATCAGCTTATGATCTAATTTATGTAGAAATATTACATTTTCTTTTATTTTTTTTCTATTAAAAGATATAAAACGCGAAAAAAAACTTGATTTGTTTTAGTTTCGTCCACAAAAAATTACAAAAAACCAAGTAAATTTTAAAATTTTCCGATTAACTCGACTAATTTTTAGCAGTAAAGTTTACTCGAATAACTCGAACGAAATAAAAGTTTTACTCGATTGTTCGAGGAATTTAAAAATCCCAATTTCGATTAATTGATTAATCGAACAAATGAAAAGGCGATTAAAATGAATACCCCAGTTTTTTACCAATTGTCACCAAACTTGTGGGTTAGACTGGGAAAAATTGAATTTTTTTTTCAAAATAAGGGTCAATCTAAGGTACATTTGTAAGGGGTACTCCCCATTTTTCGAACTTCTCAAACAAAAATAAATAGTTATGGAATCAAATTGTATGTAGTTACCATATAAATCCTCATTAAGTTTTTTGCCCACCAGTAAGCAAAGTCTCTGCTAGGCATTTTTGTATTTGTGGTATAGATGACGTAAGTTTGGTAAAAAAAATTAATTGTGTTTGTAGAAGTATCACCAAATAATGAAGAATATTAACGAATTTAGCAATAATATAGGTTGTGGGTCTCTGTGACCAAAAGGAGACACCAGGATTAATTTAAAAAAAATGTTATTGTCCTTTCTATTAAAATAAATTTCTACATATTTTCGTAAAATAATGCAGAAATTTGACGAGTCTCACAAAGTTATTTAATATAAATAGTAAAATTTACATATATCTGAACTTCGACATCGATGCGAAGCATCGTCGGATTTTCTTCTTTCTAAATATGATAGAAATTCGTTAACGGTATAAATTTAAAAAAAGTTATTACAGTATGTATTTTGATTTTCATATACAGTAATTGTTACTTAGCTGCACAATCAACTTTTCACGATTTTTAGTGCAGGTAAGCCAAAAATAATGTTAGCTTAAATGCACTTACCTGCCAATTATTTAGTGTGTGCAGTTAACTTTGATTTTTTATATGAAAATAATCTAAAACTGGAAAAAATATGTTAAATGAGCAGGTATACAAAGTGCACTTAAAAAGTATTTTGAAGAATAATCTTAGAAAATAAATGGTTTGTGCACTTAAGTCAAGAACTTAAGACACTTATCTTAAAAGGGCAGGTATAAAAAGTGCACTTAAAAATGAATTTGTATGGGATGAATTTGTATGGGATAGTGACACAAATTTATAATTTTTGTGCAGTTAAGTCAAAAGTGCGCTTAAGCAAAAGGCGGTTAAATCAAAACTGCTGTATTATCCAAAGTTATTTAATTAGTTTGGCTCAAGTTCGTTTTTAATTTAATCTTTCAATTAAATTATTATTTTTAGATAGAAATCCATTCTAAAACATGCGGCATGCAATAATTATTAGTGAAGAGCACAATACGCATTGGTGTAGCTAGAATTTTTTCTGCGGACACAGTGTGTCGAATGAGCAACCTAGAAAGACAAGTGTTATATCTCGCGGAATATTGTTCTGAGCTCTTCATCGATATTTCTCAGGCATTTGATAAAGTATGGCACGAAGGTTTAATTAGAGATGCCAATCGGGAAATCCCGTTCCCGAAAATCCCGGGATTTTCGGGATTTCTTAAATCCCGAAGCCCGGGATTTTTTAATTTTAAATCCCGGGATTTTCGGGATTTTCTAAATCCCGTTTTTCATATTTAATAAAAGTTTCAGTGTCATGGTGTAAGCTTACTATTATTTGAGGCGCCCTGTTAAAGATGTTGTATATGTTAGATACGCCTTTTGTAAATTAAAGTAACGATATGTATGTATGTACTTTACTGTTATTTCTTTTTATATAAAGTACATATTTATACAAGTACATATTTTACTGCAATTAAATGTGATGTATTTATGAATTACTTTTTATTTTGATATAATATTTTAATGGATAAAATGTATGCATAATATATATGTACATATCGTTACTTTAATTTACAAAAGGTTTATCCAAATTTTAGAAAAATATAAAGACAAAAATTTTTATTAAAATAACTACACAACAGTATTGTATACATACATACATATGTACATATGTTTTAAGAACTATGAAATGTAGAACCTGGATTTTTTCCTACAATTCTTATAATTCTAAAACTATACATAAGTATTTTTTAGTATGTATTTCTTTATTAACTTGTATGTCCAAAGCTTAACAAACAAATGTTAGATACGCCTTTTGTAAATTAAAGTAACGATATGTATGTATGCTTCTTAATGTGTCATAAAAATGAATTGCGAAATAAAAAATTTACTAGAGACAATTCTATGTACATTTCTTTCTGATTATTTTCGGGATTTAGATTTCCCGAAAATCCCGCGTCGGGATTTCGGGATTTTATATCAAAATTCCGAATCCCGGGATTTCCAAATATCAGTCCCGATTGGCATCTCTAGGCTTAATACATAAACTAAAGCAAAACCTACCCGAAAACACCCTTCATATTCTTATCCCTCCGCAACCGATTGAAGCAGGAGCTCCTCAAGGCAGCATCATCGTCGGTCCTGTATTATATCTGATATATGCTTCTGACTTGCCGGTAAGCAGTAACATACACATATCAACATTCGCTGATGATAAGTGTTCACAAAAGTCATCAAGAAGCTTCCAGCAAACTGCAAGATTATATACCCCAGTTGGAACAATCGCTGAAACAATAGCGGATAAAAATTAACGAACAAAAATGTCTACTCATTACTTTTAAGTTGTGCAGAGAAACCTGCCCACCTATACAAATAAATAACCAAACCTATACCTCAAAACACTGAACTAAAATATCTCGGCGCTCATCTTGATCGTCGTCTAACATGCAAGTCCCACATAAATGCAAAGGTGACCCAAATGAAATTAAGAGCAGCTCAAATGAATTAGCTCATTTGAAAGGAGCTCTACTCTAAGCTTAGATTGTAAACTTCTTCTATACAACTCCATTCTAAAACCAATATGTTCCTACGGTATCCAGTTATGGGGCACTGCCTCGGCATCAAATGTAGAATAACTTCAAAGGCGACAAAATAAAATACTCCGTACGATTACAGCATCCCCATGGTATGTCAGAAACAAGCGAATTCATAAAGATTTAGATGTGGCGCTGGTTAAGACAGTGTTTTCTAAGCACGTGACAAGATTCATCAAAAAACTTGAGTTGCACCCAAATCCCCTACCTCGAAACATCATTAACATTAGAGGCCACACTCGTCTGAGAAGGAGGGACACTCTTGCTCTCAGCCAAACACAAGAGACGTAAACAACCAAAGAACCAACCGCTGCAACAAATATTATTGAAGATACAATAAATAAATCTAACCGAAAAAAAATATCTCGCGAAAAAATTAAGCTACGTGCTTGAAATTTGGCATATATAATAAATGGCTTAGGAGCTATAAAACTGGAAGAAGAAAAAATTGGGCTAGGGTATTCATGAAATTTTTTGCAAATAAGTTTCTGCTGGATCAAGAAGTAAATTTAAAACGTCATAATTTACATTATTGCAATTCTTCTTCGGTCTTTCGCGAAGATTGCATATATAAGGATATATACGGAAGGCCGTGTTTTTAAAGCAAATCTGTTCTGATCATATTAAAACCAATGTATATTTATTTAACAGGTAAAATTGATTCTACAACAAATAAAATATTAAAAAAACAACATATATTTTGTTGCTATAATTTAAGTTTCAGATGTCAAAACAAATAAAATATAAAACCAAACAGCGTAACCACTGTTGATGCTTTCATACCAATTTTTCTTTAAATTTTTTGGTTTGCTCAAATAGTAGGATACACCTATCTTTTATAACTTTGAAAAAGTGTTTGTGCATATTTATTTAAAGAAGATATACCCGCAGCTTTTAAAAAATAACGAGAAAAATGTTGTAGCAAATTTTTATTGCGGCAACGCTGAATACAACTTACACTACCAACACAAGCACCCAGTAGCTTCCCAGTGACCGTAACCGTTATGACTTTTTTTCGAAAAAGTCATATAATAATAGTTATTTTTTGACCAATATGTTTTCAGTCAAAAAATAATGGTTATTTTTTGACTATTATTTTTTATGTCAAAAATAAAATTTGAAATTCGACTGATATTTTTTTGGTCAAAAATAAAAGTTAAAATTTAACCGATTTTTTGGTCAAAAATAAAAGCTAAAATGTGGCTGATATTTTTTTAGTCAAAAATAAATGTTAATATTTGACCGATATTTTTTGGTCAAAAATAAAAGTTAAGATTTGACCAATATTTTTTTGGTCAAATTTCGGTAAAACTTTAACTTTTATTTTTTACCAAAAAAAAAAATATCGGTCAAATTATAACTTTTATTTTTGACCGAAAAAGTATCAGTTATACTTTGACTTTTTTGAAAAAGAAAAAAATAAAAGTATTTTTAGATTTGTATTCCTTAGCTCACGACCATCACAATTCTATACTCAAATATCGTATAGACAAATTATTTCTGTCTGACTTTTGGAACTAAAATTTTTATAATAACTGTTATTTTCGGTCCCTGATCCTATCTTTTAGCCTGATCCTATCTTTTAGCAGAATTTTTTTACCATATTCTAAATAATTTTATAAATTAGCTAACGACTTTCATTCCACACGTGTACACACTGTCTGACGGGTATTAATTTTTGACAGTTTTTCGGAAATTTATAGTTTTTGTGACGCTTTTCCTTGACATTATTACGACAGGTTGTTGAAATTATAAGAAAACTGTGAACATCTTTTGTTGTTTTGACAGACATCCTTTCGATATTATTTGTCTCTAGGACAAATTGCAATAGTTCTAAGGATTTCCTCAGACAAAGAGGTCCGCTTTTGTACCAATTACTTTTATGATTTTTGTACGTTGTCTGATCGACTTCAGACTGAACTCTGACCGAATTCAACAGAAAATGTCTACTGGGTTCTTTAATGAAAAATTGTTTGACATCCGAAATTTAAAAATAAAAACTATCAGCTGTAGAACTAATTTTACCTGTTAAATAAATATACCTTGATTAAAACATAAAATGGAAAATTGGAGAGTGGCAACACTTTTTTAGTTTTTTTCCGAGAGGGGCAAATATTAAGAGAACACTGGGTTTTGTCATACAGTAGTTACTTTGCCTGGTCAAGATGGTATTTACTACTTCTATTCCAACGAATTTTTATGAAATTGTTATACTCTTAAGGGCATAATACACAATCAATCAGCTTGATGTCAGATTCGTGTACGTGTGCTTGACGAAAAATCAAAACCAAGTAGATTTTCCATCAATCGTCGTCGGTGTCACTAATACTAACGAAATTTCACACATACTATTACCACGCTTGTCAAGCATGTTGACTGTGTATATTTCCCTTTAAAATTTTTGGAACTTTTTAAATGCACATTCTGAAGGAATGTGCATTTCCAACACATTTTTATAAAGCACATATTAGTCCCTAAAGTTCACTTATCTTATCAAAATTCCTCTAATATTTTGAATTTCTAGCAAGGGCTAGCGCTATTCTGGGGATGGCTTAGCTACGCCAGTGACAGTAGGCAAGCTTTCTTGTCGCAAGGTTTGATTTTGTGGGGAGAAAGAAATGGAGAGAGGTACAAATACTCTCCCATAAAATAAGGATAGGAATTGTTCTAAAAAAACTTTTCTACTGTAAATTCAGTCTTAAGTAAATTAAATCTAAATAAAAGCTGAAGAAAAGACAAAAAGTAAATGTTTCTTATACTTTTGGTATCGACCACCGTATAAATTACAGAAGAAGAATGTGGTAAATCCCAAAAACAAAGGAGGGTCATTTATTTAACAAAAACAAGTTACTGAAACCAATAACAACAGCAGCGGCCAACAAAAAGACATACAAAAACTTGGTTTCAATTGACGTAAACGGAAAACGGTCACAATGCGTACCAAGCAAACAGCCAGCCAGCATCGCATACACTCTGATCAACAGATTAATAAAAACAACAGTAAAAAGAAGTATACGTTTAACTTCGATTATCTGGGCCTCTATTAAACGGCAGTTGTTCAATTTGTTTTATAGCCTCTATTAACCGTTCTTTACCTCTACATATTATCCGTGCAACAAAAACAAGTTTTTTTCTGCCGTGACTCCAATTAAAAATAAAATCTGATCTTGTAACAGTTGATATATGTTTGTATGAATGTTTGTATTACATACAAATATGTAGTAAGTAATTACTTTATGTTTTAATAAAATTAATATGTACTTTTTGTGTTTTTATACAACCTCTGTTAACCATGTTTTTCGATTATCTGTGATAAGCCCGTTCCCTCGCGATCCGCATAATCGAGGTTTAACTGTAGTTAAATCCATTCCATTTCATCATTCAGATAAATAAGTATTATATGTAGCTTTCATGATCGAATCGGCAACTATTATGTCTCGCTTTAAGAGGACAACTGCATCTGCTTAAGGTCCGCATTTTTGGGATATTTCTATTGAAAGCCAGAAAATGGTGTCAAATTTCAACGAATTAATAATGTGTGTATATTTCTTAGATTCAAATTCAAATGAATTAAAATTGAAAGCGTTTATATTTAATTTAGTGCTTGTGACGCAAAATTTTAAAACAAGTTGTTAAACGATTTTATTATTGCCAAAAAAGAAAAGTTTAATAACCCTTAAATGAGTAAGTGAATTTGTCTTTGTTTGATGCTTTGTTCCTTAAATTCTAGAGATAAAAAAGAGAATGCAACATAAAAAACTTGGGTTGGTAACAGGGCGGAAAGATTTACTGAGGAACTAATATTTATAGTATGTGATTTCTGTGAGTAACTACATATGTATATAATTGATGTAATACTGATCTTTGGGGCTCATTTGACATCATACATATCAAATATATGACATTTTGGATCCAAAAGTTGAGCCTTCAAGTTCTGTTGAAGACATTCTGCGGACCACGGCTAAATCCACCAGAGGATCAAACTTTGTATCATACCATTTATAAAATAAGTTTAAATGTGATTTCGAATGAGCAGCAAAATTATTCTACAACTAATCGGGAGAAAATGAAAGGCGATATTAATGCAAGAGAAATTATCCAATTCGGGGTTTTACTAGATTTATCTTCAGCTATAGCAAATTGTACAGTGGGGAATTTTGCAAGCTAAATAGTAATAAATCTGGAACTTATAAACTGCTTATTGGATTTATCTGAAAACTCGAACATCTTTAGGGGAGGAGTCAAGCTTTACAACGCATGTCTCGGTGCTCTTCTGGTTTAAATACGAGAGGAGTTACAGTGGGCCAAAGTTGACTACCTTGGACTCAAAAAACAATCTGAAGCAAAGAAATAATGTCCGTACATGTGTTTCCGTATCTCTCACAGCATAGAAGATATTTGACTTTAAAGAAAAAAATTTTTTTTTCTTGACTTTTCTTAGTATTTCGCCTATTACTTTTAAATTTACAGTTGGATTTTAAATTAAAAGTCAGCATTCAATTCTTGCAAAATGCGAAGGAAAACTAAAGAAATTTTTGAAATTGACCTGAAAAAATCATGTTTTTTTTTCAAAAAAAAGTATCTGCATTATTTTACATTTTGTAAGAAACTTAGTTTAACATATCCCCTCCGTTATCGCATATCCCAAAAGACAATACATTGACAATGTATTCAGCCCCAATAATTTTGTATGTTGGACATATACCCTACATTAAGCAATGACCAAAAATCGTCAATGTTAAAAATATTTTTGCGTTTAAGATATTTCTAAAAACTTTTTGGCAAAAATTGAAGAGAGCCTGTTCATAAATGTGAATATTGGCGTACATTTTCGGAAAAAAGTAAAAATTTAGGAAAAACAAAATTTTGTACCATAAAATAATTTTCTTTTCTCAAATTTACATTTTTGACTTCTATATGAATCTCTTTACTATGCCGGAAAAAATTATTCGAATATATTTCACTGATCTCGAGATATTCTGATTGTAGGGTATGCAATTCAAGGAATATAAAAAGTTTTTAAAATCGGAAAACACTTAAAAAAGTTACAAGCCTCAGAAATTGTTTTGAGTTCCAAGTAGTCAAATTTGACCCACTGTAACTCCTCTCATGCTTAAGCCAGAAGGCCACCGAGTCACGCGTTGTAAAGCCTGACAGTTTAGAAGTTCCAGATTTATTACCATTTATTTTCCAAAAGCCCCACTGTAAATTGTAGTCCTAAGTGGTGACTTAAGGTGGATTTATACTATCTGTGTTTTACATCTGACTTGTCAGTTTTGAGACCCACATGTAACTTTGCGTGTCTGTCAAAATTGCCCATTTACAGACGATTTTTAATTTGTGCTTTCACACGTACGTGTATAATCGCATCTGACATAACCTCTAAGTGACGCCAACACATACTTGTTAACTCAAACCAGCTGATGTCAGATGAAAATAGAACGCGCTTTAATTGAAAATTTTGTCGCCTGACTTTAGTTCTGTAAATTTCAGGTAGCAATGTTTCAAAAGGTTCAAACGACAAGTATAGCTTTTGCAGTGGGAAATTTGACTAGTCAGATGTAAAACACAGATAGTATAAAACCACCTTTAGCGATGACAGGACCAGCGCAAAAATTGCTTAAAATTTAAAGCAGTATATCAGTACTCAATGCATGGATTTAAGTAAAAGTGGATGAACGAACAATCGCTCAATTTACAAACACGATATGCTCTAACGCGCAGTGGTGCCAATTAGAAATAAATTCAGTATAGTGCAACTTTGGATCGCACTCAAAGGTTTCGTACGAATACACATATATATCCCTTTTCGTTTTTGCCCTTTTTTTCATTTTAGCAATTGTTTCGTTTAGTTTTTTTTTTTGCTAATTTCTAGTTTTTTTTTATTTTTTAAGATCTTTTCGTTGTTTTGGCGTTTTTTTTTGCGCTTTTTTCATTTTGGTGATTTTTTCGGTTTTTCGTTTTTTGCAATTTCTTTTTTGGTTTTTGACCGCTTTTTCTTTGTTACAGCGATTTTTTTTGTTTTAGCGTTTTTACGTTTTTTTCGCTTTTTTAAGATATTTTTAGTTTTAGCGATTTATTTAAGTTTTGGTGTTTTTGGTTTTGGCGATGTTTTCGGTTTTTGATGATTTTTTAGTTTTATCGATTTTTTTAAGGATTTAATGTTTTTTTCGTTTTGACGACCTTTTCGGTTTTTGACGTTGTTTTTTTACGATTTTTTAGTTTTGGTGATTTTTTGCGCTTTAAGATTTTTAAATTTTTGTGCTTTTTTCGGTTTTTTACGTAATTATTATTCGAACTGAAATAGGTATAAGGGTAGAAATACAATATCACGGCTGCGGGCCCGGTTTCCGTTTCTCAAAAAAATAACAACTTGAATGAACTGCGGTGGCGGATGCGGTTTTTCTTGCCATTATTTGAAAACTTCCACACAATTTGCATTTATTTTATTCAAAATTTTTAAGAATTTATAGTAATTTAATTTTAAAATCTAATATTTCAATAAATATTTTATGTTTTTTCATATTTCTTTCATATTTTGTTTTCTCTCTTTCGTTTTAATTCACAACAAACTATTATTATTTTGATTTTTTGTTCACAAAAACATGAAAATTTTTGCTGACTACGGCAACAATTGGAAGAGAGTTATTAAAAAAATGAGAAAACGCAATAAAATTAAAATAGATTCTATTTTCTTGCGGTTTTCTTGAAAGTTTTCAATTGTCAAATATTCATATAAAAAAAAGAAACTCAACCGCAACCGTGAGGTTGTATTTCTACTCTAAGTCGGAAGTAATTATTATTGGGTTTACGTTCAATAATTGAATTCAGAAATCAGACTAGAAGAACGGATTAATACTACAGTATAATTCATTTATAAGCCACACTGCTTATAATAGAATTTGCGATATATTCCAAAATGTTAATTTTTCTATCATCTAAAGGGTCCGCCAGATAACTTTTTTTTTTGAAAATGCTATAAAAAAACTGCTGAATATTTTTTCAAATTTCTTTTTTTATTTGAAAGTACAATCCTTCCGGTTAATAATGAAAAATAATTGCATTCAAATGGCTGCCTCAGCTGGCCTACACGATCGGTCCAATTTTTAAGCACATTATCGATTGTGTGCAGCTGTATTTTACCAATGGCTTCACGAATATTGTCCTTTAAAGCGTCAATTGTCTCTGGCTTGTCGGCGTAACACTTATCTTTGACGGCACCCCACAAATAATAGTCCAACGGTGTCAAATCGCAGTTCCGAGGTGACCAAACGACATCAGCTCTGCGGCTGATAATGCGATCTTCAAAAACAGGGCGCAAAACATCGAGTGTAGCCTCGGCTGTTTGGCACGTAGCGCCGTCCTGTTGAAACCAAATGTTGCCAATATCCTCCTCTTCAATTTTTGTGAACAAAAATTCGTTCAACATGGCCCGATAACGATCGCCATTGACTGTAACGACCACTCCTTGCTCATTTTCGAAGAAAAATGGCCCAATTATGCTTCTTGGCCAAAATCCGCACCAAACAGTGACTCGTTTTGGGTGCGTCGGCTTTTCAATGTATGCGTGCGGGTTTTCTGTGCCCCAAATGCGACAATTTTGTTTGTTTACATACCCGCCAAGATCAAAATGGGCTTCATCTGAAAAGATGATTTTTTGGCAAAATCGGCATCTTCTGTAAGTCGATCGCAGGCCCACTTAGTGAAGCGTTGTTCAAGCGTATACACAACCATATTCGTTCAGCGGAAGGATAAAACTAGTTATCTGTCAAATCAGACATGAGCTAAGTGTTACCATTCACGAAATAAGCACTAGTTGAAAAAAAAAAACTTAGATGGCGGACCCTTTATAAGTAAAATACTGCAAAATATTAGTATTTAGTCCACTAGGGCTATAGTCCATTTTCGCTTATTCGCCACCAAGATGTGGTTTGAAATATCTTAAATATATTCAAGTTATAGAAGATATAATCCAAAATGCAAAAGTCAAAAATAATATATTTTTTAATGATAATTTTATAAAAATTTTAATTATATTCAAGTAGAAATTGTTTTTATTTTAGCATTCTTAATTGCAATATTTATGAATTGAGTAAATAAGGAAGTAATATCTAAACGTTACTTTTATTTTTCTATTGTTAAAAAAATTATTATATGGGGGGATTCGCATGTAGGCCAAACATTGGCTTATATAAAATTCAAGATAGAGTCCAATTCGACTTTTAGTCCACAAACAGTTGCAGATGAGGCAGTGGACTATAAGCGAATTTTACTGTACTAATTTCGACAGCCGCTACACTGTCATCATCAGCGCCCTTTGTTCACTTTTATCGGTTTTTATTCCAAAGTGATTTTTAACAGGGCAAACCTTGTAACATTCCAAGAAGCAAGGAAAAACTGTAACGCAGAACGCCCCATTATCACTTCATGTGTTTTTCGTGTATTCTACAACTTTTAGATGGCTCGGTTATATTTAAACTTAAGTCTTATTTATACAAATAATGAAAGAAAATTGAATCAGAGAATTAACATTACATCGCGTTTCTCCTTTAACCTCGTATCTACAAAATTATAATTTTCGGGATATCAATAAAAACATTTAGGGAATTCACAACAGGGTTCTAAAATGTGTCTTAATGTAAAGACGTTTTAATTTTAGTCTTTTATTATGGGTTGGCAAGTTTGTTGTTTTTGTTTTGTGTGTAAATGAAATTTACCACCAGATGACAATTTTAAAAGTCCAAGAAGCATGTTTTTTCAATGCGGCAATATTTTAAATAAAGAATTTGTGTGTGGCTTAAGTGTGTTGGTGTTTCTTTAGCTTGTTGATAGGTACCAAGCACTAACGTCCCTGCAGACAAAAAGTAACTGGTATGTAGTTGGAACTATACTAGTTGCTTTTGACTTCAGACTAGTTGCCTATCTATCCTTTTTTCATATATCGAACTATCGATTTTAACATTGGGTTGTCATAGGTGACCAACTAGTTCTTTTGTATACAGTTATATCCCAGTTGGAGTCCTAGTTATTGTAAACTAGTGCGCTTACTAGTTTATTTATTAAGAGTTTTGTAACTCTTAAAAAAACTTTGGCTCAACCGGGGTACGAACACGCAATCTTCATACTTTAAGGCAATTACTCTACCCACTGAGCCACATTCTACTTATTTTTTTAATAGCTAACAATTGGTTTTATATAAAATTGTATACCTGAAAATTTTTTTAATTTTTTGACTAGTATCGTTACTAGTCTCGATACAACTCGTAATATGATTGTGCTTTTTTGACTAATATCGTTACTAGTCTCGATACAACTAGTAATGTGATTGTTCTTTTTTGACCAGTAACGTTACTACTCTTGTTACAACCAGTAATATGACTGTCGTTTTTTATCTACTACCATTACAACTAGTAATATGACTGTCCCAAAGCGTTAATAGTTGTAACTTTAGCTGCTGGGGTGCTTGTGTTTTGTTTGTGTGTATTTTGAGTTCGTGTTCTACACATGTAAATAGTGAGAAATATTCGGCAAACTTCGTCGTTACTTTTATTACTTTAATATGCTGTGCTTTGTATCGTTGCTCACAATGAAATTTTAAGGTGTAACGATATTGCTATTTCCAAATTTTAAGATACACAATAGCCCAATTTACAATTTTGTGCAAATGGTATTGCATATTGATACTCACCACTTAACAATTGTTAGTGGTGAGTATAAATATACTACACCATTTTGCAAATGTTACCATGCAAGACCATTTGCACAAGATTGTGAATTGGGCTATTATGAATTCCCTAATTATTCTTAATTAACTCATGTAAGTATTCATAATGTATGTTAAATACGATAAGGAACATAGCTCTACTCTGGTGTCCGCAAGACACCTCTAGCCTTTTTTTGTTACGTAATATAAGTGCTACAGAATATTTTTCACGAGGTTGAAGTAGATTGGTGAGGATTATTATAACTCAAAGAAGTCGCAAAATGGTCGGTAATCTCAAATTTAGCAACACTACATTAAAGTAATATTAATACATCGCCACATGTTGGTTTAACCTCCTTCTTTTGTAGAGACTTAAAATTTTAGCATGATATTTGTAACTATGGCCGCTAAATAACAAGTAATAATAAAAAAGACTAAAAATTAAAGGGTAAACTAATAAGTAATGTGATTTTTTCGAGTTGTATCTTGTTGACATTTTTACAGGGAGTACGTTATTATGGTCATTACAACAACAAATAATAAAAATAAAATATGTTAAAAATTAAAGGTTGTCCGGATATGTAGCGTAATTTTAATTCTGAACCGTAATAGGTAGATGCTTAATATTTCCGCAGGGCTGATACACAATAGAATCGCGATAATTCGTACGCTATTAAAGCGAAAATTGCGATAATTCAAAAAAACTGGTGGTCTTTTGAATCGCGTTAAACCGTAAAAATTTCATGCATTTTGGTCCCCTCATCTTATAAATCGTAATTTGTTGTTAATAATCTCTTGTAATTCGAAATGTAAAGCAACAAAAATCAAAAGTCAAAAGAAATTATGCCTTTCATTCAAACGAGAAAACTTATTTAAACCTACCTCTAGTTTCAGTCACGTAACTACATACCTGGAGAAAAAAATTTCAGTATTAACTTCAAACATACACAACGCGCTAAATATGAAGACTTGACTTTATTTTTTTAACACACCTCGTATGCTTAACAAACGAAAAATACGTTTATTATTTTAAGCCATTAAAAATTTATCAATGAATGTGGGAATTCCGTAAACTAAAATTTCTTGGTACGGCCTTAAAACAAACTTGAATTTCATTCAAAAATTAACGCACGTGATTAAACCAACGTTTCCTATAACTTATGCCGATACGTCCATCATTGATTCGCTCATTTTTGGTAAAATTTGTTTGCAATTGCATTTATGTGTAAATAAATTATGTCGTAAGTTTTTAAAACGAAAAAAAAAACTAACATTATTAAGCTGAGCTTTGCAACGTTTCTAGTTAAATTTTTGAATACTAAATTAAGTGTATTTATTTCTATATTTTTAGTTTTATGTTACGTACAGTGGCTAGCAAAAGTTTGAGACGTTGCTATTGAAAATATATATTTATAAAGAAAAAATTATTATAAATTTAATTCAAATAACTGTTTACTCGGCAAAAAATACTATTTTATTTAAATTAATGTTTATTTTAATTGATTTCAATGTGCTTTGAAACAAACAGTGCCATCGGCAGATGTTAAATATAACTACTACATATCAAATAAAAATGAATCATGCTATATGTATGTACCCTTCAAGGAAATAATGTCCATAAAAACTAAGAAATAATGTCCATAGCGTTGATAAATTTTATATGCGTTTTGTTTGTGTAATTTACATTTTGTCCATACAAACTTTATCAACGCTGAGCGTTGCATTTTACAAAATAAGGGCCCTAAATGGCACTCCATTTTTTATTAATAATATCCGTAATTGGATAAATATTTCAAACGTTTCAATGACTTTTTTTATCACATTTATGCTCTTCACTGTGCAATTTGATCAATTGTATTTTGCCGGTTTTTAGTGTTTCCCTTAAGTGCAAGTGAATCATCGGAATTTTATTTCGGACGTTTTAATTTATTTTCGTTATTCTCGGAATTATTTTTGGAAACAAATCTTTATTAATAATGTTCAAATAAGTAAGTATGTAAATTTAAAGTATGTATGTACTCGTAATTATAATGTTAATAATAATTGTGATTACTTTTAAACTTCCAATAAAAAATTTTTAAGTACCCACATATGTGTTGCTTATGTTGTAATTAATATGCACGTATTTATATCTTTATATTAATTAAATAATTTATAATAAAACTCATTCGAGGTTTTACCTTAAAAGGCAGGTTAAACTTTTCTTTGTATTTGAAAAGAAAATGTTTTGAAGCACGAGTGCGGTTATGTGGTTAAATGAACGTACATACATGGTTACACTTTTAAAGCTTCTGGTTAAAACCAAGAAATGCGTTCGTTCGCCTTATTAATAGTTTGGTCAAAAACTTTGTAGGTTTTTAGTTTTTTTTTTGCGGACTTTGAACTTGTTCGTGACGCGCTTGGCAACAGAAATACTTTTAAGCTTAAATATTTATGAATAAAATGTAATTTCATCATTATTGGAAATGGGTATTTTAAATGTTTTACTCCATAAACAGTAATGTTTGTACGTTTGGATGTTCAATATAATCTTTAAATGTTTGTTTGTTTTTTTGTATATTTTTGTTTATTTTTTTAATTATCAAAATTAGGATAATAAATGTTAGCTATTGAATACTTATTGATTATAAAAACTAAATTTTTAGATCTCCAAATTTAGCCTGCATATCTTTGCAAATACATACATACATAGATGCGTAGGTACATGGTGGCACAACCTGCCGGTCATTATCGAACTGACCCACTTTGTCTCCTTGGTTGCGCATAATTAGATAAAATGTATTATTATGCATTTATTAGTAATATGCATTTAATTTTGACACAGTACACAGTGGTTTGACACCTTTTTATTTTGGAAATAATTCGGTAACTCGTGAACTATTCCAGATATATTCATAAAATTGCACACGAACATAGTTTAGGCTTTTTGAATTCATATGCCAGATAATGGCTTCCTACCGTAAAGTGGGGATCGTGGGCGGATATCCCAAGTTCGCTACCTCGGATGTTAACTTCTTTAAAAATATCGCCATTGATTGTAAATAAAATCAAAAGTTGGTAATCGATTTTAATGAAGTATATATGGCTTGTTTTGTTTGGAAAATATTTACGGAAATATAATGGATTTTTTACGTCATTTTTATTTTTTAACTGAAGTTTTTTAACCGAAGTTTATTATTTCGGCATTTTAGTTCATTACACAGCCCAACAAAATTAAATTGGCTATGTAAGGTCTGAGGCTTCGTAGTCAATGTGTATACACTTGGTACTGAGCATCAATGCCTATAAACTATTTTTTTTTTTTAATTGACTCTGTATCTCTAGATTTTCCGCTATATAGAAAAAGAGGATGCATCGCATAATTTAATTTGCATTTACTCGGGAACTAGTTCTTCGATTAAATTTAAAAAAAACACAGAAGGGTCGGAAACAAAAGAACATTTAAATTACTTCCTTATTAATTTTTTAACAGTCCTATAGTTTCGGAGATATTCAGAAAGTTTTATCAAAAAAATTTCTTAAAATTTCTAAAAGACTCATTAAAAATTTTAAACTAAAGAAAATTTTAAATTGTATGTATTCTTAATTGTGATTACTTCGTACGTTACAAATAAAATTAGCCAAATTTACTAAAATCATTTCATAAATTCTGAATACATATATTCACAATTGAGTGGTAGCACCATCTCATCAGCTTGCTCACTTTTACCACTTATGAAGGTGGATGCTTTTTATAAGGAACCATCAACTATTTAACCAATTATTTCACGAAATAGAATACAATAGTTTTATATAAATTTTTATATTAATTTAAGTTCAACGTTGTTTTTGGTTAGCACGAAGCTTCCCCTATCACATCGCAAAATCTTATTTTTTGGTTTTTTGCTTTGATGGCCATGTATCAAACCACTATCAAAACTGTTTTGTTTTTATCAGGGACTGAAACCGTTTATGAAGACTTTGAACCCGAACCCGTTGAACCCTAAAATTCAGCAAGGTTCGGGTTTAAAAATATAAAATATAGAGAAATATTTAATAGAAGAATAATAAAAAACATTAGAGATCTTGCATGCAAAAAAAAATTTAAAACAAAATCAAAATAAAATAACGACCAAGGCAAATTCATACCAAGTGGCAGCACCCCGACAGCTGACTATTTTTTGCAATTTTTAAAAGTGGCGAATGGTTGCCAAAAGTTTTTGCTTTTTCTTGTTCTGGGTATTTCTAATCATTTCTAAGTTGAAGCATATTTTCTTATGTCAATGCGGTGTACGTACGTTAAAAAGTTGAAAAAAAAAATTTTAAGCTAAATAGTTAAATTTAAAAGAATATATTGTTTAAACGTACCCAGTAAAAAAAATTGGAAGTCCTTTTTGAGGAATTGATATTCAAAAATGCAGATAATTAGTACAAAAGGAAGTCAAAATTTATTTTAGTCACACAAAAAATTTGTAATTCCTTTATAGATTTAAAAAATACCCACTATGCTTTTTAAAAATTAGATTTTTTTAAAGAAATTTATGAACTAATTTCCTCTAAAAATTAACAGTTATTTACTGAAATTGACATAAAAACACCGTTTTGTGTTTAAATTCGTATAAAAAGAAACAAGTTGCGAAAATGTGTAACTTTGTACTCTTTTTCCTAGAGAAAAATATTAATATACAACGCCAAAAAGGAAATATTTTTTAACTTCGCTTCCAATTCGGTGATTAGGAATCGAAAAGGAGAACTTCTTGCAATGACAACATTATGTAAAAATCATTAGAAATGATCCAAATTTACACTACTTCCGGATCGCAAACTCTACATTTTCCTGACTTCTTTGGAGTGTCTTTTTTTACTAGGTATAAACGTGAATGTAAAATTGATTTATATAGTTTTTTATTAAACAAAATAATTGCGCGTGTTAAAATTTTTGGTTTTAAACCCGAACCCGAACCCGAACCCTGAACCGAACCTGAACCAATTTTTTTCATGGTTTCAGTCCCTGGTTTTTATACATGTAACCGATGTAAGGATGTAACCGATACCGATATAAAGGCGATACTTCAGATTTTCCGTTATATCGGTATCAGCGATATTTTACTGTCGATACGAAGATACTTTTTCGATTTTTTTAGAGTTTTTTTTAACAAATAATTTAGTTTTTGTTAATTTTGATATGAATTAAACTCAATTGGTTGTTTTTTAAATCGTATTAATATCAATTTTAAATATTAATAATATTTTACGCTGCTATTTTGTAAAAAAAAATAATTTATTTTTTTTTTGTGTTAATTTTACTATGAAAAAAAGACACTCCAAAGAAGTCATGAAAGTGTAGAATTTGCAAACCGGAAGTAGTGCAAATTTGGATAATTTCTAATTAGTTTTACATATCCTTATCATTGCAAGAAGTTCTCTTTTTCGATTACCAATCACTGAATATGAAGCGATGCTAGGAAAAAAATTTTTTCGGCGTTCTATAATGATATCGCCTCAAGGAAAAAGGAATTTAAACAAAAAACTATATTTTCATGTTAATTTAAGTGAATAAATATAAACTTTTAGAAGATCAAATTATTTTTTATTTAAGAAAGAAATTCTAAAGCATGTAAATATTGAACATTCAAAGAAAAATTTGGATGTACGGAAGGTTGAACTGACAGCTGTTTCGAGACTACCACAGTCTACTCATCAGAGCCCTTTACCTTTACTTCCTTCGGGAAGAAACGTGTCTCGATGGAAACACTCCTGAGCAATACGAAAGCAATTCTTCAGGATGATAAACTAGCAATATCGCTAGGTAATCGCTTATAAGAAAATAGGAAGATATTGCCAAAACAGCATTAGGAAAACAAAAAGAAGATTTTGCATTTTTTAAATTATTTTTCGTTGAGATTACGGCCTTTTTAACCGACTTCAAAAAAGAAGGAAGTTATCAATTCGTGTGATTTCTTTTAATGTTTGCGCAGGCAAAACTCTGTCATTTGTCAACAGATTTTCAAAATTCTTTTTTTGTTTAAAATTGTTTCCCTGCAGTTTGGTCCCATATTTTTTCGAAAATCGGAGGGCGAAATTAGCTTCCCCAATGCATATCTCAGTCATTTGTCAACCAATTCTCAAAATTCGTTTTTAGTTTGAAAGGGTTTGCCTGCAGGTTGATCCCATAATTTTTTTTCGAAAATCGGAGGGGGGATGCATATCTCTGTCATTTGTCAATCGATTTTCAAAATTCCTTTTTTGTTTGAAAGGGTTTGCCCGTAGGCTGGTTCCATAATTTTTTTCGAAAATCGGAGGGGAAATTTGCTCCCCCGCCCATGCATAGCTCTGTAATTTATCAACCGATATTCCAAATTCTGTTTTTGTTTGAAAGGGTTTGCCTGCAATTTGGTCGCATAATTTTTGTTCGAAAACCGGTGGAGAAATTTCAAGAAATAAAAGTAAAAATCGAGCGGGGTAAGAGGTAGCCTGATATATTAATTAATGCCATTTTTTTTTATCGATTTACAAAATATTTCATTTAAACGGACATGAAAGTTTAGGTACTATAAAAAATTGCGTATACCCCATTTGTAGAGAAACACAGCATTGAACTAACGCAAAATTGCGTCCGTTTTGTAATCTGTTCAATAAGATCTTTGGATTGCTCCTAAACGGTTGGACCGATTTTGATTTACTTTTTTGTGTTTGAAAGGTGACTTGATCGATAGCGGTATCCTTTTGAAGCTGTGTGTCTGTGGCACCATAACTCCCAAATGGCTACACTAACTTAGTTCCTTTTGTTTGAAACGTGAGTTGATCTAAAATCTTCTAATTTATATTTGAAAAAATCGGTCCAGCCATTTTGTGGTTATCATCCCTTTTCTTCGGTTTCTTAAATTTTTAAATTAATGTTACATATTATATAAATTTTTTGGAATTTAAATATTTTTCTATCTATATTTTCCAAGAAATTTTAAAGGAAAGAAAATAAAAATATTACGTTGATTATTTTCTTGTAGATGATAATTTGAGGATATTGCTAAACTATTGTTTTAGGGGATATTTTCCAGTAAAAATACAATAGTCTGTTTGGCAGAAAGGAAACAGTAGTGCCTAGTACAACAGGCTATACATTGTATAGTTTACAAGCTTAATACCGAATTTTTAAATTATTTTTAAAATGAAATATGAAAAAATTTATGTAAAAGTTCCTAAATGGAAGCAAAAAATTTGGATAAAAAATTTTATGTTCGATTCATACCAAGGTCGATATATAAGGTCTGTGCATCAGCCCATATGTTCGGTAAAATTGTAGTGTATTTTACCAATCCATTCACATTTGAATATTCGCTTTGAGTTTTTCTCATACATTTCTTGACACCACAATTCCCAAGTATAACTTATCGATCTACCTTGGTTCATACCATTTATAAAAAAATTCCTGGGATATAAGTAATTTTTGTTTCTGTGTATAACATTATTTAATATTAAAAACAACAAATTTGTATTATTACATTTTCTTGTTTCAATATTTCTAGTTTACAAAACAAACTGATTGTAGAGAACATATTAAAAGAGACAAAAATATCTCGTGAACATTTAACACCTGAAATTCCGTTATATTTAATAACTCCTGAATGTAAACTTTTTCATGAGCCACAACATGATGATGGAAATCGAATATTTAAAAATGATCCATTTTGGGCTTTCTATTGGCCGGGAGGACAGGCCTTAAGCAAGTAAGTATATAGAAAATTATATGTACATGTACACGAAATTTAAATTTAAAAAATTTCCCAATGGATTCAATCTTGTTTCAGATTTGTTTTGGAAAACCCAGATATAGTTAAAGATAAATCCATTTTAGATGTTGGCAGTGGTTGTGGTGCTACTTCTATAGCAGCCATCATGAAAAACGCAAAATATGCTTTGGCTAATGACATTGATGAAGGCAAGTAGTCTTGTGAAAATAAATATGGTTTAACTTCTGACGCATCAAAACATTATTTATATATATTTTCGATTTAGTTCGGTTTTAAAGTGACTAAAATTCATAGCTTTAAAGTTTTTTTTTAATTTTCAAAATGAACTTTTCAAAATAAAAACTTTATCGAAAATTCAAAATTTTCTAAAAGTCATACATAAATTAAATTAATGAAGAGGGAAACACCGAAATGACGTTGCTAAAATGGTAATGTCTTAACATGTAGCCAGCCACACTGACAAAAAATACACACACACACACAAAAAGTAAATCCTTTTAAAACTTAAAAAAAATGTTTAACTCATAAAATTATCTCATAAAAAATTACTTAATACTGCATTTACATTGTCTCGAAATTTAGTAGATTTGATTTGAAATCTTTATCTCTATCGTTTACTAACGCTTTACTAAAGCTTACATTTTTCAAGATTTCGTATCGAAGGCAAAATCACTGATTGAACTGTAACCCAATAAGTGCAAACTTAGCTAATTCCCACAACTTTTATAGAAGTTTTTGTAGAGCGCAGTATTCACGTAGCTAATTCACTCACCTTTTATAGAAAATTGCTGTACAGGGTAGTAAAAAAATAAAAATAATACTACTAGTTTTTGAGTAGATTTCGTCCAAATCTACTGACAAAGAAGATTTCTTTTTGTTTGATAAATCTTGTAAAACAAACTAGATTTGGCTTGAAATCTCGTAAGTACTAGGAGAAGACTACATGAGATTCGGTACAGCCGAAAGTAGCACTACTGTTTTAATTTATATATGGGCATTTCCACAGGAAAGTCCACTTTCTGTCACGTTCGACACTAAGAGAGTAAGCTTGTTTTTCAGAACAATGTGGTTCAATTTTTCCTAATATTTTACTAACTGTAGAGCTATTTACGGACTACACAAACATGCGAAGAAGTATAAAAAACTTACGTTGCTTTGAAAAAATCAACATAAATGCTTGGGGTCGAACGTGACGGAAAGTAGACTTTCCTGTGGAAATACCCATATTCAAAATATATTTTTTCTTATTTCAGCTGCCGGTCACGCCGTCCTGCTTAATGCCAAATTGAATAAAATAAATTTGAAAAAGCTCAAAACGTCAACAGATAATTTAATTGGATGCAATATTTCCGAGGATATTATTTTCATAG
This sequence comes from Panzeria rudis, assembly GCA_956483635.1. NCBI lineage: Eukaryota > Metazoa > Arthropoda > Insecta > Diptera > Tachinidae > Panzeria > Panzeria rudis. Next base: position 98,433,132 of record OY101450.1, on the reverse strand, counting down.
GTGACTTATTCTATGATGAAGAAATAGCTGATATTCTTTTACCATGGTTAAAAAAATGTAGTAATAAGAAAAAGCTAATTTTAATTGGTGATCCAGGACGACATGGTTTAACCGAAAATCGTTTAAGTTTTATGAAAAAATTAGCAACTTATGAATTGACTGAGAATTGTTGTATAGAAAATAGAGGCTTTAAATATGTAAATGTTTGGAGATTTCAATAAAGATAAGATATTAATTACATAATAGTATTTTCTCCTCAAAATCATTGTTTATTTTGAGATCATTCATCGTCATATGGACAGATTGTCACTATAAAAATTCTATGTCATTTATTTAAAAAAAAATTACCATTAGAAAATCACCCTGTGATGATCTTTCTATTGCTATGACTGCAAATCTTCACTTTTCTTATTTTTTCTCTCTCCTATATTATTGTGAGATATCCTGCTATAAATGACAGTTAAAAATTCATACTGCATTGGTCGGAATTTCAAAGAAAATCTTACGTTTTGCCAACGATGTACTTAAAATGATTACTACTCCCAACTTTAATCGGCCGGTGGTCGATTCACGATTATGATTAACATATTTACAAGCCTTTTCACAATGTACGTTTAAAAGTTAACTTGGACTTTAACGGAAAATTTTTTATGCCGTACTTGCCGTTAAAGTCCATTTTAACTCTTAATCGTACATTGTGAAAAGGTCCACTAACCATGATTATTCTAATCACGATTAAACATTAATTCGATTGACAATCAATCAAATTAACCAATCATTTGCAAAATCAATCGAATAATGCCAACACTGGTATATATTACATAATGATGAAACAGAACTGGGGCTAGACGAGTTTTTCCATACAAATTGTCCTTAATCATACGCCGTAAAAAGCAGTCATGGGATAGAATCAGGGTTACCGTTGGAAATTTTCAAAAGGTTGCACAAAAAGTCGTTTTACAAAAATAAAGTCGCTCTAAATCGCACACATTTTTTAAGGTTTTTATTAATGGAAAACATTAAAAAAAACAAAAATAAAGTAAGAATTCAAGCCAAACACAAAACAAACAAAAAATCATTATACAAAGCGTTAAGGTAAGCATTATAGAAAACGAAAAGCCATGTAACTAAAGTTCTTAAAAGTTTACTGAAGTTGGAAAAAATTTTATAAAATAGTAAAAGTGGTAGTAGCAACGTTGTTTTGTAGAAGTTAGAATCGCGATTTTTATCGATTGAGTTTCATGACTTAACTGTGAATAAAATTGAAAGTTGTGGATTGAGTTTAATGAAATATGGCTCGTTTTGTGTGGAACATGTTTCCCTATATGTTTATAGAAAAAGAATATAATTTTGGCCGTCTTTTAATTTTTATGAATTCCTTAATAACAAACATTTTTTAATTTTTTCACGATTTCCACAAAAGAGAGCGGAATACTTCATCTCTCTATCTTTCTACCGGCTGAACCAATGGGTCGATTATGGATGGCAACCGAACTTCAGTTGCGTTGCCAGCCGGCAACTGAAAATTTGTGGTTGCCAGAAAAGCACTAAAAAGTAACTGAAATTGACAGCTCCTAGTTGCCAGTTGCCATACGTAATATGATTTTTAGCAAATGGCAACCCAACTGAAGTTCGGTTGCCATGGATAATCGACTCATAACTCTTTGCAAACTAAACTTTGCTAGTACAAAAGCGGTGTTGGTATGGCTCAAAGATAATGTTGTTGCCGAGTTTCGGATTTTTTATTTAACTAAATAGGACAAACCGTTCTCCAGCTAATATTTGTCATGAAACTGCTCCTTTTTTGACATAGCGGTACATCTGAAAACTAGAACCAATTTGAAGAAACTGAGTGCGGATTTGAATTCAGCGTCCCAAATAACAAAACAACACTTTCCGTTGCTGCAGTCCAGAAGTTGACCTGCATTTGTAAACTTTTTTAGTCGGTAATGTAAATGATCGATTTTCAAAAAACTTTTTAGCAGATGTAGCTAGCGTATGGCTAGGAAACCTTTGAACAGTTTTTAGTATGTACTTTTGTTTTCACCTCAATGTTTCTATAGTATTTTATTTAGGAACTTCATTAATATTACTTTTTGTATTATACATAATTTTCTAAAAGTTTTTTCTTGTAGAATATCACTTGCTTCTAATGAATCGATTTTACCAAATTTATCACTATTTAAATATTCTGCAGGAAAAACTACAAAATTGCTTATGCATTTGGGAATAAGTTGTTGATTCTATTAAAAAAAAATCATATTCTATTAAAAGGATCACTCAAAAATCAGTACTATTAAGTTATTTTATCATAATGTACATTAAAATTCTCGCAATAAATTCCCGGGATTAAAAATTTTTGCACAGTTTTCGAGAATGTTTGCAAGACGGAACTATTTTTTTAGCTAACTCCAAAAAAAGGGTAAAATTTCACCAAAAATGAAAAAGTCTCACAAAAACTCGCTGGAGCCCAAAAAAGTCGCAAATTGCGACTTAGTCGACGAACGGTAACGCTGGATAGAATCTATTTTATTTTGAGAACGTCATGCTCTCAGTTTTAGCCACTCATTTTCTCAACAATGTTGCCGTGTTTTAATAAAATTTCATAAATTTTTCATACGAAATATAAGAACAAAAGAAAATAAACAATAATATGAGAGCATTTTGAAGCTACTGCCGTCGATTTAGTTTTGGGCCTGTTTATTTGGCAGCGTTTTTGCCTGAAGTTGCAGACTTAGTTCTGTTTCATCATATACAGTTTATCAAGTAAACGTTTTTGTTTTTGAAATATTTGCTACAGCCGAATTTCACCCGTCCCTTACATTTTTTGCTCAGCCGAAGCCACTGACAACTATGCGATGAATTGGACATCTGGTTCTTATGTTAGAAAATGTTAAAATCATAATTTTATTAAATTAAGAACTTTTACGGCCCAACAAAACTTGCCGTTAGTGAGCTTGAAAAATGAGTGCGGTTTTAAGTTAAAGCTATTAATTAAATACGTTATTAAGTCAAACATAATGGGGCTGATTGTGTAAGGCGTTGGTGTAAACGCCTAAGTCGTTTTTTGTAGAAGATTAAAGAACACGGGTTGTGTGTTGCTTTAATCTATTACAAAAACGACATAGGCATTTACGCCAGCACTTTACACAATCAGGCCCAATATTAAAAAAAAGACATAAAACCAAATAAAAAATCCAAAACAAGCCCCAAATCAAACCCAAAACTGGTGGTTACTCTGTATTTCGAAACGAAAGCAATTGCTTTTGAATTGCAATGCACAGTAGGGGAGAATTAAAATAACGAAAACACATACTGCTTAAGCCTTTTTTCGGCTTTTCTGCAGAAACACCCAGGGTCTTGGCAGGAATCGAACCTGCGACCCCCAACTAATAGTCTAGCACACTATCCACTACACTACGGGCATTTCTAAACGGATGGTGGTGTCGGAATAAAATTTCTCATGTACATAGCAAAGCAGTATTCCCGTTGATGTTTTAAATACCAACTCCCCAAATCGCTTAGAAGCGAAGCTATGAATTTGTTTACGCTTGCGATTTTTTTCTTTTCCGATCTCAAAATTTTACTTTTTTTATTTACTATATTATAGCCCTTAATAAGATCTAAAAGCCACATATTTGGTTGTACACTTAACTCTTATAGTTAGTGAGCTGTTCTTATTTGAAAAATTAAATTTTTTGGTCAAGTATTTTCTAGATATTGGATCCAAATATCAGCTGATTTTTAAAGTTTTTCTTTTCGTAGATTAGGTTAGGTTATCAGGTTGCCGGTGAAAATTTGGAACGAAAGGGTTCCAGCCCCCTTGGGTTCAATAATAATGGTCCCTTTGTGATACATACATAAAGAAATAAGAAGGGAGAGTAGGACAGAGTATTATATAGGGTGAAAGGAGGAAAGTTAATAAAGAGATTAGAAAATAGTTAGAAGAGAAGAGAGAGAGGGGTTAGGTGTACGGGGTTCCGTGCAGGAAGGGTCGTTCGTGAATTAAACGCCATTTGGCTAATCAGAGAGTGAACCAACCGCTGCTCCTGATGAAGGAACTTGTGTGCTTGAGCTCCATTTCTGAGAACTCGGAGAGGCTACCGAAGAATATTTTGCTCAGAAAGCGAAGGCGGTGGTCCTCCAGAGCTGGGCAAAGGCATAAAAGGTACATTATATTCTCTTCTTCTTTTACGTCATTACAACTTGAGCAGTAATCATTGTAGGGGAGACCCATACGTCTAGCGTGGGTTCCAAAAGTGCAGTGCCCCGTGACCGTGAGGTTGCCCGTTTGTGGTTTTGTGAAATTTAGAAGTTGCTTAGTTCTGTTTGAGTCAAGGCGAGGCCAGATTGTTCTCGCAGTAGAGCAGGTTGGTTCATTGTACCATCTGGCTTGACCCACTGCATGAGGGCAGCATCAATTCGTCTCCAGCAAAATAAGAGTGGGAGACCGAAGAGATTGTCAATACCGACATCCCGAAGTAAGGCTCCCCTCTTAGCCAGATCATCTGCAACGATGTGGCCTGAAACGGACTCGTGCCCGAGTACCCATTTGAGGGTGATGCTTAAATTGGTCGCCATCGTGTTAAGTACTGTGCGGCATTCCAATACTAAGCTGGATGTGGTGTACACGCCAGTGAAGGCTTTAATCGCCGGTTGACTGTTGGTTATGATCTGGATATCACTATTTGATATCCGATAAAACCTTAGCCAGTACATTGCTCTTTTGATGGCAGATATTTCTGCTTGTAGGATGCTACATTCGTCCGGGAGTGTGAAAGGCATTTTGATCCCGAACTCCGCGATGTAGACAGCGCCGCCAACTCGCTCCCCATTTGGAGCCATCGTTGTAGATGTGTATGGCCCCGTGTGGTGCTGGGGAAAAGTCCACCGTCAAGGAGTATCGAAATTCTCTCCTGAAGGAGGGCTTTGGAGTGCAATAGTCTATGAGACCCGGAATGATATCAGTAGTCTCCAAAATACTAGCATGACCCCATGGTCAATGATTTCACGCACCGAAAGCGTTGAGCTAGCTTTCCGGCCAGCAGATCCACTGGTAGCCAGTACAATGCAGCGAAGAGTGCCTTTGTTGGCGCGGATCTTAGGGCACCAGTTATTGTGATTGCCATTATGCGGGGAGCCCTCCGTATCCAGTGCTTTCCACCAGACGGATATGCCGTAAAAAAGTATAGGCTTGATTACTGTCCCTAATATCCAATTGACCCCTTTGGGATATATGCCCCATGAGGGGCCAATTGCGTTCCTGCAAACATAAATTGCCGTTAAGGCTTTAGCTGCTCTTGCATGAAGATTGTCACTCCATGTTATCTTACTGTCAAGGACAGCACCTAGGTACTTTGCGTTGTCCGATAGGGCTAGTGTGATGCCATTTAATTTGAGTACCGTGAAAGCTGGAATTTTATACCTTCTAGAGAAGAGTACTGATTCCGTTATGGTTGGATTGACACTTAGGCCATTCTGTGAACACCAGTCACTGACCTCGTTAAGTGCTGCCTCCAGCCTTTGTTTTAAAGTGTCTAGATGGAAGCCAGATATCGCCACCGCTACATCGTCTGCGTATGCAACAGTTTTGATGCACATGGATTCCAGTTTCTTGAGCAAAGCGTTTGCGCCACATTCCACAAGAGGGGTGATAGTACGCCACCTTGCGGCATGCCTCCACGGGCGTGCCTGGTAATGCGTGCTACACCCAAAGTGGATGTTACGTTCTGCTTTGAAGCATGTTCTTTATTAGCCTGAAAACACACCAAATAAGACAAAACATGTTTGTCTTATGAGTCAAACACACTTCTATGATTATAACGCACATAAAAAAAATTTTTTGGTGTGTGTCGTCTTATAAGAACTAATGTTCTGTTGTCGTATTAGTCACAAAAAAACTGTTTTGTCTCACTTAGTGTGGGTTCAGCCTTAGTTGATATATGGACCGGTCAATCTCTAGCGTGGATGACTCCCGCCGAATCAATATTATTGAAGGCGCCTTGAATATCCATGAAGGCTATCAGTGTGAAATTTTTGTGCTTGCGTGACTATTCTATGTATCCTACGTGCGAGTTCAAGGCCGTCTCAACTCATTTTCCCTTGGTGTAGGCGTGCTGAGAGTAGAGTGCTGTCGATCAGTCTCTCTAGTGTCTTTAGAAGGAAGGAGGTTAGGCTGAAAGGTCGAAAGTCCTTCGCCTTGGTGTGCGATGCTTTACCTCCTTTGGTTTGGAATATATGACCATGAGGGGCAGGCCCTGTATATGTTAATTTGCCAGGCGGTAGCAAGATCTAAGTTGTGTTGCAGATCTGCCGGGACTATGCCATCCGGACCAGGTGATTTGTATGGATGGAAACTCTTTATTGCCCAGTGTAACTTGTCCGCAGTAATCTCTATGGATGCAGGGGACTGGCTGGTAGGAATAGGCGCGTTCCGCGCTTCCGTGTAAGGTTGACAACCTGGAAAGTGGGTATCAACCAGGGACCTCTAGAGGCTCAAAAGAGCTGTTGGCCCAGTTGCCGTCCGATTTCTGGATAAATCCAGGTATGGGTGGCTGTTTAGCTAGGATTTTACGCAGTCTGCTAGTCTTGGAGAAGAATTCTACATTGCTGCAGAACTCCTTCCAGGACTTGCGTTTAGCGTTCCTGACAAGGTTCTTGAATGTGTTCGCGGAGGACTTATAGAGTGTCCAGTTACCTGTTCTCTTAGCCTCATTGAACAGACTACGGCAGTTCTTGCGAAATTCTTCGAAGAACAAAATTTAAAAACGTTTACAAAAATTTTATAAAATTCTGCAGTCTGCGTTAAAAAATATTCAACTTAAATCGAAAGTTATTATTTCGGCATAAGTTCATTATTTGAATTAATGTGAATTAATAGCCCATTCAGGCTGCACAAAAATTACTTAATTTCGTGCCGAAATTACTTACCAAATGAAAAGTGTTCATACTGCGTTTGACTTGATTTCGGCTGTCATTTGGCACTTGAGACTTCTTCCATTTCATAAAGTTTCTATGAATTTATTTTTGTACTTTAATTAAAACAAATGTCAACTTATTTTTTTACCCCACAGTTGTACATATGTTGTTCCAAAAAAGGAACTTTAGAACTTAAGCAGGTATGCTCATTGTAATTTCAAGTTAATTTCGGCGAAATTAAGGAAAATAACTTAATTTGGGATGTGACAAAATGTATCGGAAATTACTTAATTTCAAGTTGATTTCAGCCGAAATCAAGAAAAATTTAATTTCGCTGCAGCCTGAACGGCTATAATAAGACTAGAATATCAGAACACGTAATTAGACTACATCATAAGCGTTCTTTGTTCACTTTTACCACTGTTATCCACGAAAATCATCTATTTAACCAATTTGATTTACGAAATAGAATATGAGAGTTCTAAGTTCGTTTTTTACAATATTGGTGAGAACGAAATTTCACCTCTGATTATTTCTTGCAGTTTTCCAACTTTTATTTATTTTTGTTGTACTTGTCAGTTAGCTCCGCCTACTATATATTTAAAATATTATTGTTGTTATACATGTTTCTTCTTCAATGCTTTTTGGGAAATATTTATCTTTTTATTGTTTTTTATTAACAAACATTCGCACTTGATCAAGAAGAGAGTATTAACTCGGAATTTTTAAGTTTTCAGTAGACTCCAAAAATATGGTAAACAAATTCCTTTAGAAAATATATTTACCATATTTTTATTTTAAATTTTTTCAATTATTCCAAAAAAACTATTTTTGGAGTTAATACTAGAGTATTCATTTTAATCGAATTTTAAATTTTTCGATTAATCAATTAATCAAATTGAGGTTTTTAAATTACTCGAACAATCGAGTAAAACTTTTAATTTGATTCGAGTTAATCGAGTTAGTCGGAACATTTTTGAATTTACTCGGTTTTTGTAAATTTTTGTGGACAACAATAAAACAGATCAAGCTTTTTCGTGTTGTATATGGGGCATTACATGCCAAATCAGCCAGTTTTTGACCCGACTCCATTTGATTTAGTTAATTTTCGGATATGTTTTCACAGAAAAAAATATTCAAGAATTATGGTTAATAAAACCATGTTATTGAAAAAAATTAATTTTAATAACATTTGTCATTAACTTAATACAATATTTCGTTTTATATATTCTTTCTCATGCCGGTTATTTCTTTTCTTTTCATACATAAGTACTTAAAACAAGTTTTATCTCATAAAAAATAATTGAGATTTGGCTTACCTGTAGAGAGTATGCCTTTCGTCCGGAAACCCCGGATTCGTATCCCAGCCATGTCAACATTTTTTTAATTTATGTATTTCTCTTTTGAAATATTTCTTTATCACAGGAAATTTGAAAAAAAAATTATCAAAAACGAAACTTATTTTTATTAATATGATTATTTCGAACGTATTTGCTTTGCTAAGGTTCGTAACGTTATATTCAGAAAGAATTGGGCTTTATTAATATTCCAAGGAACAAAGAAAAAATTAACATAGTAGCCCCGCTTTCGGAAGCCGCTACACTTCCATCATAAGTTCTCATGTGTATTTGCTTATCACCACTTGTCAGGTGGCTCTATTGAATGCGATTTTAATTCGTATATATACAACTTTTTCGTGAAAATTGAATACGAGAATTAAATCACTCTCAAGCTGATATTAAAGTGCACTTTCCCAGCGTTGCCATCGGTCTATTTTTCTTCATTCCCATTTCTACTCAAGAATCTTATTTTTTCTGTGTTGGCACGTATTAAATGCAATGTCCATACACATTTTCAGTATTTTACTCCTACCAGGGGCCCGTTTCTCAAAACTTACAAGTTACAAATCTACAAGTAAAATACACACAAAACAACAACACTTTTACAAATGTTATTATTGTTTTGTGTGTGTATTACTTGTAGATTTGTAACTTGTAGTTTTGAGAAACGGGCCCCAGGTATAGTGTAATAGTTTTTTCAAAATTTTGACCTAAAAAATTGTATTTAATTATAGATCAATAATAATAATTTATATGTTATAAAAGTAGGGTATCATTTTATTCGTCTTTAAATGCTCTTTAAAAAAAAACAAACAAGAGTAAAACTTTTAATTTGATTCGAGTTAATCGAGTTAGTCGGAACATTTTTGAATTTACTCGGTTTTTGTAAATTTTTGTGGACAACAATAAAACAGATCAAGCTTTTTCGTGTTGTATATGGGGCATTACATGCCAAATCAGCCAGTTTTTGACCCGACTCCATTTGATTTAGTTAATTTTCGGATATGTTTTCACAGAAAAAAATATTCAAGAATTATGGTTAATAAAACCATGTTATTGAAAAAAATTAATTTTAATAACATTTGTCATTAACTTAATACAATATTTCGTTTTATATATTCTTTCTCATGCCGGTTATTTCTTTTCTTTTCATACATAAGTACTTAAAACAAGGTTTATCTCATAAAAATAATTGAGATTTGGCTTACCTGTAGAGAGTATGCCTTTCGTCCGGAAAACCCGGATTCGTATCCCAGCCATGTCAACATTTTTTTAATTTATGTATTTTTCTTTTGAAATAATTCTTTATCACAGGAAATTTGAAAAAAAATTATCAAAAACGAAACTTATTTTTATTAATATGATTATTTCTAACGTATTTGCTTTGCTAAGGTTCGTAACGTTATATTCAGAAAGAATTGGGCTTTATTAATATTCCAAGGAACAAGGAAAAAATTAACATCAACTTAATTTTTCAATGTACACTGCAGAACATAGTAGCGCCACTTTCGGAAGCCGCTACACTTCCATCATCAGTGCTCACGTGTATTTGCTTATCACCACTTGTCAGTTGGCTCTGTTGAATGCGATTTTAATTCTTATACATATATGCAACTTTTTCGTGAAAATTGAATACGAGAATTAAATCACTCTCAAGCTGATATTAAAGTGCACTTTCCCAGCGTTACCATCGGTCTATTTTTCTTCATACCCATTTTTCTAATTTTTGTTCTACTCAAGACTCAAGAATCTTATTGTTTCTGTGTTGGCACGTATTAAACGCAATGTCCATACCAATTTTCAGTATTTTACTCCTACCAGGGGCCCGTTTCTCAAAACTTACAAGTTACAAATCTACAAGTAAAATACACACAAAACAACAACACTTTTACAAATGTTATTATTGTTTTGTGTGTGTATTACTTGAAGATTTGTAACTTGTAGTTTTGAGAAACGGGCCCCAGGTATAGTGTAATAGTTTTTTCAAAATGTTGACCTAAAAAATTGTATTTAATTATAGATCAATAATAATAATTTATATGTTATAAAAGTAGGGTATCATTTTATTCGTCTTTAAATGCTCTTTCAAAAAAAAACAAACAAAAATTTGCGGTGTAATATCACTTATACCCTGTTTAGATGTGGATTTTTAAATGAGACAATTTAATTTTAATTGAGCTATTAAATTTAGTATTCACACATAATAAATTAAGCTTACTCAAATAGCATTTGACTTACCATTGGTGTAATAAGTATACAGGTGGTCAACGAATACAACAATGAAACAAAAACTGGGTAATGGTTGTCAAAAAAATACACGTGTAGCTTATGCAAAAAATTTTCAGAGCAAAAAATAATCATCTGAAGTTATACTACCGTCTGTATACTTATTACACCATGGACTTGCCACTGTACAAAAGTTTTGCTTCTCACTGAACAAACTTCGCACTAAACATACTTGTCAGAAAGGGTTGCATTTCGAACTTTACTCAATTTATGAAACAATTAATTACTAATTGTTCAATTTATTAATTGTAGCCTTGTAAGGTAAATTGAGCTCAATTAAGGCCTTAATTGCGTAAATTTCCTAAATTGCGCTATTAAGGCGTATGTCTGAGCAGCTATTAACATTTGAAAATGAAAACCGACATTTTCAAAAAGTTTTTTTTTAATTTCCAAAAATGCTACTCTGTATTATGCAACTTTTATGAAATTTTCTCGATGTGATCTCAACTTTTTTTTAATATATTTTGTGGACTTCGTTATCATTTTCAGTAGTGTTATAGATAAATAACCAACCAAAATAAAATTTAAAAAATTCGAAAAAAAAAGTTGAGATAACATTTTCAAACGTTAATAGCTAAGTGATAATTAAACAGAAAAAAACATTTTTTGTGCTTTTCTAAAAGAGCATTTAAAGACGAATAAAATGATACCCTACTTTTTTAACATATCAATTTTTATTATTGATCTATAACACCATTCGACACGATTTTTGAGTCTGACTTCTGCATGTCAAATTTTGATTTCTTTTTTGATACCTATGCTAACATTAGATGACATGTTTTTTACATATGGCTTGCAAGGTGTGTGAGACATGCATCTGTAACTTCGCATGTTTGTCAAAATTGTCAATTTACATACGGTTTATAAATGTTGCTTTCTATATTTTTCCTAAGCATTTTATGAAACTTTAAAATTTTTGTAAACTACTATCAGAAAATTAGATATTCTTACCTTATACTGCAAATTTATTCAAACATATTTAGTTTTACCATATTCGTAAGCAAATATAGAAAGATATCAGACTTGATGATTAAAACTTCACGGATGAGTTGGCATTAGGCTATTATAATCCACACAAACGAAATTGCTTCAAACAAATAACTCTGAGAATATCTCAAATTAATTTGATATATACCGTTACTTGAAACGCAAAACGCCCTAACTAATATTTTCATAAATTTACAGGAGAAGAAATATATACTAACTTATGTAATTGGCCATGTAATTTTCCTTTTAGATTTTCTTAATTATCAGCCATGTCACAGCATACCATTCCGGTCGGAAGTGGTTTCAATTCCGTAAGTTGCTTCTTCAGAAAACGAACAACGAAAATTTTCTTCGTAATCTAACCACTTTTAAATTTCAAAGTGGAATTGACAAAGGCTTTTTTACTAAATTCATTTGCAGTAAATACTAAAAAACGTGCATACTTTTAGGAGCGTCAAATAAATGAGCTTTTCATGATAATAAAAAGCTTAATATGAGCTTTGCTTGTAAAAACAAGAGTAACAAACGCCTCAAGGTATAAAAACTTTATAATTTCAAAATCGAAATGCAAAATAAACGAAATCTGAAGACAGCAAAACAAAAACGATCGGAATGCAAGTACGGAACTAAAACCATTCTGATCGACTATGTGACATGGCCGTATATAGCTATTTTTGTTCGGGAAAGGCTGATTTTGAAAGTATGTATTGTATGTCAAAAGTCTGATCTTGAAAGTAGTGTATTTTGAAAATCTGATTTTGAAAGTAGTGTATGTGAAATACATCAGTATTTATTTAAAAGACTGTTAAATTTTTTTGTTAGTTAGGGCTTTTTGCCCTAACGACATATAGTTTAAAAAAGTGATACTTTGTATGACGATTTTTTGACGCTTTCGATGAATCATTTTGACGATTTTGACAATTTTTTCTCCTAAATTTGACAATTTCGCCCCCAATTTATCTGGCAGCTATGATGGGGATGCTTTTTATATCTCAGAATTTCTTATATTAATTTTAAATAAATATATTTTTAAAATTTCAAATTAGATAGATAAAATATCAAACTTATACCAAACACAAATTTTTTTTTTTAATTTATGGCTCGATTATGGATGGCAACCGAACTTTAGTTGCGTTGCCAGCCGGCAACTAAAAATTTGTGGTTGCCAGAAAAGCAATAAAAAGCAAGTGAAATTGACAGCTTTCAGGACAGCTTTAGGAACTGGCAACGTAACTGAAGTTCGGTTGACATCGATAATGGAGCCATTAATGTATTTTTTATGGATAGCTTTATACGTTCGGAAGTAAAACGAAAAAAAAATTTCGGAATTGAATGTCAGGACACCAAAACATTTGGAAAAGATTCACCTTCACACGGTGACTACTTATAGCTTAGCTTCAAGTCAAATAACTTGTTAATTGTTGTAAGTACATTTGTAAGGGGTACCCCTTATTTTTTAACTTCTGTAACAATAATAAGTAGTTATCGAGTCAAATTATAAGTAGTTACAACTTAAATCCTCATATACTTTTTGCCTACCAATAAGCAACATTTTTGCTGGGATGTATAAAAAGTAATGCATTCTGAAAATAAAACACAATTTAATAGAACAATTTTGTTAACATTTAGTTTTGTTTTATTTTGCATTTTAAGAGCATCTTGAATGTAAATTTTACATTTAATAATTCAAATTCAATTGGTTTCTTACTATTTGTGTAGAGTGTAGTATGTGTATTTTTATTTTCCATGTGTATTTTTAATTCTAATCAATAAACAACTACAATGATTGCGATTTGCAAACATAATCTTAAATTTAGTTTTTTTTACTAATGTACAAATTGATTTTTTTAAGGTGACAAAAATAAAGATGTTGATAAAAAAATAACCACAATTTCCGTAAGGAAGAAATATGACATGAAAAGTATTTTATAAAAAAACAAAATATATTTAAAACTTAATAGATGTTTTCATTTGTATTTTTTATTATAGTTTCAAAGTAATCATTTGTAATTAAAATTTATTATTTTAATATGAATTTATTAGATAAGACTTAGAACTAATTAATGTTACACTAATGATACTCGTACTTTTATTTTTATTAATAAACAAATTAAATTAGACATACATATTATATTTCTTAACTTTAGAAAGAAAAATATATTAAAAGTTTTATTTAGTTGATAAATAAATATAGTTTTATGAAAATAGTAAGGATTTTAATTTTTTACAGAAAAGTTTGAGTTAAGAGCAGTTTGTTTACAGCTTAAATAAACAAAAATTAAGTTAACAAGAGTTTTTAGTTTTTTTTTTAGTTTAACGCCAAAATTTAAAGAATTTAAATTTCTGAAATACATTTTCAAATCTGTAAATATAAAAGAATTTTTAAATTAAAGAAACTAAATATGTAGTTATAATTACGATTTTTTAATTTTTATAAATAAAAATTTTCAAATGAAATGACGTTAATCACTTTAAGTGCATATTTAATTTGGAAATTCGAAACACATTTTTTTTCGATTAAAACTCGTATATCTAAAAGCATTAATTAAACTTATGGAGGGCATTCTCAATTAAGGAAGAAAAGAACATGTACTTTCTCATAATTGAAAAATCAAATGATTTTGTAAAGCTTAATGGAAAATTTTTTATACATTTTATTTGTAATTTTAGAACAATTAAAAATTTGATGCTGACGTTGTGATTTTTTTATATAGGCCCGTGAAAAAGGTGCAATGTTTTATGAGAAAAAGTAAAAACGTTTTTTGACCTTGTTATTTTTCCCTTTAAAGTTAATTTTGATGATAGGCAAAAAAAATGTACTAATTAAAATAGCAAAAAAAAATTACTAATTCAAAATGCATGAATATCGCTTTATAAGCATCTATATTGCAATGTCTTACTAGTTTGTCGCTTCATAAGCACTTAGAATGCATTGCATTCTTAAAGCCTTATTATTTCATCGCTTCATAAGCCCAATATTCATATAAAGTATTCATTTTAAAAAGCCAGCAATTATGTATGTCCTTTAAAATTGCAATATTTCACATAAATACTATTTAGTTGTTCGCCCCTATATGATGATAAGGTTTAAAAATGCTACATGCATACAACTTAAAATGTATTAAAAGAAATTAACATACAAAAAAAGCAATTTATTGGCTACTTATGATAATGGCTAAAATTTAATACTCATGCAAATAAAAATTTCAAAATTATCCAATTGAAAATCATGCATTTTTCGCCTAAATCGAACCAGATCATTATCTACTTCGTGCATGCCTTTTAAGCTGGGAATTTATGTATGGCAACATTTCGTTCGGCTATGGTAAAGTTTAAATTCTATTTTGAAAACTAAGGGCCAGATTTTGTAAATACAAACGTTTTTTCCCCCTTTTAAAATTTGTATGAAAAAAAATTTGTTTTGAAACGCATTTGAGTTATTTTGCATACAAATTGGAAACGTTTAGAAACGAAATTTTTTGCTAAATCTGTATTTTTTATTCCGAAGACATTTTTCATTTGCTAGTTTTATTTTCATAACAGGGCGCCTTGACGAGCAAGTTTTTTGTTATAACATTTGTCAAACTTCATATATAAAAACATCAGAAAAATTTTAGTGCTATTTTTTCATATTGATTTTGACTTTTGTCAAAACAAATAATTTGCTCGTCAAGACGCCTTATAAGGTTTTTCCAACAAAAGTCGATTATGACGAGTTGTTACAGCAGTTTGTGTGCATGTTTGAATTTTCTTTGAAACGATACAAAAGCGTTACGGAAAGTGAGATTATGGGCAATTATGGATCGACTTTAAGAGAATTTCCTACTGCGATAGACGGTTATACATTCGTAAAATGAAATAAAGTCAAATTATCACTTAGCTCCAGTTTCTGACTTAATAATTAAATGGCTCTTAAACTTAATTTCTATTTAAATAGAAAACTCATTTTTATAGATCACATTTAAATATAACTTATAACACCAATCTTGTACACTTAAATTCGATTTAAGTTTTATAAATTACCATATGATTTTGACCGCTTGTTGTTCTTGTGCAAACAAACAAATTGTGGCCGCTGAAAATTCAACTTTTGTTGGCGTAAAATTTGGGCTTTCTTTGGGTATATTTGTCTTTTTGTGATTTTGTAAGCTGTTTTTATTCTTTTAAAACATTGCAGAAACTCTTGATTATTCTTATTTTTTGCATGAAGAAAAATATATATTTGTTGGATTTTGCTTTGTTTATATTGAACAGCTGCTTTTTTAGGAAATTTATGGGAAATTTATAATAGTTGATGGTGCTACCATATTTTTGTCACAATTAAATAAGAACAACTAAATACGACTGAAAAACAGAAGTTGTGTTTAATTACAATTTAAATTTATATGAAAATCAACTAAATAAATATTTAATTGCTGAGTCAAAAACTGGAGGTTAGCTTGTGTTCTCAATTTCATCCAAGTGGTTGGAAAAGTAAAATTTCATTTCAATTTGAAAACGTATTTAACGATATTTTACCCTTTTTGCAGTTTGAGTAATTTTGAATTAATTTCGAAAGTGTATTCGATTTTCGGATTTTTAGCGAAAAGTCGTCATTTTCGCAATTAAACTTATTTTGCAAAGTTTTTACGATTGTAATGATTTTTAATTTTTAGCGTTGGTTTGTTTTCGATTTGAACAGTTTTTTGCATGTTTGCGTCACGTCAAAAATCAAGGCGGATTTATACAGGTGGTGTTGATTATAAAACAATTCAACATTATAATAACAACTGATATCTTAGCCCTTGTGTAAAAATATACTAATTTTGACATAGGAGCCTCTAATTTGCAGAAAAAAGTAGAACAGCTGTGCTTCGTTTTTCAAATCATCATATCGAATGTAGATGGCGGAGTGTGCTTTCATATATTATTAAAAGCCGTAATTTACATCTCGGAACAAGGTTATTATGTATGTCGATTAAAAAGAAAATATTTGCCCAACAATAAATCCCAGGTATTTTTTATTGATTTACCATGTACAATTTAGCGACTCCCCCGCATTATTTTATGGTCAACCTCGAATACTGTACCGTATTCGTACTGATGAGTAGGCATTAGCACCAACGAAATGCAGGCCAGCTAAGGCCACAACAAATAGCAATTTTTTTAAAAAAATGAATTACTGAGAAAAATAAATTTTGGAAATCATATTGGTTACGATTTTCTTGCGGTTAAGGCTCGATCTGTAAATCACATCTATTTTTATTAACGGAATCTTTATGTATTTTTTCATACATTCAATTTCAGTGAATATTTTCAACGTATGCGTACATTAAATCAACGTATTTTGGCAAAAAATTAACGAATCCACAGTGGGCAGTAAACGTGTCAACATGTTTACAAAATTCTGCAATATTTCATATGTTCGGCGCAAATGTTATACTTTACCACCTGGCTAAAAACGATTAATTTTGATATCGCCCCACCATATGACTCAATTCCAGTCTTGAGCAATGCAACTTTTATGATTTTGGCAAAATTTAAGGCGAGGCTTTACTTTTGTTTTCGATAATGCTGGATTCTTTCGCGTTTTAGAAAGGATGAGAACCATTCTATGAGGGTCATTTCTTGCTGTCAACTTAATACGAGTTTGTTTTATTACGATTGTAGCCTTGTTGTGTAGTTTTTAGAGTCCGACAAAGACCAATTTTTTTAGGCCGATTCGGCCAAAAAATCGAATATTCGGCCTGATCTGAAACTCACTGTACCTTTTTTAGCATTAACTAATGTTGAAATTTTTAAAAGCTTTTAAGAATTGAGAAATCATTTATTTTATTAAGAGTATTTTTACATACATACAGTGTAAGTTAAAATAATAGCACAAATCGCATTTATTGTATTTCATCGGTCAAAAATAAAACTTGGCATGAAGTTAGCATAAATTATTAATAGAACTGGAATCTTGGGTTCGATACACATACATTTATGAGTGTTTTATCACTCTCTATTGATGACGTTAATTTCTGCTAAACAAGAGCTCCTATCAAAAGCGTCAGTCGGAATAAGTAAAAAGACGTAAAAAAGTGGAATATTTACTTATTTTTGACACTATCCGGTATGTTCTGCATTTCCTGTGGAATTAAAATGTGCAGAATTATCAAAGCATTGTTGTTGCAAATTAATATTTATAACAACAATGCATTGACAATTCCGCACAATTTAATTCCACATGAAATACAGAACATACCCGCATATTTTTTGAAACGCGGCCGCCAAATCGATACTATACATAATAAAGAATGTTTCTCAACGGTATTGAATTTAACGTGAAGATCGAAAATGAGCTTTTATCATATTCTGATATTATTTAAAAAAAATATATATTTTAAAAGACCAATAAGGGGCCGTGCACATATTACGTAACGCTATTTTCGGACTTCTTATACCCCCATTCCCCCGTTAGTAGTATAAATTATCAACTCCGTAACAAATCTTTACCCCGTAAATTTAAACGTAAATTCGATTGCGCAAAATCGATTTCTTATACCATTACCATTCCTTAGTTTATGCTATTTATTTTGGCAACAAGTAGTTGAATAATTTATGGTGCTATATCTGCGCTTTATAAAACTAAATACGTACAATTTACAATGATATGGGGCAGATACATGGTGATGACTTATTTTTAATTCTGAAAATACTGTTTCAATTAATTTCTTTATTTGTGTAGAATAAAAAGTTTCGCTATTACCTTTCGTCTTTGTTTTTACTTTAATCAATATTCAATGTCAAATTCTTAATGTTTGTTTTTTACTTTTTACATTTACATTTTCACATAACCATTTTTGTCATCCTAGTGATTTTCATTTTTATTACATCGGATATTTTTCAAATTTTTTTAAACGTGTAAAATATATCACCTGTTAGAAAAAATTTTGTGCTGATGGTTTTTAAAATGAATTAAAAAGTTTTAGGCCCTGTCCCACGATGTCGACAAGTCGATGTCGTTCTCTTATTTATATTGAAAACAATAATACAAAATTTTAATTAGTTTTTTTTTAATATAAATAAGAGAACAACATCGACTTGCCGACATCGTGGGACAGGCCTTTAATAAATAATACAATTATTTCCAACCAATTATTAAAGTGTTCTTTCTGGATAAAGAAACTACTGCTGCAAAATTGTCAACATTGGCATTCAAAAACATTTGTCTATTGTCTTATTCTATATTATTCAATAGTTTAAATAAAAAAATGCTGCTAATGTTGCATTCTTATGGGCGTTATTTCGCTTCCAAGTCAAATCTTGTGAACATGTTGACACTTTTGCACCCTACTGTAGGTCAATGAATTTCATTCGTTAAATTTATGAGAAATAATATTTTCTGTATAACTGTTAAAAACAGGATTGTAGTTTTCGAAATACTACTTCTAAATTTAAGAGCTTCTCCTGGTAAACTCACTTTTCCGAATTGGCCTAATAGAGCCCTGTGCTGTAAATTAAGTCTGGGGTCGAATCGTCGCTTTCGATATCGAGCTGATTCGATAGAGTTTTCTTAGTTTGAGATTATGACATTCGATATCGAATAATTTGTTTATTTTGTTCGATAGCGAATGCCATAATCTCAAACTAAGAAAACTCGATGGAATCAGCTCGATATCGAAAGCGACGATTCGGCCCCTGACTTTTAGGAACGAGTTCTACAAAAAAGGTGACTTACTGACATTTTGACTTTTTTATGTTTTAAGCATTTAGGATAATTTAACTTAGCTTGGAACGCACATAATAGTACGATTAGAGTACGTTAAGAGGGGTTTAGAGTTACAAAAATATTGTTTTTCTGACAAACATCTTAAAAATCGTGCTAAATTTGAGTCAATAAATTCGCGAAAACAATTCACTTGCAACCCCTCAGACTAGTGGGTGATGAGCTAAATTATTAGTATTCGAGTTGCTATTTTCGTTCCTGTCAAAACCATGAGTGATTCTACATACAAGCTAAAAAGGCTTCGTAAATTGTCCCTGTTTAAAAAAAGATGTACTGGTCCAACACAAATGTTAGCCCGTCTAAAATTATCTTAAATAAAGAACGTGTAACGGTCAAAAATTATTTGCATGCTAGAAAAATTATGTTAGTGTAGACTAAAGGTAAGATACTTACATATCGTCATCTTAAATGCAAACGAACGTAACTGCACTTTTATTTTTTACAGGAGAATCAAAAAAGTAAAATTTTAAGGATATTAGAATTTTGCAAATGAATAGTAAAAACATGAAAAACAACAAATTTAAAGCACTATTAACGCCGTTGTATACAAGCACACAGAATACATAGTTTCGTATGTTTTTCGTACGCCTTCTTGCATTAAAAACATACATGCACTTGTAGTTACGTCCGTTTGAATTTCTTTAATAAAGTCGCCGTTTTTGATCGTAGGAGTCTAAAATTTTGGGTGAACATGTAGTTTGATAAAACGAGCCATAATCAACCAAAAACTCGATTTAAAATTTTTGTTTAGTTACGTCCGTTTGCGTTTAAGGTGACGATATGATGTATATGTGATAGGCTTTTCGACAGGTCTGTTCGATTTTATAATGTTCAGTCGTATTTTGTATGACAGCCTATTACGCGTCTTCACGAGACATTAACTTTGAGATAACATGAGAGAGAACGTCGGCAGAATAAGAAAAATAAAATTTCGATTTTTCTCTTCATCTCATACAAGGAGAAGGCGTAATATTACTTTTCTTATAAGATTTCATTTTCCGAAAATGCTCATCGAGTTAACATGTACTACTTTTGCATATTTAGTTATATTATTTTTAATTTTTCACACAAACTTTGATTTATAAATATTTTAACAACTTTTACCTATGTATATAAAATCACAGAAATGTAATCAATAACATCGCTTTTTATTTGTTTTAATAAACACTCACTCATACACACTAATTTATTTTCATGTTTATGTGCTTTTTGACAGTTCATCTCATAAGATTGTTGCTATATGATTTCTTTTAACACCGCTCTCACAATAATTCTTAGAACACGATATAACACTAACTTGAAGTCAAGAATGATAGAATATTCTATCATTCTTGCTTGAAGTCTACACGTAACATAATTCTGACTGTGTTCTTAAACGTATGTTTACAATTTGTCAATATGGTATTTATACCGTATTGATTCATTGTAAAGTTAGTTTGTGCTTTGCTTCCAAATTCTTATGTATACACAATTTGCTCTCCTATGTGTATCGACAACAGAAATGATACGTTTAGGAACAGAGCACATTGTCATAATTTTAAGTGCTACATTTAGGAACGAGTTGCAATGTATTACTACAAAGCAACATGCGTTTATCAAAACAGCCTCTCCTCTCTGAGATTGAATTTGACAATCTCATCTTACATATTATGTTACGTGTAGAGCTCAAGTAAGAAAAACAAATATCATTTGTTTGTTCATAGAATTCAATGGGGACGTGTTTCTAAACACTTTCTGAACAAAGCCGGGTAATTGTGTTTATGAAATCTGTTTGAGGTGTATGAATTCAGATATCGTTTTGTGCTAGTATGATTCCGACAGACAATACAGTTTGTTGCAATTTCTGTTTTAGTAGGATGAAATTCTATTGAACTATTTTTATTGTTTTATCGTTCATTTTATACGATAGATATATAAAAATCCACGGTCTTTATATAAATTGTGTTTAATTAAATTTTTCAATGATTTTGAAAATTTTTTGATTTTTCTCACATTTAACCTCGAATTTAATGTTTAAACTTTAAATTAAATAGTCTCAGGATAGAAACTAGTGAGCAAATGTATTGTATATACTTGTGAAGTACATTTTAACAAAGAACTTTTCTTATTAAAATCTTTGCGACATTTTTCATAGGAAATATAAAAAACACTTTTTCCAACAAGATTTACATACTTTTTTATGGTTCTTAACTTTAAAAAAGTATTTGTTAACAGAGAAAATTGTATTTAGTACATGTTTATTAACCAAAAATTCTTAAAAATAGTAAAATTACTAAGAATAATTACTTTGTGTTTTTTTATGATACAAATATATAATAGAATACCAAAAAGTTAGAATAAGAATTAATAGAAGAATACACTTATAGATATTCAAAATACAAATATGTATGTATAAAGAGAAAACAATAAAAGTTAAAACAACTTTTTTTTTATAAAGGTGCAACAACATTTTGTTTTTCAAATGAACAAATAAATTCTAATATAGAAATTTTTATTAAATACATACACAATTTTCGAAATTATTTTCTATATAAGCGTTAAATGTTTTAAATTTGTTTCGTCAATGTAATAAGTTTTACTTGTGCTGCGAATTGAGAAAAGCAGAGAAATTTTGGATTTTAAGTTTTGTATAAAAGCAAACACGTATTTATTATGCATATGTTAATAAGTTTTATAAAAATTAAAAAACTAAATAAATGAGTTTCTTTCCTTAACTCTCTTTTAATTCCACCAGAGTAACTAAATATAAGATGATTGAAAAGATTTAAAACGGATAAATGGGAATATTACATCAACTATATTTAGTATGTAAATCAGATTTATATTTTTTTTAATTTTTAGTTGTGAATCTATGTTTGTATATATTTATTATAAATCAATAATAGTTTTAAAAAGAGCACAGCGGTAAGATAAGAGAAAGAATGAGGCATTTTTGTGTGTATGTATGTATATGTTTGTGTGTTTTAGGAGAGAAAGATATTTACTCCGTTTCTGCCACCATCTTCAAACAATTTAACTTTCACATAATCGGATCAGGTCCTTGTCCTTCTAAATCGGAAACTTGACTTTGATAGTGCAGAGCATGTTGGTAGGCTTTCTTAACAGCTTTACGCTCTGTAGGCTTACGAGATTCAACAAGTTTTTGTTGATCCACTTCTTTGTCAATGCCAAGAATATCAAGTTTGGTGGCGGGTAGCCACTGCCAAGTTCGTTTGGCATCGAAAAATAAAACTAAAAATACCTCCATGTCGTTAGGATAATTTTTGCGTAAAGCTAAAACGTCGGTTGGTGGTGCGGGTAATGGCACACCATTATAAACAAAACCCTTGGGGGTTTTTGGATCTAATATCAAAGCTGGATACCAAGGATAGCCGCGACACTTTGCCCAGACCAGCTGCAACGGCTCAAGGGGAGGCTTCAGCAAGTGTTGTGTCGTACTATTTGAATTTGGATTCTCATTGCTGCTATTACCCATTTTCGTTTTACCATTATTATTAGACGAATGGACTGATGATGACGCTACCGCTGATGCCAAGTTGTTATGACTTTTCCGTGTTTTTATGTTATTTACATTATTTGGTATTGGCGTAGCATTTCGTTGTTTATTGGACGAACGTGTTGTCGTCTTAGCAGCCGTAGTAGCAGAACTAACACTTTCTGCAGGAGGTGTTGGCGATGAAACGATATTACATTGGCCTGGCGCCAATCTTCGCTTTTGTCTCGAACGTATTGTATTACGTATTCTTTTATCTAACGGTGTTGGTGTTCGTCGAGTAATACTTCGTGTTTGAGTATCTGAATCGGCATCAAGATTACCTACATCGCTCTCCCCACTACAACTCATGGCTTGGCCATTGTTACCTTGATCATCTGCTCCTATTGTAGTACTATCGTTCATTTCTATATCTGGCCTATCTCGAGTGTTATTATCTTCCACCTCTGGTTCACTCTTTTCGTCATCATCATCTTCGTCTTCCTCGTCATCGTCGTCATCATCACTTGAGTCGTAATCGGAACCACTACCACTTACACTGAAACCAGAACAACTACTACAGGGACTACCGGAAATCTCGCTCATGTCATCATCATCGCTCTCGCTGGCGTCACGCTCATTATTGGTGCGATAAACTCGAAATTTATCTGGCATATGCTGATAGCTACTTAAACTAGTTGATGGTGTTAGAGGCGGTATTGTTGATGGCGCTGATATTGGCAGCAATGAAGGTGATTGTTGTGGGGCCGCTAAACTTGACGATGCAGCTGTCACCATCGGTCCCATTAGACCAACAACACTAGGTGTCACAACTGTTCGATTTGGTGACTTTTTCGGTGACATGGACGAGCTGTTCCGCATTTCAGTTAATCTTTTATGTCGTGCACTACGTTTCGGTGATTTTCCCGAAAGGGTTGCAGATACCTGATTAATGCTCGCCGAAAGCGGCGTCAGTTGATTAAGGCCACCACTAAGTTTATTGCTTAACGATAAGGCTGAGGAGACAAGAGAAGCTGCTGCCACCGGAGATGTAGCAGCATTGTTAGAGGATGTTATGAGAGAATCCATTGTCGAGACTGGTGTTGATATGGCAGAGTTATGAATTTCTTCCTTTACGGGTGTTGTTGTTGTTGTTGTTGTTGTGCTGGTGGAAGTCTCTGTGGGTCGTTTAAGTGCGGCCTGCGCTTTACGTGTAAATAGCACCGCTGTTCTGTAATAGCATTTGCGTTAAAAAAATTTATATACTTCTTGCGTTTTAAAATCAATGAATATGAAATGAAGCCCTATATGATTCAGGACTATTTAATAATAGAAAAATAATATTAGCTTTAGTTAGTTGAAAAAAGCAATAGAAGTCTCTATAGTGCCCGAACGATTGTACTTTGTCCGATATTCGGTATTCTGCATAATTTTTGCCGAAAACATTTTTTTTTATTAATTTAATTTTAAAAAATCAGCTTCTACCGAACATCGTCTCCGAGATCGGCCTAAAAATAAGAAACAAAAACTAACGTGAAATTTTAAGGTTCTAACAAAAATCAAATTCGTACGACAGGATTTAGTAAATTGGAAGTGATATTCATGTATGTATGTACTAAATGTGAGCTCAAAACTTCAGTTGTTTGATAGTGCAGAGCATGTTGGTAGGCTTTCTTATAGTGTACATTATTGAATTTTTCTCTTCTTTTATTGCTTTTGATTTTATGAGATAACTAAAATTGTTATTCCCTTTTATAAAAGCACACAATAACAACACAGTCTAACCAGACGCGACACGAGCGGGAAGATATTGCCGACGCAGCCAGCATCACAAACATAGACTACTAACTAGACCGGCCACTTTACAACAACATTACGAAGATTATATGAAAGGGAAAGCAAATCTTATTTTCTAATGTGGTTTCTAACTCGACTATCTCTTTCAATTATCTTAGTAAGAACATCATTTTGCATGTAAAACTGCATAACACATGATAACAGCCTTTTTAAGCTGCCAAAAGTGAGTATTATGTTTCATATTCTGTGATCACAAAAGAGAAATAAATAAGAAAGTATTAGTGTCCTTTTGTTTTATTTTACGCATATATTTTTAAATAGTGCAACACTTTTAATTAGATAAAATGAAACACCAACAGGTAATTGTTACGTGTCTGGTTAGACTGTAATTATAATGCCGACCAATGGCAATGTTTATTGTTGTGTCGAAGCAAATTTCAATTGTGTCGAAGCAAATTTCAACTGTGACAATTGTGTCAGCTGAAATGAAATATTGTTATAGTGTAACAACACATGTATATATGCGTGAAAGAAGAAATAAATAAAGCCAGAAAAAAAATTGTTTGTTGCTTTTTTTTCAATAGTATGTAACCCATACTCTTTGCGACCGTTGGTACAACTCAGCTAGTAATCGCGTTGTATGTTTGTCTCACAAACGATACAGTTTAGTGTGCGATCTCATGCACAACTTTATTTTGCAACCAAGTTGCTGCCAAGTACATATCTTTCATTTTATGTTGTCCGCAAATAATCTCACATTCAATGTTTACTGCAAGGTGGTCACAACAATACTAAATACGTATACTACATAAAATAGTATGCGACAGACACTCAAACGTTGCGACAGTATTGTACAGCATGGCAAAAAATCAAAACTTTTTGATCTTTCGAACAACAAACACACAACTTAATACAACGAGCCCACAAACGTTGCAATTTCGTGTACAACCTACTCAAGTTGTACCAACGGACGTGACGTGTATGGTATGCTTTAGAATTACCCCTTTTTTTTGTTCTGCTCCTTCTAAAAAATATAATATGTATGTATGTTTGTAATTTGTATTTTATTATGTAGAAAAGCCAAAAAAGGCTTAAGAAGCATGTGTGTTTGTTTAAAGTCTTGTGATATGATGTTCATATTGAATTGTACAGGATTTTTATTGTACAGTGTCGATTCGACTTTTGTACAGTGAATTTATGCATTGTTGTTTCATTGTTCTCTATATTTGCTTTACACTTAATTAGAATTACAACAACAAACAATATTTGCGTTTGAAAAAAATACAATAATACACATTTTTAATGGCAATGCGCACACGTTTAGTATATAAAATAAACACCAGCTGTGTGCGTAATTTTCCAGTAATAGTTGTCAAGTAACTTTTAGATAAAAATTTGAACAAAACCTTTGTAAAAGTAAACCAATGCAATCCAGCTCAGTAATATTTTTTATAAACTACTTTCGATGGTCCCTTTTAACTTTTTAAATCCGCGAGCTTGCATTAACTTACACAGTTCTTTCGGTATTATGAAGAAAAAATCAACTCATCAAGAACGACAAACCGATTAAAGCAACAGAAAATTTATAACTTTTTTTAAATTTTCTTTGTGGTTCATTGCAATCAGTTTTCCGAAATTTATCATGTGCATATCGTCACTAGAGTTGGACAAAATCGTTGCTTTTGTGGAATCGTTCCAACCGATCCGAGAGACTAAGGGAACTATGTCGTTCCTTTCGTTCATCGTTCCAGTTTTTACTTTGAACAGTGAATGAACTAGAAACGAGAGAACGTCTCTGTCGCTCCTAAAAACGTCAACAAACATTTTTTATGGTTTATTTTCATTTACTGACATAACAACAATAAAATAATTCGTTGTTTTCGGAAAATATTTGTAAAAAAAATAATAGCCCGCAACCAAGATATATCAACACCAGGTAGTCGGAAGAGAATTCGCCGTGGAGAATTTACATTTGGGCTGTCAAAAAAGCTGATACATTAACACTGCTGACAGGCCAAATGTGTGTAAACATTTACGTAAACAGCTGGGCTCTTGCGGCCACATAGTATGAATTCGCCTTGCCCGCAACAAGCAATCAATTTTTGAAAATAATTAAATCTCCAAAGTTATTAAATTAGTTTGGCTTAAGTTCATTTTTAATTTAATCATTCGATCAAATTATTTTTTATTTAAGAAAGAAATTCTAAAGCATGTAAATATTGAACATTCAAAGAAAAATTTTTTTGGCTGTACGGAAGGTTGAACTGACAGCTGTTTCGTGACCACCAAGTCTACATGCTTTAGAATTTCTTTCTTAAATAAAAAATAATTTGATCGAATGATTAAATTAAAAATGAACTTAAGCCAAACTAATTTAATAACTTTGGATAAAACCATACAGTTCGACTAAAAATTCATAACTCAATTATTAAAACTCTAAAGGCACTTAGCTAAACATGAATGTGTACTGTTCCAAAAACTTTGGCCAAATAAATATTCAATAAAATCCCAGCATTGAGAATATCGACGATATTCCACGCTGGTAAGACTGAAATGGAAAAAGCTTAAAATAGTTGAACATGCTAAGAAAAGACAGTTAGTGAAGTTCCGAACATTTAGACAAAGTTCAATAAGGTGCGACTCGCCACAAGATGGCGACAGTGTGTTAATTGAGCTTACTAATATTAGTAGGATTTTCGCTACAGTGTTGTTGCCACTGTCAGTGGTAGTGTGGGTAAAGGACTCTGATGAGTAGACTTGGTGGTCACGAAACAGCTGTCAGTTCAACCTTCCGTACAGCCAAATTTTTCTTTGAATGTTCAATATTTACATGCTTTAGAATTTCTTTCTTAAATAAAAAATAATTTGATCGAATGATTAAATTAAAAATGAACTTAAGCCAAACTAATTTAATAACTTTGGATAAAACCATACAGTTCGACTAAAAATTCATAACTCAATTATTAAAACCCTAAAGGCACTTAGCTAAACATGAATGTGTACTGTTCCAAAAACTTTGGCCAAATAAATATTCAATAAAATCCCAGCATTGAGAATATCGACGATATTCCACGCTGGTAAGACTGAAATGGAAAAAGCTTAAAATAGTTGAACATGCTAAGAAAAGACAGTTAGTGAAGTTCCGAACATTTAGACAAAGTTCAATAAGGTGCGAGTCGCCACAAGATGGCGACAGTGTGTTAATTGAGCTTACTAATATTAGTAGGATTTTCGCTACAGTGTTGTAGCCACTGTCAGTGGTAGTGTGGGTAGAGGACTCTGATGAGTAGACTTGGTGGTCACGAAACAGCTGTCAGTTCAACCTTCCGTACAGCCAAATTTTTCTTTGAATGTTCAATATTTACATGCTTTAGAATTTCTTTCTTAAATAAAAAATAATTTGATCGAATGATTAAATTAAAAATGAACTTAAGCCAAACTAATTTAATAACTTTGGATAAAACCATACATTTCGACTAAAAATTCATAACTCAATAATAAAATCTATCATAAACATAAATAAATAAATCATTCTCTATAAAAAAAGGGTACAGAAATAAGTGAACGAAACAAATGTAACAGACGGTATTAAACGTTTGCCGAAACAAATTAATTACTCCTCAAGACGGAACGATAAAACATTAACCTTTAAAAAGTCCGCACCGTTCCTTTTAGGGAGTCGTTCCGCACCGTTCTAATTAGGGAATCGTTCCATGGAACTATGTCGTTCCGGAACGACACAACTCTAATCGTCAACTCTAATCGGCGTATCTACGCTTTTATTTGAAATCGACTCGATTTAGAAAAATTAAATCCACTAATAGCAATTTTTTCAGACTTTTTTGTAGTATTAAATTTTTTAAAGCTTAAAATATTATATCTGAAATTAATTTATTAGCTGCTGAACTGCTGAAACGCCAGAACAGTCGCAGGCAGAAAAAAGAAAAATTACCAAAAGTACAATTTTTTCCTATTTTACCCTATGTTAATTTGGGCCATATGCTATACGTCTACCAAATTCCATCCAAATCCATTAAGCGGTTATCGCGTTATAATAAATCAAACATCCAAACTCACAAGTATACTCATTTATAATATTAGTAGGATGACTTAAATAAATCATCAATGGGTCCATTATTTACCCTCTAGTCAGCCTAGAACCATATGTCTCTATGTCAACACTCTTTTATCTACCGACAATTGTACTAGTTAAAATGTCGACAACTTTCCTTTTAAGCGCGAGTAGGGATACGTTAGAGACAACAGTTCAAGTATATTTCTGGTGACATTGTCAACGAAAGCGTCAATAGTTTGCTTTCTTTTTTTTTTTTTTTGTTATGCTGTGCAGTCAATGGCAGAGTTGCAAGCCGAGCGGATTTTTGAATTTCAATTGTTAATTTCTTAATTTCAATTGATATTTTTTTAATTTCGAATGAAAATTTTTTAATTTCAATTGATATATTCTAAGATATAATCGGAAAAGGTACACATATATTGTCACAGAAAATGCAAAAAGCCCTATCTAGCATTTTAAAAGTTTTACAGGAGAGGCATAAAACTTGTTTAAATGAAAACTATATTGACAATTAGTGCAAAATCTTACAATTCAAATAAACAAGGACCCACAAATTTATATATTTATTGTAAAATTTTGCACTAACTGTCAATATAGTTTTTCATGTAAACAAGTTTTATGCTTCTCCTGTTAAACTTTTAAAATGTTAGATAGGGCTTTTTGCATTTTCTGCCTGTTCTGTAAATCGAGTCAATTTCAAAACGATCGATTTAGAGAAATTAAATCCACTAATAGCAACATTTTTGCAGTTTCGTACTTTTTAGAGCTTCAATTATCATATCTGAAGTTAATTTACGGCCCTATTCACAATGTATGATTAAAAGCTAACGTCGACTTTAACGGCAAGTTTTGTATGCCGAACTTCCCGTTAAATTCCACGTTAACTCTAAATCGTACATTGTGAAAAGGGCCGTTAATATATAATTTAAAGTACATTAAAGGGGGCACTATTTATTTTTGGAAAACGAGAAATTTACTCGGATTCGAATTGCAGAATTGGGTAGATAATTTTCAAATATATTTCGGTCTAAATAATTTATTTAATTTTTAATAAAAAATAGTATTCAAAAATGTATATGTATGTATATGTGTTTAAGTGTATTGCCCTAACCCTTATATAAAATTGCAGACAAGGGTCACTAAATTGTACTAGTGAATCTTTGGTTCAAATATCTCCATATGGTCGTAAAAGAACTACCTCGTCAATTGTGCTAAAGTCTATTGGTAGATTTTCAATGACAAGCCTATGTTATATGTCATTAGACGAGTACATTGGCTGGGGTACATCTGGTCATTAGTGGTATTGATAATGTCACTAGTAAATCACTATAATTTTATTATCGACATAGAGCGCGGAAATATCAATATTGTAGACTAGAGCCCCTAAAATTTACTAGTGAATCGTTGATGCCAATGTCTCCATGTGGTCTCAAAAGAACGACTTAGTCTATAGTGCTACAGTCTACTGGTGGATTTTCAATGACAAGCAAATGTTAAATGTCAATAGATGATTACATTGTCTGGGGTACACATGGTCAGTAGTACTACTGACAATGTCATTAGTAAATCATTACAATTTCACTATTCGCATTTCCTGCAGGGTATTTTTGGAAAACGGGAAATACATTCGGATTCGGTTACAGAACAAACAAATCATCATTGAGTTTATGATGAAAAAATTCACAGCATGAATAACATTAAAAAAAATTAAGTAAACACAATAAAACCAATTTCAGTTTGTTCACATAAGGAGAACCGTTATTTTTGACAACATTCGCCAGTATTTTCGGTAAACTTTGTACATATGTAAGTTAAAAAAGTAAACATTGCGCCCTGTTTTAACACAGGGTGGATCTAACAGGCATCAAAGTTGTAACTTCTGGTAACAGATTTCAATAATTTTTGTGGAGTAAGGGTGAAATAGTAAATGCAGTAAATTTGTGCAAACGATCTGCAAACTATTGCAACAGTAATAAAAATGTTTCCGTAGTTGCTGCAATACGCCAGTACTGTCAAATGTTTGCGTAAAGAAACTTTTGACGAAGAAAACTTTTGCCAAGTGATAGTTTTCGAACGTAGAACTTTGATTAGTGCACAACAAAATTTACGAATGTAGCATAATCTATATAATTTATAGGCAAACACGTTTTTAAAATCCCTTTTACGCCCGTAATACTGAACCGATTTTGATCAAAATTATACCATTTTAAACGTATTTTTTCAGAGGTTATAATTCATATTTTGTTAAAATCGGTTCAGTATTTTGGAGCTAACACTTTCATTTGTTAGCTTATAGTTAAAAAACAAACAAATCATATACGTGTGTTTGTTGGTTTTCGCTTTTGCAAATATAATAAGGGCCGTCATGAAAACGATTAAAATTGCGTGTTTCATGAAGCCCCTTTTGAAACTATTGTGCAACTTTTAACAGCTAATTTCAACTTACTTATCCAGTTACTTTTTGTACTTGTCTCTTCATCACAACAATAATAAATTGTATGAATTTTTTGTGATTTTTATCCATTTATTTGTAAATTTTCAAATGGTTGTTGAAAGCCTGTGCTTAAGATAAGAGGTTTGAAGCTTTTCAAAAGTATGGTTGTAGTCTACTGATGATTTGGTAAAGCACCAATGAAATGCATATAGATATTGCTTAGCCCTCAACAAATAAATCTTTATTTGAAAACTAAAAAGTTTATCTATTTTTATTCAAAGTTATGTTTTTGTCCAATAAATGTTATTCTGGTATGTGATGGAAATCGATCGATTTCAAATCGCGCGGTTTGAAAAATAAATTCTACTGAAGGATAATTTATTAATGCTTTTTTATTTTTTTTTTTCGAGGCTTAGACTACTTTATTCGAACTTATATTCGACTCCACTGTATCGCGAAATTTACAGAACATCTGTTTGGTGAAATCGCGCGAATTGATCTCGATCGATTTCCATCACATACTAGATTACCATTGAAATATGAAATAAACATATTTATTTTATATAAATCACATATGGGCAATTCAAAGTAGTGTCACATCAGTCCTATTTTTCATATTTCGTATTATTTTATGCAAGCATAAAATTTTGTTTAAAATTTTCAAACAAAAAATTCATAAAATTTTACACATGAATGGCGTTGTGTTTAAAAAAATAGTATTTCATATTCTATAGTTTTCTTTAAAATTTTGATGTTTAAAATAAATTAAATTAGAATAAAATGTATTGAAGAAATAAATAAAAGTGTTTGTGAAAAATAAAAATGTAAAAGACATCGAAATTTAACACGTGCCGATTTTAAAATAAATTTTTCGGGAAAAATAAAAAAAAATTATATCCGTTCTGAGACATAAGCTGTTCAAAGTATCAAGTACTATTGAAATACAAAATACGGGATAGAGCAATATGCAAGCTATTTATAATGGGTGATTTTATAAGAACTATCGGAAAGTAAAAAAAAAAACACATAAAATTCAGAAAAATGCATGAAATATTTATTTGGATCGATAGTTGGGTCGATATAATTTAATGTTTGAAGATTATTTCATGCAAATGTTGGCCGCGGCTGCGCCTCAAATGGTCCATCCGCTTAGTCCAATTTTGGCATACTCTTTCCAACATTTCGGCCGGTATCTCACGAATAATGTTGGCAATGTTGGCTTCCAGTGCGTCAATCGAAGCGGGCTTGTCGCTATAGACATTACCCTTAACATAGCCCCACAAAAAATAGTCTAGAGGCGTTAAATCGCACGATCTGGGCGGCCAATTGACTGGTCCCAAGCGTGAAATAAACTGTTCACCGAACTCGCCTCTCAATTGGTCCATTGTTTCGCGTGCTGTGTGGCATGTGGCACCGTCTTGTTGAAACCACATGTCATGCAAGTCAAGCTCTTCCATTTTGGGCAGAAAAAAGTTTGTTATCATCGCACGGTAGCGCTCACCATTCACAGTAACGTTGTGATTCGCATCATCTTTGAAGAAATACGGCCCAATGATGCCGCCAGCCCATAATCCGCACCAAACGGTTGTTTTTTGTGGATGCATTGGTAGCTCTTGCAATGCTTCTGGCTGCTCTTCACTCTAAATACGGCAGTTTTGCTTGTTCACGTATCCATTCAACCAGAAATGAGCCTCGTCGCTGAACACAATTCTTCGATAAAAAAGTGGATCTTCATCTAACTTTTCAAGAGCCCATTCACCAAAATAAAATTCAATAATTTGCAAGCGTTGTTCGTTTGTAAGACGATTCATGATTAAATTATAGACCAAACTGAAGATGTTTGACAGTGACACAAGATACAAAACGTGCGTGAGCTGTCAAAACTAGTGTTGCCAAAAAGATAATAGCAAAAAAATCACTCTTTACAAGGAATATTTCAAAATGTAACTTTTGACGAAAAACGTAACTTTTTTGATAGAAAGGCGTAACTTTTTTTATTCTTCCGGTGTATAGATGTTTCGAAAAAGTCGTATTTAGAGAGACTCTCTCAGAGAGCATTTGTATGTATCTTGTTCTTCTCGTGTCCATCAATCAAAGATACAAGATAATGCAATAAATATGACCGTTCACGAGGTGTATTTAAATAAACGATACTTATAAATTGGGCAATTGTATCTCTTAGGGCCACTATTTCAACTTGGCAATAGTTAGAGGCAGGATTTTGTCGAACAGATAAACAGTTTATCATTATTACAAAGTTACTTTAACCTACCAGCTAAGATGAACTTGCCTTTAACTTATCGCTCACTTTTAGTTAAAGTAAAATTGTAATAAAGATAAACTGTTTATCCGCCCGAGAAAATCTTGCCTTTAACTATTGCCAAGTTTGAAATAATGGCCCTTATAGTTTTAAAGTTATTTGATTTACAAAAAAAATTCGGATTTTTTTGCTATGACTTTTTTCAGTGTTTGGCCTATAATTTCTTTGAAATCTAACAAAAACTTTCTTTGAAAATAGTTTTAGAAAGCCTACATACCGCGACCTCAGTCTTGTTTTGGCCCACCGACCATTTAAAAAAAATTGAGTTAAGTATATATATTTTGAATACCCTCTTTCAGAATCCAAAAACTGTTTCGCGAAATTGTTCCTGGTTTCTGAGATATCAAGCATTCATTGTGCTCGATATCATCATTTTTGATAAATTTTTTGTAAAAAAAAATTTTTTTTTTCAAATAAAAAAATAAAAATCAGAAATCAAGTAAACTACCAAGTTTTATCAATATTAACTTTTAATTCCATGTTAATATCTTTTCTAATAACATTTATACGCTTATTTTCAATAAAAAAGTAGAAAATTTCATCTCAATAACAAGTTACTCAATACACAGAGTTAGTATACAAATGGAGCAACAAAAGCTACTTTTTACAAATAAAATAAAAAAGTGGCTACTGGAGCACATAACAAGATATTTTACTTTTAGTAAAAAGATGTTAATTTCTAATTGGATTGATGAAAGTTCACAAAAATTTACATTTTTCTTCCAAACATATGCCGGAAGCAGTGATGAGAATACAAAAAAATTCTATCGGATATATTTTGAGAAAACTTTATATAAATCTTTTTTGTTGTTTTTATCTATTCCGACTTTTTGGCATATGGGCTAAACCAATACTGAGGTCGCGATACATCATGTAAAATAACATTCAAAATAGCAGCAAATTATGACGATATGTCAAATAATCACCCCTATCGCGAATGAACGTTCCCAAGACAAAACTCCCAAATTTTATGATTTGCTATCGTGAATGTTCCCATAGAAATTTTTTGTGAATGCGTTCACATAAAAACATAAAAAATGTGGCATCGCGATTATTTACTCTCAACAACTATTTTACAAAATTAATTCACAAAAATTGTTATTGGGAACAAGAAGTACACATGTAAGTTGCTACATATTTGTTTTTAAATGTCCAACTTTATTAAACTTATTTTATTGAAGGAGTATCAATAAAGATCAAAGTACTTGCTTTGTGGAAGCCATGTCCGCGCAGCCAGAGTATGGTGAAATCTCTTTCTTTTCATCAAGAGATGGCCACACAATCCACTGGGGGCACAAAACTTTTTCTAATGTCACTAAAACTTCTGCTAGCACTTCACTAAATGTAGATTGTGCTAAGCCGACATCGATTTGTCTGCCCACCCCCTTTTGGAAGCTGCCTTCCGCCAAAAATCTTAAGGTGCTAGCCAATTTCACTACGGTGGGTACCGCGAACATTTTACCTCTAGGAGGCAAGTTTTCTTCCAACACGTTCAGTAGGAATTGATTTAGAGACAAACACATTTAAATCTTTAGGACTTTTACCTTGTCTCCGTTAACGATAGCGGATCTGATTCATCGCGTATATGTCTTCGCTGCAATCGTTCCGTGGATTGATTTTCTTTTTCCAAAATCAGGAAACGCAAATAAACACTATTCATTTTAAATTAACACTTTTCTTCACAAAATAGACTTTTCTTTTATAAGCACGCAAACTATTTATAAATCAAAACAAACAATTCAAAATAAAAATTGTTACTCCCATGATATTCACAATAGACTTTTTACTCCCAAAAAATTCGCGATACCAATTTGTTGGGGATGGGAATACACGTTTACTCCCAAACAACTTATTCCCATAACATTCGCGATAGGGTGATTAACTCTCTTAAAAGACAATTCTTTTTATAATTTCTGTATCTGTTTAGCTAAGAAATGCCGGGAAAAACTTCAAATAATCTTGTTTCTTTATTACAATTATAACTTATTACAATATGTAATTTAAAAGTTGATGGCTTGGAAATAAACGTTTAATTAATGTTAGCAAAAACAAAATACATTTTCAGTTAGTTTTAAGTATGGCATACTAGAATGCATTAAAAAAAGGAAAGTGGTCGTCTGAACTATATTGGATTGTAACGAAAATTTTTATATACCAATCTCAAAACCACTAAAAAACTTCGAAAATATCGTTACGTAATATGTGAATAGCTCCTTACAACAACACAGCAGTTAGATTTCGCTCAGAGTTTCAGTATTTTCCTTCGTAAGAAATTGTGGGACAGACTGTAAGTTAGTTATATTTAAATGTATTTTTTAACTGTATTAGTTTTGTTGTCTATTGTTTCTCTTCACATTTGTAATACTTTGCAAATTATTCACTATTTTTTATGGTTTCCCCTTTGTTAAATTTTTTCATATGTATGATCTTCTTGAAATTATCTATAACACCTTTATTTTCTTACATCTAATCCTATATTTTATGCTGTTCGTCGAAAAATCACGTTTACGTGATATTTTGGCTTATAGCATTATATCAAAGTTTCTATGACATTTAAAAACACCAGGGGCCAAATTACTGCATTCGATATCGAACGAAATTGCAATAGAAAATAAATAAAAGCCATAATTTGCCCCCTAGCATTTTAGGGGCTGTTCACATATTACATAACGCTATTTTTGAAGTGGTTAATTGTATAAACAAAAATTGCAAAAGTGAAAAGATACGACTAAGGAAATCTTACAACATTAACATTCAAGATAGCAACTTGCTTACAATAGTGCATGGTAAAAAACTTTATGCGGATTTTTTTTACAATACTCTTGCTCTCTGGCTAAGGATAGCTTGAGAGAAAATCTCCTAAACTATAAGATTTACTTAAAACTATCTTAAGACTAATTATAAAGTACAAACAAACAAATAAAAAAGTAAAGTACATAATAGTAATTAATGTATATGAAATAGTTAAACAAGTACAGTAAGAAGAATATAATTATAGTACGTATAAACTAGTATGTACAACAGTGACTTGAAACATCATCATTCTAACAAAAAAAAACATTTCCGTGTAAAAAATTAAAATATGATCCCTAACGGTTCATTTCTCAAATACGTTACATCTCGTCTTCTGAAAATTAAGGAACTTATTAAAATAGAGCGAAAAATATGCAAGTTAGAATTTTTTCTTTTCTAGCTTGACTTAGACTATTATTATTCCCATTAGCGCATACATATGTACATATTTGTACACATATCGTCAGGTTATTATTGATTTGACCGACCATATTAGAACAAAAAAGAATTTGTTAGGAGTAGATCATATATATTTTGGATGCCCTCTTTCCAAATCCCAGCCCCGTTTCACGAAATCGTTAATAGTTTTTGTAGTTCATATACACAACAATGAGTCTTGTTTTGCCTTATACGTCACGTCAATATTTAGTGTAAGCTGATTTTTTTCAAATTTTTAAAAAATATGCTTCGCTTACTATACCTAAAAAAGCAAAATTAAATGAAAAGTGATTTACGTAAGCAGAGAACCAAGCAATAATAAAAATTCGACAGCGGCGGTAAGGCAATAGTGACGTGCGAAACCAGAAACATTAAAATTTATATTTAAAAAAATCTTGCAATGGCGTCTATAAAATTAAATACATATAAAAAAGTACCGTTATATCGATTCGTTTGTGGGAAAACGGAATTTTTACGCAAAAAGCCAGGTAAAAATATATAAAAATTGCATTTGGTTCGCAATGGGTTGATGGATTTGAACATTTTGCACACCAATAAAAACTTATCTTATATCACTTAAAAATGATACCTACATATATCGTTGATATCCGTGCTATATATTAACAACCTTATTCATAAATGATTATTAAAATTAATGTTGGTTTAATTTACGAATTTTGTATGGAAAACCCGGTTGTAATACACACATTAATTTTTATAATCGTTTATGAATAAGGCGGTAAAAGTTCCGACCCATTAAAGATAAAAATTTTGAGCCCTGTAACTCCAGAATAAAGGAAGCGAGCCGAAAAAAGAATTATACAATATTTTTCAGTCATATAGGGCTATTACGGCATGATATTTTTTCTTTAATAATTAAATCTGTTTGGATGGATATGTAGCAAAAAGTGGACTATTTGAAAAAAAATGATATGCAGCACAAAGCTTTTTCAATATAACTATCGCATGGTTAATTTTGGACAACGCAGCAATTAATAAGACACAGAAAGTGCTGCATATTATGAATGAGAGGAATGATACCTTACTAGTCTCTCTTTCGTCATATTTTCCAATGCCGAATCCAATTAAAAAGGTTTTTTTCTAAAACTAATTTGAAAGCTCGAGAATTGTTGGTGGATCCTCTAAATAACCAGAATTTAGTTCACGTAATTTACGAACCTATGAGAGCCATCACTCTTGGAGATTGTAGCAATTATTTTCCGAATGTGGCGATGAAATTTCCATCAGCTATTTCTGAACAACCTTTGCATTAAATTAAATTATCGACGGCCTATATTCAAATGCCTCTATATTCGATTATGAGGAAAATCACTTTTTTATGGCAAAGTATTGCGTAAAATAAGTCGCATCTATGGTATACATTTAAAAGTAAAAAAAGAAAAAAAATTTTACTTAATCGTCATTTTTTTATTTCTCTATCTTACGCAGTTAACGTTTTACAAAGCCAAAATCCTCTATCTCATAAAATATTATTTAAATAAACTCAATTTAAATTAAAATCATCTCATTTTTTATGATCTCGTATGATTAAAACTTGCTCAAACTGTAAGCAACTCAAGACTTCGGGAATCAACGCGAAAATTACAAAAATTCGCAAAAACTTGCTTATATATGAAAGATTACAATCTTACGATTGATGAAACGCGCTAAAAATGTAAGAAAACTATAAACATTAGGAAAATTATGCCCATCGCAAAAATAGTGAAAATTCGCGAAAAGTTGCAAAACTTTAAACAAGCCATAATTTTTATTAAAAATCTCTATAACTGTAAGGAATGCCAAAAATCACGAAAATGGCGAAAATTCGCAAAAACTTGCTAAAAGCGGCATGAGAACAAAGTCTAATATGGTTTAAAAATCGTGTAAACTGTAAAGAGCCTAACAACTTGCAAAAAGTCGCTCCTATCCCGAACATTGCGAAAATTCGCGAGCAGTTGCAACATCAAAAACAATCCTTAATATTGATTAGAAACCTCGCTCCAAGGCCTCACACTCACTAAAATTTTTTAAATATATTGAAGAAATCACTAATATTGTAAAGAATAGCAAAATTTCAAAATAGGAATAGTTTGGACATATAGTGAACAAATAAATTTTTTTCTAAAAAGGAAAAAATAATTTGTTTGGTATCTATAATTTTAAACGTTTTTGTATTTTAATTTAAATATATTTTGTATTTTTCCCATATTTTTCAATTTGACATAATTTTTATATTTACCTAAAAAAATTTTTCCAGCAAATTGTAATAAATTCGTAGTAAAAGAAAAAAAATTTTCTCTTACATTCGTTACTACTTTTACTGTTTTTTGTGTACTCGAACGCTTTTGGAGTAAAAGTAGTAAAATATGGTAAATGTAGTAACTAACTTGTAGTAGGTAATCGAACACAACTAATATTATTACTTTGGCTTGAGTTCGGTTTTTTAATTTAATTTTTAAATTATATTTTTATTTAAGAGTACCCTATACTCACATAATTGTATGACATACATGCCATATTGAGCGGATTCCCTGACTGTGTATGGTTAAATTTTTTGAATGACATTCATGTTGGACGAATATTAATTAAAAAGTTTTAGTAATTTCTTCTTTGCTCACACATTCATATGGTGCAAGGGGAAGAGTGACATCTTCAATGTAAATATCAAAGGAAAACGTACAAAATTTAGATTTTTTTCATATGCAGCGACATGTTTGTTTAAATCATTTATATTTTTCAATTCAAATTTGAAATCACAACTCGTTTTGTCGCAATTTTTTCTAGTTTAAATATGAATGAAAATTTTAAATTTGTTCAGTTTCCTTTGAAAAAATTTTGAATAAATGTTTGTCAGTTGAATAAATATAAATTTGGAATAAATGATGATGCAAATTTTTGAATAAATGATGATGGAAAAGAAAGTGCTTTTTATTAGAAATAAAGACATTTTTTGAAAAACTAAGGGGATTGGGGCAAAATGTATTGAATATTTCTCCATTTTAACGAGTAAAAAAATAGCAAATTCTGTGTGAACTGCATTATTATAAATTTTTACGACCAACATAATTTCTTATGAAAATCTTTGCGTTGACTTCATCGTGTTACTGTAGTTCGAAATTCTCTCAGCAATACAGCTGGAAAATATTTCTGGTCAGCAATGGTCTAGGGCCATTCTTGGCTGGGGCCAAATTTAACAATTTCAATAAACCACATTATTTGCATTGAAGCCCCCTAAGGGGCGGAAATAGGCGGCAAGTACGTTTTGAGAAAATATTGGGAACAAAAAAACCAATGGAGGTCGATTATGGGACTTTTTCTTCAATATATTTCTAGTCTGATTTTGTATTTGAGATCCCTTAAGAGAGATAGGGAGCAAGTAAGATCAGAAAAAATATCGAAAAAGAAAAACTAATGGGGGTCGGCCTTACAGTTTACCTCGTTAGAAGTGGCCCTGTGGCAGTTATGAAGTTTTTTTTGTAAATTTTTCCCTTTTTGCCGCCACTTTAAACATATCAGCTGACGGTCTTTCCACCGTTACACAGCCAGCAACAATATATATTAATTCATAGTTTCATATAAGCTATCATCAGGTAAATTTTTAGTTAGGAGGAAATTAATGAAAAAAATGTTTTTGTCGTTTTGGAGGCTGCCGTCGCTCATACCTCCAGCGGAAGCGCAGCTGACTTTCACGAGCCTTTATGGTACTACTCCCTGATTCGTATCACCAATTATCGTTCGGGAGGAACTTGTTAATGTAAATCTGTCACTGGCTCCCGGAGTATTATGGGATAAGCTAATCTATATGCCTGCATTTCGCTGGTGCGTATATCAAATCATTAGTAGTTCTCTAACCATCATATTTGAAAAGTATTTAAACTCGTGTACTTATAGGAAAACTGTCAAACAAGAAAAAACTAAAATACGATTTCATTACGCAAACTGTAGATTCAATGAATTTCGTTGTTGAAGCTCAAACTATGACAAAAATTGTATATTCACGTACTAAAATTCAAAATTTCAATTACGAGTAATTCTGAGTGAATTCATTTAATTTTAATTAAAAAATTGAAGAAAATCTTGTAGGTACTAGAAACAAATAACCGTCATCTTTTTTATTTATTATTGTACAGCTTCTGATTAGCGGCCTCCCGAAGTAAAAAATTTGACCAATTTCACACATTTTTATAATTGCTCTAGCTTTTTAAGTAGAGAAGATATTGAAACTAGTTTGTAAAAGTTGTTAGAAAATTTTATTTTTGATCGCATGAGTAATTGATTCAATTTCTAAATTTATTGAAAGCAATTTTAATATTTGATAAATTGTTTTTGAATTTTCATTACATATGCAATTTTCGTCGTAGGTTGAACTTTAACACCACAATTGATAAAATATATGTATATATATTTAATAATAGAAATTGTATTTTAGTTTCCTTTTTCTGTTTGCAACAAAACGAAAGAAATTAATTAAAACTATTATTACGCAGAAAAAAGAAGTTCCCGAAAAATTTAATAAAATGAGTTTATCGAAAATTAAAATCACTTTCAATTAATTCAGTAATTAAATGAATTGCTCAAGAACAAAATTATATTAATTTTACGCAAATGAAAATTAGAATTTCTGCAATTGAATAAGAACAATGAAAATTTTCGAGGAATAATTTTTTCTCTGTAGTGAAAAAACAAAGAGCTTTTAAATTTTTAAAATAAATTTTCTATTCGAACGCTATCGAATATCCCAATATATACCTGTATTGTTTCTCTCGAAAAAGTTTTCACCAGAAACATGTAAAATGAAACAAAAAAAAGCAACATACATTTTTCTCACTAAGGTGTTTCTATAACTGAGAAATAGCTGTCAGGTAACAGTAATACGCGCAAGTTATCAAAAATACGCGCAAATAAATCTGAAGTTTTATGCTTGAACTCATGAAAATTTTTTCTGACTTATAACAGATTAATAAAACAAATTTTCATACAAAAATTCGTTTAATAAGTCTCTTATTAATCAAAAAATTTTTTGTGAATTAGGTTGTTACCATGTAATTGATTGAAATCGTGTTTTAGTTTTTTTCTGTTTTAATTCTATAATTCTTTTAATATTTTTTATTTTTTTTTTTGTGAAGTAAAATAACAAAGACCTTTTAATTTTTTAAAATAAATTCTGGCTCGCAAGTTGGTTAGGCTTATTTTCTTACAGTTCTAACATAACTATGTAATTAATCATTTCTCATCATGAGTTACAAACAACGTTTCGATGCGAAAATTTCTCACTAAAGTTACAGAACATGAGCACTGGTTACGATACGAATGCTCATTTAATCATGTGTGTGATGTTTTCAAAACTGCTGTTGTTTTATTTTTTTTAAGTTTCTTTAAAACTCAAGGCTACGGAAACGTTAAAAATATTGGTTGAAATAAAAACGTATTTAAATCGACTGGAAACTCACTCTACAGATGGTGTGCATTTTTAAAATTATTGTTAATATAGTTATCTACCAACATAAATATTGAAAAACAAAAAAATAAAATGGTCTATTAATGGAATCAAATGTTACTAAATGTACAAACTTACCAGGAATAATACAGACAAGAGAGAACTATCACTCACCTTCTATTAACGCCGACAGGGGAAGCGCTGCTATTTAGACTTTTAACCGGACTACAAGGTGGTGTTTGAGTTGTATTGTTACTAGCCCCTTTCGATTCTTCGCCCAGTGTATCGTCGCCATCTTCATCATTGTCACTAGCATTAGCCTGATTTTGAAGACTATCATCATCTTCACTCAAATGATGATGATTCTGACGCGTAGGATTCTGTTGACGTGATCGTGGCGGATTTCGAACAATTTTTCGACTGCGTTTCGGTGTTGATTGTAACAATTTGTCTTCCTTTTGCAAAAGTTTGATGGCATGAGATTTAACCGGTGGTGTAGGTATATCAACGTCCATGTCTTCAACATTGTGATTTTCTTCCATATCTTCATCCTCTTCGGTTTGTGAGTTGGCGCCCAAACTGGCATTGTGACGCTAAGTAACAAAAAAATATTAATAAAGCAATTTAAATTTCATTATTATTACATCTTACAGCTTGAAGCCTTGCTTTCTGTATCCCCTTGCGCATGCGCGATATTTCTAAACGTATTTGCTTAATCTTTTTTGTTCGATACGTTGGATTCTTTAAAACCTGAGATTTGTCTGCCAGTATAAGAAGTTTTTGTACAATAGCCTCACATGGTATTGCTGCCAAAAGTTTATGTAGTTCATCTTCAACTTCTTTTTCAACATGATCGGTTGAATCGGCCTCACTTGTGTCTAGAAGACCTTCACGAGCTAGTGCCTCTCGAGCCTGTTGAAACAAAGGGGTGCCTTGATCACGCATACGTATACCAGCACGATAGAATACCGTATCCTTGTTGTTATATGCCAAACAGTTTTGTATCATAAGATCAAAATCTGTTTGCAATTGATCTAGATGCGTGTAGATTTTAAGTTTTTCTCTCATTGTGCCCAAATCCATGGGATGACTAACGATGTCTAGGTAATCGGGAACTTCATTCGTATTTACAGGTTCCCGGAATATTTCTGAAGTATCGCGAGCTTCTAGGGCATCTAAAAGTTTGGTAAGAACTGCTTCTAGTGGATTTACTTGCAGCATAACAACTTGTTCGCAGATCTTTACGTACGCGGCTTTAAGTTTTTCTCTTTTTCTAACCAACTCACAGAGCAATCGCGCCCTCTCTAAATCTTGCCGCAAGCATTGCCAATATTTTAATTGACGATATAATTCTGAAGTGTCGGGACTGCCCTCAATACCATTGCGCTGTATTACCCCATGATGATTACCCTGTGATTGCAGTCGACGTAAAAGGGGCACTCCATTGCGATATTTACGTTTCATTGTCCAGTAGGCCACCAGTCGGTCAAGAAAATCTTTTTTCTTTTGCATGTGAACCATACTTGCAATTTCCTGTATACGGTCGGGCGGTATCGTTGGTATAAGTACGACCGGAGCGGATGAACGTTTTTTCGCCAAGGCTTTTCGTGCCTCTTTCATTTTATGACGAGCATCTTCAAAATCTTTAAGGTTCAGTTTAGATTTTGCATGATCGGGAGTATGGGCATGACAGAATGCATACTTTTGAACATGTGCAGATGAATCATGTGCAGCATTTTCATTTACATCCATCGTCATGTAAAGGCCAGCCTGCTGAGCGCAGGTTACATGAAATGCAGCATAACAACTATTACGATGGCATTGAATGCATGCCCCTAAGCCCTTTTCCTTGCAAACATAGCATGTTAAGCGCCAACGAGCTGGTGGTATTGTCTCAATAGAATCTGAAAGTAAAGAAAATGTACGCATTTATTATTAAAAATATTAAACAATGAAAGTTTCTTAATTGATGTCCTATCTGTCTTATAGAAAATATACAGTTGTCGTGGAAAATTTTGTATATTTGCCTTACACTGCTACATCTGGGGTACCGCAGGGTAGTATATTGTTGTTTTCAGTTTTTATTAATGATATAGGGAATTTCATTTCAGGTTCTCAGTTCTTATTATATGCCGACGAGTTAAGAATTTAAAAAAAAAAATTCATTCGTAGGATGATTCCTTTATTTTGCAAAATTGTATCGATAATGTGTCTAAATGGTGTTGTCGTAGTAATTTGTTGTTAAACATAAATAAATGCTACCAAATGACCTTTTGTATCTCTAATTTGCGTTATAATATGGCCTTCCAATATAAGTTGTGTGATGAAAATTTTAAAATTGTTACTCAAATATGGGATCTTGGCATTCCACTTGATTGTTAATGAAATTTTAAGTCCCTTCTTGATTACATAATTCCAAAAGCATGTGCATTTATTGGAAGAAACTGCAAGGAATTTTAGAATATTGCTCCTTTTTTTGGAGCCCCTTTTATGATGTCTATGTAAATAGAATTAAAAGAATTCAGAAAAAAAATTTTTAATTTGCTCTTCGTGGTAATCAGATATATTTGTTAAGAAGAACTCTTAATTCTTTTATATTTGTCTTTAATTTAATCAATGATATCAATGATTGTGAACATTATTTCAACCTGATTTATTTTTGTATACCTTTTAGATATCTCGGGTTCCATAATTTATACTTTGTACCTACACATAGTACTAACTACGCTATGAATGAGCTTACGAAACGAGCTTTAAGTATTTTAAACAAGTTAAATAATATTGCTAATTTAGATTTTGCTTTATCTCAGGATTCAGTATTCAATAGAACACTGAAGATGGCACATAGCCGAAACCGGTCTGTTTTCAAGCCAAATTTGACGTGGGATGACGGAAAATCGTTCCAAATAATTTCAAATTGTGTCTAAAGAATAAC
This sequence comes from Panzeria rudis, assembly GCA_956483635.1. Taxonomy (NCBI): domain Eukaryota; kingdom Metazoa; phylum Arthropoda; class Insecta; order Diptera; family Tachinidae; genus Panzeria; species Panzeria rudis. The sequence continues at coordinate 98,388,150 of OY101450.1, read as the reverse complement.
GATTTAATGAATGTATTATTAGACTAAGATTTTATATTGCTAGCCTCTAAGCATATTGTAATCAATTTCTCTAAATTATATGTTAATCCCTTATTTATAATACTTATCAAAGGTTTATGAAACAAATTTTGTATGGATATATGTTTCAGAAACCTTTTATTAACATTTGATAATTTATTATGAATATGGCCCTAAATAAATAAATATAAAATACATATACGATCCTGTTCTGTAAACCGAATCCGAGTAAATTTCTTGTTTTCCTAAAATAATGCCCCCATGAATATATTTTAAATCGTATATAGTAAATTAATTTCAGATAATTTAATATGAAACTGCAAAGAAATCTGGAAAAAGTTTGCTATTAAAATAAAATAATAAATCGACTCGATTTATAGAACAGGCAGCATAAGCTCAACTAAAAATTCATATAAAAATAATAGGCAATTTTGATGTGTGGAAATTGAAAGCTTGGTAAAAAGCGAAATACTGTACTTGTAATAACATCTAGTTAGATACGGCTTGCTTGCACACTACAGAAAGTTTTTCTTTCTTAATAAAAATAATTGAAAAGCGCCAAGCCCAAAAGCCCTATTAAAAGCTATTTTCAGAACACCATATTTTTAATTTATTTTTAAAATCGTTTAAATTCTAGGAAAGGTCTACTAAATAGATATCTTACTGCTGTTGTTTTTTATGTTTCAGACATGTAAGACATTTTATACCGTATTCCAGTTAAATTTTTTCACTTATGGTAAGCTCATGCGTGTTCTTAAGCAGCTATAATACTGCTTTTATTAAATTGTTTCAGAATTTTAGGACATTGTATCTAATTGCACTTTGCATTTCTGAAAATCGCGCTTGCTTAAAGTACATCAGGATTTTGTACTGAAATCTAATAATAATAATTTAGCCCGCAGGGAAAATTCATATTGAAATAATACGAGCATGTTCTGTATTTCATGTGGAATTAAATATGCGGAATTATCAAAGCATTGTTGTTGTAAATTAATATTTATAACAACAATGCTTTGATAATTCCGCACATTTTAATTCCACATGAAATACGGAACATACCCGATAGTTTATTTGTTTAAGAAAAAATAATTAATATTCCAACTTGTTCTTCAATAATATGTTAATCAGGTATGCGATGGAAAACGATCGTTTTCAAAACGATTTCAATACGATTGTTTTGAAAAGGTGTGATGAATTCCGATCGATCTTTTCAGTTAGTTTTGAGCTAGGCTCAAAATACTGACTTTTAAAAAGCAATCTAAAAGATAAACTATAAACAATGTAATAAAACTGTAAAGAGAAATTCATCAAAAAAGGTTGAAAAACACTTAAAAGCGAATTTGAAAATTATTGACAAAACGACTATAGCAAACACATCACATCTTCTATCGCTTTCAAATAGTGTTTGTGTCTAAATCGTTTTTCATCACATACCTGAATATGTATTATAAATTAAATTTTATGAGATGCTTATTTAAAAAATAACATTACCGATCGGTTCCAAAAACACCGTATTTGCAAAACGAACTTCAGGTATCCACAGGGCACAGACTACATGGGCCCATTGGCCCCGATCAGTTTGTTTGAAAGCGCCGCCCGTGTTCGGACAAAGCACACAATTTACTGGTGTACTAGGAGACTGCAAGCAACGTCGACAAAGCCATTGTCCCTCTGGAATGTAGGGAACGCCATAGCAGTCTTGATGTACGGCTAAATTACACATATCGCAAAATAAAATCACATTTGTGTTTTGACATTCACCATCCATACAAATACAACAAACTGCATCGTCGTCAACCTCATTACCGGTGGCTGTGCCATTAGCTGCCGCTTGAAAGTACGATTCCTTTTCCAAGCGATCCATTAACAATTCCATTGTATCGATATTCACAGCATTATGACCGGTTTTTTCCCGTTCCTCATTCATCCACTCCAACCAAGCTGAATCTTCTTCATCAACATCATATTCGATTTCACCGTCCAGCTCTTCAGACGATTTTTCTATAAAGCGATAGTAGGCCAAAGGTCTGGTCGGTGCATCTGGTACATTATAATCGGGAATTTCTTGAAATCTAGCCTCCGGCACTTTTACTTTCGTCCAGGGCGCATTCTCTTCTAATGGCGGAGCATCAGCATTTACAATGCAACCCCTTTCCACTAATTCAAGATATTCCACCTCGTCGATAAACGGCAAAGGGTCATTTACGCCTAAACGTACACTTTTTCCTTCAACATTAAACGTAACCGTCTGTTCTTCATCATTGTATGACACTAAGGATTCGGGATTCGTTATGATGCGACAGCTGCCACTACCTTTGCCTCCGTTCTGTTCATCATCGCCGCATGCACCTGTTCCTCCTGCTCCTGCCCCACCTTTTGGGGTTGCATGTATACCACCACGCGGACGCGCTTTCTTTCGATTTGGCGTCATAACCGGTGTTAGAGGCTGCGGGTTATCGTGATCATAGTTGAGTAAATGATATTGCAAACCAATTACAGATTTATAACTGCGATCACACTTTGGCACGGGACACGCGTATGGCGGTTGTGATTGTTTTACTTTCACACTTTTACAATATTCCAACGCATCGAAATCAAGTCCCATTGTGTGTGTTTTTCCTTTTCGTAAAACTGCTGCTATTGCTGACAGCTCGCTTCTTCGGTTGCACTTTTCTTCTTGTGAAATTGGTGTGTATAATCAATTGTCGTTGCTTTTATCTGCTGCAATTGCTGCTTTATATTTTTTTTAATTAAATTTGCATTTTTATATAGTTTGTATTCTTCAATTGAAAAATCAGAAATTTTGGAGTAGAATTTTTATTAATTCACTTAATTTACGTTTTTCTTCTTGTTTCTTGGTTTCCACGCAAATTCGCTGTCATATTAATGGCGCTAAAGTCATTAGTACTGTGCCATTTGAGTAACCGGTATCCGAAGGCAAATTTATTCAAAGCATTAGCGAGCAGAGTTGCAATTTTCCAATAAGCCTCAAATTTGACAAGATATAATAATTAGGTCTATACATCTATACAAGAAACATTTCATTAACGTGAAGATGTCGAACTCCATATATAAAAATAAAATGCTATCGAGTTGCATTGACCTGATTATTGGATCATGAAACTTGATAGTAAACACAGGCGCCGACTTCTGCCTGAATTTCGTGCTCCCATACCCTACAAACCTTATAAATTTTTATCATAACACTGTCAAACTTTATATAGAAAAAAATTTGTTTTATGTTAGATGTTTTTCCTATATGGAATTTGACATTTATCATGATAAAAATATATCAGTTATAGACGAAATGATATACACAAAAATATGCATATGTTAAATTTCCTAAAATTATTGTATAAATTTAGCTAAGTGCAAGGGTAGAATGGCATTTACAAAGTTCTTTAGATGATTTAACAAAAATTTTAGTTGAATTCCATGTTCGAAAAATCAAATATAATTTTTGTTAAAACTATTTGAAATTGTTTATAAATTACCTATGACAACAAGGTAAATTCATACCTTTATTTTTGGTCAAATGTCGAATAACAGGGATGCTATAATGATATAAATTCATCAACGTCTACCCCTATGTAGTGATATGAATTCAAAATTCACAATTTCTCTGCCGGTGTTATACTAGGTGATATGATGAAAATTCATCAGGTGTGGACACTATGTTACGCGATTTGAATTTAAATGTAGCTGTCTTTTGTTGTTAGATTTCCCATACAAAACGACAAAATCTACTAAAATCTACTAGTACTCACCGTCAGCTTTTGACGTAGTAATTAAGGGGCTATTCACATATTACGTAACGCTGTAGGGGGGAGGGGGTTAAAGATATGTTACGGATTAGATACTTTATACTGAAAATTTTGTAAAAAGCGTTACGAAGAGGTGGGGGGGTATAAAACCTCAGAAAATAGCGTTACGTAATATGTGAATAGGCCCTAAATAATTATTTGGTTAGTTTTGATATAAATTTAAATTGTAATTAAATACAACTTCTGTTTTTCAGTCGTATTTAGTTATTCTTATATATTGTGACAAAAATATGGTAACACCATAAAATACCATAAATTTGCCAAAAAAGCAGCTGTTCAATATAAACAAAGAAAAATGCTAAAATATATATTTTTCTCCATTCAGGAAATAAAAATAATAAAGGGTTGCTGTAATGTTTTAAAAGAATAAAAACAGCTTACAAAATGATTGAAAACGAAATATAGAAAGCCCAATTCACGCCAACAAAAGTTGATTTGTTAGCGAGCACAAATTTTTTGTTTGCACAAGAAGAACAAGCAGTCAAAATCATATGGTAATGCATAAAACTTAAATCGGATTTAAATGTCCAAGATTGGTGAGTTAATTTTGATTTAACTGTTTAATGCTAAAAAGAATTTTTTATATAAAACGAATTTAAACATAGATAACTTTAAAAATCCAAGTTAAAAATTGGCCGTTAGTTATACAACCGTGGTTTTGCACATACAGTACTGGAAAATACTACGCTGATACAGAAAACATACTTTATGAAGGTGGGTCCACATCTGAAATTATTTGCGCCGAACGATTTTTAGCAATTAGATGTGGACGAGCTTTTAAATATTTATCACACAAATATTTATTCACGAAAATTTTTACGTCCATCCGCTCAAGCAAATAAAGCAATAAAATTAGCACTATTTCTACAAATTCTTCCACACCAGAACAGCATGCGGCGCAAATTTTCGCGTTCGTCAGAAACCAACAAGCCATGGCTCGTGCGCGTTGAATGTGACTAACTAAAATGCGCCGTGAATATTTGTGGCGAACGCATTTGGCGCAAATATATACAGTCGTGGATCCACCTTAAAGTGTGCCCATCAGTTGTTTTGCATTTATAGGCTCTTTGTTTCTATGCAGTTTGACATAAGAAAATAAAAAAAGTCCAATCAACTGTCTTTGGTATGGAAACGAAATCTTGATAAATGGCAAAAAAGCTTGGTTTAAACGTTATAGATTTCGATAAGTTTTCAATTGAAATCTAGTAGATTTTGCTCTGTTGTAAATGTAGTATAACAGTAATAGGGAATTCAGACTATCGTGTTTAAACAAGCTTTATGTGTTTAAGCGCCCTTCAGACTATTAGATTTATAGCGTTTTGTTTTCTGAGCAATACGCTGCACTTATGTTGCATTTTACATTTCTTTTTGTTCATTTCTGAAAAAATATGTTCTATTTTAGAAATGTGACGTGTTCTTTTCTCATGATGCTGACCTTAAAAATAAAAAAAATGTTACATGTTCAACACTCATTTTAATTAAAGGGGGATTAGTGCTGCACTATATATTAACAGCTGTTTGTGTATCTGTTTATAAAAAAATTATCTTATGTTCTTTGTAAACGACAAATATACAACACTTCTTCTACACTTCCAGTACCACCGTAGCGTAGTATATAGTGTGCTAGACTATTAGCCGGGGGTCACAGGTTCGATTCCTGCCAAGACCCTGGGTGTTTCTGCAGAAAAGCCCAAAAAGGCTTAAGCAGCATGTGTGCTCGTTTTTTTCTTATAAATCAGGGGAGCATTTAAAAATGTTGCCAAATCACATGTAGCACTTACACGCAATTTACATTATGTCTTTCTCGCATGGCTTAAAGGGCAATATACACGGTCAATCAGCTTGATGTCATATTCGTGTACGTGTGCTGGACGAAAAATCAAAACCAAGTAGATTTTCCATCAAGCGTCGTCGGTGTCACTAATACTAACGAAATTTCACACATACTACTACCACGCTTGTCAAGCATGTTGACCGTGTATATTGCCCTTAAGGTAGGTTTTTTTAGTATGAGAGAGAGAGGTGGTGAGAAGCTAGCATGGTAAGAAAAAAGGTACAAATTGAAATTTGAGGGGCTTTTTCATATTTATCTTCGTCATTTTCATACTCTTAGCATTAAGCATGTGTATAATCGTCAGAAAAGGCATGGAGAAAAAGTCTGTAATGTAAATGTGTGCGACTTTTCGTAAGGGTTTTAAAAGAAAATTGTCAAAAAGGCAGGCTAAAAAGGCATAGTGTGAAAATACTCATATGGTACACTTTTGTTTTACACCCCGTCTTCACGAGAAATTTGATATTTCTTAACATAAGAAATAACGTCGGCAGAATGATGTCACAAAAAATTCATGTGTTCAAACTTGTTAAAAGCAACGCAGGGTTGTATAGATAAATACAGTTCGAAAAATAGTATTTTCGACATAATTTAAAATAAATCACCTACTTTGAGGTAATTTGCTCGTATGCAAAATGTATGGTAAATCATGTATAAATCAACATGATTTGCTCAAATCACCATGATTGTTCGAAATCATGCCGGTGGAAACATACTATTAAGCGCTTATATCTCTTAAGAAAGTGAACACATTTCATATATCTTCCAACTCGTATACATCCTTACATATACTATACATACATACTTACATGATGTTTTCTAAGCCGACGATATACTCTTAATGGCTCTCAAACGTATTTTAAAGGACTTACTCTTGCCTACAGTTGCAAAACTGAAAATAAATTAAGAGGAACCAACTATTAATTTTGTGCATACCTCATGATCTTTGCTTTCTTATTCACCAGAAAGCTCAGTGGTTGTTTTACCACAGGTGTATCACCTTCTCCCCAAACAGTTCCTGTTCCAAAGTCAACAATGACCTATAAAATAAAGAACATATATTCAAACACATTCATATTTTCATATGACAACAAAATAATAAATAAGAAGGAAAATAATTTCCAATCAGGGTCATTATTCTATTAGTTGAATTTACTTGGATTTTAGGTAAAATGTATTGTACAAACTACCTATTGGCATAATTAAAACCCCGAAGTTTTTTATTTTCATAAAAAAAAATTACCTATGCAGGCTTAGTTAATATTACCTCTTATATTTTTTTGTGTGTACTGAGAACACAGCTTAACTCTACATTGCAATGGCATGTGTAAACAGAAAATAAATTGGCATGAGATTCGACTATTTCAAATAATTTTTCGTTGATAATGCGTATACAGCAATGGCATGCCACTACGTGCATGTGTAACTCCTGCGTAACCCTGCGTTTAGACATGTAAGTACTTGCATGCAAGTTCTGTGTACGTATTATCAACGAAAAAGCAATTTGTATTCGTTTCTCTGTCTTTCTAATAGCTGAACCAAGAGTGTGTTAGTAGAAAAGTTTGAGTGTATTGAGTTTTTTGAACTTGCACTTGCATGTGTAAAGGCCAGGTAAATGAGAAATCTTGGCCTTGTTATCAAGTAGCTGAAAATTTAGATCAAAACCACTAATATTCGATAGTGTGTACTCCGATTAAATCAATATAAAAATATGATATATTTTGCTGCAAAAATGCTGAAATGGTCATACTAAATGCTTATATTCTTAAACACTATTTATAGAAATGCAGCTCTGTAGACAAGATCCACAGTCCACACATAATTAAAATGGCGCTGGCGGTTAAAAATTAAAAATTCCTGCAAGTGGACTTCGTTCCAGTCGATTACCATTGAGACGCCGTTTTCATCTGTATATTTTAGTTTAATATAAACAATTTTTCTCATGAAAGATTGCTTTAAATACCAGTAGTGTTTGTGATTTGTTCTACCACCGTACAATAAAGATGGAGGATCTAAATAAACTTTTGCTAATAACTGAAGATTGTCCAAGGAAGTTGGAGGAAATGTCAGAGGTAGGAATTAATCTTTCATAAGTAGTATATACATATTTGCAGAACAATACAGTTTCTTACACCCAACAGGAATTCTTGTTACGACTGCGGGTGATATTGCGGGGACAAGCGGCTATAACAACCAATAAAGAAAAGCCGAAGGATATACCCGCAGTAGCTTCTCCTCAGCAGACTAAGAAACGTATAAAACGTCTGAGTTCACTAAATGAAGATAAAGAAGGGGAAGGTATTTAGTATTTTTTTAAATAATAAAATGGAAATGTGTAAATTAAATACATATAAATTACAGATAAATTGGAAAAACTTGAAGCTGTCAATAAAAATGGTGAAAAAACTTCAAACAGCAGACGTTCAAATGCCGACTTATTAGCGGCAGCTGAAGCTATTGTAGATGTCAATAGTACAGCTGAAATTGAAACTCCTGTAGCAGCGCCAAGAACAGTACAATGTAGCGTTCCTGCTAGTAAAGAAAATTTAGGAAGTGTAGCACAAGAAGATACAAGAAAATCGGAAGCAACAAATCTAATGCCACCGCCTCCCGCTCCAGCAGTTGCTCCTGAGGATGAGACATATAAGCGTCCCCAAAGAGCAGCTAAACTTAGGTCTGAGAAGTGTCTTAAAGAACCAAACTTGAAAGGAAAAATACGTCGCGCGACTGATGAAATTAGTATCAAATTGGAACACGAACAGCGCGCATCACAGATGCATGAGCACAAACTTGCAGTATTAAGAGACATCGAGGAGGAGTCTGTTATTGTAAAGACTTCGTTATCAAGTCAAAAATCTGACGAATCAGTCCTCTTAATACCAGAGAAGCAACTTTCAATTCTTTCAATAACTTCTGATGTAGATGATGTGCCAGTGGTTGCTGCTGATAAACAAACTTTGAAGGAGCAAAGTGAGTTTTTATGTTTTGTTCTTGTTAACCCCCGACTAAAAAAGAGGGGTGTTAGAAGTTTGTAGTGTGTGTATCTGTGTGCTTGTACAAGTCATCGTACCCATAGCCCAAACGTCTGGACCGATTTTGATTTGGTTTTTTTGTGTTTGAAACGTGACATGATTGAGAGTGTTCTTAGCTATGTTTGAAGAAAAGTGGTACAGCTGTTTAGAAGATCTTTTCTACATGTATCTTCTTGAATCTGTGTGTATGAAACCCTAGCTCCCAAACGGCTAGATCGATTTTAGTTTAGTAAATTTTGTTTGCAAGGTGACTTATCCAAAATCTTCTAACCTATGTATGTTTGAAGAAAATTTTTACAGCCGTTTGGAAGTTATCTATTTTCTTTTTCTATCTATTTTCTTATTCAGTCCGGCTAACGGGTTAATTGCTACCTGATTAACTGTTCGATTAATTGAAAATTAATTCAATTCAATTTAATTAAGTTTTATTGAGAGACTTCAAAACAAAGATTACAAAAATATGAAGAACTAGATAACTGAAAATGTGTATGAACTTAAAACTGAAATGTGTTATTTTAATGGAAATTATAAGTATTATACACAACATGCTATTTAGTAGGAAATTGCATATTGGGTAAAACATCGATATCCGATTTTTCGATCAACCTTTTTCATTTCGATTTTCAAAATCGATTAGTCGGACCTCGAGTTTAGAATCGATTTTAAAATCGAATACTAAAATGAATTTGCAAATTTTTAAACGTATAAAATGTGTTCATGGAAATTCAAATAAATATTAAACAACCTAACAAAAACAAAATTAAGCATACAACAGACTACATACTTATTTCCAAGAAATATTTCTTAAGATTATTCGCCCTTTAATAACTAATGTAGTTATTTAATAAATATTCTTCAGCAAGATTCCGTAAAATAGTTCTTGCTTTATGTGACGACTCTTCGTCTATTTCTTTACTGAGTTAAAATCGGATTTTAACTTCAAATTCGTCCTTTTCTAAATCGAATTCAGGGTTAAAAAATCTGAATTTTCCAAATCAGCCTTTCAAATGAATTTGGTTTAAAAAAGGGATGATTTTAATTTTTAAATGCCGAATTTGGTTTGAAAAATACTGATTTTAATTTCTAAAATAATTATTTTAATTTGGGAATTGCTGAATTTGTTTTTTAAAAACTTGAATTTGATTTGGAAGAGGCGAATTTGAAGTTAAAAACCTATATAAGCCAGGTTTGGAAAACAAAAGCTCACATGATAGTGATGTCGCAATATTCGCTTGAAAATTCATGTATGTGGGGATAAATTGCTTTGGGTTTGGTTTAATTTAGGGATGGGCAGGTGAAAAAAATATATCGATGTATATATCGATATCGATATATTTTTAAATATCGATATTTATAATATTTTTATTTATTTACTAGCTATACCCGGCGTGCTTCGGTACCCCATTGTTCTGCAGGCATAGAAAAATTAATTAACTCATTTAAAAATAACCATAAAATTGGTTAGTCTTTTTTTGGCGATCTTTTTAGTTTTGGCGAATTTTTGCGTTTTAGCGATTTTTTAATTTTGGCGATTTTTTGTTTTGACTTTTTTAATTCTGGAATTTTTTAGTTTTAGAGTTTTTTTAAACTTCAAGATTTTGCCTCTTACGGTTTCCAAGATACACCAAACTGTTTAAACTACATAGCCAAATTACATTAACTTTCAGAACACTCTTTAATTTTTGTTGTGTTAAATATTCTAAAGACTACACCAACTAACACTTACTCTGAAAATTTCCAGTATCTATATAAAAGTGTCTGTATGTTACATTAGTATTTAAACATGTTTCGTTGCTCGCTTTAGAACAAACACCCATTAATCTTTAGGCCCTAGTTCTTACGGCTCTCGAGAAAACAGCCTGTGACAGACAGAAAGACAGATGGACTGACGGACAGCGCATCGAAAACAATAAGATTAATTTACACTTTTGGTGTACAGAACCCTAAAAAGAACCTTTTCCAAAAAGTAACTTTTCAAAAAGTAACCATTTTCAAAAGAGTACCATTTTCAAAAAGTACCCTTTCCAAAAAACATTTTTCAAAAAGTACCATTTCTTAAAAAAAACTACATTTTAAAAAAGTAGGTTTTCGAAAAAGTACCGTTACTTTTAAACGGATAACAAAAAAGTACCAAAATTATATTTTTACCCTTTTTCGGTCCCTAAATGTACAAATTTCAAAAAAGTACAAAATAACTATCCACTCATTTTTCTATCTTATAATGACGCTTTGGAATTTTATGTCTACCTTACTTAGATTCGGAGATATAAGAACACCGAGTTTACCCGTTTTTACCCCCTTTTAATCCCGTTAGAATTTAAGTTTTCAAAAATTCGTTCTTAGAGAATATATACAAACATATGCATTCAGTATGTGTATCAATGTGCATAAAAAATAGTATGGAAAAAAGTACCAAAAAGGGCTACCAATTTTACCCATTATATATTCAAATTGAAAAAATATAAAACTGTGTTTGAGGGCTTTTTAAGGAGAGAAGAATGAATTTCAAGTTTAGTTTCTACCTTTATTATTTTAGGAGATAAACTGTTAACAAAAAAAGTACCAAAATTATATTTTCACCCGTTTTCGGTCCCTAAATGTACAGATTTTAAAAAAGTTGCAGACACCTGTCCGCTCATTTTTCTATCTCACTATGATGCTTTTGGAATTTTATGTCTATCTTACTTAGATTCGAAGATATAAGCTTACCGATTTTACCCATTTTTACCCCTTTTAATACCCTTAGAATTAAAATTTTCAAAATTCCTTTCTTAGTGAAAATATACAAACATATTCATTCACTATGTATATTAATTTGCATAAAAAATAGTTGTATGGAAAAAAGTACCAGAAAGAGCAACCAATTTTACCCTTTATATATTCGAATTACAAAAAAGTACCAAACCATGTTTGAGGGCTTCATTACTTTAGGAGGTAAACGGTTAACAAAAAAAGTACCAAAATTATATTTTTACCCTTTCTCGGCCCCTAAATGTAATCATTTCTAAAAAGTACCAAACACCCGTACGCTTATTTTTTATCTTATGCTGTTTTTTGGAATTTTATGTCTACACCTTAGTTAGATCCAAAGATATAAGGTTACCGAATTTACCCGTTTTAACCCCCTTAACGCTTGAATTTCCCAAAACCCCGTCTTAGTGGATCTATACATCCTGAGGGGAGCCCACATACGAAATTTCAACTTTCTAACTTTAGTGGTTTGGGCTGGGCGATGATGAATCAGTCAATCACTCAATAACGTTACTCTTATTTATATAGATTAATCCATTTATAATACAGTTACCCTCTTGGCCAATAAAATTTAGCATTATAACTATAACAGCGAATATACGTAAAAAATAAAAAAGGTCTATATATTTCAAAGTATAACCAAAAAGTCCGAACATCTCATCACCAATATTCCACAACACCACCAAATAAGAGGAAAATTAAATAATATAAAGTAGAAAAATTTTGAGCCCTTTAATAGTTAGTCACTAATACTGGAGAAGAAATCTATAAGATTCCGTTTAAATGTTATCGGAGAAATTGCAAAACACCTCAAATTTCTAGGCAAAATATTCCACAGGCGCGCCGATCGAACTACAAAAGAAAGCTCCTAGGTTGAGTTATAAATACGAGGAATACACATTTGGGGGTTTCTAATAGACCTAGTAAAAGAGATCAATTGTAGAATGTTCCGCGGCCTTTGAAACTTCATAATATAATATATGAGAAGGCGAAATTTGCGGGAGCTATCAAACGACATATTTAAGAAATCTTCAAGGTAAGTAGTGTAAGTAGTAAACTAAAGCCCATATACATATCTAACAATCTTATGCACTATGGATTTCATCTTCGTCCTATTGCCAATATTGCATCCAGAGACAGTTTGAATGCAGTAATTTAATTGTGACATTAGCAGAGTGTGCCCAATAGTTTTATTGACATATAGAGGCAAGAACAGATTCCCATGATATAACCTGCGTAGAAGGAAACATTAGTTAGAGCAAATGTTATTTATATAGGGTTCAAATGACAGTCTGTCATCGATAATAATACCTAAACATTTCATATGGTTCACAAATTCAATAGAGAGATCACAGATTTTTAAATTAAGGACAATTCGATCACGTCTGTTTGTATTAAAGACCATGGCCTTAGTTTTGTCCGGGTTAACACGCAGCCTATTGAGAGACATCCAATTATTTAGAATAGTCAAATCATAATTAATGTTGGCCTGCAAGGAATCTGCGAATTGTCTTCAATATATTATTCATAAACTAAAGGAGATGTCTACTAATAAAGGGAAACACATTTTTTTTAATCAATCTAGCAGGTATACCATCAGCTCTAGCCGATGCCGTTTTAATCTTAAAAAACGCTTTACAAAGATCCAATTCAGAAATATTAGAAAACGTAAAGTAATTTGCGCCATTTCTTTATCAGGTGTATTTAGTTGATTACTGATAAAAATATTATTAACGTCATTACCATTCACATCAGGCATGATTGGACGATCCTCTAATACACCACAGTTGCGTAGGTTGCGCCACATTTGCCTGGTGTCACCCAACCTAAACAAAAGGCAGCTGTATACTTTCCTGAATTTTCTAATTTTTGCTTTAGTTTGACTCCTAAGTTTCTTATAGATTTCCCAGTTGACCATACTTCTATCACAATGGTAAGCCTTCAAAGCAATAGCAGTTAGTGACCTATAGTAGTTAATGTGGTTAGGAAATTTTAGCTTCTTCAGGCCTAAATGGCAGGGCAGCCTTTTCGTGGGAATGTAATCCAAGAGTTGGTTTGCAGAGTATATTAAAAAAAGAGAGTTGTGTGTGTATCAGAGTCATTGGACCGATACAGTTGCGAAAAATCGGTATTAGATATATGATTCTCAATTGCCAGGAGATCAGCACGATTGTAGTCCCTAACATAAGAATACTCCAACGAATGCATGACATTAAACCGAAAAGACGCACATATTAAGGAGTGGTTTGAAATGAAAGGAGCATGGAAATGTGTAGAAGTGTGAACTGTTTTGCTGTGGCTAGTGATAAAATAGTCAATCAGAGAAGAAGAATGATAAAACGAATAAAATGCGTGGGGTAGAATTATGTACATACTTCAGCCCATACTGTAAGCAAAGCGATCGAGTTTTCTCAGCTTTAGAAGGGTTAAAGAGGTCATTGTTAAAATCACCCACCACAATTATATTATAAAAACGAACAAAAATATCCCCAAAAGCATTTTCAAATATATTCAAATCACCCCTAGGAAGATAAGAAGCACCAATGGCGTGGAGCCTGTAATGATTTCTATGAAAATACCCTCACAAGCAAAATAAGCATTGCTCTTCAGAATACATCTATGTTTAATACCCTTAGCAACGTATATGGCAACGCCGCTACCCCTACACCCCTGAGGTCTATCACTTCTACACACAGTGTATCCTGGAATATTAACAGCTTGATAAAGAATAGTGGGATCCAACCATGTTTCCGTAATGCAAATTATATCAAAGGAAGCCGCTCCCGCAATTAAATTTAGTTCATTCAGCTTAATAGATCTATCAGATGGACATAAGCTTTGAGCATTAATATGAGCCACTGTAAAATCTATAGTATTATTGGGGAAAACGTGTTTCAATTGGCTATCTTTAACTATCGGGCCCAAATTAGTCCTAGAACTCAAATGATATCACTGATGGTGTGTGGAGTAACTGAAGTGATGAGATATTACGGGGAATAAAGAATACAATAACTCTTTTCATATTAACCACAAAAAAGTGAAAAGTAACAGAAAACAGCATGAATTAGGGCTGCCAACTAAACTTTAGAAAAATATACATAAGTAAATTTAACATATTTTTTTAACATTTCATGCAAAAAATTTTTTTTTCGTGAACTTTTTGTTGAAAAAATGAAGGAAAACAATTTTTTTTTCACTTTTTTTCAGAATAATTTACAGGGACTTGTAATTTTTTACTAACAATATTTAGCAAACTTATAGTTACGGTAGATCTGAACAACCTTTGTGAACATATCAATACAATCTGAACGTGTCTATGCACCCTAATAGCTTACACATACCATTTTAGTTTTTCACTATTTTTTTATGCTAAAAAAATATTTTTTTTATGCTAAAAAAATATTTTTTTTCACTAACATTTTGTGCCCAGAAAAATAATATGTTCCTGTAATTTTTTTTAAAGTATTGAAAAAATTTATTTTATTCAGTTTTTTTAGCATAACTTATAGGGACTCCAAATTTTTCACTACCAATATATGACAAAACAACAACAAACAATAAAAAATAGTAAATACTAAAATCAGCAACATAAGAAGTGGAACAATAACAAAAAAAGTAAAAAAATGCAATAGAAATATAGCCTAACTCGTAAAAAACGAAAATTTTTAAGGTACAAATTAGTTTTTCTGGGCTGTTTAGGGTGCCTAGATACAGATACGTTCAGATTGTATTGACATGTTCACATAAGCTGTTCAGTTTTACCGTAGCTACAACTTTGCCAAATATTGTTAATAAAAAAATAACGAGTCCCTGTAAGTTATTTTTTCCTGAATTAAAAAAAAAGTGCGCGAAAAAATAATTTTTGGCATAAAATGTTAATAAAATCTGTTTAGCGAACTCTTAGCTACATTATTGCATATATGGTTAAGCTTTAAGTTTGAATTAGCCGTTGGCCAAAAACTGATGACAACTTTTTTTGAGGGCCCGTTGATTTTCCAAAACTTTGGAGGTCCGTAAAACGAAATTGGTCACCAAATTCGCCAAACTAAGTATATGGTTCTACTACCCCGTGGTAGTACAGTCGAACCTATACTGTGAAGTCCGTGTGTTTTTTGGACTGTTGCACTGTGTAATTAATTAAATGTCTAAGTAATTTTCTTTACTGAAATTAATTAATTTATGAAAAATTTTTATTAATCAGTTAACCGATTAATCCAAAATTAACCGATTATTAACCGATTAAGCCAAAACTTCGATTAATTAATCGAGCGATTAACCGATTAAAACAAAACATTTTAATTTATTGAATACCCTAGTATGTATATATGTATATTGGGGTGTCCGTTATTTGTATGGGAACAGTTATTTTATGAAAATGTTCAAGTCTCACCACCCAAAAAGTTGAGGCTTGATGCGAAAACGACTCCAAAAATTTCATGGCCTTCGGACCACGCCTTCCGTGCCGACTTACGGTAAAATTTTGTTCAATTACACTTATACTACTATTGACAGTCGTAAACATATCTGAGGGATATGATATTAGCCGAGCTTGTTAATGGGTCTGATTGTGTAAGCCGTTGGCGTAAACGCCTGTCGTTTATAGTAGTATATTAAAAAGCACGGGTTGTGTATTGCTTTAATGTATTACAAAAAACGACATAGGCGTTAACGTCAGCCCCTTAAACCCTTATGACACTACATTTTTTCTTCATTTTTCAAGTTTTGGAGAACAGTGCAAATATAATATAATAGGAAATTTTACCAGGTGCAAAGAGTGCAGTTATATTAAGATAAATACCAAATTGTCAAAGCTTTTACTAGTGTTATCGATAAAAAAAGGGGCCCTGTCAAAAAAAATTTAAAAATGTTCAACTTAAAATTGACGTTTCATGCTTGAAACATTAAAGGTTGCCAAGTTATCGCTTTATTCACGAATTCAGCGACTTAGCGCCTCGTTTTTTTCAACTTTTTTTTCTTTTGCCGTTTTATTATAAATAAAAAGTAGGCAGCACTTAAAGAAGCCATTATGCTACGTGTGGACCGCAGATTGCCATGAGTCGCTCTGCTGATTGCTCGAGCAATTATTGCCAAGCAATCTGCTGTCACTTTTGTTGTTTTAATTATTTATTTTTGCAAAACAGCGAATTCGGCAAAATATAAAAACACATCATCAGCAAATATAATATAAAAACAAATAAATATAAATTTGTCATATTTTTACATTGAAGCTATATATATTAGGCACTACCTGCCCCATGAATGTGTAAAAATTGTGGAAAAAATTGCTATACGTGTTCTCCGCCTCAAGCAAGAGGCAAAAAATAAAATTGTTCTGCCGACGTTTTTGCTTGTGCTCAGCAATAAATATTGCTACGTGAAGACGCAGTGTTACGTTTTGTTTACATTTTGTATAGTTGTTTCCTTCTATCATATGCTATTTCTTTCTTTCAATCCTATAGCAAAACAATGCAAGAAAAATGTAGTGTCATAAGGGCTTTACACAATCAGGCCCAATATTATTCTATTACTGTCGACAAAGAATAGACAAGTGATAATCTTTTCTTGTCGTGTTGACGTGACGTCGACGGACACTATTCCTAAAATTATGGTATAAATTTAACTAAGTGAAAGGGTAGAATGGCATTTACAAGTTTTTTAGGTAATTTAACAAAAAATGTAGTTGATTTTTATGTTCGAAAAACCAACTAAAAACTTTGTTGAAACAACATAAACGCTTTTAAAAATTACCTACGATAACAAAGTAAATTCATACTTAAAGTTTTGGAAGATTATCGTAGATTTTAGATAATCTTATCCTATTTTTTGTAAATTATAATTTTTTAGTGCCCACGTTATTCATGTAATAAAACAAACCATTTTTATATACACTTTTTAATTTATTATTTACATCTCAACTACGGCTATTGTTTACAATTTTTAAAATACAAATTGGCGGACGGCACACAACAAAGCTGTTTCGATTTGGTTACAATACCCACAAAACGCACACTCAAAATGCACTACCAAGTGAAAAAACCGCTATTGTAAATTATTTATTCTTGCCTGTAATTTTATATAATACAATTAAATTAATTCAACCACATAGATATATATTTAATATTTGCTTACCTCCTCTTCTTATGACCAATTGAAAATCGTCCCGCTACTCTGACCAATTCCTGTCTTGAATGCAGTACATATTCGTGGAGATCTGTAAAATTAAATAAATTTTAATATTAATTTTATAACAAAGATGTTTATGTTTCCTTATCTTTTTTTAAAAAACTATTTTCTTATGACAAGAAAACTAAACACGAAAAGAAAAATAATTTCGAAAAGGTACCTTGTACTAATAGTTAAATTAACTAGGATTTTAGGTAAAATGTATTATACAAATTATCTAATGGCTTTGTTAATAAAACATAAGTTTTTTTATTTTCATATAAAATAAAATTACCTATGCAAGCTTAGTTAATATTACCTAATATATTTTTTTGTGTGTAAGTAAAATCAAAAAGAATTTTTACCCTGATATATTTTTATCATGACAAATGTCTAATTCCATATAGGAAAAACAGCTAACATAAAACAAATTATTTTTCAATATAAAGTTTGACTTTTGTCATGATAAAAATATAGCAGGTATAAACTTAGGGTTGAAAATGTTAATTTTTCTAAGAGTTATGATGATTCAAAATTAATAGTTTTCGGTAAGTATAGAATTATTCGAAAAAGCAGTTAGTTAAAAAAAAAATCGGTAAAGTACTAAAATTTTTTACAACATATAATTGAAATATTATTGTAATATGACTACTCGTTGTTTTTTTTTTTGTATATTTTGTAACAAGCTTTCTTCATTTACTTTCCTATCACTTTTAGCTGTCATAACTACATGGCTGTCATTAAAGGCTTGCATTGATCGAGTTATCAAAACTCTAAAATTATTAATGAAGAGTATTAACTAGTTCCTTTTGTCGAAAAAAATTTTTGTACAATTTTATTCGGTTTTGTACTATTTTTGCTTAACTTCTGTACTATTTTTAGTTTCTTTTGTGGTAACACATAACTTTTGACATTGTTGGTCGATTTTTATTAAAATAAGTCTTATTTGAAAGACTTTTGATTATGTATAAATGTTTGTAAAGAATTATTCTGAAACATAAAAATGTTTGTTGATTTTCTAAAATAAATTATTGGCCAATTATCTAATAAATTTTTCTTGTATTTTTCCATCTGAACCCAAGTCAAAATTGAAAAAGTGGTCATAACTTTTAATTTCGTCTTGGTTTTATTATAATTTTTTGTTTATAGAGAGTAGAAGTATAGTACTTTCAAACCCTATACTCATTTTTTTGGGGTGCAGTTTGACCCTAAATTTCGCTTATATTATCAAAATTACTCTAATATTTTGAATTTATAGGGAGGTTAGAGCGTTTCTGAGGGTGAATTAGCACCCCCCAGAAGGGTCTAGCTACGCCAATGTACATTGAGCAACCTAGAGAAATATGTTTTTAAACAAAAATGCAAATGTTTACAGCTGAAATATTTCAAATTCGAAAGATAATTGATTGTTCTAGAGAACTGTGCTGATGTTATATCAACCATCTGCAATCATTTTGTTGGAAGAGGACTTTCTAGTTCTCTTAGTGTAACTTAAAAAAGTCACTTTAGATACTTCCGTATAATATATATAGGGACCATTGGGATTTTAAAGGCGGTTTTGCAGTCTCCTGTAAAATGTTTAAAATGTGACTTAATGTAGTTTACCTCCCACATACAGAATTAATTTCTGAGAATATCTCAAATTTTCATTTACTTTTGCTCAAAAATTTAAAATATTGATTACTCAATATCAGTTTAGAATCAGCGAATTCGGAGGGGTAGGTGTCAATAAGTGTTCGATTTAGCAAGGAATGTCCCATTTAACTATTCTGAGGCTCTTTCTTATCAGTAAATTGTTGCTGAAAATTATTCTCAACTGTGCCAATACTAAGATCTTACAAATCTATTTGTCTAAAATTTGCAGAAAAAAGGGAAGATTCGACTGATAGTGGAATTCGTGAAGTTCGTATAAAAATTAAACGTGAAAAATCTAGTTTGGAAAACCAAGAAAACTTAGCAGAGAATCCTCCAGATAAAGATGTATTTAAAGCACCAATGCCTTTGCCGCAGCCAACGACTATGGCTAAAAATGAAACTTTAACTTTGGATCAAACATCATTGGCTAATAGTATTTTATCATCAAGTACAAATACCAGTACTGCGGCTAAGAAAACGCGTAAGAAAAAAGATGTCGTGCATAAACCTATTAAAGTAGAACGATTTAGTGATCTGGATTTAAAACCTGCACCAATCTCATCTCGCACACGTCATTGTAGTGTAACTAAAACAGAAAATAATGCAACTTCAACTAAAGAGGCTAAACGACCTACGTCAATATATGAGGACGCAGTTGAAACTCGACCGTCTCGTAATTCAAAAGAAATTAATAATGCTACTCTAACAGGTGGTGTTGCTAATGAGACTGTTAATGTTGGACCGGCCGCTGATGCTACAATGACTTTGGGTCCTGTTCCTGGCGACTCTACATTTTGCTCTAATCCAGCACAAACATTCGGTCAAACCACATTCGTTATGGAGTCAAATCCAAACGCTACAGTCACTTTGAATAAAAAATCAGGATCTGATGTTTTAACTGATGTAACCTTCGATGTTAAACAAGTCTCGAAAGTGAGCGAAGATAAAGAAGATGATGCTGTTGGCCAGCGTTCCTTTGAAACTGCCAAGGACTCATCAATGCCTAATAATGATAGTCTCTTAACTGAAGATGAACAAGAAAAACCAATTGCAACAAATTTGAAAGTTAAAGCAGCCACAAAATCTTCGACGTCAGCAAAGCGTGTTTATAAAGTGCCACCACGTACAAAAGAATTATTCAAGTGAGTATATTATTTTTATTTAAAATTTTGCATAGTAAGACTTATATTATTTTAGTCCTTTGGCACAAAGTCCAGTAAAAATGCGTGTGGAGGCATTTGAAAATGCTGTAGCAGCTGCAACCGAACAACATAAGCGACCTTTGCGCAGCAAAAAAGAAAATCTAACTTCTGGGGTAAGTCATAAAAGTCAAACTATTAAATAAAATATCTAAATGTTCTTAAAAATGGAAATATTTTTGTCCCATCGAAACCACATGATAATAGACTTCTACAACACCGGTTATTGGCAAACTAGGTGCACCTGCACTAGGACGTTTCCTTACACCAACACAAATTTCGAACATAGCTCCCATCGCAAAAAAGGGAACAACGAGTGCTTCGAAAGCTTTGCCAATAACAAAAGCTATTAGCGCATCCAGCTTACAGCGCAGCAATTCAAATGTTTCAACAAAAACCTTACAGCGTGAAAACAGTGCCGATGATTTCCGAAAAGGCCTTCACAGTCTCGCCGAGGAACGCAAAAAACAACGAGAACAAAAGCATTTGTTGGCCGCCCAACAGCGCGAAGCTAAAGAACGCGAGAGGGCCGAACGTATGATCAAAATGACAAAGGAGCGTGAAGAGAAGAAGCGCCTACTGAAAAAGCAACAAGAACAGGAACAAAAGAAACGAGAGTTGGATGAAATTCAACGCAAATTACGTCAGCAGCAAGAAGAAGAAGCTGCCAAAATAAAGGCGGCCAAAGAACGTGAAATGCTTTTGCAGGCGAAACAGCAACAAATGGCTAAACTAAAAATGTTGCCACCTCCACCAAAAATAACTTCAAAATATACTTTTGAAATGTTACACGAAGATGATTCAACTGATGATGAAGATAAAGTATCTTACAAACGTCCACCACCACCGGCCTGGAGTCGAAGTAAATATTTCCTACTTATTAAATGAAATATATATATATATATATATATTAAAGAGCCATTTACTTTTTTCTTTCTGTCTCACCAAGGTCATGTCCGTGGTCCGGTCATGTTAAAACAAGAATACACACCAACAGCGTACATTGATAGTTTCTTCTCTGTACAACCTATGACACCGGATCTTAAATTAATTTTCCCCAACATAGAACCCCGTTATCTAAAACGAAACTCCAGTGTTTTGTGGTCTACACCACCTCGCTATTCAGAATTGCCTAAATATTAATTTAACATTATTATTATTATTATATCATGTTTTATATACAGACATACATAGTTTATACCTTTAAAAATATTTTAATTTGTCGAAAAATTTATTCATACTTTCTATATTTGCAGCATTCAAAAGATCATTTTGCATACATACCCAGTAAAAAAAGACATGCAAAAAACAAGTTAAAGCACTGGTTCTAATGATACTGCACGCGTTCAAATTCAGTTTAAAAACGCATGATTTTAACATAAGCATGTCATTGGAGGTCATGCGTTCAAACGAGTGCTTATGACCCATGAAAACTCGATGATTTTATCCCGTTTTTTGCATGTATGCGATAAAAAAATACGAATTAAAAAAAATGTTAACACGGCTAGGATACGATCCTCCCGTCCTCTTCGGACGTAAAGCATACACTCTACAGCTGAGCTATATCCCAGTTATATTTTACTGAGATAACACTTGTTTTAAAGTACTTACCCCTGGAAAATATGTCAATGTGATGATTTAACTCATTCTAACATGACTTTTTTGCTGGATAATTAATGCATTATTTTATACATGATTGTCTAGCAATATCGCAAGCGTTTTCACGAATCCAAAAGTTACATGTTTATTAAGATTTACGATGGCATCAGGAATGCATTCAAAGAAACATGTTCTTGCGAAATCATGAAAACACTATTTCATTTTGCACGCTTTCATTTATTTTTTTGCTGGGTATGTACATATTTATGTATGTCAAACCAACGTTTTTATTTATTGTACTCGTACTTGCGGTTTATATATGAAATCTGAACTACAGCTCGGCTCGTATTGCACCAATGATAGAAAATGAAAATCATATACAATTACACTACTCAACACAAAGAAAGTATCTGGCTTTAGCCTATGAAATTATTATTCACCACCATCAAGATAGTACAACTGAATATATGTATAACATTTTCGCATTACGTCACAGTTAGTAATAAATACTTTTTATTGTAACGTCATTTATACAATTTTTACGCTTTTCCCATACAAATTCATAAACTGACTAATTAATTGAGGATTTCAATAGCATTGATTAATAAATAATCCTAATTAAATTTTTGGCATTACCATTATGTTAAACAGTTATAATGCTTTTTTCATTACTAAATATTTAAAGAATAAAATCATTACCATTAACTAATGCTTAGAATTTCTCTAAGCGTTATCATTATTCAGAATCACTCTTACTATATTTCTTTTGAAAAAAAGTGGCAGTTGAAAAGATTTATGTATGTACGTACATATAAAGAATAGTTCCAATTCTAGATAATTTTGTAAATTAAATATATTCCGATTTTGAGAGATTCTGAAATCTCGTTTCGCGAAAAATTCTATATTTATTGAAAATCGCTAAATATATAAGGAATGCCAAAAACTTGGATAAAACTTTCTGAAATGTAAGGAATGCTAAAAATCGCGAAAATAACGAAAATTCGCAAAAATTTGGTAATATCGAAAAGATAAAAAAGTCTGAAGTGGATTAAAAATCGGTAAAACTCTAATAAAAAAAAACTGAAAAAATCACTTCTATCGCGAAAATAGCGAAAAATTGCAATATTGGAAATAAGCCCTAAAATTTATTAAAAATCGCTGAAATTGTAAGGAATTCCTAAAATCAGAAAAAACCCGATGTTAGCAAATTTTTTTACGAATTTTGCAAACTTTTTTTCGAGATTTTGCCATTTCCTAATATTAGCGACTTTTAATTTTAAATAATTTTCGGATGCATGGAAGAAGCCGCTGTTTTATTTTTTGCATAATTTTCCATTGCCTTGCCAAATATTATTTTACTTTTGTAATATTTGTTCTCATTTGTTTTGCATCAGCTCATTTATTTTTCAAATAGCCCTCTAATGAGGAATTGCTCACAAAAGTCATCTTTTTTAGTTATTGAACTTATATATTTGTATTTATATAAACAATTATTTTTTCTTCAATTATAATTGGTAGTTGCTTGGTTTCATCGTTTTTTCATTACAATTAGTTCAAAAATTATAATTAAAATAAAAGCATTGGCATTTATTAGTAGCTGAAACTTTTTTCATTATAACTACATATGTACTTAAAATAATGAAAAGTAAAATTCAATTCCAATGAAAAAGTCCCATGTATTGCTTTTTCCTATGTTTTTCAGAATAATCCTTTAAAATCATGCATTTCCGAATAGGCTCTATGTTTTATGTTGCGAATAATAAGTGCACAGTCTAAAGTCAGATACATTAAATATTGTTGAGTAGTGTTATTTGTTGAGTAGTGTTATTAATCTGGAAATTCAAGTCTTTCATTTATGATTTTATGAAAGATGTCAGTTTTAATTAATCAATTCCTTTAATTTTATTTAATGTACGTTTGTAATCTATACTCGTTTTGCATTATTTAACAATTTTGTAAATCATATACATACATACATATTTCTTTTAAATTAAATAAAATAAATGTTTCACAAAAACTTTAATATGTTATAATTTGTCTTTGCAGTAAAAATACTCAGATCGAATGAGGACCAAGTTCTTGATACAAAAATACCATCTCATATATCATTAACCCAACATAGAAGCCAGAGCCAAGAAAGCGATGGCCGCGGTTTACATTACTTTAAAAAAAGGAGAAAGGCTATCAATTCGTCATGTATTTTTTATATTTTTTTATGTATGTTCCCTCAAAACTACGCCATTTATGAAGCAATTTCGGATTTTTTTTTCTCTATTTAGAAGGAGTACTTCCAGATTGGTCCCGTTAAAAAATGGGCGGGGTCACGCCCGTACAAAGTAAATATACATTAGTTTTCAACTACTACTGCTCAACCGACTCTTATGAAACTTTACACACACATTAAGCTTCTGTTTAAATACTACATCAGAATAAAAAAAGTGGGCTGTGCCACGCCCATGCAAAGTAAATATTATTTTTCAATAACTTCTACTAAACCGATTCTTATGAAACTTTGCATACACCTTTAGTTATTCTTAAAATACAAAATTATGTTTAGAAAAGTGGGCGGTGACACGCCCATGAAAAGTAAATAATCATTTTAACTACTTCTACGAAGCCGATTCTTATGAAATTTTGCATACACATTTAATCATCGTTACAAGGCAACATTGCGATTAGAAAAGTGGGCAGTGCCACGCCCACGAAAAGTAAATATTAATTTTAACTACTTCTACTTATCCGATTCTTATGAGACTTCGCACACACAATTAGTTCTCCTAAAAATACATCATGATAAAATATGGAGGCGGTTTTTTTGCAAGAATTATTTTAACTATTTTTACAAATTTTGAGTAATTGAAAATTATAATTTTAAAATATGATTTTAATTACTAAAACTGTAAATTTAATTAATTGTGTTGCTACGGCGAAAATTCTCTGCCCGTTCGGCTTTCGCTGATTGAAACCAGACCTGTCGCAGAAACTGATTTTGGTAATTGTTACAACCAAAACCTTTTTATTCATATACATATGTACATATTTCTAACAAACTTACATACATTTTAGTTAGGCCTCTATTGTGATTCACAACTCAACTAAGTTGAATTGTCAATGTTATAACTCTACTATTTTTCTTTTTTTGTATTATTATTCACAACCTATTTTAGTCGTCTTCGAAATAATGTTCAAAATGATGTTTTTATCTTTTTGAAACCATAGTAGCCATCAAGAAATTTTTTCACTATTACTACTATTTTTTCCTGAGATTTTATGATTTATGCATATGGCAACAACATTGGTTGACAAATGTGATAGGTTGGCGCCTGGAATCATGATGGGTCCTTTAAAATCACAATTTTAAAAGTAAACAAAAGTCGCACTGTGGTCGAAATAAAAACAAAAACACAATTGATAAAAAGCAATTGTCTCACTTTGATGAAAGTTGAGTTGTAGGTTATGTTAGGTTGCGAAGGCAGTCACAACTCAAGAAGTGACTCACTTGGGTGCGTTAGTTCGCCCATTTGTGATACCCTAGAGCAGACAGGGCGTAATTAATCGCTTTATTTAATTACAATTGTCCTGTCGCCGTGTCAAACCATCCCGATACGAGGAAGCCCTACTTTTGCCAGACTGTCTAAGTCTAGAAGTATATTAGCGTCCAAAATTTTTGTCCTTACATTGACTAGAGCCAGATCGCGACCTCATTGCTGGCTTAGCTCATGGCAAAAAGTCGGAATGGAGAAAAACGACAAAGGAGAATTACATCGAAGTTTTCTCAAAATATACCCCGATAGAATTTTTTT
The DNA here is from genome assembly GCA_956483635.1 of Panzeria rudis. NCBI lineage: Eukaryota > Metazoa > Arthropoda > Insecta > Diptera > Tachinidae > Panzeria > Panzeria rudis. Next base: position 98,362,296 of record OY101450.1, on the reverse strand, counting down.
GATTCCGGCATATGTTTGGAAGAACTTTCATGAATGCGGTTAGAAGTTAATATGTTTTTACTGAAGGTAAAAAATCCTTGTTTTGTGCTGCATTAGCCACTTTTTCATTTTATTTTTAAAAAGTAGCTTTTTATGCTGCATGTGTATACTACCTGCTGTGTATTGAGTAACTTCTTATTGAGATGAAAAGATACGCTATCGGACCTAATAATTCAAAAAACAAAAACTATCATCAACTATCGATGGTATTGAAAACTATCGATAGTGTTTCGATAGTCAAAAACCATCGATAGTATCGATAGTACCATCGATTGTTTCAGACCACTAATGTACACCATTTGTAGAGGCGATGACCGCTTTGCTGTCGGTAAATATATCCTATAGTACCTAAGCCATCTTGCCGACCTAATGATAGCGGAGATTTCTGCTTGCAAGACGCTGCAGCCATCCTGAAGTCTAAATAGAACTCCGACATTAAAGTTTTCCACATAGAAACCTCCGCCAGTCCTATCAACTCTTTTGGACCCATTTGTGAAAACTTTAATCGCTCCATCAGGGGTAAGGGATAAAAAATACTGTTCCCTGCTGCGAACAAGCGAGAAAAATAGCCAATTAAAGTAAGGTTTCGGTGCGAAAAAGTCGATATTTTTGTTGATTCCTGGAGTACCCATAATCAGTTCGTGACCATGGACATGTAGCGTTTAATCTGGGCGCCGAGAATGAAGCTAGCTGTTTGGCCAGTTCAGCATTTTGAAGAGAAATATTTCTTTCGAGCGTTTTGCGGATCGAGTCTCTCTAACGCGTCCCACCAGACTAATATAATAATCTATATTACATATCGTCACGTAAAATGCTAAACAACGTATCATCAAAAATTTGAAAATCGCGTTTTTGATTGATTATGATTCTTTTGATGAAACTCGACGTCTCTACAAAATTTTATGCAGTTGGGTTGAAAAATAACGACTTTATAATAAAAATAACGCCTCATCAAGTGCATGAATTTTATTAAACAAAAAGACGTGCAATCGCACTTTGTAATGTTTTTTTTATTATTTTTTTACGAAGTAAGCCTAGGGATCTGTTCAATAACTGAAAATTGTTAATAGTTTTTAGTGAAAAGTGTTCACGTACCGAACACTTTTAGTAATGGCTATTAACAATTGTTAAAAAATTTTAGTTATTGAACAGAGCTTAGGTCTTTTTTATTGTTTATTACGGTTCATTTGCTTAGTGTGCAAAACAAAATCAAAATGGTTAATAGCTGCGTTCTAGTATTTACAATATTTTATTGTACACATTTTTCCAGTAAAAACCAGTAAGCATAACAATGTGGTTCAAAAGGCACATAAACAAAGAAAATCAAAAAAAGTGCGAAATGTTCGCATTTAAATTTTTAAATTTACTTAAACACACTAAATAAAGCTATTACATATGGAAGAAGCTAATAATAATTATGTAGATCTCATTGTAATCCAAAAGACTTTATGTTTCTAGTAGAATTTAATGTTCCATTATGAAGCGGACTTACGTAGGAGAAGTACAATAGAAACATTTCTACGTTCTTAAATGCAGTACTGCCTGCGCTGCATCAGAATATCAAACTTGTTTGAACATGTCGACGCAAACCAATTGATGTTATTTATTGCGTGGTTATTATTTTTATTCATGCATTTAAACACATTTAAATTCACTGTTGCAACGCAGTACTGCATTTATGAACATGTGGTATTTCTTAATATTTTATTATATTAAAAATAAAATTATTTCATAATTGACATGTTTGTTTAACTTAATACTAACATACTTTCATTAATGATATGTCTTTTTGTTTCAGAAATTTAAAAATAATGTAACACACATAACAAATAGTATTTTTGTCAAAAATAGATCGGTTATCGCATTTTTGGCTCATATATTAAAAATTGCTTCTATATCTCTTATACTTATTTTCTCTTTTACAAAGTTTTTTGCTTCTCCTGTAAACTTATGAAAAGTGATGTTACGTTATACATATCTCCGAATCTAACTAAGGTACTATAGACATAAAATTCCAAAAAAATCATCATAAGATCAAAAAATTAGCGAACAAGTTTTTGGTATTTTTTTGAAAACTGTACATTTAAGGGCCAAAAAAGGGTAAACATATAATTTTGATACCTTTTTGTTAGCCCGTTATCTCCTAAAATACTAAAGATAGAAATGAAGTTTTAATTGTATTTTTCTTTCCTTAAAAATCCCTCAAGTGCACTTTGGTAATATTTGGAAATTCGAATATATAAAGGGTAAACTTTGGAGCTCTTTTTGGTGCTTTTTCCTGTACAACTATTTGTTATGTACTTTGAATGAATATTTTTTAATAGAAAAAAATTTAATGTAGGTTTTTCTTTCGATGTACCGAACTGCTAAGAAGGGATTTTAGGAAATTCAAATGCTAAGGGGCGAAAAGGGGTAAAAACGGGTAAATTCGTTAACCTTATATCTTCGCATCAAACTAAGGCAGGCATAAAATTCAAAAAGCATTACAATAAGATCAAAAATAACCGGACAGGTGTTTGGTACTTTTCGAAATTTGTTCATTTAGGGAGGAAAAAGGGTAGAAATATAATTTTGGTACTTTTTTGTAACCCATTTAGCTGCTAGTGTAATAAAGTTATAACTAAAATTTAAACTGTCATCTTCTCTCCTTGAAAAGCCTACGAACACGTTTTGGTACTCTTTAAAAATTCTAATATATTAAGGATAAACATTGTTCTTTTTGGTAGTTCTTTCTATTCAACTGTTTTTTAGGTACATGAACATTTTTTAGTAGAAGAACATGTTGTATGTTGGTTTCTCTTTCCATTAAGAAAGCACTAAGAGGCCAAAGTGGGGCAAAAATGGGTACATTCGGTAATCTTATATCTACGGATCTAATGAAGGTAGACATATAGCCAGGCCCATTAACTGCTTTCGACTCGTTCGAGTAGTCGTCTCAGTCACTCACTTTTTTTCGTCTGTGAGGCCCACTATCTATCTACTTATCGTTCGCTTATAAAAAAATAAGTGACTTTTTTGACATTTGTTTTCTCTTAGATACCATATGTTTTTACTTAGCGGGCCGCAAATTTGTATGTAGAGTTTTACGTTATCGTTTTCTTGTCGACTTGTCGAGATAAATGTTGTTAGTGGGCCGCAAATCAGCTGTTTTTCGTTAGGTATGCGACAACTCGAAAACGAAAATCATCGTGGGCCTGGCTGATAAAGTTCAAAAAGCATTTATAATAAGATCAAAAAATAAGTGGACAGTTGTTTGGTACTTTTTTGAATGCTGTACATTTAGGGATGAAAAAGGTGAGAAATATAATTTTTGTACTTTTTTAACCCGTTTATCTCCTAACATAATAAAGATAGAAATGAAAATTAAAATGTATTCTTCTCTCCTGAAACTCGAATATATAATGGGCAAAATTGGGAGCTGTTTTTTGATACTTTTTTCTGTTCAAATATTTGTTATATGTATACTTTGAATGAATATTTTGTAATAGAAAAATTTGGTATGCTAATTAAGCAAAAAGGGATAAAAACGGGTAAATTCGGTAACCTTATATCTCCGGATCTAATAAAAGTAGACACAAAATTAGGGAACCAAAAAAGGGTAAAAATATAATTTGGTAAATTTTTTAAACCCGTTTATCTCCTAACATACTAAGCATAGAATTGAAATTTAAAATATATTCTTCTCTCCTTCAGAACGCCTCGATGCGCTTAATACAAGGAGCAAGCCGAAAAGTAAATCGCCAAAACAAAAAAAAAATCGCCAAAACAAAAAAATCGCGAAAAACGCCAAAACTAAAAAAATCCCAAAGAGAAAGAAAGAATCGCTTAAAGGAAAAATTGGCTCCAAAACTCAAAATATCGTCAAAACCTGAAAAAATCGCAAATGCGAAAAATCGTAAAAAAAAGTTAAAACCACATAAAATCTCAAAAACTAAAATTAGCGTCTTAAGCCAAAAAAGCCCCAAAATCGGAAAAATCGTATAACTAAAAAAATCGCCAAAACTAAAAAAATAGCCAAAACTAAAGAGATCGCAAAAAAGTAGCCAAAAAAATTACCAAAACTAAAATAAATCGCCAAAAATCTAAAAAAATCGCCAAAACGAAAAAAGTGCCAATACTAAAAAAAACGAAAAAAGCCCCAAAAAATATCAAAAAATAGCGAAAAAACAAAAAATCGCCAAAAACTAAAAAAATCTCCAAAACTAAAATATATCCCCAAAAACCAAAAACATCGCCAAAACGGAAAAGGCGCCAATACTAAAGAAATCGCCAAAACTAAAAATAGTTTTAAAAACCAAAATAAAAACGCTAAAATAAAAAAAAATCGCCGAAACTAAAAAAATTCCAAAAAAACGTAAAAACACCTTAAACAAGAAATTTAAAAAGTCCCAAAAAATTAAACGAAAATCGCCAAAATGGCAAAATGAATATATCTGTGTCGTTTTATTTATTATAACATCTTAAGTCTAAAAACCGTATTTGGAGATATTAACGATTTAATGTTAAATCTATTGGGTTGGAGTTTTAGAAAATATTTTTAGCCCAGTAAAAAGCTTCACTTCTTTTTAAAGCAAAGCAAAACGAAATGATGAAACAAATATGCACTAATAAGACTTAAGATTATGTTGCGAAAGAGAGTCTAGAGTCGGAAATACCTAAGTGAACATAAGAGCTTTTATTAAAATTGAAACGAGTAAATTAATGGCGATAACTTTTTTGTATTTGTTTAATTATTTAAAAAAAATTTTTAAATTAAAAATATACAGTGTTCTGTTGTTATTTCGGTGTTATATAGGGTATTCACTCGAATAATGTTTGCTCGATCAATCGAATAATTAAAGACAAATAATGTTCGATTATACTGCATTTACATTGTCTAGATTTCGAGCCAATTTGATTTCAAATCTTTAACGAAATCTATATCGTTTACATTTACATTTTCCAAGATTTCATATCCAAGACAAAAGCTTTTGCCTGAAATTTATCTTAAACTGGAACCAAAAACTGCCGACTTAGCTAATTCACACACATTTTATGGACGATTTTTGTATTCTTGTAGTTTATTCGCTCAATTTTTATATAAAAATGTTGTACAGGGTGTAAAAAATAAATAAAACCACTAGATTTTGAGTAGATTTCGTCCAAATCTACTGACAAAGTAGATTTCCTTTTGTATGGGAAATCTACTAAAAACTGACTAGACTTAGCTCGAAATCCAAAATTACTAGATTTCGAGACAATGTACGAGTAAAAATGTATTCGAGTAATTTAGATCGATTAATCGAATAACTCGATTAAAAAATTGTGTGTAACTTTTCTTTTTTTTAATGAGTTTTTATAGATTTCTTAATAAAAAGTGAACACATATTTTAATTTATATGAAATTTGTCATTAAATTCGAACGTTATTTCATACTAATAGTCCGCATGTTCAAAAAATTAAGCAAATAATGTAGTAACAATAATAGGGAGAAAGAAACCAAAAAATTCGGAAATATAAACATTAAAAAAATATTATTTGAAATAAAAAAGATATTTCGATAGCAACTAGTTAACTACCTATAGATGTTTCGTAAAATATCGAATGTAATGTTCGGAATTATAAAAGCCTTAAGGTAAGTCGAAAAAAACGTAACCACAGACAAGTTAAAATTGTATTTCATTTAATTACAATATTTTTTTTAATATGGGTTCTCATTTATTGAAAATAATAAAAAAATAGCTTTTTACAGCATAACTTATTTTTGATATAAAATACAAGTTAAATCAAACTAACTCTGAGCAAAAGTAGTGGTTACGTTTTTTGGGCAAATATTTCTAAAGTGTAACCGCATTTATATTTATAACCAATTCCGATTATTTTTATTCTGCATTGAATACAGGACAGGTCGGAATGGTATTAAATAAGTCCTGGTGCAAAATTTTCTCAAAGCGCGACATTTGAATAGTGAAAAAAACTATTTAAAAGGATCAGTTTATGATCTAATTTATGTAGAAATGTTGTGTTTTCTTTTGTTTTTATTATTAAAATATATAAAAACGCAAAAAAAACTTGTTTTGTTTTATTTTTGTCCACAAAAATGTACAAAAAACCGATTAAATTCAAAAATTTTCCGATTAACTCGAATAATTTTCAGCAGTAAAGCTTACTCGAATAACTCGAACGAAAAAAAGTTTTACTCGATTGCTCGAGTAATTTAAAAACCTCAAATTCGATTAATTGATTAATCGAACAATGGAAAAGTCGACTAAAATTAATACCCTAGTGTTAAAACAATACAAATTTCATAGTGCTTAATAAGTAAAAAAAATAGTGTGCCAGTTTCGTTATTTTCAGCATTCGGAACTTTTCAGAAGAGCGCAAAGCCCCGTCAATGTTGAACTTAAAATTGTATTTGTGAATTTATTTACAAGACTTTGAAAATTGAACTTTAGTAAATTTTTGACTATCTCTGAGAGATATTGGCCATGTTTGGGCACATCTTTACTTGTAGTTAGTGTTTTTCATTCGGGATTTCCCGGGATTTCCCGCACATTTTCCGGGAAAAAATACCGGGAAATTTGTGCGGGAATTCCCGGGATTTTTTGTTATGTCAACTTTACTTTGTAAGCATTTTTAGTGCTGCTCTTAGAAAAATATGAAAAATAAAATAAAAAATATACACATAATTGAAATACTTTGGATCAAAACCCATACAGTTCGACTAAATACATAATTTCAATTCTTAACACTACAGCACGAAGCATTAAAATATGTTTGATTATTTCCAATATATCAGGAAAAATAACCACGTATGAACCATAGACTTCGAAAGCAAAAGGCTTTTAAACTAGGTATGAGAAAAAGAAAAAGCACAAATAGTGTTTGGCTAAGACAAATATGGTGAAATTTTTAAGATCCCAAAAAAAGCTTATCTAAGTTTGGAAAAAATATCCTCACTTGTAAAGAGCTTTATGCAAATTGGTGTAAAGCTGGATATTTATCTTCTTAAGTTCGAGGGCTTAGAGTATAAGAAGAACTCTGATGATGGGATCGTGGTTAATCCCGAAAATATGATGGTGTTAAGTTCGACCCTTATACAAAGTCAAGAATTTGTCTTTGTCTTTTTCAATTATTACATGCTTTGAAAAATCATTTCTCAATAAAACTAATTACATTTTTGGACCAATTCATTATTTCAGTTCAATTTTGCTTAGCAATATGAATTGCTCATTATTGGCCTATAAAATAAAGCAAGCATAAATCATATTTCGCATAAATCTTTTCTGGTTACAGAGCTAGAGCAATTATAAAAAAGTCTCAAATTGGTAAAATTTTTACTTTAGATGGCTACTAGTCAGAAGTTATACAATAAAAAAAATTAAATTTTCTTATTAAAATTAAAAAGCATGCGACACGGCACACCTTCATACATATTTGTTGGAGTTACTCTGTAAAGAACTGAAATAATATTTTTTTAACTTACTTTTAATGCATTAATAAATTTATTTAATAGATCTCATTAACTTCTATTTTTTTGTTCAAATAAATTCAGTTAAATGATATATTGTATCGTTTTGTATTGGGCGGGAATTCCCGGGAAATTGAAAAATCTATCCCGCTTTCCCGGGAAATGAAAAAGTCCGGGAAAAGAAAAACTCTACTTGTAGCTCATTTGGACCATATGAAAATTGTAGCCAAGGATCCATACTATTCCAGAATATAAGTCGCAATTTTCAATTGTATTTGTAAATTTTTTTTACAGAATTATATTTTTAAAATCACACACGATCACGCACGGTACTTAATTTTTAAATCACGCTCACGCATTATTTCGTGAGCGCGAATCACGCTTGGCTCGAAAAATTCACGACATTTGCGCATCTCTAAGAAATACATTTGATTAGTGCGGATGGTCTTGCAAAAGATCAATTGGGAAATATCGTATTTTTTTGTAAAATCCAATAACAAAATACGCAGAGTTGGCGTTAGATTTCATATAAAATCTAAGATATTTTGCACATGGTCTTTCGCAAGACCATTTGCACCAAACACTGAATACCGCCCATGTAACAAATACTTTCTTTAATATGCGTTTGCAATATTTCAAATAATTTGTGCAAAACAAAAAAATTATTTGTAAACAATTTTTATAATAAATGCCATAGAAGTTGCTATGGATGAAGAAAAAGGAATAAAAAGAAGAAAAAAAAACAAAAGTAAAAATAAATGACTTTAGGGTGCCACTTATACTAAAACCAATTACATTGTGGTAAAACTTACCACGAATATTAAATTTCCCATTCGTATTGAAAATTGATATTTCAATATGAGTTTTCCACAGACTTCTTTAGTTGCCATTGGATTTTCTCCATCTATCAAACAAAGTGTATTAGTAACAACAAAACAATTGATCTAAAATCATTCGATCAAATCAAGTACATATCATCAATACATATTGACAAAAAGTAAACACACATTATACAAAAATAAAATTCTTAAGCACTGAGCACGCATACTTGCTTAAATAAATGCTACTGAAGGTATGGTCAGACGGGGGAAATAGTTGATAAAATAAGCGGGTCTACGCGTACAATCTCTGGCTTTTTAAACCAACTTAAAAAAAAGAGGAGGTTATTTTTAATATTTTTTTTTACTTTTTTATATTTTTACACGCATAACTCAGTAATTTGTAAACCAATTTTCAAAGTTATTCAGGTATGTGATGGAAAACGATAATTTTCAAAACGATTTCAATACGATTGTTTTGAAAAGGTGTGACGAATTCTGACCAATCTTTTCATTTAGTTTTGAACCAATGTCAAACTATTGACTTATAAAAAGCTCACTAGAAGATAAAATATATGCAATGCAATGCAAAGTGTGCAGAGAAATTTATCAAAAATGGTTGAAAAAACAATTAAAAACAAATTTGAAAATTATTGACAAAACGACTATAGCAAACACATCACACCTTTTATCGCTTTCAAATCGTTTTTGCGTCTAAATCGTTTTTCATCACATACCTGGGGCTGGATTCTGAATTTATGATAAAAATGAAGTGATAAAAATTGATCATTTTCACTTAATAGCAATTTTTCACTTCATTTTTCATTTAGAGCGATTCTGATTGCAATTATGAAATATTTAATCGTTAAGAAAATCATCTGTCACTTTTTGTTTTATTCCGCTCATTTCTTGAATTATAAGCAAATTTAAACAAAAACTAATTTTATTGCAAATACATACCATGTACTTTCTGGTCTTTTGAAGCTTTGCAACATTTTTTTTAATCCATTGAATTGCTTTTAAATATTAAGTTCACTTTTTTAAAATTCATGGTTTTATGTTTTTGTTACAAGAATATATAGCAAACAACTTAACTCTGTTATTCTACTTTATTTTTATTTCTTGTTTATTTCAGTGTTGTAACAATTATTATAAATAATACATTGTGGCATTTTTTACTTTATAGAAAACGATTTTTGAAGCAAAAGTTAATAAAAAAGTCATTAAAAGTTGGCATCATTTAAGTTTTCGCCAACTTTTTCATGATGAAAAAAAAATCATCATATGAAAAAAATTTGACAGATAGTTTTCATAAAAGCTGAAACTAGAATCGCATTTTCAATGAAGTGATAATTTATTTTTTTTTTCACAAAAATAGAATCGGGCCCCTGATTGTTTTGTTTGATAGGGCTTGCCTGCAGTTTTGTATCATACTTTTTTTTCTGAAATCGGTTGGGAAACTTGTGCCCCCGAAATATTGATTGTCGCATTACTTCTCCATTTATGGAGCGATTTTCAAAATTATTTTTTTGTTTGAAAAGGTTTGCTTGAAGTTTGGTCCCATAGAAGTGATAATCGGAAGGACAGTGGTATTGCAGTCGTGGTTTTAGCAGAATTATTTAGTGAGAAAGATGGAAAGAGGAACAGATATGTGTATACATACATCAGGAACCGGCAAAGCATATCACATGGGGTTTTTTATTCTTACTCTCGCACGTATGTACTCACAGGTTTTTTTTTTTAAAGAGAAGTAACACAACCAGGCAATTAATGCCTACCAGTTAATTAATTAATGTGTTATCTTCTTTGGGAAATGGATAGTGTAGAGAGAACAGGTGGTGAAGTGGGAGAGAGATAGAAAGCTTAATTCAACCCTGCTATTGCGCTTTTTTTTGTAGAGCAGTGTTGCAAGCCCCTCTGGTGTCAAGTAGAGGCATTGAATTGTTTAAGCTGTGTAGCCATTTTATTAGTTCTTTTACTTCGCCTACGGTTCTGCTATAATACTGACGAAGGAGGGTGCTGTTAGGCATTAGGATATGCATTAGGATGTGCATTAGGATATGTTAGTATTACTCGCTGCCGGTACTGCCAAAGTGATCAGTGCTATGCCTTCATCACTTTAACACTCCAACAACAGCAAACACAATAACACATCAATGCACATGAAAAAATGCATGATGTTGTTGGTTTGCCTGAAACTAGTCTTGAACTCAAGACCTCAGGGTTTATAGTCAAACGCGCTAACTACTCAGCCAACAGCAAATTTTCTAAGCACACCCCAGACGATTGAAGCCGGAGTTTCTCAAGGTAGCGTTTTAGGTCCTATATTATGCAATGATATTCACGCATTAACATTCGCTGATGATACAGCTTTTCTAAGCGAACACGCAAGTCTTCAAGAAGCATCTAGAAAATTGCAGGAATATATGTTGCAGCTGGAAAAATGGTTAAAGCAATATATATATTATATAAAAATGAGGTGTATGTTTGTTTGTTTGCAGATTTTTGTTACGGCATTACGCCTAAACGGCTGAACCGATTTAAATGAAATTTGGTACACAGAGAGATATTTCGCCCACAATTAATATAGGCTATATTTGTTTCCCGGATTTTGGACCAGGAGGGGATAAAATGGGTCAAAACCTCCCCATACGTATAACTCTGACATTTGTAAACAGATTTTACAGTTGGGTCCCATAATTTTGTTTCCAAAATCGGTGGGGTTATTTGCTCACCCCCTCCCCAAAGCTTAACGCTGTCCTTTGTGAACCGAAATTCCAAAATTTTTTTCTTGAAAGGTTTTGTTCGCGGTTTAGTCCCCCATACTTTTTTTTCGAAAGTTGTGGGCGGAGGAGAATTCGGTTCCCTACGCATAACTCTGTCACTTGTCAACCGATTTTTAGCATTATTTTTTGGTTTGAAATGGTTTGCTTGCGGCTTAGTTCCATAATTTGTTTTGTCGAAAATTGGTAGGAAAATTTGCTACACCCCCTTCCTTCCAAAACCGGTGGGGATATTTGCAAATTTATTTTTTGTTTGAAAGGGTTTGTTTGCAATTGGATTCCATAATTTTTTTTCCAAAATCGGTGAGGACTATGCCCCCCTACCCCAATTCCTCAACTCCGTCATTTGTGAACCAATTTTCAAAATTCTTTTTTTGTTTGAAAGATTTTGCTAGCAATTTTATCCCATAATTTTTTTCAAAAACATGGAAGGGGGAGGAGGGAAGGGGAATTTTGGTCCCCCACGCATAACTCTGTCATTCGTCAACCGATTTTTAAAATTCTTTTTTGGTTTGAAAGGGTTTGCTTGCAATTAGGTTCCATTTTTTTCAAAATCGGTGTGGAATATGTCCCCCATTCCTTTATTCGGTAATTTGCGAACCGATTTTTAAAATTCCTTTTTTATTTGAAAGGTCTCGCTTTCAGTTTGGTCCCATAATTTTTTTCAAAAAGCGGTGGAGGGTGAGGGGGAATTTAGGTCCCCATTCCTTAACTCATTTGTCAACCGATTTTTAAAATTCTTTTTTTTTTGCTTAAAATGGTTTGCCTGAAGCTTAGTGAAATAATTTGTATTCGAAAATCCGTGGGAAATTTGCTTCCCCCATGATTAAACCTGTCTTTTTTTTTGTTTGAAAAGATTTGCCCGCAGTTTTATTCTGCAATATTTTTTTTAAAAATCGATGGGGAAATTTGGTCCCCCATGCTTAACTCTGTCATTTGTGAACCGATTAAAAATTTTTTTTTTGTTTGAATGGATTTGCCTGAAGCTTAGCTACATAATTAATTTTTTTGAAAATCGGCGGGGAAGTTTGCTTCCCCCATGACTAACTCTGTCATATTTGAACTGAATTCCTAAATTATATTTTGTTTGAAAGGATTTGCTTGAAGTTTGGTCCATAGAAGTGGAAATGGGGCGAAAAAATTGGTAGCCCGATATATTCAGCCATGTCACAGAATACCATTACGATTGGAAGTGGTTTCATTTCCGCAAGTTGCTTCTTCAGAAAACGAAAAACCAAAGTTATCTTCGTAATCAAACCACTTTTAAATTTCAAAATGGATTGAAAAAAACTTTTCTACTGACTTTATTGTCAGTAAATACCAAAAAACGTGTATACTTTTAGGAGCGCCAAATAAATATTTGGTCGTGAGCTCTCCATGTTAATAAAAAGCTCAATGTGAGCTTTTCATCTAAAAACAAGAGTAAACAAACGCCTCAAGGTATAAAAACTTTATCATTTGAAAGTCCGTACAGAAGATAAGAGGTTTGAAGCTTTTCAAAAGTATGGTTGCAGTCTACTGATGATTTGCTAAAGCAACAAATAAAACTTTTTAAAATTCAATAAATAAATTAAGCTTAAAAAAGTAGCAGAAGTTGCCAATACTGCTCTGTTGCTTAAGCGGCCTTCAGACTATTAGATTTAGTATTAATACTTGTCAAAAACTCTAATCTTAAGTAAAAATCCAACAGTGGGAAAACAAATTGTTATGATTTGTCAAATAATACGTAAAGAAATTTGACAGTATTATGGTATTCGTCACTTTTAGGAATATTTCTAAACAATCACATTTTATCAGGGTCGTCTTTTGCGCAAACAAGCATAGGAATAACAAAACAGTTGTGTATTTGTTTGCCGGCATAAATAAAGAAAAAGAAGAACGAAAAAATTTGCTTTATTGCAAATTATTTATGTTACGTTTTATTTGGAATGTGATAGTGTAGAAACAATATGTAATGAGAAAATGTTCTTTAAGATTTTTTGACAGTGAGATTGATTTTGATTTGATTTTCGTTTCACAAAATCTAATAAAAGTCTCAAAGCTTGTATTACAATGCCTTATTGCCACAGATATCAGGAATGCTATTATTTAATACTACTAGCCGTTATATGAAATGTTAAGACAAACAAATTTTTAGTTAAAATATACATACATATATCCAAAATTGTTACAGTGTGCTTTTTATATGGACTTTAATAGATTAGGAAAAGCTTTATTTATGTGGAGTTTGACAATTGGGGTAATAAGTCAGCTGGCGATCAACTGCCTTAATAAGTTTATGTGGTTAGGTCTACTTTGATTATTCAACTCAAAAATTATGAAAATATGTATCTGAGAAAAATAGTTGTTACGCTTATTTCGTCAAATATTTTCTCCATCTGACTTAACCTTTAGTAGTAAAGTAGAACTCGGCTAAAACGAATCCTCGTTTGTTATGCAATACTTTCATGATGATTTTTGAATTTTTACTACGTGTTAACATTTTTAGTACGGTGATAAAATAATTAATAATGTTTTCTGGGTAAAAGTTGTACGAACTTTAGCCTAATGATACCACAAGCTTACAAGTTTTTGTACTGGAGTTGCTGTTTCTTATGTAATTTGGGGGTACAGTTATTTCAAATATTAAGTTGAACTTTGGACTAAAAAATGTTTTAGTTTTATTAAGAACTTTGCTTCTAAAGAACCATTTTCGCAGGTCTCACGGAGTTCTTAATAAACGAGTTCTACTGTATGTACGAATATGTAAGTGTTTATGTAGGATATAAAATGTAAAAAACCCCTTTCAGCAAATTTTCAATTTCTATTCAATCATAACTAAGATGTAAAAAGTATCTGGAATAAAACAGCAAAAGGTACAAAATAAGATTCTTTATAGTTTTCTTTCTGTCCATAGTTTTACCACATAAACACACTCACTCATGCAAAAAAATTGTATGCATGAATATATCTATGGTGATGTACTATATATCTATAGTACAAAGATTAAGTTTTTATTAAGTTTTTTTGGTGTCACTACACTTATAAAATCATTTTACATTCTTTCATTTGTCACTACATTAGCATATACGACAATAACAATTTTAATACTTTTGAAATACAACATTAATGAAATTTAAACACTTTATAACTTCCATATTTATTTGCAGATTTCGGGCTATACCAGTGTTGCCAGGTAACTTTTTTCTTCCCCCAAAAAAATTTTAAAACCCCCAAAATTTAGCACATTTTGATAATAAACCCCCTAAATGTAAAAGTCTATACAATAGTTTAATTTATAGTAATTTAACTTGATTTAGTTTCAATTTACACACTAATATCCCCAACTGAATGAAGCGAAAACACCCTAAAATTTTAATTTTTTTCTGAAATTCTCCCCAAACTTATTTTTTTAGTTTCTTGAATATTTTTATTTAATAAAACACTGTTGCGTATGTATATATCTATAAAATGGGAAATACCTATCGTAATTTTAAATTTTTTTAGGAGATAAAAACTTAATTAAAAGTCAACTTTTGTGATTATAGAAATATTTTTTTCTGGGAATTCTCATTAATAAAGACTATGATACTATGCTGAAAAACTAGTTTTCGCAATCACAATACTTTGCTTTTTATCTCTCCTGAAAATTAAAAAAATAATAATAATATGCCCTTTTGTATTTTATATGACGATATGTAAGTATATAAATTGAATTTTATATTATAGTAGAGGTAGTAGAAAACTGGTTTTTATAAGCATTGGAATCAAATCTCTTCAAAAATAGCAAGAGATAAAATTAGGGTCTGGGATTTCCTCGACTTTTTCACTTCCCGGGAAACGGGAATGAAAAAATCACATTCCCGGGAATTCCCGGGAAAAGTTAATTTTCAAAATTAAATAGATTTATTAAATGAAAATTTGCGAAATTTCGATTGTTTTATTAATGTAAGCATTCTTTTTAAATAACAGTTAATATAAAAGCACTTCTAAAACAAATTTTTAAGAATATTTAAGTGAATTCAAGCAAATAGAGTTTATAGTTATTACACAGTATGAGATTCTATAGAGACTAATTGACTACTATATCGCAATTAGTTAAACATTTTATTTTAAGACCTCCAAATCATTTTATAAAGAACTTGCCGTAATGTTTCTTATTTCTTCTTGAAAATTTTCCAGGACGATTCTTTTCGTTTTAAGTACAAGCAATTTACAGTACTATACTCAGCTGAGCTGAATTTTATATATCCTGAGCGACAGTCTGTCTAAATGTCTTTTATTATTCATTTTATTTATCTTAAAACATCTCCTTCAGAGTTTCAATAATTGTGTCGACTTATAATAAATTTAAGTAGTGGCAACTCAAAGTTTTTATAGCTTCCATGAGCTTAAAATTTTCGCTACAGTTTTAAAATTTTTTTCACTAATTCTGCGAAAAATCACTCAAAGTTCGTTTAATATCAAATTGTTTACTTTAGAGCACTGTAACCATTGATACTTGCACAAAGTATTCATTCCACTTTGTTCTGTTATAGTGATTAAACGACATCTATTACTAAATTAATCTTCCATGTACTTTTCGAATTAAGCAAAAATTTTTCTCGGCTTAAGAGAATTGGTATGACTTCAATTTAATGAAATTTTTATGAAACTTCTGTGTAAGTTTGAACCATTCACATTTATATTTTGTATAAAAAAAAATTATATGGATATTTTACTGCCTAATTATCGATGTCGCAGGAGTTCTTTCTTTCTTATAGTTACATTTGAAACAAGGACAAAAATTTAGAATTTTTTTGTTTCAAATGAAATTGTATGAATGAAAAATGTCATTCGACATCGATAAACAGGGTATTTATATTTAAACAGACGATGAGAAACATAGTAACTTTAAAATACAACTTAAACAATTTCATCGTGTAAATTTAGTCGTACAGTCAGCCAAACGAACTTTTGTAATATTTAAAAAAACATTGAAAAACAGGATTATAATACGAATTTCTTATATGAATCAAAATAAATTTGGCGTTTACTTACGGCATTTTATAAATATGTTTGTCAAAAAAGTCCATATATTTATGAAATAAAGTGTACTTTTAGTTTCCCGTTTTCCCAAAAAATTTATGAGCTTTTTCCGGGAAAACGGGATTATTAAAAGTAGGCTTTTCCCGGGAATTCACGCCCGGGAATTCTCGATTCCCAAACCCTAGATGCAATACATGTTATCAAAATTAAAAAGTATAGGCACAAAATTGAAAAACAACATATATTAAAAACTATTTTCTTTTGTAAATCTTGCGCTTGAATTAACAGAAAAATGTAGTTTGATTTTACTTTATCTACTACGAAATTTATCAGTTGTAAAATACGGAATTTTTAGTTGTAAAGAAATCTCCTAGCTGTCATATCTAACAATGACACTGAATTATCTACTGCGAAAGAGATGGCGACCAATTGTAAAATATAATAAAACTTAGCATAGGAATTCAAATAGGAAATGCCTCTAGAAATCCTCTAAATATAAATTTATGCCCCCTATTTTGTCCCCTAAGCTTTCCCCTAAATGATATAAAAACCCCTAAATCTAAACGCGCAGTCCAATTCTTATTAAGCTTAAGTTTTCATAAAATTTAAAATGAGTTTGAAATGTATTTTATTTCAAAATTTTCGTAGAAAAATTTCTAAAAATGGATTTCAAATACATTTTATTTATTTATGAATATGGGAGTAAATCTTTAAAGGGGGCGGAGCCACAAGGCCCCAAAATATGTCACCTCAGATTTCTGAAAAATTTAAGCCTATGCCAAGCTGATGTTTTTGATCTAGTTTATGCAAGTAGATTCTCCTAGCTAAGAGGTAAAAAAAGTCTTCTACATTTATGGGTTTCCGCTTACAGTTTAGGAGATATTCAACTAATAAATATAAAATTTTGTCTTTTTTACCCACCTTGGTCCACGGTTTCGCTAATGGGGTATTCAAACCTTTTCAGATGTACTAAATACCTAAGAAGAACAAAAATAAAATTTGCCTCTGCGAATCCAGAAATTCCGAAAGAAATTCCAGAAAATCCCAAAAATAGGATTTTCAATATTTTCGCTGAACTTTTCTTATTTTTTGTCGGGCGCAGATAGTTTTTGGGAAATGTTTAATGGAATTATAGGCCTCAAGATGAGTGAATACCCTTTTTCATTACAGCCTTGCGATTTGAGAAAACGCGCCCTCAAACTAATATTTGCACAAAAAATAGCTATACTTTGAAACGCTCTGGCTGATTCAATGATGAAAAAAATTTTGCAGTGATCTGTTCTATAGCATCACCTTTCAAATTGATATAAATATTGGGTAAGCATTTTTGAAAAACAATTTATAATTACGAAATAATTAACGCACTTTTTTCTACAAAAAAAAAACGGGGAAAACTACTTTTTTCAAAAATTTCATTTCAACGGCGTATAACTTTTGACTGAGTACTGATTTTTTAACAAAATTTTTTCAGAATATTAATAATTTTGCTGGTAATGAACGAAAGAAAAGTTTTTGCAAATCAGAAAAGATTTGAGTTCCCCGTTAGCAAAACCGTGGACCGAAGTGGATAAAAAGTTAATATATTAATTTTTTTAGTCGAATATCTATTTATTTTATTTTATTTTTATTTTTTTATAAACAAACACAACCCGCGAAGCAATTAGCTTGTTGCGGAAAACACTCAAGGTCTATGGCGGGAATCGAACACACGACCTCTGTACTGAAACCCATAAATGTAGTATACTTTTTTTACCTCTTAGATATGCTTGCAAAACTCTTTTTTTTATCAGACAAAAACATCAGCTTGGCATAGGTTTAAATTTTTTAGAAGCCCGAGGTGACCCAATTTAGGGTCTTGTGGCTCAATCCCCTTAACGGCCTTTTTCACAATGTATGATTAAGAGTTAACGTGGACTTTAACGATAAGTTTTGTATGCCGAACTTGCCGTTAAAGTCCAGGTTAACTTTTAATTGTACATTGTGAAAACGGTCGTAAAAGATATTAAGTCCAAAGCTTAAACTTTAACTTAGCAGCACCTCTATAAATTCCGAATGAAATTTTATAAGAATCGAACTGCGCGCTTAGAAACTGAAGATTTTTCCAAAATCCCCCGCTGTGCGACAGTTGTTCAATTGAGCTTTTTATTGAGCGCAAAATAAGTGTGATGATGAGATCGTGGTTGGTCTCGAAACATCATGGTGTTAGTTCAACCTTCCGTGCATCCAAAATTTTCTTTGGCTTTTCAATTGTTACATGCCTTAGAATTTCTCTCTTAATAAAAATAATTTAATTGAAAAATTAAAATAAACGAACTTAAAAGCCACACAGTTCGACTAAAAATTTATAAGCAGGTCTGCCTGAATATTAGGTTGTTATACGAAGTATGTGTAAAAGAAAACAAAACTGAAATTCAGATTTGAAAAATTTTAAGGCAACTTTCCGTTTGGTAGTACGCAGCTGAAAAGAAAAATCAACACAATGTTTGTCTAGTACAGGGATATAATATCAATTAGTGGATATGTTTTCCCCTCAACTGACACAGAAGATGATGTTCAGACCATTATTTGCTCAAGGAAATTTCGACATTTTCTTTTTGTGTGGTCTTGTGAATAGCTTTTTATGTTTTTCCGGTTATAATTAATAAATTTAAGTGGATTTGCGTGAATAAATACAAATTTCTTTACACAAAAAAACTAAAAAGTAATTATTTAATAATTTTTTTTTTTTTAATTAAAATCTTGTGCTGGAATATTTAAAAATCAGACAAAAACAAATACGACTTGCGACTTTTATCCTTCACTTCTGCACATTATCTGATTTTAGTTTTTGTAATAATTCTCCTTTATCTCTCCAGAGTTTACTTATAAAATATGGGAACCGTTTTCTGATGAGATGTCATAAGCATAGGGTTTTTTTATTCCCGGACTTTTTTGTTTCCCGGGAGAGCGGGAAGAACGTAATAAACTGTTTACCAAAAATTTTAATTTCCGTAATCAATTGATTTTTATAGGAGTGGTTGCCACATGACGGAAGTGATCAAAAGGTTGTCTAGGATAAATGTTGCTGACAAAGAGATGTCTTAGAATATTAAATTTAGTCCTTTACTTCTTGGTATGCAGTGAAAATTCTCTGCCCTTAGAAAATTTTTAGGTTTATATTCTTTGTTTCAAATGGCTTTTTATAAGAGTCAATATGAATTTTATAAGAAAGCTACGATATTTTGCAAATGTACTTTCGCAAGACCATTTTCCTCAAATAATGAACTCCATTAATGTATTAATTGTTTCATCTAACAATCGGTTTCTTATTCAAGTGACACAATTTTCTGTTGTTGAGAAAAGTCTTTCGCACTCTACAGAAGTTGTCGGGATAGTTAAGAGGGTGTTGTATAAATTATCAATATTTTTGGTCCTTTTTCCGCTGTCTTCAAATAATTTCAATTGCTTTGTTAATAGCAGCGTTTAAAGTTTCCTCGAAAGTCTTCTACTTCAACGCATCTGAAGTAATCACCCAGCAAAAACTTTGCTTACTGGTAGGCAAAAAAGTATATGAGGATTTAAGTCGTAACTACTTACAATTTGACTCGATAACTACTTATTTTTGTTTGAGAAGTCCGAAAAATACGGGGTACCCCTTACAAATGTATTTACATTTTCACAGCAATTAACTAGTTATTATTTGGCTTACATGAAGCTAAAAAATAAGTGGTCAAATAAACAAATTAAAATAAAAAAAAATTTGCACACATATTTTGTTTATATTTATTCGATTTTTTTATTTTTTTGGCCCATCTGGGATACGAGCCTGTGCTCGTTCAGAATTGGAGACAAGAACTTAACCCACTCAGCTATTGTTGACTTATAACTTTAGGCGACATAAATTAGTTTTCATATACAAACACATGTTGAATTAAAAAATGGTTGTCTACTTATTTTATTAACACATGTCACCAAATTGGAACTACTTTCAGATAATGAGAAAAATACGTAATAATTTTATTAAAAACTAGGCAGTAGCTCTAATTTGAAGCATAGTAATAAGATAAATAAGTACCACTCATTAGCTTGTAGCCCATTAGTAAAGTACTACCCATTTCAAAAATCACAAAAGTTTTTGTTGGGCTATTTCCCCATTTTCTTCGTGATTAAATGCATCAAATAGACGTGAATTTTGGAGCATACTGAAAAACATTGAAGTTGCTTTTACAAAAAAAAAATGGTTTGGACAATTAATGTATATTTTCTCTTCGTTCCATCCAATATAATTTAATAATGACTTTGAGCCTTCGTTGGTTTCTTTCTCCTTACATAAATATTATTTCATGATGATCGATAACAATTTAAGGAAAAAGAAGAATTTTTGGATTCCCAAATCAGTACTTTTTTATGTGTATAAATAGATTTTTTATCCCGGAAATTCTCGGATAAACTTCCCGGGAAAGCGGGAAACGAAAATAAGAGATTTTTCTCGTCCCGGGAATTCCCGGGAAAAAACCCTACATAAGCAACAAAAAAATTGATGGCATTAGAAGAGTCACAGAAGTCTTACAACTTTTTAATTCGATGTGCAAATTTTATACGACATTTTTCATACATTTCTAATTTCGAATCAAGCAATAATTTTTCTCCTAGACGGATTAGGGGATATGGCATGACTTCAATTTCATGGAATTTTTATGAAATTTCCGTATAAGTTTGAACCATTCACATTTTTATTTTGTATAAAAAAAAAATTATGGACACTGCATGTTTATCGATGTTGAAGGAGCTCTTGTTTTCTTACAGTTACATTTGAAACAAGAACAAAATTTTTGAATTTGTTTTTGTTTTAAATGACGATGAAAAACGTATCAACTTTAAAAGAGAACTTAAACAATTTCACCGTGTAAATTTAGTCATACAGTCGGTCAAGCGAACTTTTGTAATATTAAAAAACACGTTAAAATTTGATATTAAAGAAAACAGGATTATAACACAAAATTTCTTATATGAATCAAAATAAATTTAGCGGTCACTTACGCCATTTTATAAATATGAATGTCAAAAAAGTCCTTACATTTACGAAATAACGTGTGGTTTTAATTTCGCGTTTTCCTTTGAAAATCTCAAACATTTCCCGATTCCCAAACCCTAGAAAGAACGTAAAAAGTATCAGAAAAGTTGGAAAATTTGCTGATGTTTTGTCAGACATTTAGAAAATTTCTCTATAATAATTAAGTTATGAGAGTTTAGTATAACTGTATGGATTTATATCCAAAGAAATTTTAATTATTTTGGCTTGAGTTCGGTTTTATTTAAGTTTTTCAATTAAATTATATTTTTATTTAGAGATAAATGTGAAGCATATAGACAAAGAAAAATTTTGACTGCACGGAGTATTGAACTGACGTTTCGATAGCTCTCGCTAATCTTTTCCAAATTCTTTTCCGCTTAAACAACTCGACCAAAATCGCTGCTTTGCAGTCAAGAGTTGAATATAATCTACTTTTAATAAACTCATACTGTCACTCTTAGAGCTGTATTTCATTTGATTATTATTGATATTCACTTTTTTCTTTGTCTTGTGTTAAGCTTCTTTTATTATTTCTCTATTCTAGTATGAATTATCATTGATAATTACAAGTACTAGTATGTGTGAATGTTTGCTTGTTCAGTTTATTTGAACATGTACATTTTTTTGCTAGGTGCCTTTAGAGTTTAACAATTAAATTTAAATTATATTTTTATTTAGAGATAAATGTGAAGCATATAGACAAAGGAAATTTTTGTCTGCAAGGAGGGTTGAACTGACGTTTCAATGGCTCCCGCTATTCCTTTATAATAATGAAAACTCCTACATAGTGTGTATATAATTCCCAAAGACATATACGCAAAGTTCTTAGAATTTCCTGAGACAAAAATGTCCACTTTCTTGTCAAACACTCATATGATAACTCAAAAATGCTGTTTTGCAGAAAACTAGTTTAAAGTTTTATGTTTACTAACAACTTAATGGTAAAAGAAAACTTTATTCTTCTCTCAAGTAAACAAGATATTTATGTGAAATTTTTACACAATATGAAAAGCGGTAAGACGAAAAGCTCTGCATTAATAACTCAAAAATCGCGTTTTTTGAGTTATGACTCTATTACAGCAAAGGCTCCATATGTACGTATGTGTATTTTATTTATTTATTTATTTTTTTTTTGAAAAATCGCAACCATGACCAGTGAAACTATTTCAGGTGTTTATTTATTTAACTAGTTGGGCTGTAAGATTGCTCATGTCTTTATTACACCCGAAATATCAATTTCAACTTCATCATTACTATTGTTTTTTCATTTTTGTATTTTATTTGATTTATCTTTTTTATTCATCAAGTTCTTTAATTTTATCTATTTTCGTTGAAAGTGGTTTAATTAGAGCCCCTCAATAATTTTATTGCTTTAAACTTAAAAAAGAAAAGTTTTCTATATCCGAGTATTCCAGATTGAAATTATTTAGTTACATTTTAAAATTGTATCAAAATAAAGTTAATGTTTTTGAAATACCGCTAAATTAGTCTAATGTGCGACAAATAATAATAATAATGATGTTTAAAACAGTTTATTATACATATTTAATATATATTGAGGTCTTATATTCAAATAGTGCTATCTGCAAAAACACAACTCTACAGGAGAGAGAAAAAACTTTATTTTTTCGTTTACTCTAAGAGTAATAAATAACTAAACTTTATTTTACAATGTTATTTAAAAACGACGTCTAAATCCTAAGTATATTCATTTTTTATCAAGTCCTTTTTTACAATTTTACAATTTGAATTTTCATCGAACATTGAGATAACCAGATAGCACTATTTGAACAGGTTAAAAAACTTCATAACTCCCACATAGTTACTCCTAGAGGGACAAAATATAGGATCGAGCCCCAATAATTTTTCCTTCCCAACATTTTTTCTGAACATACGCAGCCCCTACCTCCATTTCTTAAGTAGGCGCTTCAATCCAAAATTTACAATGAAGACTATTAATTTATCGCAGAAAAAGTTCCATAACTGCCTAGGAGTCCCAATACGGGTGTTAAATGTATGACCGACCTCCATTTGTTTTTTGTTCCCAACATTTTCTTTAAACATACTTGCCTCCTATCTCCATCCCTTAGGGGGGCTCCCATACAAATAATGTGGTTTATTGAAATTATTGAAATTGGTCCCAGCAGCGCCTAGGATGCCCCTAGACGAGACAAATGTATGATCAACTCCCATTAGTTCTCTAGCGTTAATATTTTACCCTGTATCTTCATACCTTAAGGGTGCTCCCATACAAAATTTACAGTGCAGACTGGAAATATGTAGAAGAAAAAGTCCTATAATTGCTTAGGAGTCAATCCTACGGGTGTTAAATGTATGACAGACTTGCATTGGTTTTCGTTTTCAGCATTTTCTCAAAACATACTTGCCCCTTATCTCCATCCCTTAGCTGACTCCCATACAAAAAATTTGCATTTTGTATGGGAGCCCCTTAAGGAATATATAAATATTTTAGGTATATTTGAGAAATATGTGGGGGAAAAAATTAAATAGGGTTAGTCATATATTTGATTTTTCTAGGGGCATCCTAAGCGCTGCAGGGGCCTAATTTAACAATTTTATTAAACCAGCATATTTGTATGGGAGTCCCCAAGGGTAGGGAATTCATTTTGTTGGTTGATCCCGAGTTACAATGTGTATATGTATGTATTTACGTATCTTATTATTTTGTCTATATGCGAATATTTTTATGCAGATAGCACTTTTTGTTTACTAACAAAACAACAGGTTGTTAGATAGCACAATAAAAAATGTATTGAAAAAACACCTTTAAGAAATTTTATTATTTATTTTTTTAAATAAATGACAATTCAATCAGAGAAGACTTTGCTATAATAAACTCTATTTCGAGAAAACCGCAGATAGCACTATTTGAATATAAGCCTTCGATATTTAGATCAATAAAAATATCTAACGTCATTGTTTACTTTATAAATCTTTACATAATTTTTTAAGATATTTAAAATTTTTGTTTGTTTGTTTTGGATAACACAGGTCGACACTTTTTTTTATTGCCTTTTGGAGTCAGTTTTTATTTTGCTAAATGTTAAGTTACTCTACAACAAATGTTGCATATCACAAGTGAAGGTTGGCTGTAGAATATCCATAACGCCATGACAAATTATGGCCTTCGTCTAAAAGTTTCATCGGAGAAATCCCATACGACTATGTTATCGTTAGGAAGTCGGAACTCCAAAAATTCTATCATTTATTTATTTCCAATTGAGTTTTTATTTAGTTCTATAACCAACAATCAGAATTTACATCCCAATTGATTATATCTGTGGTCACAAGCCTTAACCCCCTAAGTCGAGTTAGGACGAAACTGAGTTATTGGTGATATCGTGTTCGGCATGTATGAATCCACTTGCTATCAATTTTCGGTAACTGTATCTTTTTTGATATACCATCTATCCATAAAAGACCTAATAGCTTAAGTAATTTTTTTATATTATTGTTTTGGATTAACAGCTTAACTCATAATTCACCGACGTTAGTTTCCTAACTCTAATTAAGTGTTTCATAATTCTATATTCTTACTTTGGAATAATGGCCTAAATCCATTTAAGATATGATAATTAGAAACATACAGTTTTTATTATTGTCTAAATTAAACTTATGTCGTTATTCCGCAATAGAAAGTAAACATTTTATTTCCCTAAGTTGAGTTATTTTTTATTCCGTATTACAACATCGATTTTTGATAAGCATAAATTGAGTTGAGTTCTTTTTCCAAACTAAAAAATCACTTTACGAAAATATTATTTCAAGTTAAATTCTTATTCCAAATTTTAATTTAAAAAATATTGTTGTTTAAGTAGACTTTAGTCTTTATTTCAAACTATAAATATTGAAAATTTTTAAAAAATTATTCACTAAGTTGAGATAGACCGTTGATTTAAAAGATTTAATTTTTAAAAATTTTTTTAAAAAATTATATGCCAAATGTCTGTTAGAGCATTAAAGAAGATAGAATTAGAAAAGTTTCAGGAAGAACGTCCTAATGAAAAAAGTAAGTGGATAAAAGTTATTTTATTGGTATTTTTAGATTTTTTTTCTAATTTAATCTTCATTTAAAAACGAGTATGTTACGTAAGTGGATATTGCTGATCTGTAAAATATATACTCATGTCACATACCTCTTACTACAAAAAAATCTTTGTAAAACTTTTATTTTTAAATTAAATAAAAGGTATTTTTTAAATTAAATATCTTAGAAAAAATTTTTATGTTCAAGGAATCCAAAGTGAAAATATAACATAAGTCGACAAATTATGAATTATCAGTAAGGAATAAGAACTTAACTAAACATGAGATATAAAATCATACAAATGTTGACATAAAATAAAGACTTAAGTTGACTTAGGTGCACTAAAAGTTAGTTTTTCCTTGTGGCGCAGAAGCATAACTCAACTTTAGCATTTTGAATTTTTTGTACTCAATAAGCCATAATAGCCTAAGTATCTTTTTTGCTATTATCTCTTGACTGCAACGCTAAAGAACTATATTTTTTAAAGAGATGATTAAAAGAATACGCTTCCTTGGAATCTGTAAGAAAATAAACAGCAAAAAAGCAGCTCCTGATTTGCAGTGAGGGTTTTAAACTTTAACCTGCTCTCCTGAAAACCTTGGAAAACATACTTAGGCGATTAAGGCTTGTGACCGCAGATGTAAGAGAAATACGTAGGGGAAAAAATTAAGTGGGGTTAGTCATACATTTGATTTTTCTAGGGCCATCCTAAGCGCTGCACGGGCCAAATTTAACAATTTTATTAAACCAGCATATTTCTATGGGAGTAGAGATGGGCACGTGTCGTGTTTTTTTTTGTGACACGAACACGCACGACTTAACACGAAATGTTCGTGATATAAAATCTCGTTCGGGTCGTGTCGTGTTGAGCAAACTTGACACGAAAAAACACGAAACGATTTTCAGATTAAAATATGTATAAATGCAGAAGCTTGCCAAAAAGCTTGAGCAAAAATCTTGATAAGTTACTGTTTTTTTTAACAAAAATATGTAAATAAAAATACAAATAAAGGGTCCGCCAGATAGCTTTTTTTTTGAAAATGCTATAAAAAAAACTACTGAATATTTTCTCAAATTTCTTTTTTTATTTGAAAGTACAATCCTTCCGGTTAATAATGAAAAATAATTTCATTCAAATGGCTGCCTCGGCTTGCCATGTAGTAGCCTACACGATCGGTCCAAATTTTAAGCACATTATCGATTGTGTGCAGCTGTATTTCACCAATGGCTTCACGAATATTGTCCTTTAAAGCGTCAATTGTCTCTGGCTTGTCGGCGTAACACTTATCTTTGACGGCACCCCACAAATAATAGTCCAACGGTGTCAAATCGCAGCTCCGAGGTGGCCAAACGACATCAGCTCTGCGGCTGATAATGCGATCTTCAAAAACACGGCGCAAAACATCGAGTGTAGCTTCGGCTGTGTGGCACGTAGCGCCGTCCTGTTGAAACCAAATGTTGCCAATATCCTCCTCTTCAATTTTTGTGAACAAAAATTCGTTCAACATGGCGCGATAACGATCGCCATTGACTGTAACGACCACTCCTTCCTCATTTTCGAAGAAAAATGGCCCAATTATGCCTCTGGACCAAAATCCGCACCAATCAGTGACTCGTTTTGTTTACATATAAAACAACGGGTTGTTAGATAGCACAATAAAAAATTTATTGACAAAACACCTTTAAGAAATTTTATTTATTATTTTTTTAAATAAATGACAATTCAATCAGAGAATACGTTGCTATAATAAACTCAATTCGAGAAAACTGCAGATAGCACTATTTGAATATAAGCCTTCGATATGTAGATTAATAAAAATATCTAACACCATTGTTTTCTTTATAAATCTTTACATCATTTTTTAAGATATTTAAAATTTTTGTTTGTTTATTGTTTTGGATAACACAGGTCGACACTTTTTTTATTGCGTGGCCTCTTGGAGTCAGTTGCAAGTGTTGCACATCACAAGTGAAGGTTGGCTGTAGTATATCCATAACGCCAAGACAAATTACGGCTTTCGTATAACAGTTTCATCCGAGAAATCCCATACGACTATGTTATCGTTAGGAAGTCGGAACTCCCAAAACTCTACCATTTATTTATTTCCAATTGAGTTTTTATTTGGTTTTACAACCAACAATCAGAATTTACATCTAAATTGATTATATAGACTAAGGTTCGTAACGTTATATTCATTCTGAAAGAATTAGACATAATCAATATTGCGAGGAACAAGGGAAAAATCTACATCAATTTAATTTTCAACGTATTTAGCAGAACATAATAATGATGTTTTTGGAAATCGCCACACTGCCACCGTTAGTGGTCCTGTGTATCTTCTTTATCATCACTTCTTAGGTAGCTCGCTTGAATGTGATTGCAATTCTTATATGGACAGCTTACTGCACACTTCGATTAACCCCACTTTGAGATTTTTTGTCAGTGCTGAATTAACAAGACTATTTTAACTCTACAATTTTATAACTCAAAATAAATTTCACTGGTAAAGTATAAAATGGAGTGCTTGTACATATTTAGTACCAGAAAGAATTATTTTGAATATTAAAATTTAAGAGTCGAAATAGTTTTGTTAAAACAGCACCTACAAAAAATCTCTTCAAAGTTAATCGAAGTGTGCAGTGATCATTCTATATATAAACATTTTTTGATTAATTTGAATACGAGAATTACATTACTACTAAATTTATGTTCATATGCTTTTTAACACATAAATCCCATTGTTACCTTAAGTATATATGAGGAGTTAAAACGACTTCAAAAAAGTAGGATGTTTGTTATCAGTGCTTTTTTTACTATTTTTATGTACACGCATAACTGTTCTTTGTGAACCGATTTTTAAAACTCTTTTTGAAAAAATTTGAAAAAGTTTGCCTGCAGCTTGCTACCATATTTTTTTCCAAAAGCATGACACTGTCATTTGTCAACCGATTTTCAAAATTCTTTCTTTGATAATTGAGTTATGAATTTTTAGTCGAACTGTATGGTTTTTATCCAAAGTTATTTAATTAATGATATCGCATCTGTTCATCAAAAGTAACACAACTCAAAAAATTCTATTTTCCACTTTTTTGAAGGAAACAGTGTATGATTACCATATCTAACCACTGTAAAAATTTTGGTATTGTATTATTTTATTGAAATATTATTGAGTTTCCTTTACAACGATATATTTGTTTATAACAATAATTCCATTATATTGGCGCAATTAGTTTTTTGCCTCTACTGAAAACTTGTAAATTTTGAGTTGTGTTACTTTTGATGAACAGGTGCGATATGATGATTGATAAAAATCAATCAAATTTTGTGTTGCTGAATCTTGATAATCATATTTCTTAGTTTCAATACAAAACTAAGAAATTTTATTTAATTAGTTTGGCTTAATATTTGGCTCAATATTCACATGCTTTAGAATTTTTTTCTTAAATAAAAAAAATTTGATCGAAAGATTAAATTACAAATGAACTTAAGCCAAACTAGTTAAATAACTTTGGATAAATTCTTTCTTAGCTTGAAAGGGGTTGCTTGCAGTTTGGCTCCATAACTTTTTTCAAAAATCGGTGGGACACCGATTTTTTTTGTTTGAGAGAGTTTGCGTGCAGTTTGCTATCATATTTTTTTCCAAAAGCGGTGGGGAGCTCCATAGTATTTGGACCGTATCCATAGTATTTGGACCAAATTTAGTCTAATTCGGAGCAAGGATACCCTTTGTTAAAAAATGTTACAGTTGTACAAAAATCATGAATTTTATCAATTGAGCTCCCTCACTTAATTGTGAATAAAATCAAAAGTTGTCGATAGATTTTAATGAACTATGCCTCGTTTTGTTAGGAATATATTTACCTATATGCTTGTTTTTAAAAATTAAATTTTATAATATATATTTTTTTATCTATTTTTTATTTATTTTTTATTTTTTATTCATTTAAAAAAATTTTTTTTAATGTTCAGCGACTGGTAAAAGTTGGTGGATTTTTTAAAGTTAAGTTGAAAGAATAAAAACTCTCACCTTCCATTTTTTTGCAGTAACAAGGCGGATGTAGATGGAGCTAGCTTTGTTTTCCAACGAATGAATGAATGAATTTAAACTAAACGGGAAACACAGACACTGCGACCGAAGAAAATCTATTGTTTCCCTTGCCAGGTGTTATAGCATCAAGACCCACTCTCCTGAGGAATCTCAAGATTGCCAGTGGTTCTAGTGTTGGCAGTTCCCAATCCTCCAATAGGCGCTTGCCCAATTGGTTATATCTTCTGTAACATAACGGCTTACAGTCCTTCAGAATATGCTCTGGAGTTTCATCCTCATAATCACAGAGTCTGCACAGGCTATTACTTTCAATGCCAAGTCTGTTAGAAACCTGTGAGCATTCTTAGATTGTTTTTTTCTCAGGGACATGAGAGCTATGAAACGATTTTGGCTATACGTTCCCATCATTAGCTTTGCATTCCTCAATCCAATGAGATTGAACCAGAGGTATTCCTGGTTGTACTAGACCCCCTTCTGACCATTTAGTCTGCATTTCCGTTTCCTACCACCGCGACGTGTCAAGGAATGCAGGAGAGTGTGACGTTATTCGTGCTGCTTAGCTGAATTAACTTAATGCGGCACTCCCAAGTTAACGTAGAAGTAAACTCATATCAGCTAAGTGCTTTGATGACAGCCTGACTATCAATGGCATAAACTACCGATTGAAAAATGGTAGGAGCTCTTCCCAAGTAGTTGTAGTAGTTAGTTCTTGGTCCTACGACTACCACACCAGAGCCTGCCGGCGTTCTGGCGTTCAGTGTACCACCTGATGGTGCCAGTTCTTAAAGAATATCGGGGTGCCATTCGCCCCCATTCCCTTCTGTTGGCCAGAACAGTTTCAAACCTCTTGTCAAAGTCATAAACTTTATTCATCACATCAAAGGGTTGCGCAAGTAATGGAAATTATCTTGCCACGGATGATTCCTCCCATTGGCTAACTATACAGTTTAGATTTTTGAAAAGTAATTGGCGAAAAATTGTTTTTTTGCAATGCGATGTATGAAAAATAAATTGACATTTTTATAAAAAATAACTCTAGCTTAAACTACAATTAAAAGGTCAGGAAAATTTGCAAATATTTTTGCATATATTTTGACACAACAATCTCATTAACTTTTAATTTATATGTATATTTCAAAATTCTGATCTAACTATTACATGTATTAAACTTAATTATTAAAACTGACTCCAAAAATGACATAGCAAAACTTTTTTTGTCGGTCTGTGTTATTTTTAAATGTTACTAAAAAATTCAAGTTTGTTTCTTTAGTCTTTCGATTTTACCGTTAAAAGTTTTTGTTCTTGTCATTTACCAAAAAGCACGTAAATAAATATTTGTTCAATATTGATAAAATAATCAAGTTTGTTTCTTCAATCTTTTGATGGGACAGTTCAAAATTTATGTGTTTGGCATTTACAAAAAAGTAAGTTTGTGTCTTGAATCTTTCATATAAAACATGCACATTGTAGTAAATAGAAATAAATAAAAGAAATTTTTTTTATCGAAACCATCATTTATTCATTATGAACAACAATAAGAAATATGTATAAGAAAATAAAAATATGCAAATTACATCAACAGATGCCACAACATTCATGAGCAACTGCAAAAAAGCTCATTTATCTGAAATTCAAAGTCATCGGAAAAAAGCTAAAAATTTCAAAAAAGCAAAATAAAACCAACATTAACAACAACGTTAATAAAGAGAGAATAAAATTTTAGTTTGAGTATTCAAAGAATTTCACCACACTTTCTTGTTTTTCAAACACTTCAATTTACCACGTCTTTAAGTGTTCGGAAGAGTATTGGCAGTATCAACTCCCATTTCAGCCAACAACATCTCAGACCAACAGTTTTCAACGAACCGTGCCAGTGATAACAACGTTTTTCTTCGCACAAGTAGTAAGACAACGCGGCATAAAAGTTTCAAAATTACAATGAAAAAATAAGTTAAAACAAGTTGCGTGAAATAAACAACCGGCGGTTTCAAGTAACGTGTAGAAAAACAAACTACAAAAAGACGATAGAAACAGAATACAAAAGAAAAATTAACACCAACAAGTGTATGTAAAGAGTAACTCTAGTGAATGAGTGAGTGTGAGTGAATAGCTACGTGTTAAATTCGTATGTGAGTTTGTAACTTAAAACTTTAACGTCAAGTTGTAAAAAAAAGTGTAATAAAAGTCTTTCAATAAGTGTGTGTTAAATTTAAAAGTGTATTTTTTCACTATGAAAAGTGAATATTCAACAATTTAACTAAGCTCTCCATCTCCTATTTCTATTAGTCTCTTTGACTAAGTTTTACATTGTGTGTGTTTGTACATATTTTCTGCGGAATAAACGCAATATCACAACATCGCAACAATTGTGGATGAATGGCATGGATTTACCAACATCGAAACTAAATTGTACGTGTGTGTAACTTGTATTAAAAATATCGTAAAGCTATTTTAAAATTTATATACATATATACTTAATTATTTCTCCCGATACTTACATACGACTACTGACTGAAAAGATCTTAAAAAATATTTAGAAATTTTAGTAGATTTTTTTTTGGTAATTAAATAACCGCTTTTTGGGCTAGACGAGTGAGTACTCGGCGCTTAAGCGATAAAATATCGCCTTCGTACGTTGGCGAACGTTTCTCTGATAATATATTCGAGACCAACTATTGCTAGTGAAATGAAAGTGAGCTCTTAGGATTTATATATCGCTCAGTTTGTGAAGCAAATTATTCGATCTCGAAGTTTAGGTAGTGGCATCAATAGCGAATCTTTAGCATAATTAACAGCTTAGCTTTTTTTTATATCGTATTAGTTTTTCCATTCTAAACTTGAAAGCCTAATTATATATACGAATTTTGTTAATATAATGTTCAATACATCTTTGTGTGAATTTCATATTATTTCCATTCACACAACACTAATTGAATTAACTACGATTGAGACGGATAATCTCAGATAAGTTCTTACAGAAACTCGCCAATTAAATATAAGGGTAACGTTCAATATATTTTGAATGCAACAATAAGCGCTCTTCTGATATTTAATGCTTTTAATGCAATTTCAGCAATTAAATTGAGTAATAAAGTATACTAAGTATTAGTAACGTTCAATACGCAAAACAGCCGATGACAAAAAAATTATTGAAAAAATTATTTTCTCTATTATTTTTGAAAATATTTGTGTGTGTTAGGATAAAAAAATAAGCCAATATCTTGGAACCATTAAAAACAAATATACGCGTGTCGGCGTTTTGCAAGATCACATCGGAATTTCGTTTTAGGGGATTAAATTCCACCCCCCTCCCCCCTTTTTGGCCTATTCGTGGAGCATATCGGTATATGAAATTATGTTATCTTTACATCTGAGCTTTAAGGTATGCTCATCAACTTTATAGAAAATATTAAGGAAAATATTTTTGTGGAACATATTAACCCTCTAACTCTCCCACACAACGGTAATTTTTGGGCCTTTTTCTAAAAAACACCCTAAAAAGGAACAGCGGGGATGAAATGTTGGCCATAAAATTTTGCTAGAGGTCTTCAAAGACAATCAAGCTTCAGACTCAACTTGTACGCTAGAAATCATTGAAAAGTTAAACTCTGTTTAAGGGTTAATTTCATACTTATTCATAGAAAATTTTGTAAGTCTTACATTTAAGATATAATTAACACATTTACACCTTGTGTTTTATATAAAAGTGCTGAAGACATCGTATACCTTAAACGTAAGACTTACAATATTTTCTATGGCAAGTACTAAGGGGCTGCTCACATATTACGTAACGTACCGGGGGTGGGTTAAGGATTTGTTACGGACTATATAATTTATACTGAAAATTTTGTAAAAAGCGTTACGAGGGGAAAGAGTTTTGAAAACTCCGAAAACAACGTTACGTAATATGTGAATAGTCCCTAATCGTGAATAAGAATGAAATTAACCTTTAAACATAGTTTAAGTTTTCAATGATTTCCGACGTAAAAGTTGAGCCTGGAGATTGGTTGTCCTTAAAGACCTATAGTAAAATTCTATGGTCAGAATTTTTGTACAACATTTTATCCCCGCCCTCCACATTCTTAGGGGTATTTTTTGCGAGAGACAAAATTCACCTTTATGTGCTGCAGTTAGAGGGTAATATGTCACACAAAAATATGTGCATTACTATTCTCTACCAAATTGCTGAACATACCCTAAGCATCAGATGTAAAGAACACATAAGCCCAATTCATAATTTTGTGCAAATGGTCTTGCATCATAGCATTTGCAAAATGGTATTGCATATTGATACTCACCACTTAACAATTGTTAGTGGTGAGTATAAATATACTATACCATTTTGCATATGCTACGATGCAAGACCATTTGCACAAGATTGTGAATTGGGCTATAGTTTCATATACTGATATGCTGCACGAACATGTCAAAGAGGGAAACTTGAGCCCCCTAAAATAAAATTCCGATGTGATTTTTCAAAATGCCGACACACATATATATGTATATATTCTTAGTGTCTCCTACCACAACTCTTTGACAGAACACCGTCATTTTGAAAAAAGTTCGATATTGTTATTTAGTGTAATTATGTAAGACCCGCTATTAAAAGAAAGAAGAGAAAATAACTTAAAAAACTTTGTAGCTGTCATAACTTAAACAAATAAAAATCGATTTTAATGAGTTTTAACTTTTGCAGTAGATAGATGAAAATCAGATAAATCATAAAGTTTTCTTTAATAGTACAAATACTATTTGGTTTTGAATTTTGAAATTTGTATATTTGAGCATCGCTTTATCTACTATTTGGTATATATCTTCGGTAAAATCTTTTCAGAAATTCTTAAACAAATAATTTCTGACTTCCAAAAAATACAAAATAATATGTTGACTTTTTTAATTGTCTTCATTAATTACCATGGTGTAGTCGGACAAAAAGTCAAAATTTTTAAAGAAATTTGAAAATTAGCAAAATTTTTTCATAAATTGCCCTTAATTGTTTTGCGTTTTATTCAAACTTTTCCCAAACATCAATTTACAAGTAAAATTCTCACAAAACAATAGAAAAACTTTGTAAAATTTATATTTCTGCTGGAATTTTTCTTGTAGTTTTTAGTTTTGAAAAATTTCACTCCGCAACAATGAAAAATTTTCGTAGATCATAATAGATAATTATTATGGATTTTCATCTGCTTAATTCAGAAATCAATATACAAATTTTCGATTAGCTCTAGTTCTAAAGATATAGTTACTTTAATGTAGTACATATTCATAAATTCCAGAATTTTTTTATTCTTCCCATAATATTTCGGGACTGGTCCTCAAAATCATAAAACAATTTATGTGTTATTAATCTATACAAAAATACCTTTCTTCTGAGCGTAATTTTGCTGATGTGAGTTTCAGGATATCTTAATGGTATTTCCAGGATATTGGAAATTGTGTTTTTAATTTAGTCCTCAAAATTTTGAAATCTTCAAAAAAATATAGTTTCAATTATTTTTGTTGTATGGCCAATGTAAATTTGTATTTTGTGTATTTTGAAATGAGCTAATAAGGCCTAAAGATTCATAATGCAAATAAAACAAATTATTTTATTTCATTTTTCCCGACGTTTCGTCAATTATTTGTTGACTTTATCAAGGGATGGGAAATACTATTATTTTAATTTTCATTAATTATTGTTAAAACCCCAATTTAGGTGGATTTTGTTCAATAAATATTTCAAACTAAACATTTTTTTACAAAAAAAGTAAATAAACAAAGAACACAACTTAAAAAACTATATCACAGGTTTACTTTATTCAATAAAGTAAACCTGTGATATAGTTTTTTAAGTTGTGTTCTTTGTTTATTTACTTTTTTTGTAAAAAAATGTTTAGTTTGAAATATTTATTGAACAAAATCCACCTAAATTGGGGTTTTAACAATAATTAATGAAAATTAAAATAATAGTATTTCCCATCCCTTGATAAAGTCAACAAATAATTGACGAAACGTCGGGAAAAATGAAATAAAATAATTTGTTTTATTTGCATTATGAATCTTTAGGCCTTATTAGCTCATTTCAAAATACACAAAATAAAATATAGTTTCATTTGTAGCAACAAAATACATATTCCTATGACAATTTTTGTGTGTGAAAATTGGAACTCTATTAAGAGGGTCCACAATTATTTAGAAAAATAAAATTAAATTAAAAAAAACTTTACATGCTTAAGTAGTGTTATTTTTACCAGCTTTTCGTACTACGTATTTTTTTTAATATTAATGGATTTCCAATTTTCATACAAAAAATTGTTTATTGGAATATCTATTTTATGCTTGCCGTTGAAATTAGAATTTTTTTGAAGTTTTAAAAGTAAAAACACACAATTTCCAAAATCCTGGCTGAAACTCGCATCAGCGAAATTACGCTCAAAAGAAAGGCATTTTTGTGTGGATTAATAATCCATAAATTGATTTATGATTTTGAAGACCCATCCGGAAATATGATGCGAACAATGCAAAAAATGTAATTTATGAAAATATTAGAAATTTTTTATGGAAATTTTTTAATTCATCAAATGAAAATACATAAGAATTATCTATTTTGATGTACGAAACTTTAAAAAATTAAAAATTGTTGCGTTGTTTTGGTAACAGGTTTTACAAATTTTTTCTAAAGAAATCTTTAATCGAAAATTGTGAAATTAAAAATCAAAAATTTTGACATCTCAAAAAAAAATTCTAAATCTATAATTTACGAAAAAAAGTCACATCGAGGTTCTAACATTTCTCTACAGTTTATAATAAACACATCCTTTGTATATTATTTTTTATTTATAAATTTATCACCACTATTTTTGTGATTTACCTCACTGTGCGGTGAGGACATCTCCATCAACTACGTACAGTGGTCCTATATCTTTGAAACTTTCCATCCGATGACAAAACAAAGTTTGTAAAAATTATAGACCTCCTCTATAATTTTTACATATGATTTAAGAATATTAAAACTTAGACCACACTGTTGAAACACACGGTGAGCTACAGGGTGACAAAGTTGAATACCGTTGATATGAACAACTTTGTTGGGCTCGTAGCTTTTACAAATATTATCCGATTTAAACGAATTTAAACTTGTTGTAAAGCTTATTAA
Source organism: Panzeria rudis (assembly GCA_956483635.1). Classification (NCBI taxonomy): domain Eukaryota; kingdom Metazoa; phylum Arthropoda; class Insecta; order Diptera; family Tachinidae; genus Panzeria; species Panzeria rudis. The sequence continues at coordinate 98,325,911 of OY101450.1, read as the reverse complement.
GAGACAAAGAAAATATACTATATTTCATTATGATATCCTTAATATATTCAGAGATATTTGGCTTTGAATCATAAAATTTTGGTTTTTGGTCTAGGTTTTGTGCTCCATTTCGTAAATATCTCCGGTTATAGCGTAGCCAAAATTAAAAAAAAAAATATTTTATGATTTTTAGCACAATCCCTGATAATATGCAGAAAAACTTTTTCAGTTATTTCAATTCATGTAGTTGTGAAAAATAATCAAAGTTACGACTTTGAAATGAGAGTAAAAAGTCGCTAGATTTTTCAAAACAAGAGCTTAATTGTTGTTTGGTCTTTTTGTCAAAAAATTATCAACACTAAAACTTTTTCTTTTCAATATTTGAAACGAATAGGCTGCAAAAATTACAGCGGTTGATATTTTATATCGATTAAAGCATGCACGCCACATCCAGTATTTGGCGAAAATAGTGAATTTTTCTACGAAATTCTAAATTCATCGCTTAAGAAAATTTCTCTAAAAATTTTATTAGGTATATTTAATATAACTAATCTGGCTTTTAATAGTTACCCGCCCTTTCAAAAATGTAACCAGGAGAGCAGATTTTCTAAAAATATAAAAATTTTCATTTAGCTGAATGAAAATTGTACTAAACTTAATTTTTTAATTTTATTTCTTTAGTATTTATTAAAATATATAGCAATCCTCTTATTTTTACATTTTTTTTTAGCGATTTATTGAACGGGCTTTTTTTATGAATTTTTAATTCCAAAAAAACATGCGAAGAAAATGCGAATTTCCAATTTTTTAGGGCAAATTTGTATACGTATAAGTGATATGATAGTACATACAATCACATTAATCATACGTATACATAAATCTAGTAGTTTTTTCTTTAATAATTTTAAAAATGCTTTATAAATGATTCCAATAAGTTAAAAATAATGATAAATAGAAAATTTACAGCTAAATCAAGATAAAAAATGCTAATTTAGCTGCAAAATTGCTAAAATGTTACACTAATAATATTGCATGCAAGTAATACTATTATTCAAAGATTTCAAATGAAATTTTTAGACCGCTTTCGTACATTAGTATACATCTCACATACATACATATGCACAACTAACATAATAAAAAACTTTCTTTTTTTCTCCCTTTTCCTCTTCTGCTTCTCATCTCTCGCTATCTTTAATTATGTACATACTCAAAGACTTTTAACAATTTTCTGCACTGTGCAAAAAAAAATATGAAAAAATAATATAAAAAATTAAATGAAGAAATTATAAAAAAAATCAAAAGCCTACAGAAAAAGAAAAATCATGTGAATGGATCGTTTGGTTTTTGTAATATGAAAATAACACCCTAATCAAATTAAATATTCCTGAAATTAAAAGAAATACACTGTAAAAATTAGTTTCAAGACTAAAATAATAATAAAAAAGAATAATAATAAAAAAATTGCACAAATAAAAAAGAAACAAGAAAAACAAAAACACAAGATAAAGAGAGTATGATGTATCGTGAAAAAGTAAAGTGCATAATCCATCCATTATTCATTCTTGTATTCAATCCACCGAAGTATAATTTTAATTAAATTGCAAGCATTAAGAATGTTTGTTGTGCTAAATAGATTTTGTTGCAAATAGAATAAAAATAAAAGCATGGAGGAAACAAACTAAGAATATAAAAAAAATTATAATGAAAGAAATTTTTAGCAAGTGCATATTCTCTCTTTAGATGCTTGTAAATTTGCTATAGAATTAGGTTAAATTTTTTATATACGATTGATACTAAATACAATATTATCTCATTGTTTTAATACTTGATATGTAATAAATTATTAATGATTGTTAATCGCACAACTGTTGTTTTGAAGAACTATTTAAACAAAGTGTAAGACCTCGAAAAAAAGAGAAAAAGGGGGCATGCCCTTCAATATTTAAAACGACAAAATAGAATTATTTTTGCGTGTAAAGTATAAAGTAATTTTATTTTTTAACGACCAAAACTAATATGTTGTTTTTTACACTAGCTTTATATTATTTATGTCAACAACAGAATTACAAATTCGTTTATTATGACCTTATGTTCTATGCAAGGTCTACTGTAAAGTAAATCTGATTTTTTATGTGGTATAAAAGAGTTTAGTTTAGAATTCAGGCCATTGCTGAGCTTAACCCTTTCATGGTCACGGATGTGTATACACGTCATAAAATTACCTGTTCCTAACACTTTTACGATTAAAGCATTTCTATAACAGAGACCAAAAAAAGGAAATTTTTTCTGTAAGGTCTAAGGTTTCAAAGTCAATTTATATACACTTGGTACTGATCATCAATGCGTATAAATTACTTTTTTTGAATTGACCTGTATCTCGAGATTTTCCGTTATATAGAAAAAAGAGGATGCTGCATCACATAATATGCAATTACTCGAGAACTAGTTTTCGATTAAATAGAAAGAAAAAAAACACACAGTAGGATCGGAAACAAAATATCATTTAAATGAATGCCTTATTAATATTTTAACAGTCTTATAGTTTCGGAGATATTCAGAAAGTTTTATCAAAGAAATAAATTTTTAAAAAAAAATTTTGAATTTTTTTTTAAAGACTACAATTTTAAACCGAAGAAAATTAAGTTATGATTTTCGAACTGTACGGGCTTATATCCAAAGAAATTTAATTATTTTGACTTGAGTTCGGTTTTAATTTAATTTTTCAATTAAATTATACTTTTTTATTTAGAGATAAATGTGAAGCATATACATAGACGAAGAAAAATTTGACTGCACGGAGGGTTGAACTGACATGTTTCGATAGCTCTGAAAATATTATCGGGAGATATCGAAACATGTCAGTTCAACCCTCCGTGCAGTCTAATTTTTCTTTGTCCACATGCTTCACATATATCTCTAAATAAAAAATATAAATTAATTCAAAAATTAAATTAACACCGAACTTAAGCCAAAATAACTGAAGAAAATTTAAAATTTTATTCTTAGTTGTGATAACTTCATATGTTACAAATAAAATGAGCTAAAATTTATTAAAATCATTTCATAAGTTTTATAAAATTAGGAATAAATTGGATAACAATAAAAGTAATTTATAAGGAAAAATTAAAAATAAAATTCAAATTGAACCTCAAAGAAATTTATTATTTGACATATAGTCATAATTTTAATTTAAATGAAATTTATTTGCTGGTGTTTAAGAATGGATTTCTAATTGTATAAAGGTGTAGAAAAATATAATGGATTCATATCGAATACAAATTATTTGCTGGGTTTTGTATAATTATCAAAGCCTACTATGCTTATTTTTGAAAATCATTTATATCTTATTAAATTCTGAAATGGTGTTTGAAAGTCTGTACATAAGATAAAGGGTTTGTAACTGTTAAAAATTTTGTTTGAAGTCTACTGACGATTTGGTAAAGCGCCAATGAAATGCATATAGACAATGCTTAAGCACCAGCAAATAAATTTCGCTTACAATTAAAACTTAATTCTTATTTTTATACTTTGGATAGTTTATAATTGTAATTTCCAGCAATTTGGTGTTTTTAGAATTTAATTGTTTTGCCAATTAACGTTGATACGGCAAGTCACTAACTATAGTATGCAAAAACCGGGACCGAAAACCGGGTTGTGCCTTTCTGAAAATAAACCGGTTTCGAATAATTTACGTTTTCGAATAATTGCGTATGCCAATTTTTTATATGTCGATTAACCGGTTTTTACTGAAAATAATTTTCTAAAATTTATTGTCTCGCTCGGTAATTTCTTCGAGTCAAAATTGATTTCAATGCTTTCATGGCAAGGTTTTTTTTTGCAGTTTTCGTTTGGTCAGAAGACGAATAGTGCCGATGATTTACCGACTCGTCCTAACCTTACATATCAAAAAGTTTATTGCGTGGTTCACTTTATGGAAAATTAGTAACAAACCAAAAATTTTATAAATATCAGCCCAGTAAATGCTGAGTATTTATTATGATTTATAGAATTTTTTTTTTATTTTAAAAAATCGAAAAATGTGATTTTTATTGGGAATTGTTAATATTTAAGTTTTTAAATTTTAATAGTAATATTTCCCAAAATTAATATATTATTTATTCAGTAAAATATTGATTGTTTTATTAAAAATGCATTGAAATTGATTGCCGAGGGCTATTAGCTAGTTCCTATGTACATTTCACTGGGCTAAATTCAGATCATCAGGGAGCCTTTAACCAAAAACCTCATAGAAAAAACTAAAGATATTGTAGCAAGAAGAACATTAACAATATCAAAGTTTTAACATGATCAGCAGTGATCAATAATATTTTATATTTTCTTACTTTATACTTTTTAATTTCGTACCTTATACAAAAAAAATAAATAAAAAAATAGTAGTTAGAGAAGGCCCAGTACCGGACCGGCCTTAAAAGTTGTTGGGTGGATAGAAGTTAAAATTTATAAATTAAGAAAAAATCGAATGATGCACTCATTTTTAAAAATACGATTTGAAATACCAAGCCCAAATATCAGAATCAAAAGAAATAAAATTATTTTCTATTTTTGTATGGAAAAATTTTGAAAACCAAAAACTAAAATTTTTATTTAAATTGAACCACTATTAAAAAAGTTATGAGCAAAATACTTAAAAAGGTGATTTTTTGAAGATTTAATATCTTTTAAATGAGTAATAAAAAAAATCTCAAAATATACCAGGAAGGCTCTTTTGAGGGGCACTTAAAACTATCAAACCATCCCATTAGGCAGTGGAATACTCCATATATAAAAAGTGGTTTTTACTTGGTCATTCAAATACAATTTTTAATTTGTTATTCGTTCGAATATTCGAATAAAAGTTCAAAATTATTCGGCTGTTCGAACAAGGAAACAATTATGAAATTTTATTCCAACGATTATAAAACCCGAATAATTACGAGTATTAACAACACTATTATCTAATTGACTTTACCGCCCTCTTACGGTGGAATGATATAACAAGAGCTCTGTTGATCTCGCAAACATCATGGTGTTCAGTTCGATCCTTAAACAGTCAAAAAATTTTCTTGTCTTTTCAATTATTACACGTTTTAAAAATTCTTACCTCGATTAATATAGTTCAATTGAAAAATTAAATTGAACGAACTTAATTAAGCCTGCTTAATTAAATATCTTTGGTTTAAAGTAAAAATACAGAAAAACGTTCAAAATATGAAATGAAATTGTATTATTTAACAAAGAATATTTAATGAAAAATATCAATACCAAAATTTCACTATTGTATTGTTATACAATAATAAAGTTTATACATTACAAGGGCTTGTAATGTATAAACTTGCCCTGCGTTTAGACATGTAAGTACTTGCATGCAAGTTCTGTGTACTTATTATCAACGAAAGAGTAATTTGTGTTCGTTTCTCTGTCTTTCTCATAGCTGAACCAAAAGTGTTTTAGTAGAAAAGTTTGAGTGTATTGAGTTTTTCGAACTTGCACTTGCATGTGTAAAGGCCAGGTTACCCTACTTATTCACGAGCCATCGACTTGCACATGGCACCGGCAGAGCAACTGTAAAAAATTCATCAACTTATACGTGAATACGTGCGATATCCGTGTTCTGCCTTTTCAATGTATTTTGTGGTACTGCAATAGAAATATAATATTTACCAATTTTGTTCTGTCTCTTTTCTTTCTATTGAAAATGGCTGTTGACGTCGAATATCTTGGCGAACATTGATGCTCAGCCATATGTTCGGACATCGATGCCAGAGCATGGACGAAATATAGACATGCGATGTCCGACATGATGTTCATACTAAGTTCATGGCTAATGTAGACCCTCACTTGAATTTCTTGAAATTAAAATCTTCCGAATATTTCTTTAAAATATTTAAAGAATACATTCTATTGTTTACTAAAAAGCTAAGCTTTAATAATATTCAATAGAAACTATTATAAAGTTATATCAAGTCCATATTATGCATTGGTTTTATATTTTTATAGTTGTATAATACAATACCACACATTCAAGCATATACTTAAAAATAATTGCTTAAAAATTATGTATATTATCGATATTACATTTTACGATCAACATTAAATTTTTTAGCGAATATTGAATTTGTAAAAGATCTTAATTGTACATTGAATAACTCATGGAAAATCAAACACGCGGATATGTATGACTATATGGCTCTCTATTCAGTGCGAAACTTGTATATGTCAGTCGTTTACCAAAAGCCATACTTGCAATACAAGCTCATGTAGCCTCAATTTTCACTACAGAATACAAGCGAAAGAAACTTGATGGCAAAAATAGTTATTTACGAGAAACTCTGTTGCATTTGTTTCTGTCTACAGACAAGAAATTATAGAAAAAAAAAACATTTGTTAGCTTTAGTTTTGTTTTTAGGTAATGAGCTTGAGGAGAACCAAAGAAAATTAAGAAAAACAAGAAATTATTCTTTGCGCCAAATGATAGATAATAAATCTGGTTTTATTTATTCATTTGTAATATACTTAATAGCACTCTTTCATGTTCTTGCTTTTCATATAAAATCAACTAATTTTTGTGTAACCAAGATCATGGTCATGCTCAGCACAACTTCAAAAGAAATAATTTTTCTTTTCTTTATAAAGTTAAAGAAAATACTTGCAATAAACACAGATACATACAATTAACTAAAAGATACTTGTACTAATGCTACTCTGCATAAAATGTATTGTCAAGGTTATTTGTGGCTAATGATGATGATAATGATCATCAGACATCTGACAGTATATGTTGTCTGTCAGTTTGTTAGTTAGTGCCAGTCGAGACTCTATATTTGCAATTAAAAAGAGAAAAAAAGAAACAAATATTTCCGAACATTAATTTAATGGCAGTTGTTGATAATGCTATGGTTTTCATGAATAAGCGCGTATGTCTTAAAGTATATATATTTTTTTGAAGTTTCACAATAACGAATAGCTATATTGTGTCAGTATGGAAATTTTCGAACTTTAAAAGCAAACATACATATGTTTGGATAATATAAGTCTAGGTATGACAATGCATCAGAATAATGGGTCGATTATGGATAGAAACCAAACTTCAGTTGGATTGCCAGGTGCTAACTTCAGTTGGGTTGCTAGTTGAAACTGACAACTGAGAGCTGTCAATTTCAGTTGCTTTTTAGTGATTTTCTTGCGACCATGAATTTTCAGTGTCCGGCCGGCAACACAACTGAAATTCGGTTGCTATCCATAATCGACCCACATTCTGAATTTACAAAGTAAATTCATGTTCAGATATAACCACTTTACTTTTGATAGTGTTATAATATTCCACATACGTCATACACTTTAGCCCTAAAAAAATTGGATATCCGCATTTTCTTCACATATTGTTTTTCGAATTGAAAATGCATCAAAAAATTAAAATTGTTTTAAAATTATAGGCTTGCTATGGTTTTTAATGAAAAGTAAAATAATAATAGTTAAAATCTGAAGTTTAGTACAATTTTTATGTCGGTAAATAAAATGCTTCTGAAAATTTTACTCTTTTTAAAAAATCTGCTCTCCTGACCACATTTCTGAGAGGGCGAGCAACAATTAAAAGCTAGATTAATTATATGAAATATATCTAATAACAAATGTAAAGAAATTTTGAAAAACTCGATGAGCGATTCTTCTTCTTAAGCAATTACACTGAAAGAATTTTGTTCAAAAATTCTGTGAGTTTTGACATTAAGCAATGAAAATTTTCATTAAAACTCAAACAACGTCACGCTTCGTTGGATTAATAAAACAAGTTTCGTTAAAATTATTTTAATGAAAATTTCATTAAATATATGAAATAATTTCATTGGTCTAATGTAATAATTTCACTAACCTAATGAACATATTTCATTGCATCAGTGAAAATATTTCATTGTTTTAATGAAACTGTTTCATAATTTTAATGAAATTATATCATTATTTTAATGAAACTGTCATTATTTAATGATATTCTGTCATCATTTTAATGAATTTATTTTATTACATTACTTAGCACTTAACTTATTTTTTGTTATTTTTTATTTTAATTTATTGACAATTCCGTTGTTGAAGTACGTACGAAGACGCCGATGCACATAAGAAAAACTTTTAATGCCGATGACCGCTCACAGTATCGAACTCAGACTCTTGATTCTTGTCATTTGCTTTACAGGCAACGCCTTAACTAGTTCAGCCAACAGGAGTGTCAAGACAATGTGTCTATGAGTGTATAATAATAAGAAATAGTGTACAACAACACAAACAAACATATAAAACTATTTTTAATTAAAAAGTTCTTTTTTTTGGGAATTATTAAATTACATTAATTTTAATTTTTAACGTGCTTTTTCCCAAATTAATATTTTACTTTTTAAGTAAAATATTAAAGTTTTATTAAAATACATTGAAATTTATTATAGAGGGGTATTCGCTAGTTCCTATGCGCATTTCATTGAGGCTAATGCAAATCGTCAGGGAACCTTTACCCAAAAATCTCATAGAAAAACTAAAGATATTATATTAAACTCCTAATCATAAGAATAAGAAGTTTATAATACCAAAGTTGAAACATGAGCTCCATAATCAATCATGTTTTTTATTTTATTTTCTTGCGTACTACAACAGATTGGTTTTTTCCAACTCTAAATTGTAGTTGTAAAGTCAGTTGAAAATAAATAAAAGCAACAACAGCTACAAATTGTTTTCGCAATGAGCTGTGATGCCAACATGTATTTTTTTGCGCTGACACTCGCATATTTATAATTAAAAAGTTCTTTTTTTGGGAATTGTTAAATTACATTAATTATTATCAAAATACATTGAAATTGATTATGGAGGGGTATTACTGAGCGATATTAGCTAGTTACTATGCGCATTTCACTGGGGCTAAGTACAGATCATCAGGGAAACTTTACCCAAAAATCTTCCAGCTAAAGCTAAAGATATTGTAGCTTTAATTTAAATAAATAAGAAGCTTAAACAATATCAAAGCTTAAACATGAACACAGTAATCAATATACTACACAGGAAGGCGTTTTACATGTTCTAATTGTAGATGTAAGCAGGAAATAAATGTAACAACAACTATACATTTAATATAGTGTGATGTCAAACAAGTGTTTTTTTGGCCGTGTGCTGCCATGTTTAAATTAGTGGAGATATTTACGAAACAGAGAACAAAGCAAAGGCAAAAAAATAAAGTTTTAAAATTGAAAGTCAAATTTCTTTGAAACTATTAAAGATATCTTAATAAAACAAAGTTTATTTTCTTTCCTATTTATAAAGTTTCTTTTAAAGTTAAATTATTTAAAATAGGATAATCATTGCAAAAGTTATGAGGTCAACAAAGTGTTCCATGCCCAAGGTAGTCATCTTTGACACCCTGTAGCTCACCGTGTAATCCAAATTTCAACATTCTTAAAGCTTGTGTCCTCCTCTGTGATTTTCGCATACATTGTTTTGTAATCGGATCTCACGTTTCAAAGATGCAGATTTATTACCTTTTTTTTGCCAATTGGAGCCACTGTGCATCAGTATACCCCATAGCATGTATTCCCATTAAGTCCAGTCTTCGCAAAAAGATATATACAGTAAAGTTCTACAGTTTTTTTTAACTTTTAAAATTATTTATTGAATCTTTACATAAATTAAATAAATAAATATTAAAATTAAAATTGATAATAATTAGTGCAGCCACTGCTAGACGACATACATATTAGGTTTAGATGTCTTACGCCTCTGTCGTATTCGGCTGAGAGCAAGAGTGTGTCTCCTTCTCAGGCTAGTGTGCCATCTAAAATGAATGATGTTGCGGGCTAGGGGATTTGGATGCGGCTCGATTTTTTTTATATCGCGATCTCATTATTGGTTTAGCCCATATGCCAAAAAGTCGGAATGGAGAAAAACTACAACGAAGATTTACATAAAGTTTTCTCAAAATATATCCGATAGATTTTTTTTGTATTCTCACCACTGCTTCCGGCATATTTTTGGAAGAAAAATGTAAATTTTTGTGAACTTTCATCAATCCGGTTAGAAATTTGTTTTGTGCTCCAGTAGCCACTTTTTTTACTTTATTTGTAAAAAGTAGCTTTTGTTGCTCCATGTGTATATTAACTGCTGTGTATTGAGTGACTTGTTATTGAGATGAAATTTTCTACTTTTTATTGAAAATAAGCGTATAAATGTTATTAGAAAATATATTTAGATGTAATGAAAAGATAATATTGATGAAACTTGGTATTTTACTTGATTTCTGATTTTTATTTTTTTTTATTTAAACATTTTTTTTTACAAAAAATTAATCAAAATTGATGATATCGAGTACAATGAATGCTTGATATCTCAGAAACCAGGAACAATTTCGCGAAACAGCTTTTGGATTCTGAAAGAGGATATTCAAAATATATATACCCCATACTTAACTAAATTTTTTTTAAATGGTCGGTGGGCCAAAAAAAGACTGAGGTCGCGATATGTTGTCATCTAGATCCTTATGAATGCTCTGGTTTCTGACATACCAAGGTGTTGCTCTAATCACACGAACAATTTTATTTTGTCGGCTTTGAATTTTCTCTATATTTGATCCAGAGGCAGTGCCCCATAACTGAATACCATAGCATCGTGTTTTATAAAGTTTACAATCTAGGCTAAGTGTAGAATTTCTTCCTATTAACGAATTAAGTTGACCTGCGCGCTTTCAAATTTATTTGGATTAGCTTGAATCAATGTGGGTCTTCCATGTCAGGCGAAGATCAAGTTTCACAGTAGAGGGGAAAGAAGTCCTCCCTGAGGAGATCCCTTGACCACACTCCTTCGAATACTGAAATCCCCATCCTGAGATTTATAGTCCTCAACCGTAGCATAGAGTCCATCCGTTCCAAAATAATGTCATCGGCCTCTCGCTTAGCAAGATATATTCTGAGTTTATCAAAAAATATCTTATTAAAAGCGCCCTCTATATCCATAGAAATGCATATTGCTGCACCACCATCGTTAATTTCCAGGGACCGCAAATAATAATAATTTTTCAAATTTGAACTTAGTACATATAAGATTAAGAAGTATACCAATATAATCTTTATTATGGGTACTACCTTTGCCTGCACTAATTTTTATTTGTTTGAGTTTTATTAAAAAAATTAAGTTTAAAAATTATTTTCTGAGTTTTATTTTTTTGCTTGGAAAATAAAAGTATTTTTCTTACGTTTTATTTAATATTTGTCAGAGAACAAAATTTATTTAATTTCAAATTTATCTCCAGAGTTCGCACATAAACTTTTATTTAATAAATTGAATCAAATATAGTTTTAAATTGGTAAGCAAAAAAATAAAACTTGAGAAATAACTATTATTTTTCAAGCCAAAAATAAAACCTGAGAAGTAACTATTATTTTCTAAGCAAAAATAAAACTTAAAACTGTTATTTCCGAAACAAAAAATAATCGTCAGAAAGTAATCATTAAAAATAATTATTGGAATAAAACTTATAACCGTTAATGTCCCTGTTAATTTCTCTTTCTACCACTCTAACAAGTTTATGTAGAGCTGTTTCTGTAGACCTTCCTGCCCGATAGGCGTGCTGACAACTTCTAAAAGGCCTATTCAGCTGCGTATGTTTCTCCATGCAGTCCACTAGCACCCTTTTTATTGATTTAAAGAAAAATACTGTTAGGCTGACTGGTCTCTCCGGCTACGGCAGAAAAACAACCTCTGTTTCCCATTATGCTGTCGGGCTGTAGGGTGTCTAAGGACAGGCCACAAATATCTTTCTGATTCTGTCCAGTAAGGTAATCATACCCACCTGAAGCAATGCAGGCAAGATAACATACCTACCATCCGTTCCAGCCGCTTTAAATGGTGCAAAAACAGTAACGCATTTGTGACACCATTTAAAGTCACTATCCTCTCAGCTTAATCCTGCCCTCTTACACGAGCCTCTCTATATATGGGAGCCAGTGTTGCCATATTTTTTCTCGAAAATCTTCTAAATGGAAAATAAAAATCTTATTTTCCCCTCAAAAATCTTCTTTCAGTTAAAATTTATATTATTTAAAACACAACGCGAGAAATATATGAACATGAAACTAACAAACATGAAATATTTACATTGAGGAAGGAACTTATCAAATTCAGATACTGTTAGACTTGAAAAGAGGAATCTAAGTACCCATTTTCCTCGATGTACATGATATATGCATAAGTACGTTGGTGCATCTTGAATATTTTGATCATTTTTAATGAAAAATCGCTCAAAAAATTAATTTTGTGAAGAAACTATGAACGATCAATTGAGTGTAATTGGTTCTGATTAGCTTCCTAGTTTAGATTCATCGAGGGTTATTTGTAAGAATCTGCTGAAATCTCATCAAAAATGTCTACTGGAAAACAAATCACCTTAGGGTAGATTTATTGAATATGTTCAGTTTACACATAACAGACGGTCGACTTGAGTAAAAAAAAATTTAGTTATTTTATAACAAATTTTTTACTCAAGTCGAACGTCCGTTATATGGAAACTTAGTCCCTTTAGTTAAATTTTTATACGACATAAAACATAACTCCTTCAAAACTGAAAAACTGACCGCATCACAAATTGCCTGGGACTGATATAGTCTTGCTTTGAAAAAGGACCGAACTTAATTGTAATTTAGTTCTTTTATAACAAATTTTCTACTCAAGTCGAACGTCTGTTATATGGAAACCTAGTCCCTTTAGTTCAATTTTTATACGACATAAAACATAACTCCTTCAAAATTTAAAAACTGACCTCATCACAAATTGCCTGGGACTGATCTAGTCTTGCTTTGAAAAAGGACCGAACTTAATTGCACTGCTTATATATGTCCATTCATAAAAACACTTACTCTTCGACTTGTATACCGTGAAAATTGAGGAATGGTTGTATTATCATAGTGCTCTCCTAAAAGTAACTCCAATTTAGGCAGAAAAAGTAAAAATGTACAATATTTAAAAATCTTTTTTTAAGAGTAAAAATCTTTTTATCTTTTCGACCCAGCAAATAAGATACTCAAAAATAAGATAAATCTTGAAGTATGATAACACTGATATGAGCCCACGGATCATTCAGTTGAACGGTACCGGGAAATGTTTCTCCATCAACGACTGCAATGTTTCTCTCACCGAGTCATAGAACCGTCATCTTTACAAATCAGCTCCACTTTTGAGACGGGGTCATAAGATAACATATTCTGCAATCTACATTCTAAAACACTTTTGTTGAAAATTAGGTCAATAATAGTCGGCAACACTTTACTGATTATTATCGACCTAAAATTAGACAAGCATTCTCTTTGTTGATTTTTGAACAAAATATGTTTTGAACAAAATATGTTTTGGCGACTTTTGGCGATTTTCAAAATCAATTTGGCGCAATAGGTCAGAAAAAAATCTGACAACCCTGGCCTGGACTAGTAGTGAATGAATATGAATGAAAAATGCTGCTATCTTCTGCAAAAGAGTAGATAGGATCGGATGTTTGACAGAGAAGGTCATTAAGAAAAATAAGAAATAGGGTAGGAGATAGAACGGAGCCTTGCGGTACCCCTGAACCAATCTTGAACTCGTTTGAAGAGACCCCATCTATAACAACTCGTGTAGTGCGATCCCTGAGAAAGCTCGATATAAATCGAGATAAGTCATTACTGACACCAAAGGCAGCAAGTTTCGACAAAAGTGCATCATGCCACACTCTATCGAACGCCTTAGAGATATCCAGAGCCACCAACCAGAATTTTTCAACACAAATTTAGACAGCGTATGATCCTAAATTTTAAATAATGTTTCAGGGTGTATGTAATCGTATTTTTTGTTGCTGGACTTGTAAAAAAGTATAAAAAATAGTTAATGTTTTTCTGGGCATATTTAAGCCAATGTAAACTCAGTGTGATATAAGACAATTTGTAATCAACAACTTAGAATTGACAAAAAGGAGATCTGTGGTTATTCATGAACACAGTAAAATTGTCTTGGTTGGAAGGCAAAGAAAATGTTCCCATTTCGCTAGAAAATGTTTTATTAAAAAGAATTTCTACTAATATTATAAAGAGATAATGTTTGTCGTTTAAATTAGTTTTCAAAACTATTCATACGCTCTTATACCAGTATATAGAGTGGACCATTAGGGTGGTAACATCTACACTTCCTTCGAAGAAATTTGTAAATTCAAACAAAAATGTCTTAAAAACTTAATTGAGAAATTTGGTAAAATTGACTCCAAATTGAATTGGCGCTAATGAGTTTCATAATTTCCATAAATATAAAAACAATAATTGCATTACTGCTCTCCTAAGAAAGAAAGTCGCATCTCCATTTTAGTAATTTTGAGATATTAAGCTTTTAATACTTCTTGCAAAAAAAACCGAATACGAAATATTTTATCAGTATGTACTTTTGAAGTCTCATAAGAATCGGATAAGTAGCAGTAGTTAAAATGAATATTTACTCCTCATGGGCGTGGCACTGCCCACTTTTCTAAGCACATTGTTGTATATTAACGACAACTAAACGTATATGCAAAGTTTCATAAGAATCGGCTAAGTAGAAGTAGTTAAAATGCTTATTTAATTTTCATGGGTGTGGCAGTGCCCACTTTTTTTATCCTGATGTAGTATTTAAACAGAAGACTAATGTGTGTGCAAAGTTTTATAAGAATCGGTTGAGTAGAAGTAGTTGAAAACTAATGTGTATTTACTTTGTCTGGGCGTGACCGCGTCCACTTTTCAACGGGACAAATCTGGAAGTACATCCTCTTGAATAGAGGAAAAAATCCGAAATCGGTTCATAAATGGCGGAGATTTTGAGGGAGCATACATAAAAAAATAAAAAAAAGTATACATGACGAATTGATAACCTTTCTCCTTTTTTTGAAGTCGGTTAAAAAGAAAACAAAACCTACAAGTGGTAGATGTGACCATTTTGCTTAACATTTTTCAGTCATTTACAGATGAAAATATGGTTGTTGTCTCAATTTTGGAATTTTGGAGCTTGTGACTTTCTTTCTTAGGAGGGCAGCTTAGAAGTGATGGGCTCGCGGCTTCTCCTCATATAAAAAAAATATCAGCTTTCATTTAAACAGTGAACTGCACGAGCTACGATCTTCAAGTTTTGTGTCACTTTGCTTGTAAGGGTACATCTATAATAATCTTAAGACTTTGTGTCAGTTAATTTTTTCTGTTCGCAAGTATGCTTAAAATGAGTGGGATGGAGACAAATGGAGCGCTACTTCACACTTAAAATAAATTTTTGTCATGTATCTGGTGGTTTGTAAGAGCTAATAGCACTTTAAAGTCATGTTTATTTGACCAATGCAAAAAGAAGAATTATTTAAAAAATTTAATGTAAAGATAAACTTTAATTAATAATAATAAACAAATGTATATTTTATTAAAAAAAATTCATGCTTTATTACGATTGTGTTAGCCAAGCACACCGGGTGGCAGCTAGTAAAAACTATAAAAGTCTTTTGTCATAAACAGTGTAACAAGTGTGTACTGTATTTTCCTTTGGATCTGACGCAATATAAATTATCTTCACAATATGAACTCATTTGCTATTTACTATTTTTTGATTTTCAATTGTTTAGTTACGTTTTTTTTCATAAAATGTGCCTAATTTATGTTAAATAAATTGCGCAATGTGTTTTCATGGAGCTTGCATTTTTCCCAGGGGCTTAAGGTTAAGTTTTAATTAAGAGGCTAATTTTGACTCATAAAAAACAAATTCTTTTATACAAGTGGTGTGAAGATTAGGCAATTTTTGGCTCCATTTGTTATTATGTTTGATGCATTAAATTTTACTAATATAAAGAAGAGGAAGGGAGGCAAGGTGTTTATGTTAAGATAAAAAGCATTGTGTACTTTTTCTGTACTACTTAATCCATTAATACCTACTGTTACATATATGTAACGTCACTGCCTTAGTTTTGAACTAGATTTAAAAAAGAGAAGTGATTAATAGAAATAATCCAATGTTTATGCAATTTGTAATGTAATATCCACCCTACGCACAGAAGGAAAACAGCCAATCTAGCTGCGGAAAAAATGATAGAATTTAAAAAAATTCAAACACAGTTTCAAAGCGGACAAATCAAATTTATTTATCACTATGTTACCTGGTTCGGAAAATATGACCTCTTAAACATTGAGAAAAAATTAGGTTGTAATTCTTTATTGATTTTTATATCAAATTTTCCGGACAAAGTAACTTTTTTCGATAAAATGTTATAACAACTATTTTAAACTGTTTTACTACATAGTTTTGCTATTTTTTTTATTTAATAAATCTTTGTAGAGATACAAAAAAGTATACCTGAGAGTCCCTGAAAATTTAGTGGAATTTTAATGTAGATATTATAGAGTAATATTGTTTCAAAAATTAGCTGCGGAAACTTGTGTATGCGACTTTTACATCAGTTTTTCTAACTATGCTCCTTTTTCATATTTTAATTTGCTTCCGAAACCACTTGTTATTAAATTGAAATACCAATGAATTAGTCGTTTTCAATTTTAAAACAAATTTTTAATGCATTTTGAAATTTGAATGCACTTCGAATTTTATTTTTTAAAGCATTTCGAATTTTTAAAATTGGTCGTATGTAGCAACATATAACGCCCACTGTGTTAAAAATAGCTAATTTGTTTACAGACCTTATACCCTACAACCTTTCTAGGCATACGTTTTTTGTGGATCAGACTATTAGTTTGGAAGATATAAGCTTTCCGACGACTAAAGAGTTTTATCGTTAAAATTGGTCTTATAAATAAAATTTAGCGTCCACAGTGTTAAAAATAGCTGTCTAATTTTTACAGAATTTATAGCCTAAATCCTTGGGTACAACCTATCTATTCCGTTTTTGGATCAAACTATTAGTTTGGTAGATATGGGTTTTTCAAAAGCTTAAGAATTATATTGGTAGAACTGTTCTTATACAACAACACATATCACCCACTGTGTTAAGACAGGTGACTAATCTTGTACGGACCTGAAAGCCTACATCCTACTTATAGTTAATCCATAAATTTTTTCTCGATAAGACTAATAATTTGAAAGTTATAAGCTGTCCGACGACTAAAGAATTTTATCGCTAAAAATGGTCTTATATAAGAACATATAGCGCCCACAGTATTAAAAATAGCTGTCTAATTTTTACAAAATTTATAGCCTACGTCCTTGCCTATAGCTCATCTTTACATTTTTGCAGATCCGACTATTACTTTGCAAGATATGGGTTTTCCGAAGACGTAAGAATTTTATTGGTAAAATTGGTCTTATCTAACAACATATAGCGCCCACTGTGTTAAAAATAGCTAATTTGTTTACAGACCTTATACCCTGCAGCCTTTCCACGCATACGATTTTTGTGGATCAGACTATTAGTTTGGAAGATATAAGCTTTCCGACGACTAAAGAGTTTTATCCGTAAAATTCTTCTTATATAACAACATATAGCGCCAACTGTGTTCAAAATAGCTGCATAACTATTAACACACCTTCTAGCCTACATCCTTCCCTATAATTCATCCATAAATTTTTTTTGGATCAGACTATGCGTTTGGAAGATATGATTTTTCCGCCGCTAGATTGGCATTTTTTCCCAGTGTGCTACGTTCTCAAATAATTTTTAGCCTTTTAAAAGGCATTGCCATGCTAAAAATCGCTCTGTAATTATCTTTCTATTGCTATTACTACAAGTCTTTACTTTCCTTAATTTTTACTTTATTATTGTTGTGAGCAGCCGTTCTGTAAACTACAGTAAAAGCGTCATACTGCAGTGTACCGATTCTTAAAGAATATATCACTTTTTGTCAAACGACGTACTCAAAGTTATTACTACACCCAACTTTAACCAACCGTGTTGAAAAAAATGTACTACGCAATTTTGGCAAATTATATAAATAGCACGCTTAGCCCGAACTCTAAAATGGCATAATACTTACTAGGTTCTCTTTTTTAACTACGAAAAAAATATATATATTCTTTCAAAATCCGGACATTGCAGTTTGAGTTTTTAGAGAAGGGCTGCTCATCATAATAGAAAAGTATGTACAAAAAAAAAAGAAAAGCAAACAGTAGGGGAGCTCAAGAGCATAAATGTGGATTTAATCGACGGACCTTTCGGAATGTGAAGATTAGATGCTAAAAAGAAAAAAAGTTAATATGATATATGCCCTTTCATTGGTGCAGGAAGCGTGTACGGGCTTTCAAAAATGTAAAAAAAACAGTCACAAAGAAATGCTCGAGCTAGTCTGATATTCATATTGTATGCGGCCTACGTGCTTCTGATAACGGAGGAATATTAACCTGATTGTTTGCAAGTGGTGGTGATTGTACGAAGGGGTAGAAAATTGAAAGAAAAAAATTTACTGGAGCGCGTAAGCTATTCAGAAGGGATGCTAAGTAGGTCCTAAAGGAAGTCCTATTCAAAAATCTGACGATTTGGACGCGACGAAAGCTTATGGCTGACTTTTGAAAAAGCAAAAAAAAAAAAAAGAATCGTAATACTCAAGCGCATCATTGCATTTAATTCACCAAAAAAAAAAAATAATGTGAGTCCGATCACAGGGGAGATGTGTAAATATCTAGTAATGAAACATTTCACCTTCTGCCGAAACATTCTTCTCATCATTCACCCGTTTCAACTTCGGCGAACCGGGCTTCATCCGCTTCTTTTTCACCCTCGTACCTTCCTCCACACCCGACAAATACCTCAAACCGATAGGCTTCGCATCAGACACCTCTGACTCACTCCCACCAGGCATATCGCCCTTCCGCTTCCCTGCAGACATAAATAATAGAATTATTTATCCACCAGCAAAAAATAATATACCCGTACAAAATAGTTGGAATTACCGCAGTTAAACAGCAAAATAACCAACAGTCAAAGACAAACGCAGTCAATAAACCGTCAGCCAAATATCCCACCAAGCTCAGCAAAAAATTCGGTAAAATCGAAAACCCGATTTTTTTCAAAAAAACCCGGGCTAAAAAACCGAGACGAACCGGGTCTGAATCCCGAGAAACTGGACCCAAAATCCCCTAAATCCCAGAAGTTCCCGGCAAAAATCAAAAATGGCAACGCCGAAATACTCACTCAATTCAAAAACACGGCAACACAGCACCAGCCAACAAACGTACGACCTTACTGCCGGAGTTTGACCTTGAGACTCCCTTTGCCAGCGGAGTCTCAAAAAATTAAACACACTATAAATACACACACGCACTGTGTATATAAAATGAATGTCTATATCAAAATCGATCCCAAAATACAATCGCACAATATCACAGGAATCCACAACCCGATTTGAAAAATTTTCATCACCTCTAAAAGAGGACAGTCCAAGCTACCGATAGCCACAAAAATTACGAATGAAACTTGAAAATCTATTCCGAAAAATCTTACCTATAGATTTTACTAATAGATTTTACAAAGAGGTACATGTGGTAGACCGAAGTCCAACCAGGCACTAGCACTGGTCGAGCATCAGTCCTTTAACCAAACCTCTCCCAGCGATTTTGGTAGCAACCACGTGATTAGCTCCCGAAGGCAACCTCACCAAACAACCAGACACAGAATCATCCTTCCTGCAGAGGGTAAGACGAAATCCGCCAACGACATCATCCCAGATGAGCATCATCTCTTTAACCCTCTGGAAGGCTAGTTATCTGTCGGGCCACTGGTTCCCGTGGTACCAGTTTATGTTACTGGTCAAGCCTCGAAAGAAAACCCCTAGAGGTTAACTTTCTATCGACTTTGGTCTTGAGAGAGACGCTAGGTGACTGTTCACCTCCTTACTGACTAGCGCAGGCAAGCCTACTTCATTATATAAATATGTGCACGCCCGTTACTCGGCTGAAAGAGATTGGCTAGTAACACATAAGATTTATGGGTAATTGGCCTAAGGTAATGTCAGCAAAAACCAAATTATCCTATTCCCAGAAAGCACATCACCAAGGTATGAGTAATCACCAAAATGCATGAACCGTACCCACCGGGGGGAGTAGATAGGGACAGAAGGAATCTCGTTAATCCATGAATGATGAAACTACTACTGCTATTGCGCACTAGATGGTGTTAGTGTATTTCTATGCAGCTGTTAAGTTTCTCTGTACTTCTTGTTGTCCGTATGATTACACTAATACACACTCATACACAGCTCACACCGCCTTACAGCGTTGCCAGAAGCTTTTCGAAGAAAATCATCATATGACGAAATAAAAATCATATTTTGATATAAAAAATCATCACAAATTCGTATTCCTAAGTTGAACAATGAGACGTTTATAGCAAACTTAAATAAAAACGAGTTCTTTAATATGATATGATTTCCTTCACGTTTTCTTCTAGATAGAAGAGTTATTACATTTTTGGCAACCAATATTAAAGATATTCTTGCACATTTTAAAATTGTATGTAATAGTAAACATTTGTGAAAAGGTTTGAAAGTCAGGAGCAATCAGCGAAGCATATAAAATATCACAATGACTGTAAGAACATATAAAAATGCGACAAAATAACTTCCACCGCGAAAAAAAAACTCGGAAAACTCAACTATATGCACTGGTATGCAAAAAAAACATTTTTCGTGCCTTGAAATAAAAATCTGCGGAATATACAAACTTTAATCCACAAATCCGTGCTCAGTATATATCCTATCACGTACAGATTTTTTAATTGGCATGACTGATATTTTCACTAGGTACATCAGTATATTTTACCATAACTCGAGAATGGTTTGTCCAAATTGAATAAATAATCCACCACAATATACAGAATAAAATTACCTTTAAGTCATTAATATTTATTTATTTTTATTTCCTACTGTTCCGGAGTTATTGAGAAATTAGTGGCGAAAAAATCGTGTTTCATGCAAAATGAATCTTTTTTCGTTTTGAAAAAGTAATGAAAAAAGTTAAGGGGGAAGCTAACTATATATTAGGAATATTATAAGCCAAAAATCTTTAAAATCGACAAACAAATGTCGATTTTATTCACAATTAGATAAGCGAACTAATGCACATAAACACACATAAATTGAAATTTTTTCTGTTGTATGGATATTATGATTTTTATAAATTGAGCTCCTTCACTTAATTGTGAATAAAATCAACATTTGCCCATAGAATTTTTTATGTCTAGTTAGCTGTCAGACTAATGATAAAAATTTTAAATGTTAGCAGTTTTAGTTTCTTTTATGAGTTTTTGAAAACAATAAAATTAATTTTTCCAAAAAAAATTTCGCCGGTAATTTCTGAATAACTCCGAAATAGTTGGAAATATTGAATATTAATATTTTTGACTTAAGGGAATTTGAATACGCATCTTTTGGTGGCTTATTTATTCTAATCGGATAATCTGTTCTCGAATTAGGGTGCCATTGGAAATATTAGTCATACCCATTTGAGGAATCTGTACAGGATAGAAAAAGACCAAAAACGGAGTTGAATTCGGCACATTAAACTTTGTATATTCCACAAAATTTTTTAACATCCAACATGATTGACATTGTTGTCATTCAAAACTATCTTTCAAAGCTGATGAATTTCCGACTGCCACTCAAGTTCGATAGCTGTATCCCGCTTTATATATTAAAATAACCTAAAGCCGAAAAAGAACTAAAGAACTAAGAAATATAGTTCGAAATTCAAAATACTTTATTAAGAGAAAGTTCACCCAGTTAATACAATGCACCACCATAAACTTTTATGTTAAAGACTTTTATTCATTGGTCCAAACAACTACAAAACGTAATGCATGATATCTTTCAATAACTCTTTATATATCATCACAGAAAATGCAGAAAGCCCTATATAACATTTTAAAAGTTTTTTTTACTTATATTGTAAAATTTTGCAGTAGTTGTAAATATATTTTTCATTTAAACAAGATTCATTCTTCTCCTGTAAAACTTTTAAAATGTGAAATGGGGCCTTTTCATTTTCTGTGACGATATACATATGAAAAGTTCAAAAAAATCATAATTTGCGAGAAAATAAATCATCATTTAAGGAAAAATATCATCAAATCATATTCTGGTTTAAAAATCATCAAAAATATGATAAAATCATCATTCTGGCAATGCTGCCGCCTTATTACAATCTTACTCAAAATTTGTGATTGTATTGTGAAAAAGATTTTTACCTCCTATCGTATAGATGTTTACACATCAAAAAATTTAAAGCACAATACGCAAACCTAAGCGATGTACAGTAGACGTATAACTAATTTTTAATACAAATTTGGCATACTAGTCCATCGAGGGTGGTAGTGAAGAACTCAAATTCACATGGTGCCAAGAGTATCGTTAAGTTAGGCCAAAAGGAATGTACTGACGTTAATCTTGAACGCATCTGTCTATCCTTCGAAAAAATCAAACATCTTTAAATGTTTAAATGTTTTCATAGCCGGAGGTGGCTAACTTTAACAGCTTGTAGCTCATCTTGTATCGTAACATGTTGCCCAGAAAGCTTAAGCGCTCCTCTAACTTCTTCTATTACATCAATTTGTAATCGAATCAGTAGTTTAGTAGATACAGATTTATTGCCATTATTTTTGCCACAGTAAACATTTTAATCAATACAGTTTGTGGCATTATTTTTCAAAGGGGACAGCCCAAAAAATTTAGGTATAAATGTAAATGAAACATTTATTTTTATATGCTGTTTATTTGTCGAGTTATGGGGTACGAAAGTGTTGCCGTTTCTGAAAAAAAATTATAAATTAATGATTCGAATTAGAAAAAATAAAACAAAAAAATTAAAATAAGTGATTCGTAAGGAAATTGTCCGATCTTAAAAAAATGAAATGAAATGCATTTAGGCGATGCTTAAATACAGGCAAATAAATTTCATTTAAAATAAAACTATGACAATATGTCAAATAATAAATTTCTTAAAGGTTTAAAAAAATATTTAAATAAAACCGGAAATGAACAACTGAAATTAAAATTTTTCTAGCTTCGACCCTTTTTAATTTTTTTATCTTTTTACCAAAATTAGCCTAGGGTATCGTCATTATACTGTAAAAGTTTGATAATGGGATATCCATAAGTTTGAAAGTTATGCAAATTGCTTTACATGAACCCCACCTTTTGGTCATTGTTATAGAGCTCCAGTATAAGATATCGTGTAAATCTTACTTTTACATACATTGGGTACTTTCAGCACTTTTATGTGAAACTCCAAGAGAAATAATTTCGTGGAACATTTTAACCCTCTAGCGCTTCGCTGTATGGATCTTTTTTGACAATTTCTTAAAAAGTGGCAAACAAGTCCCCTTCGACGGTGAGATAGCGGGCTGAAATATCCTTAAAAAAAATTGCTCATAAAATTTTATTATAACTATTTAAGACAATAAGTTTCTAAACTCAACTGGAACGACAGAAATCAATAAAAACTTAAAATGTGCTTGAGGGTTAAGTTCCATACAAATAAACATCATACAAAAAAAAAAAACATTTGGCATACACATTTATACCTACTAGAACTATAGTTATATAAAATATCAAGGAATTTCGGCAAACAGTTTTTTTTGGTTGCCCGCTTCAAAAATAATGCCCCATTTGCTCGTTTGTATTCGCATGCAATTCGCATGTGATAATATAAAACAAGTAAAAATGGAAAAGGACTGAGAAATTAGATTTTCTGTATTATGGTTTCATTTCGATCTCTTCACTATCTACGATAAGTGAAAGGATATTATCCAAGCCAAGTTTTATCAAAACTAAAGAAAAGGATCACCTAAATCCTAAACATTCAAACCATATTATTTTTCTTAAAAGTTATTTCAGAAGATCTCCTTAAACTATTGCAATAACTAATAAAATGATGTCACAAACTTGCTTATTTATTAATAATACATATTAATTTTTTTTTGATTTAGTTCAAGAATTGTTAAATTTGTTATGTTTTTGTTTTCATTACTAATATACTCAAAATAATAAATAATTTATCCATTTTTATTTACTGAAATTACTTAATCGGTTAACCGACTAATAACGAAATTAACCGTTTATTAACCGATTAAACCAAAACTTCGGTTAATTAATCGGGCAATAAACCGATTAAAGCAGAAGCCTGTTTAAATGAATACCATTTCCATTTTTGATGAAGGGTATAAAAAGAAGTACATTTTTGTATGTTATCATCGTACGTTATGTGTTAGCTTCGTGACTTTTTGTTAGAATTTATTTAATAGAAAAGGGTACTTTTGAAACTCATGTATAATTTTGTATTAAATTCTTTTCCGAACTAAGGATTTTTTTAATAATTATTAAAAAATCAATTGATTTGGTGCAATAATTTTAGTTAAACATGTAGAAATTTTAATAGAATACTAGGGTATTCATTTTAATCGACTTTTAATTTGTTCGATTAATCAATTAATCGAAATTGAGATTTTTAAATTACTCGAACAATCGAGTAAAACTTTTATTTCATTCGAGCTATTCGAGTAAACTTTACTGCTAAAAATTAGTCGAGTTAATCGGAAAATTTTTAAATTTACTCGGTTTTTTGTAAATTTTTGTGGACAAAACTAAAACAAATCAAGTTTTTTCGCGTTTTACATCTTTTAATAATAAAAACAAAAGAAAATGTAATATTTCTACATAAATTAGATCATAAACTGATCATTTAAAATAGTTTTTTTCAGTATTCAAGTGTTTTACTTGGAGAAAATTTTTCACCAAGAAATATTTAATACCATTCCGACCTGCTCTGTATTCAATGCAGAGTAAAAATAGTCGGAATTGTCATAACATTATTGTTATATATAAATATTAACTTGTAACAATAAAGCTTTTACAACTCCGAATATTTTAATTTCCCATGGAGAACAGAACAGGATAATCCATTAAATAATCGAACAAAATCAATACATTTAGTCCTAAAAAATAATGTTTTTTCTTTATTTCATTGATATTTATTTCGACTGAACATTTCTCACATTATTAAGAATGATATTTCACTAATTGTCGACGCTGGAGAAATTGAGAAGAGTATTTAAAAGCATTTCCTGTTTTTTCTAGATGTATTAAATAATATTTTATATGATAAAAGTAATTTTTTTTGTCCTCTGACCTTGTGAATACTTTTAATTTTTCATTGAATGTCGCCGTTAGATTACATTCAATATTTTAATACGAAAAATCTAGTTAACTGGTTACTCTCGATATCTCTTCTTTATTTCAAAAAATTTTTGCTTGCTATTTTTTTTACAAGATATTTTAAGTATGTTCCTTTCTCCCTTTTATTGTTACTGCATAATTTACTTAATTCTTTGATAATGCGGTCTATTAGTATGAAATAACGTTTGAATTGAATTCCAAAATTCATATAATTTTAGAATTTTGTCTAGTTTTTATTAAGAAATCTGCAAAAACTCATTAAAAAAAGAAAATTTACATGAAAATTTTTAGTCGAGCTATTCGATTAATCGACCTAAATTACACGAATAAATTTTTACTCGAAAATGAAATTTTTTGTTTGATCGAACATTATTTGAGATGAATTATTCGATTAATCGATGAAACATTATTCGAGTGAATACCCTATAGAATACATATTTTTTACGAGTTGATCTTGGAATTGTATCAACTAAAGCCTAGCAAGAGTACATTCATTTGTGTGGCTGCTCGCAAATAAAACAACATTCGTGAATCCAAATTGATTATTAGGCTAAGGTTCGTAACGTTATATTCAGAAAGAATTGGGCATGTTTTATATTCCAAGGAACAAGGAAAAAATTAACATCAACTTAATTTTTCAACATTCATTTTTCAATATTGAATGAAATCCATTGCGTAGATGAAAACATGTGAATGTATTTAAATGATTTTTAACAGATTCGATGCAGACCATTAGTATCTACATGCATACATAAAATGTCTGTCTTGTAAATAACTTAGTTAATCAAAATACATACCTCTCCTAATCATATTATCCATCGTCTGCACAAAAGCAAATTTCTCAAATTTAAAAGATAAGCAACTAATTAATGCGCTCAACTTTTTTTTAAATCTTAAAACCACATGACAAATACAAGCATATTCACACAAATGCCCTAATTTAATTCAGGGGAAATCACATTTTTTCCAAATAAGCCAACTTTAGTAATTAACGGAAAAAAGTATTTTGCACACACATAATTACTCTTTCAGCCAAACATTCAAGTAAACAGTGATAAGCAAAAGTGTTAACATTTTACATCCATACACATACGCATGTTTGTATTCATATGAAAATTACATTCACCTACATAGGATTTACAAAAAAAAACTTGAGATATTTATTTTAAATCCGTTTGGTTTTAAGTTAATAAAAAAATGTGGCAAACAGAGGCACAGACGGACAGTCACACAATGTTTTTCTGGACTTGTAATAAATAAACCTGTCCATCAACTTTTTCTTATTGTTAAGTCGTTTTGTTGTTACTATTTTGTGTGTTTTTTTTATCTGTTTGCAACTAACTCTTAACGGACGCATTTGTAAAAAAATGGTCATCAAATAACTGCAACAAAACAATTTCAAAACTTGCCATCAGCGTGGAAAACAACAACATAATTTTCCACTAGCGGCTGCATCTTGCCATTCAAATTTGAAACCCGCTATGGCATTGTGCCATTTTTAGTTTCGTTCAAAAGCTTCAATTGCTGGATTTTAAGAAAAAGAAAAACAAGCTGGAGCGTTAGACCCGCATTATAGGGAGGGATTAAAAGGAATGTCTACCCTGCACCGCCTCCGAAAATTCTTCTATTGCTATTGCATTGCTGAAAGAAATTTTTAAAAAATTATTTGCATACTAGGGTATTCATTTTAATCGACTTTTCAATTGTTCGATTAATCAATTAATCGAAATTGAGGTTTTTAAATTACTCTATCAATCGAGTAAAACTTTTATTTCGTTCGAGTTATTCGAGTAAGCTTTACTGCTAAAAATTATTCGAGCTAATCGGAAAATATTTGAATTTAATCGGTTTTTTTACACTTTTGTGGGCAAAAATAAAACAAAACAAGTTTTTTCCCGTTTTTATATATTTTAATAATAAAAACTATAGAAAACACAACATTTCTACATAAATTAGATCATAAACTGATCCTTTAAAATGTTTTTTTTATTATTCAAATGTCGCGCTTTGAGAAAATTTTGCGCCAGGAAACATTTAATACCATTCCGACCTGTCCTGTATTCAATTCAGAATAAAAATAATCAGAATTGGCATAACATTATTGTAGTTATAATAATTTGGAAATATTTGCCCAAAAAAAACGTGACCACTACTTTTGCTCAGAGTTAGTTTTATTTAACTTGTTTTTTATATCACAAAATAAGTTATGCTGCAAAACTTTTATATTATTTTTAAAAAACGCGAGCCCATATTAAAAAAAAAATTGTAATTAAAGGAAATTCAATTTTAGCTTGTCTATGGGTTACGTTTTTTTCGGCAAATATTTACCAAGTGCGACCGTACCTTAAGGCTTTTACAATTACGAACATTACATTGGATATTTTAATACGAAATATCTAGTTAACTAGTTGCTCTCGAAATATCTTCTTTATTTCAAATAATTTTTGTGCGGTGTTTGTATTTCCGAATTTTTTTAAAAGTTGGTTTCTTTCTCCCAATTATTGTTACTACATTATTTACTTAATTTTTTGATCATACGGACGATTAGTATGAAATAACGTTCGAATTGAATGGCAAATTTCATATAAATTAAAAAATTTTTCTACTTTTTATTAAGTAATCTACAAAAACTCATTAAAAAAGAAAATTTACATAAAATTTTTCAATCGAGTTATTCGGTTAATCGACCTATATTACTCGAATAAATTATTACTCGAAATTTAACTTTTTTGTTTGATCGAACATTATTTGACTTTAATTATTCGATTAATCGAGTAAACATTATTCGAGTGAATACCCTATTGCATACATACTTCACTCACCTGCCAAAAGTTCAAGCTGGATTCGTAAAGTAGGGATTTGGAAACTACTACTTTGATTTAGAAATGGAAATGAGCTAAATTTCAACCTTCTGGCTTTTTAATGCATATATCTATACATTCATACGTACGTACAGTGGTGTAAATTAGAAAAAAACGTGGTAATAATTTGCATAAAAATTTAATTCAAAGGAGGAGCCAGGCTTTCAGAATCGCGTCTCTTTAAGTTTTATCTGCCCCAGGGGTGGAGCTACAAGGGCTGAAAGTTTGCTACCTCGGATGTGAAAAACATTGTGCGGCTTGTAACTCTCGTAAATATAAACTGATTTGTAAAATTGTAGGCATGTTGAATTTCGCTAGATAAAATAAAGAAATAATGGTTTAACAATTATTTTTGTATCTTTTAGAGTTTAAGAGATATTTCACTTCAAAATTGAAATTTTAAAGTTTTTGCCTCGAAATTTTTTATTTTTTCGTTGTAATTTTTTAACTAAGCCTCTGATTTCAATTTGTGATACACTATTAAATTCTATTAAACTCACGGAACAAAGCTATGAAATATTTGGTCTAAACTCAAAACTTCGAAATTTAACTAAAAAATCATCGATTTTTCCAAAAAAAAGTGGTTTCATAATTTTTAAAATTGCAAAAGAAATATTAATTTATTTTTATACTGAAAGGATTTGCCTTAAAGATGAATTTAGCGGACATTTTTGTTCATTTTGGACATGTACCCTATATTTGGCAGCGGTCGAAAATCATAAATTTTCAAAATAATTTTTGAGTTTAGGTGCCAGTAAAAAACTTTGCACAGGTGCTTGAAAAATCCATGAACTGGGTTTTATTGGAGGTAGCCATCCTGGCTAGCTCCAAAGTATCGATACCTACCCAGTATCGAATAAAAAGCATCGATACTTACTTGTATCGGTCAAGTTCTACCTATGATTATAAGTATTTAAAACAGAAGAAAATACATATGTCAGTATTCTGTATTTTAGTGCTCTTATATTTTTTAGCTTTTGATTGGCTGCCGATACATTAACAATACATTTGGAACGATTTTCCGTCATCCCACGTCAAATTTGGTTTGTAAACAGACCGGTTTCGGTTATGTGCCATCTTCAGTATTCTATTGTATTCTATTAGTATTCAATAGAACACTGAAGATGGCACATAGCCGAAACCGGTCTGTTTACAAACCATATTTGACGTGGGATGACGGAAAATCGTTCCAAATTCAAAAAAACCCCGTCGGAAGAAAAACACAACACTTAACAATACATATTACTAAATATGTTATTGTCCATATGGGTAATTCCATGTCAAATCAAGAGAGTTAGACACGACCCCTTTCAATTTTGATGAAATTTGGTCAGATGTTGTCCTTCATCCTATAACGAATTTATGTTAAAGGAAAAAAATTAAAAGTGTTTATTTCAAAAGTTATGACATATTCAAAATGTCATTATTTCGCCAAATTTACAGAATGTGTTGAGCTTAGTTTTTAATTATCTCTAAAACTATTTTATGTACAAGGATATTTTGTATGCCATTTTAAAGAGGATATTTGGGGCAACAAAAAATACATACAACAAAAATTTGTTTTGGAAAAATTACTTATCTGCGAAATTTTATGTCGGAAATTATGTGTTAAAAATGTGAAATTTTATGTCGGAAATTATGTGTTAAAAATGTATATTTTTTATCATATCTCAAAAAAGAAAAAAAAACACCTCCTTAAAAATTTCAGGAATTTTTAAGGACGTTTTATATATATTATATAAAAAAAATTCAGCCAAAAAAAAATTTAGGTTTTTGATTTAATCAGTTTTGAAAATTTCAAAACTTTGCAGATAAGTCATTTTTCCAAAAAATTTATGCCCTCTACATTTTTTGTAGCTCCAAATATTCTGCTTAAAATGACTTACAAACCAATCTTGTATATAAAATAATTTTCGAGATATTTAAAAACTAAGCTCAACACTTTCGGTAAATTTGGCGAAATAAAGATATTTTGGATATGTCATAACTTCTGAAATAAACATATTTAATTTTTTCCCCTTAATATAAATTCGTTATAGGATGAATGACAACATCTGACCAAATTTCATCAAAATCTAAAGGGGTCGTGTCTAACTATTAGTTGATTTGATATAGAATTACCCATATTATTATCTTTTTGACTTACTATATGGCGGAATTTTTCCCACAGTGAAAAAGTAAACATAGCACTATCCAATGTTGCACGTTATAGTGCACTTTTCTTGGCTGTGCAATAAAACTTAAAAGCATTTTGATTTTGCCAACTTTACATACACATTGGCGATAATATTGTACAATGTGGAAAATTGGAAAATTATATTGCAGGTGTATTTATTATAATCTTAGCATCGTTTTTGAGCAAACTACAACCTAACACTTGATTTTGGAGGACCCATTTTCGCAACTATACTTTAATATATGGTTAATATAAGTTTAACTATAGTAAAAACTGAAACAAATTTTGTTGAATTGGTGTCATGTTCAGCTTTATTTCAATAAGAAACGAATACTTTTGACCGATACGAGTACTTTTTACCGATACCTCCTTGGTACTTGGTAGTAAAGTATCGACACCAAAAGTACTTGGTTTGTAAAGAAAAGTATCTTGCAGTTACTGGTATTTACTCGTATCGTTTCCTCCCTATGCCAGACTGCTTAAAATGATAAAAATCGTCACTAAAAAATTCCAGCCTTAAACGCAGAGCCGTTACTCAAAATTTCACTAGCTCTTGGACTATTAACACCGACCAACCACACGCGACACGAACAGCAATCTATTGCCTACTCACTCTTGACAGTCTGGCATTCAAAAGAGAAATAAAAAAGTATTGGTGTTCCTAATATATGCAACACTTTTATGTGGATAAAATGAAACAAGAACATATAATTGTTGTGTCTTTCTCAAACGGCTGCCCTCAAAAAAATGATTTAGACAATTTTTAGCTGTCACAATTGTCGTGTCTGGTTGGTCGGTGCTATTAAGGGAAATATCGGCTACAGGCGAATTTCAGCCGCCACACGCAGAGAAAAAATATGGTTGTGACATGGTTGCCTCAACACTGTTATGTTTCCCGATATAGTTTATGGTTGTGGCAAATAAGTTATTATGGTTTTAAATAATTGTGAACCTTAATTAGCTTACGACAAAAAACTAATTTTTACATTTACTCATGACATTATTAGCATTCATATTGCTTGCAACATGGTTGAATTTATTGGTAAAAAAAATTCTAGCTACAATCCCGGTA
The DNA here is from genome assembly GCA_956483635.1 of Panzeria rudis. Classification (NCBI taxonomy): domain Eukaryota; kingdom Metazoa; phylum Arthropoda; class Insecta; order Diptera; family Tachinidae; genus Panzeria; species Panzeria rudis. The sequence continues at coordinate 98,294,666 of OY101450.1, read as the reverse complement.
TACTTGAAAATTCAATAGCAGTATGGTTCTATAACAATAAAATATGGTTCTTGCCCATACTATTTTAAAACAGTTTGTTTGCAATCAAGCTATGGTTACAAAAGAGACATGGCTCTCTACTTTCAAAAAAGGTTTTGTTCTATTCTTTGGTTGAATGTTTTTTTTATTACTTTTTTGTTTTACTTGAGAGCTATTGGTTTGTTTTTATGTGTCACTTCAAAAAAAAATTAATTTAAAATAACAAAAATGGATAAAAGTTACCAAATAATATTCGACCATGTTCTGAAAGCCATTTCTTTTTTAAATTAAAAAATTTCTAAAACGAAAAACAGTGTTCGTAGCTTGGTTTGGATAAATTATATGAAATATATGAGACATAAAAATTAACTGAAAGACTGCAATAAGTGTGTTTTTTGGTTGAACTCTTTCCTGAAAGTTTTCGTTTTCAAAACGAAATGGCTTGCAGAGCATGCCCGATTGCAAATAAAATAGTTAATAATTTTTATTTCAGATTCAAAACATTTTATTTTACATTTAATTTAGAAAAAATATATATTTCTAACCTGCTGTCAATTTTTAATCGAAATATGATTAAGAAAACAACCTTTATATGGTTATTTAGAACCATGCTATTTTTATATACAAATATAGTTTGATAAGTTCAAATCATAGTATATTTACATTCAATTAAACATTATGTTATAAGGGTTATAAAACACAACAATATCATATTTAGAACATATTTATTTTCATAATAGTATGATATGACTTCAACCATATAATTCAATAATAATATGTTGCTCTTAGGTTATGGTTGCCTCAACCATATTTTTTCTTTGCGTGCACATCCTGGGTTCAACTGTGACCAAAATGGCGCTTAATTGAAATTTTCAAGTTAAGTTTTCGTGATAAAAATTTATACCCAGTAAAAGGATATAAAATTCTCTATCACTATTCAAAATTTCACCTATCTATGTTGTATAGTCACTGCGGACTGAGCTGCCAAAGTCAGACAATTTTTACCGTTTTTACAAAAAGTGATAAAAGTTGTAATTTAATAGAAAAAATTGATCATTTTGTCTCAAAATGTTGCACTTTTAGGATGGAACTTTCAATTTCAGGTATTTATAATATTAATATTAAAAAAGGGCTAAAATTCGAGTATTTTTCATATTTGATGGAAGTTTTGACTTTATCGAGCTTTAGTTATGAAATAAAGATTTTTATAAAGTGTGGAGTCTCTATTTGAAATTCCAAGAAGAAAAGGTGTAACATTATTGCCAACTTTTTAGATATTTAATATTTTATTCAAAAAGCTTTCTTGTCGAAATTCAATTATTTATCAAATTTAATTTGTGTATTATTTTTTGGGTTCCGTACACCAGAAGTGTAAAGGGTGTTCTATCAGTTAATGTAATTTTGACTAGGTAATTTACACAATTTGCTGTACGTTGGAAACCGTAAGAGGTAAAAACAATAAAAAAATGTCAAAACGAAAAATCGCCAAAATAAAAGAAGCGCTTAGTGAAAAAAAGCACCAAAATTAAAAAAATCGCTAAAATGCAAAAATCACCAAAACTAAAAAGATCGCCAAAAACATAAAAAACACAAAAAACGAAAAAAAGTCGTCAAAACGAAAAAATAGTGCTAAAACTAAATATATTATAAGAAAAGGACAAAAATCGCCAAAAATAGGAAAATATCACCAAAACGAAAATAAAAATGGCAAAACTAAATAAAACAGGCAAAAACCGAAAAAATCGCCAGAACGAAAAAAAGTGTAACAAAATTGCCAAAAGCAAAAAAATCATCAAAAACCGAAAAAAATCCCCAAAACCGAAAAAAGCGACAAAACTGAAAAAAGCGCCAAAACTAAAATAAATCGCTAAAGCTAAAAAATCCCCAAAACCGAAAAAAGCGACAAAACTGAAAAAAGCGCCAAAACTAAAATAAATCGCTAAAGCTAAAAAATTGCAAAAAGAACGAAAAAAACTTAAAAAAAACTATGATTAAACAAAAAAGCACAACAAAAAACTGCCAAAATAAAAAAAGAGGCACCCTCCATGTGCGAGCGAAAGTCGCACTTTAATGAATTTATTTTGTCATTATCTCAATGTTTTCTGTTGTTGCTATTGCCGTGGAAGTGTTTCGATTCCCTATTAGGATGGCTGTGTATGTGACATTTTATCACCCACGCTCACGAAAGTGATACAGCCAAGAAAAAAGTTTAAAGCAGGATTTGAAGTTATATAATACTGGCAACATATTAAGAACAAGCCTCAAAACTATTATATATCTCGCTTCGAACTATACTTTACAATTTCATGAGAAATATCGCCGTAAATGAATGAAAGAAAAAAGTTTATATTCTTAAAATGAATATTATTAATGGTATCAATGATGATAGTGATAATGATGATTCACATCATCTTGATGGTAGTGATGATGAAGACTAAAACAGCTTTAACATAGAATTTTAAAATAATACAATACCTAATATGTTCCTATAATTACATGCACATGCACACACACTATTTTTTATATACAAAAGTTTGCATAGTAAAATTTAAAATCGTGTTTTGTTTTGCTAACTCGTTTATCATTAATATAAAAAAAATTATTATCTCATCGATTATACCATTCTATGCATTAATCCTTGAATTAATCGAGATCGGTATATCCAAAGATTTTAAATTGCGAATATCTACCATTCTTTAACAGTTTATAATGGAATCTGAAAAAAGTTTAAGAAAAATACATTATTGTAAAGAATGCATTCTTAGCTTTCAAACAAAGTACTGTTGAGCAGCGCCTGCATTTTTTTGCTTAGCCACCGTTGCCAATAACTATGCGACGAATTGAAACTCTGATAGACAGTGCTTAGCACGTAGCCAATATATCTTTTTTATAAATTAAAAATAAATACAAATATTCCAATTTTGTATAAAAAAATACGTTAGTGCAGTTCACACAACATTCGGTAACTGTTTACTAATTAAATTGGTAAATTTTCCCATACATTTTAATATTTTAAATCAATTTTACAGCAACCAAATATATGAAATATCTTACCAATTTAACGAGTAAACTGTTACCGATTGTTGCGTGAACTCCACCATTTTTTATCATTGCGGTCTGAATGATTCCAAAGCCATTGAGTTGATAAAAAAATAATGAGCTGCCTAGAGGTAATTTTATTTCAAGGTTTTTTGTTTTTTGTTTTTTTTGTTTTTTTGTAATAAAATTGGACTAGCCCTTTCAAAGTTATGAGCCAATCGATGGAGCATCGTCTTGAAACATCCCAAATTTTGAGAAAAAATTAAAAAAAACGTATCAATAGAATGTTAAATTTCGATTGTTTTTGTATTTAGGGGACCATAACACATCAAAAATATAGAGGTGTTCAAAGGCCATTACAAAAGTTTCAGTTTTTTGCTTAGTGTAATGGAAAATTATGCATTAATTTAAAGAGGCAACAAGATCAATTAGAAAAACCATTTCCTTTCATAGATCAGATCAATATCGCAAAAATTAGCGACTGACTGACTTGGTATTGTTTCTTAATGAAAATTTGATGGTTTAAAAATAACGAAAAATAGTGTTTATCTACAATACTCGATCCTTTATACAAAGCCCGAAAATTTTAATTGTAGTCTAACAATTCTATATAAAAAATCGTCCTATTGCATTACTTGACCTTATTACAAAGTTCTTGTAGACTCGGTCAACCCTGCACCTCGTAAAATATATGATAAGTGTATGAGAAGTAGGACATAAAACGTTTGTAAAAAATTCATTATAGAATCCGAGAAAGATGAGCCCCTGTCTATTATAAGCTGTAAGGCTTTGAAAGAAAAAGTCGAGAGACACCTATGAGCTTCTTTGTTTTTTTTTGCTTGACAAAAAAGTTAAAATGTAACATTACTGAAAGATTTTTCTTTACAATTTGAGTTAAGTTGCAAACTTCTCGATAAGGGACCCGGTACGATTTACAGTGATTCTATACGTTTTTAAAATATACTTTGAAAATCTTTTTTATTTCTGTGGGCTTGCAATCGTTAGAAACTGAAACGAGCCGAAGTGAAATATTCGTTCGTACATTTTATTAAAATACTACATACACGACTATTAAAAATAGCAAGAAACTTGTTAAAAAACTAATTGAAATTTTTGTTTAATCCCCCAAAAAATTTATAGAGCACATCAATCAATATAAGGTAAGAGAAAAATAAAGCAAAAAAAAAATCATTTGAACGTTTTCGCTTTTATTAGTAAATTTTTTGCAAGAAATTTCTAAATAAAAACGTATTCACACGATATTTTTATAAGTTGCATGCATTACCGCCAGTTTAATACAAAGCAGCATTAACAGAAAAAAAATCATTATCACTGCTTATCTTTAAAATACGAGTACAAACTACTGGATTTGTGCATAAAAAATACCAGATACAAAAACTACTTACATACACTGCCACAACATTTAAAAACAGCATTTTAAAAGCCAACTAAGGTGTTGTGTTTATTGTTATTGTTGCTGTAGTTGTAAGGTTAAAATATTCTTCACATGTTTTACTAGCGAATTAAAAGATTTTTTTATTCTTCATTCGTATTTGTGTATATACTAGCGATGCTGCATATTAAAGGTATGTAAGATTTAATAATATTAAAAAAACAAATTACAAAAAAAAAATATTTTTACTTTTTATATTTTGAGAAAGTTGCTTAAATATGTACTTTTCTTGCGGCAGGTTGAATACAAAATTAATGCGATTTTTAAAGTTTTTTTTCATTTTTTAAAATGTTAAAAAAATGCTAAACATGTACGAAATGAATGCAAATATGAGAGGAGTTTCAAATGTGTAAATTTATAAAAATACAGATCTGAAAGATTGACAAGAAATGGAAGATATTAAATGAACATATTAAGAGACGACTATCTAGAGACCTACATTTTTGTTTTGCATATATTTAACGTTTATAGTTTAACACAAAGGTCGATATAAGCTCGCAAGCCAAAAAGGTTATACAAAGTTGCTATTAACCTAATTGCAGGCAATAGAGAACTACATATATTAATTTTCTTTAATCCTAGGACTAGATTTTTTTCCAGAAATTGATGTATTGTTTTATATCATTATAATTAAAACTGGCGGGCTTAGTGCGGTAACCATGCAAGCCACAATAAATTTAATTTAAAGTTTGAGAAGAAGAAATAAAAAATAAAAACTAACAGTTGACGGACGACACGTATCATTTTAAAGGCACAGTTATAGTGCCCTAAAAAAGTTATTACAATTGCAGGAGTTGTTTTTTACAATCCGCGATTTATGATGTAATTAAAAAAATCATATTTTTAAAATTTTGAAAAAATATACATGTATTAATGTTTAACCCCTCCACTAGTGGTCACCGAATCTATATATGGTACTCCTACATGTACCAAAAGCTAATTTATTAATAAAACATTTATTAATAAAATATTTAAACAAATTATATAAATTAACAAAATTTTTTTAGCACACAAAATGGAAGAAGTGAGATGTACTTTTGACCAGATACACCTACCTACGTTTGACTCGTACACCTTCAAGATGTCGAGTTAGTTGCGAAGAACCGTAAATAATATCAAAAGCTACACATTTTTCGATAACTTTACCAGTTGTTCGTGATTTAGTCGAAATTTGAACATGTACAAGTCAAACGGACCTCAGATTCGGATTCAGGGCATCAAAATACTCGCACATGATGTTATTTTGATGTTGAAAACAAAAGACTTAAGACACAAACATTTATATGACAAAAATACTATATTGAGAGAGAGAGGGAGAGAGAGAGATCTAAAAAACTATCTTTAGACTTGACAAACATTATTTGTAGTTTCTGTAAATCTGTATGCATGGTTAAATAGCTGGTAGTCCTTATAACCAGGCGCTGATCTAGCTTAAGCTTTTGGGAGGCGAACTTTTAAATGCAACATACCATTTTGAAAATGTTCGTGTAGAAACTCAATAGAAATGAGGTATATTTTATTCGTTTTGGGAGGGGAAATATCCCTTTTCCCCTCCCTGGATCAGTGCCTGTTATAACTGATAACACTGGTCTGCAAAAAAAATTTTTTTTTGATATTTTAAATAAAAATACATATGTCGACTATAACGAGTTTAATGCACTCAAAGGAATGGGCAAGTGGAAAAATATATCGATATATATCGTTATCGATATATTTTTAAATATCGGTCGGCATCGATATATATCGAATAAAAAATATCGATATATCGATATTTTTCAAGCATGATTATTTATACAAAACGTACTTTTCTTATAAATAACACAGGTCAACACGATTTCTACGGCCCGTTTTTTCTTAGACAATTTGCATACATATGATACTGAGCTCCAATGACTATAAATTACTTTGTTTGAATTGACCTCGTATGTCGAGAATTTCCGTTATAGAGAAAAGAGAGGAGACATAATTTGCATTTACTCTAGAACTAGTTCTTCGCTTAAACTAAAAAAAAACACAAAAGGATCGGAAGCAAACTAGCCTCTAAATTACGTTCCTATTAATTTTTTAAAAGTCGTATAGTTTTAGAGATATTAAGAAGTTTGATAAAAAAAAATTAAAAAAAAAATTCGAAAAGTCTTTTTAAAACACTCATTAAAATTTAAACTGAAGAAAATTTTAAATGTTATTTTTAGTTGTGATAACTTCGTATGTTACAAATAAAATGAGCTAAAATTTATTAAAATTATTTCATAAGTTCGGAATTTATTCACAATGAAGTGGTGGCACCTATTCGCTTTGGGTATTTATCAAAACAAGTTTGTAATACTTTTACCAATACTTTTTTATTTGTTTCTTTTTTTGTTTCAGAATTTTTAATGTTGAGATATAAGGATTTTATATGAATAGATGCTACCACCCAATTGTGAATATATTTAGAATTTATGAAATGATTTTAATAAATTTGGCGCATTTTATTTATTTTAATTAACAATAAAACCTAAAATTTTCTTCAGGTGAAATTATTAATGAGCCTTTTTAAAAAAATTTATAATTTGTTTTTAAATATATATTTTTGATAAAACTTTCTGAATATCTAATTATTTTGGTTTGAGATCGGTTTTAATTTAATTTAAATTTTTATTCAGAGATATATGTGAAGCATATAGACAAAGAAAATTTTTCATTAGCTCCCGGTAATCCCTTCAGAATTCTTTTCCGCTTAGACCACTCGACCAAAGTCGGTGGTTTGCAGTCAAGAGTTGAATATCATCTACTTTTAATCAATTCATACTGTTACTCTAAGAGCTGTATTTCATTTGATAGCTATGAAGTAAAATTACCTGATTTTTGCTCCACCGATCTTATAACTTGGAAAACGGTTGTCTAAAGAGAAGCTAGAATGAAATTGCCTTTCAAATGCTTGAATATAGTTTTTTATATACTCCATAGTTTCGGAATTATTGAAATCGCACTGATGAAAAGTATATTTTCTGGTATGTGATAGAAATCGTTCGATTTAAGTCGCCGCCGATTTCAAATGAGTAATTCCATTTAACCGGGTGTGACCATTTTACACACATTTTTGTTATAAATCAAGAAAATACAATTTTTTACTTAAAAACACGTTGCGGTTCGCAAGGACATTAAGCTTAAAGTCGTTGAATAACGGGTAGACACTGACATAACATGATTTCTGCTCAGAATGGTCGTCAGAAAGATGCGACGGGTGTCACCTTACAAATCTTAGTTTTAAAGGAATATGACTGTCAGTATAAATTCTGTAAAATTTTGACTATAAGGTATACAATAATTTTGGTAAATATATTTGTTCAGTGTTTTTAATTGTATTCTGTATTTAATGTTTGGCAAAAAATTATTTTTCTTATAAAAAGCTATTTTTAAAATGAGACGGGAGTGACCGACGGGTGTGACCTAGTACGAAAATTTAAAAAAATTCGAAGAAATAAAACTTTTTATTTGTTTAAATAATATAAAGAATATAAAGAAAAACTGATAAGAAAATAATAAGACATTAAATTATTTGCTATTCATTCTATTATAGACAGCAGAATACTCTAGTCGAATATTTTTTAAATTCAATAAAAAGCAAAAAAAGTATATTCTTTTCAGAGAAAACGGGTTTTTTTAATAATGAGAAAAGAATAAAAGAAAATCTGAAATAAATATTAAGCACACAAAGAGGGAGAGCAAAATGTTTCTTGCATGATCCCTTAAAAGTGCCTCAAACTGATTTAAAAATATTAAATAGTGTATTTTTTTATTTTTTCCATAATTGTCATTCTCTCAAACACATAAATTAAGAGATTTTTTTTATTAAAAATGAGAAAATTATTTTTTCCTTGCTTAGGGCCGTTTTACGTGGAATCACTCAAATACAAATTCTATTGAAAGGTGAATTATTATTATTATTTATAAAAAAATTTAAAATGGCAAAAACTTAAAGTTTTTATTAACTAATAGAAAAGCAGAGTTTACATTTGGGATATATTTTAGGAGGAGTTAAATTTCCCCTCTTTTGCAAATACTGACTGGGATATCTTGTAGACCTTACTTTTAAGGTATAAGATAAGATTAGCACTTTTATGTAAAACACCACGATAAACAGTTTTGAAGATAGTTTTAACCCTCTAACTCTTCGTGGTATGGGTCTTTTTGTCCTTTGCGACGATATAAGCGGCTGAATAACTCTACAAAAAGGTTCCTCGTGGTGTTTTACAAAAACCTAAGCCCTACAAGATATCCTATGCCGAGTCAGTACACTGCAAGAATTTTGCTTCATAAGACCAATGGAACAATTTCATTGCATTTTTTTTTTCACTAAACCAATGAAAATTTCAATTTCCCCAATCCAATGAAAGTTTCTTTAATACTGTGAAAGAATTTCATTGATTGAATGTCAATTTCATAAATCCAATGAAAAATTTCATTAATATTGTGCAAGAATTTCGCTGGTAGAAATTTTACGAAATTTTCATTGATTGAATTTTAATGAACTTTTTCATTGGATTTATTTAATTGTCATTCAACCAATGAAATTCTTTCACAATATTAATGAAATTTTCATTGGATTTGTGAAATTGTCATTACATGATTAATTAATGAACAAATTGAATGAAATTTGTTTCATTGGTTTTATGAAACAAAATTATTTTAGTGTATAACTATGTGCAAAATGAATCTCGGGTGTAAGCTTTCAAAATGCCGATACAACTATAAATTTTTTGGTACCTTCTACCAGAATCAATCGTTAAACCTTTTTGTTTAAAAAATGATTTTGTTGTACAGTGTAAATATTTGCAGTTTTTGCAAAAATTATGTGACTTCACTTTATTATGAATAACATAAAAATTAATCTATCGATTTTCATGCAGTAAAACTTATTTTATTTGTAATGTATGTGGCTTTATGGTCAGGTAATAAAAATGGTAAGTTTTTTCCATTTTCAATATAAAGTTTAAAAAAATTTTTTTTTTCTAATTTTGCATAAAAGATATATTTTGGATCATTGTGGTCTGAATAATTCCGAAACCATATAGTATACGAATAAATAATAATAGAATGGCTTAAAGGCTTACTTTCTTATTCATAATACTTATAAAAGCTTTATGAGAGAGAGAGGCTTATAAAACAAATTTTGTATGTAAATCTGTTTCATAAACCTTTTATAGCCCAGCAAAAAATTAACATACAAATCATTAGTTATATCATTGGTGAACTCAGTTCAAAGTAGCTCCATTTCTGGTGAAACACCAATGAATTTAACAAGTGGTTGTCAAAGGACAGAAGTTGTCCAAAGAACTGAATGGTATGCGCTTAAAATGTTGTCAAAATAAATTTTTGTTACAAACAGCAGCCTTAGAATATTATTATATTGATTGGTATGCAATAAAAATGGTAAACATTTGGAGCAATTTTCAGAATTTTTTTTGTGGGAAGCATTAAATAATTTATTATGAATAAGGCCCTTATGGTGTTTTCTTTTCTACATAAAAAATATCACCTTGTTGAAAGATGCATGTATAAAATGTCTTACCAACCCTGCCTGCAATAATGCTGTTTGCTATTTGACGAGAACAAAACACAAGTTATGAAAAAGTTGATTGCCCCTTTTTTAACAGTAGACAGATAAGTTAGTTATTCAGACATTAAGTTTAACATTTCTTCCTCATCAGGTGGCGAGGATGAATATAATAATTGATTTCTGCACGTGTAATGCATTATCAATACTTTTAACTTTTTCCTTTAAAAGAGTTAACAATTTTCTTTAGTTTATTCTCATGAAATATCTAAACATAAAAATACAGCTGCCAGATTGCCGATTTATCGACCCGAAGACTTAACGATTTTTTATTTGAAGACTTTTTTCTTGAGAAAAAATTGTATAACACTGAATTCAGTAAGATTTTATATGAATGACAATCTAGAATTAACAATATAATATTTTCTCATAATTGTTCTATAAAATAGAAGAAATATTATCTTTAAAAACTTATATTTTTACTATCTAGCTCGAGGCGATTTTGATGAAGAACCATTTTATAACTTCTAAATATAAGCCCAATACAATTTTTTTTGAAATGTAATTAAATAATTAAAATGTTATTTATTGCAATTGCTAGTATAAAGCCTTTCTTTTTAAAATTATTTAATTTGAATTACAATTCAAAAACAGAGTCCATTAACCTTGTTGAGACCTTTCAAATTAGCTATTGACCAGGAAAATGCAATAACAATTATTTTAATTATGCACAAAACAAAAGCAACTAAAAATTTAAAATCCGGTCAATTACTTAATACACAAGTACTGCTGAAAATACTAGCTAAAAGAAATTATAAAAAAACAAAGTGACTTAACTCGTCTATATTAAAGGTTCCACAACTTCATTATTGTCTGGATAGAAGTATCAGTCGTATGACTTCATTTTGCAAGTAATATTTTATTTTTTTATGTCTATTTAAAATAAAATTACAGCGAACAACTTTTTTTCCAATGCTTCCAACGAGTTAACTTTAAGTAAAAACCTATTCATAGATGCATTGGCCTCAAAATTTTGATTAGAAGCACAACACATATACACACACACTTATACTGTATTACGAGTACGTGGTCTGGTCTGGTCTGGGCTCATAAATACATTCACCTCCACTCCATTGAACTCAACTCGTTTGAGCACAATACAACAAAATTGGCTAAAACGAAAAATAGAAATAAATATGCACAAAAATATAAAAAAGCACAATTACGAGATCACTTTGACTAAGAGTTCATTTTGTAGCAAAAAGAAAGTGAAAGCCTTTTATAATATTATTTATACACAATTTCGTTTGAGTTTTTGTTTCTGTTTTTGTTGTTGTTGTTGCTTGTCTTAAATAAAAGGTTAACAAATAATAATTTACGTTATTTTCTTCTATTTTTAATTGACCAGTAGCCATTAGAGTTTGATTAGTGTTTTAGTTTTCACAACGGTCTACGAGTACTAAAATTAGATTCAGATTTTTTTTTGCTGATTGTCAAATTGTTGTTATGTTGGTATTTTCTGTTGGTATTTTCTGTGATTATGTTTGTTTAAAGGAAGTTTTGTTTCAATCGAGAGTTTAATTCATAATCAATTAATTGCGTTAAGCTTTCCACAACGATGTATATAAATCAGCCAATAAGCTGCTAATCAATAGCAAATGTACTGGTTTTCGAAGAAAACTGCCAGGCATACACAGAAAAACTAAATTTAATTTTCTGTAAAGGAATTCAATGAAATAGTAAATATTTTGTCTAGGAACGGACCTACAAACAAATTTGTAAGTACAGACAAAAATATCTCAACAATTTCATTGCAAAAACGTATTTTTTTCAGTGAGCAAATTGTTTAAATCTATAAAACAATTTGTTTAAAAATATTTACATATTGTAAACAAAACAATTTACTAAATCAAACAAAAATATTTACTGGATTTTCTGAAAAATATCAAACAATTATTTTGTCTGAATTTATAAAGCAATTAGTCTAAAAATACTAGCAAATATTAAACAAAATTGTTTACGTAATCAAACAAAAATATTTACTGGATTTTTTATAATATGTCAAATAAAATTTTTGTCTGGGTCATCATCATCATCCATTAAGCATTTATGAAATTTCACTTTGTTAAATGTGATAAAGTCTGAATGTGTATCTAAAGACGCTAGAAAAATGAATGAGAATTAACGCAACGACATTAATGAATTGATTCACTCAAAAATCTTCAGTAAACAAACTTGGTACAATCGTATTCCTTTTGCTATCATTGTTGTTGTTGTTATTTGTGTGTACGTCGTCGGGGTAGTTTTTTACGACACTGTTTTGCTTGTTGTTTTGGTGTTAGCGTCCTAAATAAGAGGCAAACAAACAATTCATTGGTTATGTAAAGAACATTTACTGAAAATGAAATTTATTTTTAGACAAACTTTTCTTTGAAAATGTTTTTGGTGATACTTTTTTCTGTGTTCTTAAGCTGATGCTACTAAGTTCGTCGGATATATGTATGATATATTTCAACTATGGAAATTTTTTTGTACAAAATTTTCATTTAAAATAGGGATACATCAGATATATCGAAGATGCTACGGATTTGCTGATACATTGGCGGTTTGGAAAATAATGAAACATATTGTTTATACACAATGCTTAATCCTTGATACAAAGCGTGAACATTGCAATTGCAGTATACTACTTCTATATTAAGAAATCGTTTCATTGAGTTAATTCGTCAATGAGAAATAGGGTTTGGAGTTTTTGTGAAAAGACTATTAGAGAGCATGAAAAAGATGAGTCTGTGTTCATTCTAAGCTGTACTTCTTTTAAAGAAAAAGTCGGGAGATCCCGAAGGCCTCCTAACATACGCAATGACGTCATATAGCCAAACTTGAAAACAATTGCGCTACCGCAGTTTAGCTTTCAAATGATTTCTGGAGCATCAGAATTTCTTACCCTGTACGTTGGGACAGCTTAAAAGAACTATCGGCAGAAACTCTGAATATCGAAGCTGCAATCCAGATATAAGTAGCTTAAACAGTGGGCAATTAAATACTGAGGTTGAAAATTTCCCCACCGATTTTGGAAAAAAATAGAAAAAAAATTTTGAAAGTCGATTTACAAATGACAGAGTTATGCGCGTACAAACATAAAAATACACACGAATTGATAGCCGCCTTCTTTTTGAAGTCTTTAAAAATCGGGGCTTTTCAGTAAGCAAATTGGCCAAATCTATAAAACAATTTGTCTAAAATTATTTACTAATTCTAACAAAATTGTTTGCTGAATCAAACAAATATATTTACTGAGTTTTCTGTAAAATATCAAACAATATTTTTGTCTTAATTTTTAAAAAAATTTTTCTAAAAATACTTACAAATACTAAACCAAATAGTTTACTGACTCAAACAAAAATATTTACTGGATTTTTAGTAATATATCAAACAAACTTTTTGTCTGAGGCAGTAAAAACTTTATTTTCGAAATATTTTTAAGTTTTTAATAATAACATTATCATCCATGAAGCAGTTATTAAATTTCACATTATTAAATGTGTGAAGACTCTAAAAAAACAAATGAGAATTAAGTCAACAAACAACATTAACGAATAGATTCACTCAGAAATTTTCAGTAAACAGACTTGTTACAATTTATGTTTGATACTAATTGTATGAATTGCCGCATCGCACTCCTTTTGCTATCATTGTTTTTGTTGTTATTTATGTGTATATCGTCATGGGGCTTGTTTCTTTTTTACGCCACAGGAAACTGGTTGTTGTTGTTGTTGTTTTTCGTGTTTTCGTCCTAAATAAAAGTCAAACAAAAAAAGTCACTAATTCAGTAGAGAACATATACTGAAAATTAAATTTTATTTTGGACAAACTTTTGTTTGCAAATTATTTGCTAATAATTTTTTTTTGCGAAAAAAATTTTTTTTGCCGGCAAAAACTAGGACCGACTCAGATGCTCATGATCCAATAACACAGGTCTGTGCACGAGATCAGCTGATTGTCAGCTGATTGTTTGCTTTCATGCTGTGTCAAACTTCATATAAAAAAAAACATAAATAATATATTTTATATATAGAGTTATTTTCAAAATCACGGCAGGATGGCGGTTTTGTTGTACTGCTGCACAGACCTGTATTATTGGATCATGCATATACTAGTATTTAAGGGAAAACCCCGGACAAAATTATTTATTGTTTTTTTCTTTTTTATGAAATAAAAGGAAAAATTTAACGCATCCTCAGTTTTTCCATTAGCTTCCAGGCTTTTTTGCGGGCATGTCTAATATTTCCATTAGGTACATCAGTATATTTAACCCTAACTCGACAACGGTATGTTCGATTTCGATCAACTAAACACTCTGTTCTAATATATTTTTTTCATTTGAGCAATACTTTCGGAGTTATTGACAAATTAGTATCGAAAAAAGTGACGAGTTTTAAAAAAATCAAATTTTGCATAAAAAATAATTTTTTTATACAAATTTTTGAATAACTCCGAAAGCGTTCATCAAATCAAAAAACTGTATTACGTAGGTAGTTTTGTTATGCATCTCTTGGTGTGTCATGAATCGAAATCGGGCATACCGTTCTCTAGTTACAATGAAATATATTGATGTACTAGTGCAAATATGACAAATGCCCATAAAACATTTTGGGGTACGTTGAGGGAAGTTTTTTTCTGTTTCTACATGCCAAGACTCGAAATTTTATTTTCGCATTAAAACTTTAAGGCGTCAAGGTGCGATACATAAACAAAAACACTAATCTAAAATTTCATTAAAAAAAATCATGTCTCAAAGTTGGTCTTCTATTAGTGACCACAACAGTCCGAAACAAAGAATAAACTAAATTAAAACTGCATTTGTAGATAGCATTAACCCTCCACTTCCATGTGCATGTCGCTTTCTTCCTGTTGTTCGCCACATGAAAGCATGATATCTTAGTACAAACGACAACGCCGAGAAAAAAACATGTAGTTAACACAATGACTGGGTTTGGATTGACTGGTTTAGGCCAGACATCGGGCTGAGGAGCTACATTTTAATAAGCCGGTTATCACAGATTAATAATAATGCATTTTGGGTGGTATAGGATTAATTTTGCGATTTTCAATTATCTCCGGGCTTTTACTATAAATACTCCTACGTGCGACTAGGGCCGGCAAGCGCAATTCTCACTTTTGAGCACTTTAAAACCAAACTAAAGTCATTGGTTACCTTTTACCACTATTTTCGGAAGAAAAAAAGTTTTTTAAACTTTTAAGTTATTCACTTTCTCTGTAGTCTACATCTAAAAATTTATCGAAATGAGCAGATTTGGTCCAGTCTAATGTAAAAAAGAACGAGGTTATTATTTTTTAAATTCAACGACGTTATTAATTTTGTCTATTTTTAAAAATATTTTTTGATTTAACTTTTTCAGACGAAATAGAAATCTAAAATATTATATGTATCTGTAATTTTTTAATAATAAATAACGTTAAGATCAAAATTTAAAAAACCCTCAAAGAAATTAGAACATAGCTTCAAAACGTCTGGACCGATTTTCCTCAAACATAGGTTTTTAAACAATTTTAGATCGTCACCTTTAAAAAAAAATAATAATTATAAATTAAAATCGATCCAGCCATTTGGGAGCTACGGTGCCAATGATACACAGACTCAAGAGGATACGGCAAGAACACTCGCCATCAAATCACCACTAAAAAAAAAACTTAAATCAAAATCGGTCCAGCCGTCTGGGCTCTACGATGGCACAGACAGACACACAAATGCACAGATACACACTACAAACTTATAAATCCCTCTTTTTCACTCGGAGGCTAAAAAGAACACACCAAGTTTCTTGAAAACCGAAAAACACTTTTTGGCGTAATTTGAAATATCTTTATTTTCAAATAAATATAAAACTTGAAATCGTTTTCCCAGTAGTTACAGCAACAAGCGATTAAGGTAAAATAATTGTCATTCTCTCAAACACATAAATTGAGAGATTTTTTATTAAAAATGAGAAAATTATTTTTTCCTTGCTTAGGGCCGTTTTACGTGGAATCACTCAAATACAAATTCTATTGAAAGGTGAATTATTATTATTATTTATAAAAAAATTTAAAATGGCAAAAACTTAAAGTTTTTATTAACTAATAGAAAAGCAGAGTTTACATTTGGGATATATTTTAGGAGGAGTTAAATTTCCCCTCTTTTGCAAATACTGACTGGGATATCTTGTAGACCTTACTTTTAAGGTATAAGATAAGATTAGCACTTTTATGTAAAACACCACGATAAACAGTTTTGAAGATAGTTTTAACCCTCTAACTCTTCGTGGTATGGGTCTTTTTGTCCTTTGCGACGATATAAGCGGCTGAATAATTCTACAAAAAGGTTCCTCGTGGTGTTTTACAAAAACCTAACCCCTACAAGATATCCTATGCCGAGTCAGTACACTGCAAGAATTTTGCTTCATAAGACCAATGGAACAATTTCATTCCATTTTTTTTTCACTAATCCAATGAAAATTTCAAATTCCCAAATCCAATGAAAATTTCTTTAATACTGTGAAAGAATTTCATTGATTGAATGTCAGTTTCATAAATCCAATGAAAAATTTCATTAATATTGTGCAAGAATTTCGCTGGTAGAAATTTTACGAAATTTTCATTGGTTGAATTTCAATGAATTTTTTCATTGGATTTATTTAATTGTCGTTCAACCAATGAAATTCTTTCACAATATTAAGGAAATTTTCATTGAATTTGTGAAATTGTCATTACATGATTAATTAATGAACAAATCGAATGAAATTTGTTTCATTGGTTTTATGAAACAAAATTATTTTAGTGTATAACTATGTGCAAAATGAATCTCGGGTGTAAGCTTTCAAAATGCCGATACAACTATAAATTTTTTGGTACCTTCTACCAGATTCAATCGTTAAACCTTTTTGTTTAAAAAATGATTTTGTTGTACAGTGTAAATATTTGCAGTTTTTGCAAAAATTATGTGACTTCACTTTATTATGAATAACATAAAAATTAATCTATCGATTTTCATGCAATAAAACTTATTTTATTTGTAATGTATGTGGCTTTATGGTCAGGTAATAAAAATGGTAAGTTTTTTCCATTTTCAATATAAAGTTTAAAAATTTTTTTTTCTAATTTTGCATAAAAGATATATTTTTGACCATTGTGGTCTGAATAATTCCGAAACCATATAGTATACGAATAAATAATAATAGAACGGCTTAAAGGCTTACTTTCTTATTCATAGTACTTATAAAAGCTTTATGAGAGAGAGGCTTATAAAACAAAATTTGTATGTAAATCTGTTTCATAAACCTTTTATAGCTCAGCAAAAAATTAACATACAAATCATTAGTTACATCATTGGTGAACTCAGTTCAAAGTAGCTCCATTTCTGGTGAAACACCAATCAATTTAACAAGTGGTTGTCAAAGGACAGAAGTTGTCCAAAGAACTGAATGGTATGCGCTTAAAATGTTGTCAAAATAAATTTTTGTTACAAACAGCAGCCTTAGAATATTATTATATTGATTGGTATGCAATAAAAATGGTAAACATTTGGAGCAATTTTCAGCATTTTTTTTTTGTGGGAAGCATTTGATAATTTATTATGAATAAGGCCCTTATGGTGTTTTCTTTTCTACATAAAAAATATCACCTTGTTGAAAGATGCATGTATAAAATGTCTTACCAACCCTGCCTGCAATAATGCTGTTTGCTATTTAACGAGAACAAAACACAAGTTATGAAAGAGATGATTGCCCCTTTTTTAACAGTAGACAGATAAGTTTGTTATTCAGACATGTAAGTTTAACATTTCTTCCTCATCAGGTGGCGAGGATGAATATAATAATTGATTTCTGCACGTATAATGCATTATCAATACTTTTAACTTTTTCCTTTAAAAGAGTTTAACAATTTTCTTTAGTTTATTCTCATGAAATATGTAAACATAAAAATACAGCTGCCAGATTGCCGATTTATCGACCCGAAGACTTAACGATTTTTTATTTGAAGACTTTTTTCTTGAGAAAAAATTGTATAACACTGAATTCAGTAAGATTTTATATGAATGACAATCTAGAATTAACAATATAATATTTTCTCATAATTGTTCTATAAAATAGAAGAAATATTATCTTTAAAAACTTATATTTTTACTATATAGCTCGAGGCGATTTTTTCCCAACTTCGCCTGGCAGCACTCTTTATAAACAAAATCCACCATTTTATAGGGCACTAACAGCACTGTAGAATTATACGGGGCGTAAAGTGCAATGCCTTCCACCATTAGTGATGAGAGTGATTTTTCTAGAATAACATATGTATAATACCTCCTTTTTAGAGAGCAAAACATTTTTAAGAAACGAACACCAAGTTTCAGTTTTTACATGGAAATGTAGCACTTTTTTGTACAAAAGAAAATGCCCATTAGTGTTTTTTGTAATAAAATTAGACTACCGTTCCTAAATTATGATGAAATCGGTGAAGAAACCTCTTGAAAAATCTTAATTAAAAAAATATAAAAAAACGTGTGCATAGAATTTAAAACTTCGACTGTTTTTCCAGTTAGAGGATCATAATACATAAAAAAATATAGTGGTGATCAAAGGTCATGATAAAAGTTTAATTTTGTTGCAAGCGACTATCAGACGCCCCGATTCACGGCATCCCTAATCTGGAGATATTAATGGGGGTGTAATAAAGTTTTAAAGTTATTGCTGACAACTGTTGATATATATATACACAATTTCTTTTAATGGAAAATATGAAGAACCATTTTATAACTTCTATTATAGTTTAATATATAAGCCCAATACAAGTTTTTTTTTTAAATGTAATTAAATTATTGAAATTTTATTTATTGCAATTGCTAGTATAAACCCTTTCTTTTTAAAATTATTTAATTTGAATTACAATTCAAAAACAGAGTCCATTAACCTTGTTGAGACTTTTCAAATTAGCTATTGACCAGGAAAATGCAATAACAATTATTTTAATTATGCACAAAACAAAAGCAACTAAAAATTAAAAATCCGGTCAATTACTTAATACACAAGTACTGCTGAAAATACTAGCTAAAAGAAATTATAAAAAAAAAACAAAGTGACTTAACTCGTCTATATTAAAGGTTCCACAACTTTATTATTGTCTGGATAGAAATATCAGTCGTATGACTTCATTTTGCAAGTAATATTTTATTTTTTTATGTCTATTTAAAATAAAATTACAGCGAACAACTTTTTTTCCAATGCTTCCAACGAGTTAAGTTTAAGTAAAAACCTATTCATAGATGCATTGGCCTCAAAATTTTGATTAGAAGCACAACACACACACTAATACTGTATTACGAGTACGTGGTCTGGTCTGGTCTGGGCTCATAAATACATTCACCTCCACTCCATTGAACTTAACTCGTTTGAGCACAATACAACAAAATTGGCTAAAACGAAAAATAGAAATAAATAAGCACAAAAATATAAAAAAGCACAATTACGAGATCACTTTGACTAAGAGTTCATTTTGTAGCAAAAAGAAAGTGAAAGCCTTTTATAATATTATTTATACACAATTTCGTTTGAGTTTTTGTTTCTGTTTTTGTTGTTGTTGTTGCTTGTCTCAAATGAAAGGTTAACAAATAATAATTTACGTTATTTTCTTCTATTTTTAATTGACCAGTAGCCATTAGAGTTTGATTAGTGTTTTAGTTTTCACAACGGTCTACGAGTACTAAAATTAGATTCAGATTTTTTGCTGATTGTCAAATTGTTGTTATGTTGGTATTTTCTGTTGGTATTTTCTGTGATTATGTTTGTTTAAAGGAAGTTTTGTTTCAATCGAGAGATTAATTCATAATCAATTAATTGTGTTAAGCTTTCCACAACGGTGTATATAAATCAGCCAATAAGCTGCTAATCAATAGCAAATGTACTGGTTTTCGAAGAAAACTGCCAGGCATACACAGAAAAACTAAATTTAATTTTCTGTAAAGGAATTCAATGAAATAGTAAATATTTTGTCTAGGAACGGACCTACAAACAAATTTGTAAGTACAGACAAAAATATCTCAACAATTTCATTGCAAAAACGTATTTTTTTCAGTGAGCAAATTGTTTAAATCTATAAAACAATTTGTTTAAAAATATTTACATATTGTAAACAAAACAATTTACTAAATCAAACAAAAATATTTACTGGATTTTCTGAAAAATATCAAACAATTATTTTGTCTGAATTTATAAAGCAATTAGTCTAAAAATACTAGCAAATATTAAACAAAATAGTTTACGTAATCAAACAAAAATATTTACTGGATTTTTTATAATATGTCAAATAAAATTTTTGTCTGGGTCATCATCATCATCCATTAAGCATTTATGAAATTTCACTTTGTTAAATGTGATAAAGTCTGAATGTGTATCTAAAGACGCTAGAAAAATGAATGAGAATTAACGCAACGACATTAATGAATTGATTCACTCAAAAATCTTCAGTAAACAAACTTGGTACAATCGTATTCCTTTTGCTATCATTGTTGTTGTTGTTATTTGTGTGTACGTCGTCGGGGTAGTTTTTTACGACACTGTTTTGCTTGTTGTTTTGGTGTTAGCGTCTTAAATAAGAGGCAAACAAACAATTCATTGGTTATGTAAAGAACATTTACTGAAAATGAAATTTATTTTTAGACAAACTTTTCTTTGAAAATGTTTTTGGTGATACTTTTTTCTGTGTTCTTAAGCTGATGCTACTAAGTTCGTCGGATATATGTATGATATATTTCAACTATGGAAATTTTTTTGTACAAAATTTTCATTTAAAATAGGGATACATCAGATATATCGAAGATGCTACGGATTTGCTGATACATTGGCGGTTTGGAAAATAATGAAACATATTGTTTATACACAATGCTTAATCCTTGATACAAAGCGCGAACATTGCAATTGCAGTATACTACTTCTATATTAAGAAATCGTTTCATTGAGTTAATTCGTCAATGAGAAATAGGGTTTGGAGTTTTTGTGAAAAGACTATTAGAGAGCATGAAGAAGATGAATCAGTGTTCGTTCTAAGCTGTACTTCTTTTAAAGAAAAAGTCGGGAGATCCCGAAGGCCTCCTAACATACGCAATGACGTCATATAGCCAAACTTGAAAACAATTGCGCTACCGCAGTTTAGCTTTCAAATAAGTTCTGGCGCATCAGAATTTCTTACCCTGTACGTTGGGACAGCTTAAAAAACTATCGGCATAAACTCTGAATATCGAAGTTGCAATCCAGATATAAGTAGCTTAAACAGTGGGCAATTAAATACTGAGGTTGAAAATTTCCCCACCGATTTTGGAAAAAAAATAGAAAAAAAATTTTGAAAGTCGATTTACAAATGACAGAGTTATGCGCGTACAAACATAAAAATACACACGAATTGATAGCCGCCTTCTTTTTGAAGTCTTTAAAAATCGGGGCTTTTCAGTAAACAAATTGGCCAAATCTATAAAACAATTTGTCTAAAAATATTTACTAATTCTAACGAAATTGTTTCCTGAATCAAACAAATATATTTACTGAGTTTTCTGTAAAATATCAAACAATATTTTTGTCTTAATTTATAAAAAAATTTGTCTAAAAATACTTACAAATACTAAACCAAATAGTTTACTGACTCAAACACAAATATTTACTGGATTTTTAGTAATATATCAAACAAACTTTTTGTCTGAGGCAGTAAAAACTTTATTTTCGAAATATTTTTAAGTTTTTAATAATAGCATTATCATCCATGAAGCAGTTATTAAATTTCACATTATTAAATATGTGAAGACTCTAAAAAAACAAATGAGAATTAAGTCAACAAACAACATTAACGAATAGATTCACTCAGAAAATTTCAGTAAACAAACTTGTTACAATTTATGTTTGATACTAATTGTATGAATTGCGGCATCGCACTCCTTTTGCTATCATTGTTTTTGTTGTTATTTATGTGTATGTCGTCATGGGGCTTGTTTCTTTTTTACGCCACAGGAAACTGGTTGTTGTTGTTGTTGTTGTTTTTCGTGTTTTCGTCCTAAATAAAAGTCAAACAAAAAAAGTCACTAATTCAGTAGAGAACATATACTGAAAATTAAATTTTATTTTGGACAAACTTTTGTTTGCAAATTATTTGCTAATAATTTTTTTTGCGAAAAAAATTTTTTTTGCCGGCAAAAATTAGGACCGACTCAGATGCTCATGATCCAATAATACAGGTCTGTGCACGAGATCAGCTGATTGTCAGCTGATTGTTTGCTTTCATGCTGTGTCAAACTTCATATAAAAAAAAACATAAATAATATATTTTATATATAGAGTTATTTTCAAAATCACGGCAGGATGGCGGTTTTGTTGTACTGCTGCACAGACCTGTATTATTGGATCATGCATATACTAGTATTTAAGGGAAAACCCCGGACAAAATTATTTATTGTTTTTTTCTTTTTTATGAAATAAAAGGAAAAATTTAACGCATCCTCAGTTTTTCCATTAGCTTCCAGGCTTTTTTGCGGGCATGTCTAATATTTCCATTAGGTACATCAGTATATTTAACCCTAACTCGACAACGGTATGTTCGATTTCGATCAACTAAACACTCTGTTCTAATATATTTTTTTCATTTGAGCAATACTTTCGGAGTTATTGACAAATTAGTATCGAAAAAAGTGACGAGTTTTAAAAAAATCAAATTTTG
This sequence comes from Panzeria rudis, assembly GCA_956483635.1. Lineage (NCBI taxonomy): Eukaryota > Metazoa > Arthropoda > Insecta > Diptera > Tachinidae > Panzeria > Panzeria rudis. The sequence continues at coordinate 98,271,864 of OY101450.1, read as the reverse complement.
CATAAAAAATAATTTTTTTATACAAATTTTTGAATAACTCCGAAAGCGTTCATCAAATCAAAAAACTGTATTACGTAGGTAGTTTTGTTATGCATCTCTTGGTGTGTCATGAATCGAAATCGGGCATACCGTTCTCTAGTTACAATGAAATATATTGATGTACTAGTGCAAATATGACAAATGCCCATAAAACATTTTGGGGTACGTTGAGGGAAGTTTTTTTCTGTTTCTACATGCCAAGACTCGAAATTTTATTTTCGCATTAAAACTTTAAGGCGTCAAGGTGCGATACATAAACAAAAACACTAATCTAAAATTTCATTAAAAAAAATCATGTCTCAAAGTTGGTCTTCTATTAGTGACCACAACGGTCCGAAACAAAGAATAAACTAAATTAAAACTGCATTTGTAGATAGCATTAACCCTCCACTTCCATGTGCATGTCGCTTTCTTCCTGTTGTTCGCCACATGAAAGCATGATATCTTAGTACAAACGACAACGCCGAGAAAAAAACATGTAGTTAACACAATGACTGGGTTTGGATTGACTGGTTTAGGCCAGACATCGGGCTGAGGAGCTACATTTTAATAAGCCGGTTATCACAGATTAATAATAATGCATTTTGGGTGGTATAGGATTAATTTTGCGATTTTCAATTATCTCCGGGCTTTTACTATAAATACTCCTACGTGCGACTAGGGCCGGCAAGCGCAATTCTCACTTTTGAGCACTTTAAAACCAAACTAAAGTCATTGGTTACCTTTTACCACTATTTTCGGAAGAAAAAAAGTTTTTTAAACTTTTAAGTTATTCACTTTCTCTGTAGTCTACATCTAAAAATTTATCGAAATGAGCAGATTTGGTCCAGTCTAATGTAAAAAAGAACGAGGTTATTATTTTTTAAATTCAACGACGTTATTAATTTTGTCTATTTTTAAAAATATTTTTTGATTTAACTTTTTCAGACGAAATAGAAATCTAAAATATTATATGTATCTGTAATTTTTTAATAATAAATAACGTTAAGATCAAAATTTAAAAAACCCTCAAAGAAATTAGAACATAGCTTCAAAACGTCTGGACCGATTTTCCTCAAACATAGGTTTTTAAACAATTTTAGATCGTCACCTTTAAAAAAAAATAATAATTATAAATTAAAATCGATCCAGCCATTTGGGAGCTACGGTGCCAATGATACACAGACTCAAGAGGATACGGCAAGAACACTCGCCATCAAATCACCACTAAAAAAAAAACTTAAATCAAAATCGGTCCAGCCGTCTGGGCTCTACGATGGCACAGACAGACACACAAATACACAGATACACACTACAAACTTATAAATCCCTCTTTTTCACTCGGAGGCTAAAAAGAACACACCAAGTTTCTTGAAAACCGAAAAACACTTTTTGGCGTAATTTGAAATATCTTTATTTTCAAATAAATATAAAACTTGAAATCATTTTCCCAGTAGTTACAGCAACAAGCGATTAAGGTAAAAAATATGTATAAAGTATGTATATTTAACATCAGCTGCTTGAAAACTATTTAAATATAAAAAGTACTCAATAAGATTTCAATTAATATCTATACATCGTTCATTATCTGCAGATTAAAACCTTGAAATTTTCATTTTTTAATCTGAAAAATAAAATAGTGTACTTGTATGTTAATAGCCGAAAATTCAAACAAATACCAAAACAAACACATACTAATTTTTATATATTTACGAACAATAAAATCATCAGTTTTTCAAACTAATAGATGAGTGACTGACTGACTCACTGTAACACTTGGCGACTGACTATTCAACGAAATAGAAAGTTTCAGATTTGAATGCATGTTTTTCATAACTTTTATTTTCTATTTTCATATTTTTTGTTCCGTTGAATGCATTTTTTTTGAGTAAAAAAAAAGAAAAGAAAAACCAAGCAGAGTCTTTGTTGTTATTATTTTTTTAATTTGTACTTTAAACTAATTTGAGTTTTAACTAAATTTCTGTCACATACTTAAACAAAAATATCTTATTAATGTTACACATATTTGATATTAAAACTGTTTTTTTTGCATAAAATTAACTCCAAAACCCACTGTGCATATAAAAAACTAATATAATAGTTGTAAGCATCTAAATTAAGGTATTTTTTTAACAAGTGCTGACAAAGTGTTTTCAAGATAAGTGTGATGAAATTTGTGAAGCAGCCTTTTAAAAACTTAAAGTTTTTGCGAAAATCAGCTGACTTTGCTTTGAGAGGTTATATAAAAAAGATGCGTGTGCACATAAATTAATTTTGAAAATTTTTATAGTGCTATAGATAGTAATCGATTTAGAATACAAAACACCATCATTTGGAATTTTTGTCTAACTGAACACATATCACGCAAAACCAACTTCGGTTATGGTGTAAATTTTTACCTGCCAGACAGTACGGGTAAAGATTAATCAGAGTGAAACCAAATAAATTCAGTAAAGTACGACTTTGGCTCGCACACGAAGGGTTCCGTACGAATACACATGTATCACTTTTCGTTTTTGCCCTTTTTCATTTTGAAAATTTTTTCGCTTTGATTTTTTGTTTAATTTTAGTTTATTTATTTTTTTCGTTGTTTTGGCGATTTTTTCGTTTATTTTTTTGTTGCGATTTTTCGTTTTTTTGCAATTTTGTTGTTTTTTGCCGATTTTTTTAGTTTTGGCAGTTTTTTGGTTTTGGCGTTTTTTTTTTGTTTAAAAAGTTTTTTCGCTTTTTGACGATATTTTTAGTTTTAGCGATTTATTTTAGTTTTGGTGGCTTTTTCCGGTTTCGGGGATTTTTTCGGGTTTTTGTGATTTTCTTAGTTTTTGCGATTTTGTTTTGTTTCGACACTTTTTTGGTTTTGGCGATTTTTTTTTGGATTTTGGCTATTTTTTAGTTTTGGAGCTTTTTGATTTTGGCGCTTTTTTCGTTTTGGTTATTTATTCATTTTTAACGATTTTTTTGTTTTTGATTATGTTTTTAGTTCTAGCGGTTTTTTTATGATGTAGTGTTGTATTCATTTTGACGACTTTTTCAGTTTTTGGATTTTTGTTTAGTTTTTTGGCGATCTTTTTAGTTTTGATATTTTTGCGTTTTAGCAATTTTTTTTATTTTGGTGGTTTTTAAGGGTTTTTTTTTATTTTGGCGATTTTTCTTTTTGAAATTTTTTTAAATTTGGAATTTTTTTAGTTTTAGCGTTTTGAGAGTTTCAAGTCTCTGTTACGGTCTCCAAGATACAGTATATTGTCTAAATTACATAGTAAAATTACATTAACTGATAGAACACCCTTTAATTGTTATTGTTTTAAATATCAGTGTTAATTAGCGCAGTCTATTCAACAGACTACACCAATTACCACTAATTTTGAAAATTTAAAGTTTACATATATGTGTCTTTATATTACATTAGTATTTGCACCTGTTGCGTTGCTCGCTTTAGAACACCCTTTAATTTTTAACTGTCATATATTTGTAGCGGCAAAATTACATATTCTGTGAAAATTTGAGGACCGTAGCTCTTATGGTTCTCGAGAAAACAGCCTGTGACAGACAGACGGCCAAAAAAAATAGGGTTCACACTTTTGGTGTACGGAACCATAAAAAATGAGGAGCGTTAGAGAAAACAAAAGGCCATTACAGAGTCATCTATAAATACAGAAAATCTAATGTTCCAATGCTCACTGCCCTTCACGAGCTAAGCGATCCATATATGGCTATGAGCCTGATCACTGCGATGTATATTCACTGTGAAACGAATGGCTTGAGCTCCGATGTCTTTCGAAAAATTCTTTTATACATTTAAAAAACGTAGTAAGCTTTCCAAGTTCTGTCCTCAGAATGATATTTTCAGTAAAGCTTAGAGTTCACGATTTTACCAAGTTACTTAACGTCCTTCAATAGCAACAGAGTAATGCCAACCAAACGTGGCGGTTGTACGAGTATATTATGTAGTTTAGTATCTCTTGATAAAAAATGTGAGTTCGGTATTCGATAGATTAGCAATTATTCCGTTTTCCTCGGCCCATATAAGTACTTTATTAAGTGCCGATTCCAGAACTTCATTTGGCGTGAGCAGTAAATTACACTAGTCTGCAAAAAATATGTCCTTAAATAAAAATATATGGAATATAAAAAGTTTAATGCGCTAAATTAAAATCCATTTTCAGTTTTTTCCCATCATGTACATATTTCTTTTAATGGGCATTACTCAGCATATTTGACCATAACTCGAGAATGTTGTGAACAATATCGATTGGAAAAATGCTAAAATATGCATGATAGAATTACCTTAAATTTTTTTTTAGTACAAGTACAGTTTTTTATCAAAGCTTTCGGAGTTGTTCACAAATTAATACAGAAAAAGCTGATTTTTCATGCAAAATAAAAAAAATTCTTGCTAAGAACTTCAAAAGTGTAAAAACTGTACCTTTTAATTATTTTCCTTAAATACAGTTGTCTGACAACAAAATAAGCTACATATAAATAAAATCGATGGATAAATGTTGATTTTATTAGCAATTAAGTGAATACACTCAGATAAATTTTTTTCAATCAAAAAATAAAGTTATTATTATTTTTAAGTGCCTGAGTGTATTCACTTAATTGCTCATAAAATCAGCAGTTATCCATAGATATTCATGATGTATAGCTAATTGGGCTCCTAAGACACCTTTCCTTAAGAAAAGTAATTAAAAAGTAAAGTTCTTCTAGTCTTAAATTTTTTATGATTTGTTAAAAGAAAAAAATTGTTAAATTTGCTTGAAAAATAATTTTTTTATACTAATTTATGAATAGCTTCGATTGTGTTTATCAAATGAAAAACTATATTAAAAAATTTTGAAGGTACAATCGGAATATCACGAGACCAATAAAAGATATCCGCATAATTTTTTAAAGCGTAGTAAAAAAATTCATATAGAAGTATAAATGTCAATTTGAGAAAATAAAATTATTTTACAATATAAATTTTTATGGTCCAAAACCAAGGGTAAAAAACTTGATTTTTTTAAAGTTTGACTTCCGCATTTACAAATCCGCATTTATTGACAGATTCTCTCCAATTTTTTATACAATTCTTAGTACTATCTGCATTATAAAACGTTATAGTTGGAATTTTCAAAGTCCACAATCACAACTTTGTATACCCCCTTAAAAAAATTATTTTTAAAATTGGCGATTTGCGGCCATTGTTGACTGTAGGGTACATGTCCAAAATAAAAAATAATTGGCGCTAGATACATTGTAAATGCACTGCCTTTTGCAGCATGCGATTAAGGACTGAGCACATGAAAAATAAAGTTTTTTTCAAATTTAAAAGTAATGATACTTTTAAAAAAAAAGCATGGATTTTCAACTTTTTCAACTTCAAGCATACAGACAATAAAAAACTATTTTCTTTAGTTTCACTTAGAACTTTGTCAAGAATCGAATACTGCCTTTTAAATTAAAATCAAACTGTACACTAACAGCCTTATTCTGGCAATTTGGTAATAATAAATTTGTAACTGCATATTTGTTACCTTATTGTAACTCTGTTCCGGTATTCCGGCAATATGGTAACAGAAAAATAGTTCAACAAATGAAATGAAAAAAATTTACACATTTTTGTAATAAAATTTAATTATTTTAAATAATTTTTTTTGAATAAAAAAATATTGTGGAATGCCAAAAAGTAAATTTATGAAAATTTTGGCTCCTACACGAACAATCGCCCAAGAGAAAATCGCCCAAAGCCCTAATTTTTTTGAGATTTTATTCATATTGCAAAATAACAATAGTTGTAAATCACACAAAAGCTTTGGGTAGCACAATCTTAGTGGCAAAATGAGTAATCGTCCGTCCATATTTTTGGATCATTACTAGGGTGTTCATTTAATCGCGTTTCTGCTTTAATCGGTTAGTCGCCAGATTAATTAATCGAGTTTTTGGCTTAATCGGTTAATAATCGGTTAATTGTGGTATTAACCGGCTAACCAATTAATGAGGTTTCTTCATAAATCAAGTAATTTTAGCAAACAAAATTGCATAAATTATCTTTTATTTTGAATTTATTAGTAAAAAAACAATAACATAACACAAACATAACAATTCTTGAACTTAATCAAGCAAAAAAAAAACATAAATATGTATTCATTAAAATATTAACAAGTTTGTGAGATCATTATATCAGTTATTTTAATAGTTTAAGGAGATCTTCTAAAACAATCTTTTAGAAAAATAATTAATTTAGTTTTTATAAAACTTGGCTTGAAAAAATCCTTTCATTTATCGTAGATGTTGAAGAAATCGAAAGCAATCCATAATACAAAACATCTAGTTTCTCAGTCCTTTCCCTGGATTTCTCTAAACTTATAAAATTACCATTAGAGTCCTGTAGTGAAATTCACTAACTTTTAACGCTTAAATAAAAGGTAATTTTGTCTCCAATAATTACTGTTTGAATTAACGCTTATTTCATTCGTTAACTTCGTGTTAAGGCCTTTGTTAAAATTTTATATCACTTTCCAACACTATTAAAATAGACGAAAAGCACAAAGTGGAATAGAGAAAAAACAAGTGAATTTATGCTTGAACACGAATATATTTTCATGAATTTCTTTAATTTTGAGAAATAAAAGTTAAATTAATTGTTTATATAATATAAATATTGTTATTTATATATAAAAGATTTCGTATGCGTGTATATTGTTGTCGAATAATTATTTGAGTTTTGCCAAAAGACGACGTGCTTTAAGTGAACAGCTGACTGTTGTCTATTCAACAACACCACAAAAATTATTGCCGTTTAGTTAACGCTGGGGTCTAATCGCCGCATACGATATCGAGCAGAATTGATCGAAATAACTAAATTCTTTTATAGGCACGTCCAAAAATTTTAATGTTTTACTTAAGTTAAAATCACTGAACACACTTATTTCTTTCTTTGAAAAGTAATTTCCAAACACATACATTTTGTATATGAGACGAAACAAATAATTAAACACACAAAAAATACTTTATAATACTATAAAATACAAAAAAATTGTTACGTCGGTTAATCGGTTAATCGACTGAAATTAACCGGTTTAGCCGTTAGTCGAAAAAAGCCAATTTTGAATTAACCGGTCAGTTAATCGGGTAGTCATTAGCCAGTTAACCGATTAACGGTTAACCGAATGAATACCCAAATCATTACTGATTATGCCAAATTGCGAAAATTCGCAAAAACTTGCTGACTTTAAATAGATAGAGAAGTCTGATAGTGTTAAAAAAGCGGCAAAACTGTAAAAAACCAAGAACTAGAAAAATAATTGCGTTTACCGTAAAAATAGCGAAAATTTGCGAAAAATTGCAAAACAAACCTTAAAATTGTTTTAAAATACTTAAAATTATAAGAAATGCAAAAACTCGGAAAAAATCGCGAAAATGACAATAAAATATAGAAAATTCTGATTGTGATTAAAATTCGGTAAAACTGTAAAAAAGTAAAGAACTAGCTAAAAATAATTTTTATCGCGAAAATAGCGAAAAATTGCAAAATTGAAAACAAGCTCTAAATTGCTTAAAAATAGCTAAAACTTAAAAAAGCCAAAAGCTCGCAAAAAATTTTGAAAATTATGAAAACTCGCAATTTTCTCGGTAAAAGTGATTTCTTATTGCCAGTTTTTGAATTATTTACAGTTTTAACGACGTCTAATCAATATCAGACTTCGCCATATTTTTAATCTTAGCAAGGTTTTGCAATTTTCGTCATTTTCGCGAGTATTTCCGGATTTTTGGCATTCCTCACAATTTTAGCTACTCTTAAGCAAATTTAGTGCTCGTTTGCAATGTTGCAATTTCTCGCGAATTTTCGCTATTTGCGCGGTAAAATTGATTTGAGCGGTGTTTAATGAATTTGAGGGCTTGTTTCCAATTTTTCGCCAACATTAATAACAAATTGAATAAACAATGTTTAAAATCAATTCTTGTTACCTACTTTTTTGTAGGTAATAGTTTTATTGACTTTTGTTACGATAAAAAATTATCCGAATACCATTTTCCAAATTATATAACTTTGGTTACAAATTATAGCCATGGTGACTATTATTATTGTGTCAGAATAGGCCCGTAAAAAGTTATAGGCAAAAAACTAAAAAAGTCAAAACAAAAAATATTTATTTTTTTTGCTTTAAAGTCAAATATTTTTGAATAAAGTTACCAGCCTCAGAAATTTTATTGAGTTCCACGTTGTCAAAGTTGGCCCACTGTAGCTCCTCTTATGGTTAAACCAGATGACCACTGAGAAACGCGTTATAAAGCCCGCTTTTCAAGTCGCGACTTCTTCTCTAAAGATGTTTCAAGGCTTAGCTAAAAGCAATTAGCAGTTTAAAAGTTTCAGGTCTATTACCATTTATTTTGCAAAAGTTCCCAGTGTGCAGTGCAATATATCTTTTATGACGTCATTCGCATTAGCGACTGATTTTGACTTGGAACTAAAAATTTATATGAAAATATTCTTTAAAAACTCCATTTTGGACGTCGAAAATAAAATATTTGTTTAGAGTAAAATTATGCAATTTTTTCCAATTTATTTCATAAATTTTATGCCAAAAACGGAAGTTTTGATTAAAAATTAAGAGCGAATTATGTGCCAGTAATTTACATTTTTTTTATTGGTAAATTTGTTTAAATAAAATATTTGCAAACATTCCGTACTCATTGATGGTTTTGTATGACTTCAGTTGTTAAAGGAAACTTATTTTTACCTTCTGTTTGTGTTTATTTTCTGTTTTTTTTTTTTGTTTTTTTTTTTTTATAATGAATCATTTTTATTACGGGTGCGAATGTTTTTATACTTACGCACGGGCTGACACTTCATAAAAATGCAATGAATGGTTTTATTTTTTGGGAACTGCGGGTTTTATTATGTAATTTTATATAATTCTGCTGGAGTGCTTTTAGTTTTTTATGTGCTTTGTTTTTGCTGTTATCGTTTGCTTTCATCGATTTTGTAATAATGCTTCGAAATTGTTAAAGTCTGATTTGATTAGTCATGAATGTATTTTTATACTACGTTTACAAAGTACTTCTTTGTGCTTTTGTTAATTTTTTATTAGTTTTATTGTTAATAATGTTATGCTGCAGAGTGTGTTGTGTTGTTTCGTTTCCGTTTTAGGTAAAAATGTTTTTATGAGTATGAAAAACACAAGACTTAAGAAGCGAACTTTTTCTATGTATGGGTGTCAGTTTAATTAACTCGTGATTTCTGTTGCTATAGTTTTTATAGCTTTTATTACGCAACAAAAATTTGCAAAAGCTGATACATTTTATTTTTATTTCAGCATTTTTTATTGCTTATATATGTTACGTTTCTTTTTAAGACAAATATTTTAACTATATGTTTGGAGAAAAGAGGTAATTTCTGTTACACAATTAATTTTTCAGAAGTTCCTCTAGAATGAATACTTTCTATAAACTTAAACCTTCAGTGATACTTTAAGAGTTTGACTTTATTTTCTTAGTGCCAACATATTCTTTTTTTTAAATTTTATTATTGTATATACTTTTTATTTAATTTGGCTTAAATAATATCACCATCCCCTTTAGGAACGTAAAATCTAAAAATTGAGCTTAAGCTCAGCTACACTTTCTTTAGAGTAATGTGAAATTTTAATAAAATTGTTTTTAATTTTTATTTCACAGTGCACAGTGGGGACTTTTGCAAAATAATTTGTAATGAATCTGGAACTTCTAAGCTGTTGCTTGGATTTGTCTGAAACTTAGGACATCTTTAGCAGAGGAGTTAGGCTTTATACTAAGCAGTAACGGGGCAACGATAGGCTAAATTTTACCACCTCGGAATAAAAAAAACTTCTGAGGCTTGTAACTTTCTTAAATGATATTCGATTTTTAAAATTTATAAAGTTTTGAGTTATGTTAAAAAATAGAAAAACAAAAAATAATCACCGTTGCCAACCGACAGCTCAAAAAAAGGCTAGATTTCAAATAAAAAATGCCTTGAAATTGCTAGATTTTTAAAATTATTAAAAACTGCATTATTTATCCCAGCAACTAAATATTTGAATATTACTAAATATTCGAATATTTACATATTCGAATATCGAATTGTTTACTTTAGGAACTTTGTTCTGTTATATTGATTAAACGACATTTATTACTAAATCCAACTTGCATGTACTTTTCGTACAAAGCAAAAATTTTTCTCGGCTTAAGAGAAATGGTATGACTTCAATTTCATGCAATTTCTATAAAATTTCTGCATAAGTTTGAACCGTTCACATTTTTATTTTGTATTAAAAAAATTGTATGGACATTTTACTGCCTGTTTCTGTTCTTTCTTTCTTACATTTACATTTAAAACAAGGGCAAAGTTTTAAAATTTGTTTTTGTTTCAAATGAATTTGTAAGAATGAAAAATGCCCTTCGACATCGATAAACAGGGTATTAGTAATTAAACAGACTATGAAAAACATAGCAACTTTAAAAGAGAACTTAAATCTTCGTGTAAATTTAGTCGTACAGTCAATCAAACGAACTTTTGTAAGATTAAAAAAACATTGAAAGCTTTAATATTAAAGAAAAACAGGGTTATACCACAAATTTCTTATATGAATCAAAATAAAATTGACGGTCGCTTATGCCATTTTATAAATATGTATGGCAAAAAAGTCCATATATTTATGAAATAACGTGTATTTTTAATATTCCGCTTTCCCGGGAAATTAGTGAAACTTTCCCGGGAAAACGGGAAATTAAAAGTAGACTTTTCCCGGGAATTACCGCCCGAGAATTCCCGATTCCCAAACCCTAGTCCTGTGGTTTAGCTGTTAAAGCGCAACAAACAAACTTACTTTCGCATTTATAATATTAGTATGAATATTTTAAATGAAATTTTTTTCCTGATGGTTAAGCAAGCATTGTCTATATGCATTTGATTGGTGGTTTACAAAAAAATATGACAATATGTCAAATAATAAATTATAATAATTATTAATCAATTATTAATAATTATTATCAAATAGACTAGGATCCCGCGCGGTGGTCCAAATTCAACCACTTGCTCCGTAATCAGATTTATTTGTAACCGGTTATGTAACCGGTTCTTTAGGCAAAAATATATATTGTACATATCTAGATAAAAATACCTTTTAAACCATATATGTTTCATGAATATGGGTGGACAACAAGATACTTAGAAGTGTACGACAAATAATTGTGTGGCCTATTTATATATAAGATTTATATCGAAAAAAAATTATATGCTGAATTTTGTAGCAGTTTCAAAGCCTACTATGCTTATTTTTGAAAATGATTTACTAATTATGACAATATGTTAAATAATAAATTTATTATTATTAAGGATAGCTAGAAGAGACAGCTATTACTGCCACGAACCACTTAGCTATGTCACAACCAATTTAGCAAAGACGCAAACCATATTACCAATTTCCAAAAATTAGGCCGATAATCCCCAAAACTACGGCAACATTGAAAATCTAAAAAAAATCCGTAGCGGCAACATAATTATGTTATGTTGAAATGTGTCGTCAACAAATTTCATATCATATACAAGAATCGATATAATTAGCAACGACACCTTCAGATAGCACCGCCACTAACCAGTTAGCCAAGCCACGAATCATCATGCAAACACTCAAGCCATATTGGGGATTCCCAAAAACTAGGCACAAAATTCCAGGAGCTCCCCAGCACTTCCCCAGAAAAATACGGCAGCACTGAAAATCTAAAAAGTCCGCAGTAGCAACACTATTGTGCTATGTAAGTGTGACCAGTATTTGTGACTAGTATTTGCGGCCAGTATTTTTTCATTTAAAAAACATTTTGTTTTACCCCCCAAGCATTAATTTTTGTTACTCAAAGCTCCAAAAACTCCTTAGCATTTCAAAATATCGATGATATTTCATGCTGGTAATGACAGGAATTAAAATCTTAAAAAGGTTGAACATGATAAAAAAAACATAGCGAAGTTTCGAACCTTCGAGAGCTGTACTTTTCTTCCGACGGGGTTTGTTTGAATTTGGAACGATATTCCGTCACTCCACGTTAAATTTGGTTGATAAACAGACCGATTTCGGCTATATGCTATCTTCAGTGTTCTATTAAATACTACATTTAGAGTATTCAATAGAACACTAAAGATGGCACATAGCCGAAACCGGTCTGTTTAGCAACCAAATTTGACGTGGGATGACGGAAAATCGTTCGAAACTCCCAACCTTTGTTCTGATTATAGTCACAAGATGGCGACTCATCTATTAATTGGTAGAAATTAATAGGATTTTCGCTCTTTGATTGTTGCTGCCTGTACTGGCAGCGTCGTCTAGTGGGGAAAGAACTCTGACGAGAAGACTGTGGTGGTCTCGAAACATCTGATGTCAGTTCAACCTTCTGTAGAACCAATTTTTTCTTCAATATTTACACGCTTTAGAATTTCTTTCTAAAAATAAAAACAGTTTAATCGAAAAATTAAATTGAAAACGATCCTAAACCAAACTGATTAAATATTTTTGGATAAAAACCACACAGTTCGACTAAATTCATAAATCAATGTTAGGAATTGTTATAGCATCGTTGTTATAAAGTATTGTATAACAACAATGCTTTGATAATTTCGAACATTTTCATTTCGCATGGAATACAGAACAGTCATAATGATCCATTTCTTTTTTTTATTGATTTTGAATTATTTTTATTTTACTCGAATAAAATTAAATATTGGCCAGGTAACATTAGAATTAAATTATGAAAAATAAATGCGTTATGAAGAAATATTAGCTAAGAAAGCGATTTCAAAAGCTCTTTCTTAGTTAATATTTCTTTAGCATTATTTTTTAGCATGTTAAATTTTGTTTTAGCATTTTTAGCACAATATTTTAACCAATTTAGCTGCAAAATATTTTTAGATCTGGACACACTGACTGGATAACATTTCAAAAGTTAAAAGCCTCAGGAATTTTTTAGATTTCGAGGTGGTCAGCTTTGGCCCACTGTAGCTCTGTTCGTACTTAAGCTACGATGCTACTGCGATACTGAGTATAAAACCTGTCTGCTTTTCTAAAGGTGTCCCAAGTTTCAGAGAAATCCAAGCAGCAGCTTAGAAGTTCCAGATTTATTATCAATTATTTTGCGAAAGTCTCCACTATGCAGTGTATTCGTTAGGAAAATTTATTTTTTAACTGTTTTTCTTATTAACAATAGCCCAATTCACAATCTTGTGCAAATTATCTTGCATCGTAGCATTTGCAAATTGGTATAGTATATTGATACTCACCACTTAACAATTGCTAGTGGTGAATATCAATATGCTATACCATTTTGCAAATGCAACGATGCAAGACCATTTGCACAAGATTGTGAATTTGGCTAGTGTAAATTTTGTTTTTATTTGTATCATCCATCGGGCTGTGCAAAGAGTTAAACTATAGCGATTAATAAATTTATTGTTATTTTTCAGTTAATGTTAAATTTTGGTTATTATTAATTAAACTAATTTAAATCTTTTTCAATTAAAATATATTTTTATTTAGAGTTAAATGTGAAGCATGTAGACAGAAGAAAAATTTGACTGCACGGATGGTTGAACTGACATGTTTTGATAGCTCCCGCTAATCTCTTCAGAGTTCTCTTCCGCGAGAGCTATCGAAACAAGTCAGTTCAACCCTCCGTGCAGTCAAATTGTTCTTTGTCTACATGCTTCACATTTATTTCTAAATAAAAATATAAATTAATTGAAAAATTAAAAAACTACATTGAATAATTAAATTAAAACCGAACTCTAGCCAAAATAATTAAATTTCTTTGGATATAAACCCATATACAGTTCGACTAAAACTCATAACTAATTTAAATATGTAACAATTAATTAACTGTAACATCCAAGTTAGAACTACCGTTCCCAAACAGTAAAGAGTTTGAATAACAATTATATATGTATGTAAGTATACGTATAGTTTCAAATGCCCTAGGAAAAATCCAGTTCACAAAACTGGTGGTATATAGTGTTATTTTTATAGCTGTATTATATGATATTTATGTATTTCAGTAGATGCATATCTAAAACGACAGTTAACTATTGTAATAATAAATATTCATATATACCAAAATGTCGATTCTTTTGTGTGTATTTAAAATATGTATCTACAATAAATATGTATGAATTTAGTTCAACTTATATGTGTTTTGGTTAAATTTGTCGATCTTTAAGAGTTAATTATTTAAAAGTTTTTCTTAAATTAGGTAACACAGAACTATTACACAATCATCAACGTATATCATGAGCATGTGCGAATTTACCATTTATCGCCAGCAAATTAAATTTAAAATTCTTAGAAAATATCAAAAAACTTAAGCCATAAACTTTTTTATATTTATACAAAATTGTATCACCGAATGAGTTAAGCAACAAACTTGTTATATTATTTTTGTTGTGGTTTAATAAATTTCATCTAACTTTTTGTTCTTTTTGTTCTCCATTTAATTTCAGCATGGCATACGGTGTTATTTTAATTAATACATTTATAAATATGTTGCAAGTGTTTCATAACAGGAGAACTCAAATAAAGTAAACAACTTAAAATTTATCGGAAGCAAATCGTGGAAAATAAAATCTAAGAATAAAAGAAAATTTATAATAAAAAAAAATTTGATTTGAAAAAATGCGTCGAAAATTTCAAAGTAATTTGGATTTTAAACAAAATCCCAAATTAAATAGCTTAGCAATGAAATATCAGCGTCAACTGCTTAAGATGTCTGGAAGTTGGATGAGTTCAAGAATTTTAATTGTTTTAACAATATTACTAACGGTATTGGCGAATTGTGCAGGTGAGTTAACAAGTAGAAAAAAATATATATTCTAAGCCCTTTCAATTTGCTTCTAAAAATATTCAAGTAAGCATGTGCCCCAAGGTGTGCCTCAGTTGAAATAGTTTTCATACGCCTGCATTATTTTTAGAGACTTACAAATTAAACGACTGACATACTTTGTGGATATTTGCATTAAATATCTTCATTTAAAAATTGAAAATAAAAATAAATTAAATACAAAACAACAATTGTTTCAACAATTTCCGATAAGCTGCATGAATGTGTAATTTAGTGTTTGTAGTATCTTCTAAAAATTATTATGTTTTTAGCATACACAATTGTTTTTGTGCTACAATTGTTGTAAATAGAAATAAAATTATTTTCACAATTCTTTTTATTTTTCTAAAGTCGTATTTTTAGGCTGAATATACAAGTACATTTGTGTTATATGAAAAAAATAACAAATATAAATTCAATATGTCTACAATACATCTTATTTATTGTACGGTATTAACCTAGTTTTTTTCTGTTGTGGTATTTTTTCCATAAATCTTCATAGAATATTTATTTGACGCACACTTTTTCACAAGTTATACGTGTTTGAAGAAATTGTTATTTTATTTAAAATTATAATTCACAATTAAATGTGTGAAAGAAAAGAGATTTAATATCTTCTCCATTTATAGGTTAACAGTTTTACTTTAGTAAAAAATAATAAATGTATTTTGTCATATTTGCTATTATGTGGTTGTGTAATATATTTTATTGTTCATTGTTTTCTGAATATGTGCTTTTATATTATTTATTTATTTATATTACTTTTTATTAAAGCTTGAAAATATAGTAACAAATTTGAATAGTAACTAAATCTATTCAGTATAGTAACATATGGTAACTTGTTGTAGTGAAGCAATCTAGAGTTTTTGTTAGAAGTCGAACCCAAAATAGTCAAACTGCACACTACCAAATAGCCAGCGGGATACCCAACTTTAAAATTTTTATTGTAAATTCTTATAGAAGATAGGCAAAGTCGAGTTAATTTTTTGTGCCGTCATGCAGCTTATCAGGAGAAGACTTAAGCTACAGTCACAATTAGCAAAAATTTTGCCGAAATAAGCGTAACAACTACTTTTGCTCAGGGTTAGTTGGATTTTACTTAGTTTTTATATTACAAAATACAATGAATTATGCTGCAAAAAAGCTAGTTTTAGCTGACTTCCAAAAAAAAGGAGAAAGGTTATTAGTTCGTCATGTATAAATTTTTTTATGTATGTTCCCTCAAAGCTCCGCCATTTAAGAACATATTTCGGATTTATTCAAAAGGATGTACTTTCAGATTGGTCCTGTTGAAAAGTGGGCGGGGTCCGCCCATACAAAGTAGATACACATTAGGGCTGCCTTCTTAAGCGCATGTTGTTTTGCAGTAGGGATCAGAGTACGAAAAAACGCAGCGCAGCGCCGCTCTTCTTGCTCTTTTTTGCGCGTTATTTCCATGGATGTTATTATATGTCATCGTAGTTTTTTTTAAATCACCGTATGGCACTTTCGGTTTAGGGGCTGGACCGGCAATTAGGCCGGTAGTGCAGTTCATATTTCCGGTCACGGCTTGGGCCGGAAGTTGGTTCGGTAGTGCAGTTCACATTTCCGGTTTAGGGACTGGACCGGAAATAGGGTCGGTAGTGCAGTTCACATTTCCGGTTGCGGCTTGGAGCGGAAGTTGGGTCGGTAGTGCAGTTCACACTTCCGGTTTAGGGAATGGGCCGGAAATAGGGTCGGTAGTGCAGTTCATATTTCCGGTTCCGGTCTGGGTTGGAAGTTGGGTCGGTAGTGCAGTTCATACTTCCGGTTTAGGGACTGGACCGGAAATCAGGTCGGTAGTGGATTTCACACTTCCGGTTTAGGGGATGGACCGGAAATTGGGTCGGTAGTGTGGTTCATATTTCCGGTCCGGAAGTTTAACCCGTCTAGGGGCATCATATTCGTATGGGGTCAAGAATAAAAAAGTAAAGAAGAGCGATATAATGCTACAAATCCAAATTTCTTAAAATTACGTCACTACGAAAGATGTATGTATCTTGCAGCAGTGAATAAACTCAAACTAACCACTGTTGGCATAAAAAAGAGCATGCGCAATGCGCCGCTCAGTATGCGCAATGCGCAGCGCAAAGCGCTAGACAAGAAAAATGAATGCGCATTGCGCAAAGAGTGGCGCTAATAAATCGAATGCGCTTGCGCTGCGCTAGCCAATTTCTCCTTTTTTTTCGCTCCGCTCCTTGCGCTTTTGCGCATTTTTAATACGCTTTTAAGAAATGCGAAATGCGCAATGAGCAAAAGGAGTGCGCAAATCCGAACTCTGGTAGGGATGGACATTGAAAAAAAAACATCGATGTTTTTTCGATGCAATGAATCACATAGAGCTATCGATGTTATATCGATATGTCATAAAATACAGCGATGTTTTCTATAAATCGATTGTTTTTTGTAACAGAATATATATGAATGTGGGATATTAAAAAAAACATGGATGTATTTTCCAAAAGCTTTATTAAGTTCACAATTATAAAAAATAATACAATATTTGGATAAAAACCATACAGTTCGACTAAAAACTCATAATTCAATTATTAAAACTCTAAAGGCACTTAGCTAAAACATGAATGTGTACTGTTCCAAAAACTTGGGCAAAATAAAAAATTTGAAAGTTCTAAATTTTATAAAACTTCAAATTTAATACAAAAAAGCAGAAACGCGCGTTTGAAAAACGCACGTGTGGCCTAGCCCTTAGTGAAGTTCCGAATATTTAGAAAAAGTTAATTAATAGGTGCGACTCGCCACAAGATGGTGACAGTCTGTTAATTGAGCTTACTAGAATTAGTAGGATTTTCGCTACAGTGTTGTTGCCACTGTCAGTGGTGGTGTAGGTAAAGGACTCTGATGAGTAGACTTGATAATCACGAAACACCTGTCAGTTCAACCCTCCGTACATAAATTTTTTCTTTGAATATTAAATATTCACATGCTTTAGAATTTCTTTCTTAAATAAAAAATAATTTGATCGAAAGATTAAATAAAAAATGAACTTAAGCCAAACTAATTAAATAACTTTGGATGAAAACCATACAATTCGACTAAAAATTCAAAACTCAATTATAATACAATATTCCTATACTTCTTAAGACCATTTCAGACTATAACACAAGTATTAATACCTTTGGTGAAAATGCCTCCTTGATTAAACTTCTGTGTGAAAAATTTCAAAAAGCAATAACAACACATCATGTCGGAGTTTCACTTTCCTCAGAAGTATTAATGCTTGGAGTATAGTCTAAAACGGCCTTTATTAATACTTTGTAAAAAATTTTGCTACTCAATCAGTTTCTTTAATGAGTCATCACCTATGCCGCTTGCGAAAATAGTCTTTCATACGGTATCGATGTTCCCACCTTCGTCAGATATTTAAAGACGATTTTATGTACATACTTAGTTTTAGAAATTGCGGGTTACAGTCTTTTAAAATTTGTAACGGATTTTCATTCAGCCTTCGACAGGATTCCTGAAAGTTTATCAGACAATATATCTTCCGATATACCAGTTTGTAATAGTACATGGCAAGAAGGTATACAAATAGCTGATAATAATGACATATAACATGGGTTACAAGGTATTTGTATTAAATTTGTCACTTCGATGCATCGAATAAAAAACATTGATATTTATTCGATGTTGATGACTAAAAAAAACAGCGCAGTCTTTCGATGTATCGATACTTTACATCGAGTGTTTTTGAAACATTGATATATATCGTCCACCACTACTCTTATCAGTTCAATAATGTCATGTATTTTCAACCGTGCAAGCTTTGACGAAGTATTGCTTTCCTTAAGTCATCTGTTTCGCAGCTGAAATGCAAATAAACGCAACAGGCGCCCTATTTAAATTGACAATGCTTTTTATTGACAATGCATGTGATTTGCAGTGCTGTAAATTATAATTGCTTGATTTAAACATACAGACGTTGAGGAAGGCAACCTCGTTTTCAACTACTTCTACTCAACCGATTCTTATAAAAATTTGCACTACATCATGATTAAAAAAGTGGTCTGTGCCACGCCCATGCAAAGTAATTATTCTTTTTCACATGTTCTACTAAACCTATTCTTATAAAACTTTGCATACACAGTTAGTTATCTATTTTGTAGTCGGTTTTTTGTGCAAGAATTATTATATAATTTTAATAAATTCGAAACCATATTTAAAAAAAATATTGGAATTAAAGGAAAGAAACTTTTAGTTTGTCTGTTGGCTACGTATTTTTCTTAAAATGTGACCATATCTTTATGCGGTAATGATTACAATTTGTATTTAATTACACATGCAATTACACAATTTCTTGTAACTGAAAATTTCATTACATATTGTTGTAATTAAAAAACCAATTATAATTACACGTAATTGGAAAAATAATAGCTTAATTAAATAATAATACAAAATTAATGTAATAATTAATTGTTTTTAAAAATATATTTATTTGTTGTGGATGCTATTCTATATAGGGATGTAACGAATACCGATACCGATACCGATATATCGGCGATATTTCAGATACATCGGTATCGGCGATATTTTACTGTCGATACGACGATACTTTTAAACATTTTTTCAGAGTTTTTTTCTGACAAATTATTTATTTTTTGTTAATTTTACCATGAACTAAACTCATTTCGTTATTTTTTAAATCTTATTAATATCAATTTTAAAAATTAATAATATTTTATACTATTATTTTGTAAAAAAAAATATATTTTTTGTTAATTTTACCATGAATTCAAATTCAATTCGTTGTTTTTTAAATCTTATTCCAGCAAAAAAAGACTCTCCAAAGAAGTCATGAAAATGTAGAATTCGCGATCCGGAAGTATTGCAAATTTGGATCATTTCTAATTAGTTTTACATATCCTTGCCATTGCAAGAAGTTCTGTTTTTCGATTACCAATCGGTGATTGGTAATCGAAATGATTTTTCCTCAAGAAAAAAGGATAAAAAATTACCCATTTTCACAATTTTTTTGATGCGAGTATGGCGAGAATTTTTTAAAATTATAAAGGAACTAAAATTTTTTTCTTGCTTTTCTACTAATTACACTATGCGATAAATAAAGACTTTTGGAAAAACATAAACTGGACAGTACAGGTTCGAATGTCCTACAATGGGGTAGTAAAACACTTTACTCAGTTTGGCGAATTTGGTTACCAATTTTTTTATGGACCTCCAAATTTTCTAAAAATCAGTGGGGCCTCAAAAAACGGTGTCATCAGTATTTGGCCAACAGCTAATTCAAACTTTATAATACCGCTTAACTGTATATGGCAATAATGTAGCTAAGAGTCTGTTTAACAAATTTTTTTTAACATTTCATGCCAAAAATTTTTTTTCGTTAACTTTTTGTTGACAAAATTAAGGAAACAAATGTTTTTTCACTTTTTTCAGAATAACTTACAGCGACTTGTAATTTTTAACTAACAATATTTGGCAAACTTATAGTTACGGTAGAGCTGAATAACTTTTGTGTACATATCAATACAATCTGCACGTATCTAGGCACTCTAATAGCTCACACAGACCACTTTTTACCTTAAAAATTTTAGTTTTTCACTATTTTTTATGCTAAAAAAATTTTTTTTTTAAAATAGTATATTCAAGTGCATACTTCTTTGTTGTGTTTCACTAATATTTTGTGCCCAGAAAAATAATATGTTCCTGTACTTTTTTTCAAAAAAAATTAAAAAAAATTATTTTATTCAAACAACAAACAATAAAAAATAGTAAATACTTAAATCAGCAACATAAGAAGTGGAACAATAACAAAGAAAGCAAAAAAAAAAATGCAATAAAAATATAGCCTAACTCGTAAAAAACGAAAACTTTTAAGGTAGAAATTAGTTTTTCTGGGCTGTTTAGGGTGCCCAGATATATTCCGATTGTATTGAAATGTTCACAAAAGTTGTTCAGCTTTACCGTAGCTACAACTTTGCCAAATATTGTTAATAAAAAATTACGAGTCCCTGTAAGTTCTTCTGGAAAAAGTGAAAACAAATTTTTTTCCTTAATTTTTCAAAAAAGGTGCACGAAAAAATAATTTTTTGGCGTAAAATGGTAATAAAATCTGTTTATCGAACTCTTAGCTACATTATTGCCATATATAGTTAAGCGGTATCACCGAGTTTGAATTTTCTGTTGGTCAAAAGTTGATGACACCTTTTTTTGAGGGCCCGCTGATTTTCCAAAACTTTGGAGGTCCATAAAACGAAATTGGTCACCAAATTCGCCAAGCTAAGTATAGGGTTTTACTACCCCGTGGTAGTACAATCGAATCTATACTGTCAAGTCCGTGTGTTTTTTGGACTGTTGCACTGTGTTATCTGCATATTTTTAATAAAGATTTTTTGGAAGCAAAGAAAATGTAGCTCCTTAAAAAATACTCGCAATTTTTTATACTGGGTTAATATCAATTTTAAATATTAATAATCTCTTACGCTGTAATTTTGTATAATAAAAAAATTGCACTTGAGTTTTGTTAATCTAAACTTTAACTCAATTTCAATATTCGTATCGGTATCGGAATCGGTATCGGCGATATTTATTTTTAAGTATCGGTATCGGTATCGGATCGGCAAAACGGCGTATCGTTACATCCCTAATTCTATACGCCTGCATTTCGTTGAGTGCCAAAGCCAAATCATTAGCATTTCTTTAACCATCATGTCTCAAAAGTTTGTAAGCTCGTAAAGTTATAGACAGACTATCAAACAAAAATTTTTTATATATTTTTTTTATTTTAGTTAACTGATATGAAGTAGCATTTAAAATTTGTTACTCCGCTTGGAGTTTCTAGCAAAACCATACCTCCGCGTAGTAAAGAGCAGGCAACGTCCAAGTTAGGAGGGCTAACGTGAAACCGGGGGGCCGAGAGATTACCGGTATAAGCGATCAAACTTCACATTATTGTGTATAGGGTACATAACTTATCCAGGAATGGGGAAATGCCTTCCAAAAGCGGACGAACCAAAGAGCGACGGTCAACAGTATGTTTCCAGCAGCGTCTGTTCCCCTTGTAAGGGACAGCATCAAGCTGGCGCCTGATTTGAAACAAACGGCTCGCTATACAAATGTGCTTAAAATTCTCATATTTTTGTTTGAGAATAAACGATATACCACACCGTTATTGGGGGTTGCTTGCTGGCCTGATAAGCCGAAGTGTAGAAATTATACCATCAACGAAACGACATAGAATAATAATAATGAAAACGAAAACAAGAAATGAGAATCACAAATACAATTAGTACATTTTTTACGCGATTACGACAAATGTCCAAACCTTTATGTATGTACGTATGTTCGTTCATCTGTTCCCTCATAACTTCTAACCTAATTATCATAATATGAGAGATATCCCAAATCGATGGGTATTTATAAAAAACTACCAAAAAATTTCAGATCAATCAGGTGAGATTAATAGCCCAATTCAGTATCTTGATAAGACGTTACGTCTATAGACGGAAACCAGTCACTAAAGCATTTCAATAAATAGTTATTATTTTTTCGTTTGAGTTTCGAGGCTCTTGTCTTGCATGCAAGAAATTGGAAATAAGGTACTGCCAAGTCAAAAACCATATAAGTTTAAAAAATTATTTGGCCTGTATTTTTTTTTGTTCAACTTATAATTATTATAATGTGGCAATTCAAACAATTATTTTATTGGAGGCAATAATTTTTCATTTTCAAAGACAACGACCTAAATATGTTTTAAACTATTTAGCGAATACAAAGCAAAGAAATCAGTCAGAAATTAGTCGGAAAAAGTGTAAAACCGACATAGTGAATTGGGCTATTACTGAATTGCTTTAGTGACTGCTTTCCGTCTATAGACGTAACGTTTTATCGAGATACTGAATTGGGCTATTTGTAATTAAATATTTATTTTGTTAATTTTCATATAAATTTAAATTGTAATTAAATACAACTTCCGGTTTTCAGTCGTATTTAGTTCTTCTTATTTAATTGTGGCAAAAATACAATAGCACCATAAAATATTATAAATTTCCTATAAATTTTCCAAAAAAGCAGTCGTTCAACATAAGCAAAGAAAAATTCAAAGAAATATATTTTTCTCCATTTAGGAAATAAGAATAATGAAGGAAGGGTTGCTGCAATGTTTTAAAAGAATAAAAGCAGCTTACAAAATGATAGAAAGCGAAATATAAACAAAGAAAGCCCAAATTTCACGCCAATAAAAGTTGATTTGTCAGTGGCCACAAATTTTTTGTTTGTACAAGAAGAACAAGGAGTCAAAATCATATGTTAATTTATAAAACTTAAATCGAATTTAAATTTCCAAGATTGGTGAATTAATTTTGATTTACATAAGTGTTTAATGCAAAACAGAATTTTGTATTTAAAACGAATTTAAACATAAATGACTTTGCCAAAATTGGCCGTTAATGTTGAAAAGTTGAGCATTTGTAATTGTATTAGGCCAATAAATTCCAAGTATTATGTGGAGGCATGTGTTGGTAAAAACTTACATTTAACGCTTAATTTCTTCAGTTACAAGCCATGTTTCGCATCCATATAATAAGACGGAGAGCCACACATGCGGAAAATATGTTTAACTTTGTCTTTTTGCAGTATTCATTTGCCTCCAAGTTTTTGATAATATGGCAAATGTACCTCTTGCCTTTCGTATGCTGATATATGACTCCAAAATAATTTAAATAAAAAAATAAGTTTAAAAAGCTAAAACCAGAATACTTCAAAAGTGCCCTATAAAAAATACAAAGGAAGAAAGTTCATTACGAATCCATTGCAGCAAAGGCTCGATACATTCTATTGCACGTTGCACGTTGTCACTAGGGATGTAACGAATACCGATACCGATATCGATATATCGGCGATACTTCAGATTTTCCGATACATCGGTATCGGCGATATTTAACTGTCGATACGACGATACTTTGAAAAATTTTTTCAGAGTTTTTTTTAACAAACAATTTATTTTTGTTCGATTTTACCATGAATTAAATTCACTTCGTTATTTTTTAAATCTTATTAATACCAATTTTAAAAATTAATAATATTTTATGCTGTTATTTTGTAAAAAAATTATTTATTTTTGGTTAATTTTACCATGAATTCAAATTCAAGTCGTTGTTTTTTAAAAAAAAGATACTCCGAAGAAGTCATGAAAATGTAGAATTCGCAAATTTGGATAATTTCTAATTAGTTTTACATATCCTTGCCATTGCAAGAAGTTCTGTTTTTCGATTACCAATCACCGAATTGGAAGCGATGCTAGGACAAATTTCTTTTTCAGAACTGTATTTTCATGTAAATTTAAGTGAATATATATAAACTTAGAAGTCTTTTAATAATTAACCTATTAAGTTATTTAGAAGAATATTAGTTGATAAATGTCCTTTAAAAAAATCGATTTTTTAAAAAGCATGGCGAGTATTTTTTAAAATTATAAAGGAATTAAAAATTTTTTCTTGCTTTTCAACTAATTATCAGCATATTTTTAATATAGATTTTTTGGAAGCAAAGAAAATGTAGGTCCTTAAAAATTACTTCTAATGTTTTATCAATTTTAAATATTCTCTCTTATAATGTAATTTTGTATAATAAAAAAATTGCACTTGGGTTTTGTTAATCTAAACTTGAACTCAATTTCAATATTCGTATCGGTATCGGAATCGGTATCGGCAATATTTATTTTTAAATATCGGTATCGGTATCGGATCGGCAAAACGGCGTATCGCTACATCCCTAGTTGTCACAATATTGATATAAACAACCGAAACGGAATCTGTCACCATAACACCCAGTTTGTTTCAACTTTAAAAACTCTGAACAACAACATCGTTTATTGTAATATTGTTGATTGATTAAAAAAAGAACATCTTACTAATTAATACGATGCTGCATTCCTTTCATTATTGATGTCTTTTTTATTCTTAAAAATTTTCAGTCTACCTTCTCTGCTGGGTTGTTAAATACTTTCTTGAAATATTTATTTTTTTTGTTCATGTTTTAAAGTTTGTCAACTTCATTACCAGTTCCCGTAATACAAAATTTTTTCTTAACATTTTCGCTTTTATGGAAACTAGTAAAGAAAAAAGCTGACAATGGTAATGTTAAATACATAAACATTAATTTGTGCTTGAAAAACTGTGACCAGTTTTTACCTCATGCCAAGGCGTCTTGGGATTTTTATTTGATCTTGCAACAAAGTAAAGCAACAGTTTGACCCACTTGAAAACAAGTTCCCGCACAGTGACCGAAGTGGCTTATTAGGTCATCATTGTTAATGACAGAATGTCAAGAATGCCGCTAAATAATTATTTCGATAAACATGAATATTTGCACGTGCTTTTTTTAGTTTGTAAAAAAAAAACAAAAGCTAAATTTTAATTGAAGTTCTTAGTAATAAAAACGAACTATGTATACTATAGATATGTATGTAAATTAAAATAATCGAATTTAAAGCTTGAACGAATTTCTAGATGATTGGTTTTTCAAAAGCTCTAGTTTATATACGAGATCCACGTATTCGAGTAATCAAAGCTATGTATAGTACCTGGCAATGTAAGCGCAAGGTAAAATCAGCTTTTGTTTTTATAGTCCATTTTTGTTACTATAGTCAATAAGTAGGTGTGTTTCAAGTTGAACTTATGTAATATTGCAACTTTTTCATATACAAAAAAATCTGATATTAAACTTGTTAAAAGAACTTCAGAAATGTTTATGTATAAAAGAGACTTTAAAGTTTAAACTATATTGTTCAAAAAAGGAAACATTGGAGCTTTTAAAGTCTACTTTAATTATGAATATGATTAGTGTGCAAAGTTTTTAGGGTTCCGTACACCAAAAATGTAAAGGAACCCTATTGTTTTCGCTACGCTATTCGTCCGTTTTTTTTTATTTTGGCAAAATCGCCAAAATAAAAAAAACGCTTAAAGGAAAAAACACCTAAATTAACAAAATCGCTAAAACGCAAAAAATCATCAGAACTAAGAAGATCGCTAAAAACGACAATAAGCGCCAAAAACCGAAAAAAGTCTTCGAAACGAAAAAAAGCACTAAAACCTAAAAAAGTCGCTTAAACTAAATATATCAAAATCGTCGAAAATGGAAGAAGATCACCAAAAGGAAAAAAGCGGAAAAAAACGCCAAAACTAAAAAATCGCCAAAAACCGAAAAAATCGCCAAAACAATAAAAGTGTCAAAACAAAAAAAAAACTCTAAAACTAAAAATATCACAAAAAACGCCCCAAAACCGAAACAAGCGCCAAAACTTGAATAAATCGCTAAAACTAAAAATATCGTCAAAAAGCAAAAAAAAACGCCAAAACCAAAAAATCGCCAAAACTAAAAAAATCGCCAAAAACGAAAAATCGCAAAACAAGAACAAAATCACCAAAATGAAAAAAGCGTAAAACAAAAAAAAAATCTACAAAACAACAACAAAAAAGTTAAAAAAAAAAAATTAAATTAAACAAAAAAGATAAATGGAAAAATTGCCAAAATGAAAAAAGGGCAAAAAACATTGTGCAGAGAAGCCTGCCCATTTATACAAATAAATAACCAAACTAAACCTCAACACACTGAAGTAAAATATCTCGGTTTTCATCTTCATCGTCATCTAACATGAAAGTCCCACATAAATGCTAAGGCGACCCAAACGAAACTAAAGGCGGCTTAAATGAATTGCCTCATTGGATGGAACTCTACACTAAACCTGGATTGTAAACTTGTTCTATACAACTCCAATCTAAGACCAATATGGTCCTCCGGCATCCAGTTATAAAATACTCCGTATGATTATAGCAGCTCCATGGTATGTCAGAAACAAGCGAACTCATAAAGATTTAGATTTGCCGCTGGTTAAGACAATGTTTTCTAAACACGTGGCAAAAAAAATCTTGCGTTGTACCCAAATTCTCCAGCCCTAAACATCATTAACTTTAGAGGCCACACCCAGCTGAGAAGGAGGGACACTCTTGCTCTCAGCCGAACACGAGAGACATAAGACAACCAAAGAACAATCCGCTTTAACAAATATTTTTTCTGGCATTGGCTGAACTTAAAAGATTAAACTTTAGGGTTAAGATTTGATTACTTATTGTTAGTTACATTTTATTGAAGATACAATAAATAAATATAACCGAAAAAATATTCATAAAAAGAAATTACCCAGTAAAAAATTGAGCTTGGATATAATCAGGTTTGTAAGGAAGAGAAGCAATACTTCTGCTTACAAACCTGCATACAAGTGGCATGATTTGGATATGGAGAATTCCCACTTGGAAGCACTATAACTTGACAAATAAATATTTTGTTAATAATTCGAAGTCTTGGGGATAAGGTATGAAATAAAACTGGAAACCCTGCGACGGTAAAACATACTAGAATAGAGAGAAAGAACACAAGACTTAAAGAAAAATAATGAATATCAACAACTCTAAGAGTGACAGCATGGATTGCTTAAAGGTAAATGATTTTCAACTATTTTACTGCAAACTACCGATATTGGTCGAGTGGTCCAAGCGGTAAAGAACTCTGATGAGTAGACACGGGTGTTCTCGAAACAATTAAGTTCAACCCGCCGAGCAGACAAAATTTTCTTTGTCGACATACTTCACATTTCTCTCTAATAAAAACATCATTTAATTGAAAAATTAAATTAAAACCGACATCAAGCAAAAGTAGAAAAAAAATTTCGACTAAAATTCATAACTGAATTGTTAAAAAACAAATTTTTACTCTGAATTTATATTGAAACAACAATAACAAAACTCGAAATTGATTTTATTTCCAATTGGTGAAGGAAGATAATATTACTCACGACCATGCGTTATATATAACGCGTGACTTACGCCAAGGACGTGATCGCTGACCGTCTCTACTAAGAATAACAGTAACATTTCCAAAAAGTATATGATTGCTTATTTAAGACCGTCTAGATAAATATTGACGCATTGTTTTCAACAAAGACCTCTTCAGAAAGCCTTTTAATTCGTGAAGTTAAACTAGAGAAAAGATTTCACCAAAAAGAAAACTTTTGAAAACTACTGTCATTTTTATTAGAAAATAAAACAATTATCTAAAGTGGTAAAAACATAAAATTTTTTTTAAAAAGAGTTTATTTATTAAAGAACAATACACATTAATGAACTTACACATAAGATAATAACATATGTACGTATGTTTGGATATGTAGATAGTATATTAGTCTTTCCTAACTTTACAAAAACATTTGTTTAAAGAATATGTTTAGTTTTTACGATAAATAAAATAATTTTAAAACACGTTTTTAATTAATTCATGATTTATGCTTCTTCACCCACTAACGGTATGCTGTTTATTGTATTTTCTACATCACAACAAATAAACCTGAATAAAATAATTACGAGTCAGTATTTTAGTTCTAGGTACAGAGAAACAAGCCATCTTAAAAAGTCGGCGGCGGCGGCTTAGGAAAAAATACTCGGCGGCGGCTCAGGAAAAAATACTCGGCGGAGGCTCATAGCCGGCTTGAGCCGGCTGACAGCGGCTGCTTTTGTATCACGCAAATTTCGCGAATATTTCACGATAAAATGTATATAATCAATTGCACTTTTTAATGTTGAACTTCTTTATTACGAAATTTTATAAAATTTTCTTTTTATAATTCTTTTTAAAAAAATTTTTATATAAAATTTTTTCGAGCCCCTGACGACTTTCACATAATTTGTAATATGTAGTACAAATTTGCGACTAAAAAAACAATTAGCCGGCTGCAGCTTTGAGCCGAGGCTAGCCGCACGGATCGGCGGCGGCTTGAAGTTACATTGAAAGTCGGCGGCGGCTCTTAAGCCGGCTTTGAGCCGATCGGCTTGTTTCTCTGTGTAGGTATAAGTACGCGTACTTTCCATAACAGCAAAATGAATAGTGAATATATTTAATAATGCATATTATCTGCATTAATGTTTATATGTACATATATGTTTTACATATTTAACTATTAATTTGTTTAACTCGTTTGGTTTTGGTTTGTTAAGCTTTATCTACGAACACCATATTAAACGGTACTTTTTTCAAATTAATCATTTGATTATACTTTTTATTGCACTTCAGTTATGTTTCTTTACACTAAATTTTATTATTTTATTATCCGTTAAGCGTTAATTATTTTTTCTTAATTTTTAATATGCATTCGTTAAGCTTCTTTTTGGCATACATAAATATAATTATCGTATATAGTTTTATGAGATATATTGTGCACGTCTGTTTTTAACTAATAAAAATTGTATATGACTAAAATAAATTCAGTAAAGTGCGACTTTGGCTCGTACACGAAGTGCTCCGTATGAATACACATATACATTATGTATCCCTTTTATTTTTGCCCCTTTTTACATTTTGCAATTTTTTCGTTTTGCTTTTCGTTTAGTTTTAGTTTTTTAATTTTTTCAGTTTTTTTTTTGTTGATTTAGCAATTTTTTTTTGTTTTGGCGCTTTTTTCATTTTGGTGATTTTTTTCGTTTTCTTGTGATTTTTCTTTTTCTGCTATTTTTTTTTGTTTTCTTCCGCTATTTTTAGTTTTGGCGATTTTTGTCTTGGCATTTTTTCTTGTTTTAACGTTTATTTATTTCGCTTTTTAACAATATTTTTAATTTTAGCGATTTATTTTAGTATTGGTGCTTGTATCGGTTTTGTGGATTTTTTCGGTTTTTTTGTGATTTTTTAAGTTTTAGGGGTTTTTTTTTGGTTTTGACACTCTTTTTCGTCTTGCCAATTTTTTCGGTTTTTTACTTTTTGACGTTTTTTTGGCGCTCTTTTCTGCTTTGGTTTCTTGACGATATTTTTAGGTTTAGCGAGTTTTTAGTTTTAGTGCTTTTTTCGCTTTTTCGTTTTTTAGTTTTTTTTGCGATCTTTTTAGTTTTGGTGAATTTTTCGTTTTAACCATTTTTTTAATTTTGGTGCTTTTTTCCTTTAAGCGCTTTTCTCATTTTAGTGATTTTTCGTTTTGACATTTTTTAACTTTGGAGTTTTTTAGGTTTAGGGTTTTTTAAAATTTCAAGAGTTTGTCTCTTATGGTTTGTAAGATACAGAAAATTGTCTAAATTACATAGCCAAAATTACATTAACTGATAGAACACCCTTTAATTTTTATTGTTTTAAATATCAGTGTTAATTGGTGTAGATTCTTCTACAGACTACACCAATTAACAACAACTTCTAAAGTTTAATGTAGGGATGTAACGAATACCGATACCGATACCGATATATCGGCGATACTTCAGATTTTCCGATACATCGGTATCGGCGATATTTTACTGTCGATACGACGATACTTTTAAAAGTTTTTTCAGAGTTTTTTTCTGACAAACTATTTACTTTTTGTTAATTTTACCATGAACTAAACTCATTTCGTTATTTTTAAAATCTTATTAATATCAATTTTAAAAATTAATAATATTTTATACTATTATTTTGTAAAAAAACTATTTATTTTTTTTTAATTTTACCATGAATTCAAATTCAATTCGTTGTTTTTTAAAATTAGCGATCCGGAAGTATTGCAAATTTGGATCATTTCTAGTTAGTTTTACATATCCTTGCCATTGCAAGAAGTTCTGTTTTTCGATTACCAATCACCGAATTGGAAGCGATGCTCGGACAAATTTCTTTTTCGGTGTTCTATAATGATTTTTCCTCAAGAAAAAAGGATTAAAAATTACCAATTTTCACAATTTTTTTATGCGAGTATGGCGAGTATTTTTTAAAATTATAAAGGAATTAAAATTTTTTTCTTGTTTTCTACTAATTACACTATGCGACAAATAAAGACTTTTGGAAAAACACAAGAACTGGACAGTACAGGTTCCATTGTCCTACAATGGGGTAGTAAAACCCTTTACTCAGTTTTGCGAATTTGGTGACCAATTTTTTTTATGGCCTCCAAAGTTTCTGAAAATCAGTGGGGCCTCAAAAGACGGTGTCATCAGTATTTGGCCAACAGCTAATTCAAACTTTATAATACCGCTTAACTATATATGGCAATAATGTAGGTAAGAGTCTGTTTAACAGATTTTTTTTAACATTTCATGCCAAAAAATTTTTTTCGTGAACTTTTTGTTGACAAAATTAAGGAAAAAATAGTTTTTTCACTTTTTTCAGAATAACTTACAGGGACTTGTAATTTTTAACTAACAATATTTGGCAAACTTATAGTTACGGTAGAACTGAACAACATTTGTGAACATATCAATACAATCTGCACGTATCTAGGCACTCTAATAGCTCACACAGACCACTTTTTACCGTAAAAATTTTAGTTTTTCACTATTTTTTTATGCTAAAAAAATATTTTTTTTAAATAGTATATTCAAGTACATACTTCTCTGTTGTATTTCACTAATATTTTGTGCCCAGAAAAATAATATGTTCCCGTACTTTTTTGAAAAAAAAAAATATATATGTAAGAAAATTATTTTATTCACTTTTTTCAGTATAACTCCAAATTTTTCATTACCATTATTTGGCAAAACAACAACAAACAATGAAAAATAGTAAATACTAAAATCAGCAACATAAGAAGTGGAACAATAACAAAGAAAGCAAAAAAATACAATAAAAATAGCCTAACTTGTAAAAAACTAACATTTTTAAGATAGAAATTAGTTTTTCTGGACTGTTTAGGGTGCCCAGATCCATTCAGATTGTATTGACATTTTCACAAAAGTTGTTCAGCTTTACCGTAGCTACAACTTTACCAAATATTGTTAATAAAAAATTACGAGTCCCTGTAAGTTATTCTGGAAAAGGTGAAAAAAATTTTTTTCCTTAATTTAAAAAAAAAGTGCACGAAAAAATAATTTTTTGGCATAAAATGGTAATAAAATCTGTTTACCGAACTCTTAGCTACATTATTGCCACATGTATATAGTTAAGCGGTATCACCAAGTTTGAATTTTATGTTGGCCAAAAGTTGATGACACCTTTTTTCTAGGGCCCGCTGATTTTCCAAAACTTTGGAGGTCCATAAAACGCAATTGGTCACCAAATTCGCCAAGCTAGGTATAGGGTTTTACTACTCAGTGGTAGTACAATCGAATCTATACTGTCAAGTTCGTGTATTTTTTGGACTGTTGCACTGTGTTATCTGAATATTTTTAATATAGATTTTTTGGAAGCAAAGAAAATGTAGCTCCTTAAAAAATACTTCCAAGTTTTATACTGGGTTAATATCAATTTGAAATATTAATAATCTCTTACACTGTAATTTTGTATAATAAAAAAATTGCACTTGAGTTTTTGTTAATCTAAACTTGAACTCAATTTTAATATTCGTATCGGTATCGGAATCGGTATCGGCGATATTTATTTTTAAGTATCGGTATCGGGTATCGGATCGGCAAAACGGTGTATCGTTACATCCCTAGTTTAAAGTGTCTATATGTAAGTGTCTGTATATTACATTAGTATTTCAACATATTTTGTTGCTCGCTTTAGAACACCCCTTAATTTTTAGCTGTCATATATTTGTTGTTGTAGCGGCCGAAGTTTTACATATTTTGTGAAAATTTCAGGTCCGTAGGACTTACAGTTTCCAAAGAAAACAGTCTGTGACCGACAGACAGACGGACAGCATAGCGAAAAAATAGGGTTCCTTTACACTTTTCGTGTACGGAACCCTAAAAAGTGAAACTTCTTTTTAAATTTCTACTTTTAAATACACTTTACGACCAGCAAAACTAAGCAAGCTGGGCACCCTGCTGGTAAAGTTAATACGGGTACAGTGCTGCCAAGTTAGGGATTTTCACCCTAAATTTAGAGTAAAAAGCAGTAAGGGGGAAATTTAGGGCGCAAAAATGGTATTTGGGGATATTTTAGGATTATTTAAGTCCTGATTTTATTTAATAGTATTATCAATATATGCCTAAATATTGCTACAGTTAAGGTTTTTCATTTTTTGATTTAAATTTCTTGGTAACAGGAAAAAATCTGTAAAATATGTCAAAGGAAAGAAAATATTCCTAAAAATGCAAAAAAAGAATGGGAAAAAGAAAGCGAATTTATAGGTGATTATATTAATATAAGTTTTATTATAAGAAAGCTTTAT
Organism: Panzeria rudis; assembly: GCA_956483635.1. NCBI lineage: Eukaryota > Metazoa > Arthropoda > Insecta > Diptera > Tachinidae > Panzeria > Panzeria rudis. The sequence continues at coordinate 98,238,881 of OY101450.1, read as the reverse complement.
TTGGTGCGGTTTAAGTATGTCTATATGCCTGAATTTCATTCGTGCTTTACCAAACCATCAGTAAACGTCACCCGTACTTTTGAATAGTTTCACACCTCTTATCTTATGAACAGACTTTCAAAAATCATTTGAGAATTTTCAGAAAAATTTTTGAAAATCACAACATAATAAGCGTAGTAGGCTTAAAAACTTATACAAAACACAACTTTTGGGTTCATCATCAAATTTAAATTTGGCTAATTTGATTAAATATGTTATTAAGATATTATATTACTTTTTTCATGAAAATTAAAATTTGTTTTGCGGAAAATAATTTTTTTTCGATAAATATTCTTTTTACAAGAAACGATTTTGCGCGAGTAAAAATTACAGCGCTATTTTGTTTTGGTATATTTAATAGAATTTAGATGACTTAAGCTCAAAAATATTAAAGTTTACATTATAGCAAAATTTTTACGAAAAGATTTGATTTCTCGCGTCGTGTTATGTTGTGTTTATTCGACCGATTTAAATTCGAAATTTTTCGCAAACGTAGGAAAATATGGTTGTTATAGTACTTTATCCTATTAATTTTGAAAACTGGCTAGCACCATTGATATCAGCGCGCTCGAATTATCTTTACCAGTAGGGTTCCAAGCTTGTTAAAGAAAAAAAGTTGCAAATTCAAGCACAGTGATATTAATTTAATTTAATGGCTTTGTTTGTATTTAAGTTTAAAAACTTCCTACAATCCAAGAAAAAAATTTTTCAATTTGAAATTATGAGTGCTCTGTTATATATAGATAAATTAGAGTTGTTCAAAAAAATCTAATTATTTTATTTTTAAAAACCCGCAGCGAAATACTTTCAGGAGGTTGACACAGGATGACTGTTGAAAGCGGAGCTCTTAATTTTAATATTTAGAGTTCGCTCATCGCATATTTCTATTTCCTATACAAGTTAGCTACATGGGAAATTTTTTTGTTTTCTTAAAAATGTATCTGACGAACTAATGACCTAATGTACATAAATACCTCATACATATTTTTGTTTCTACATGTAAAGCTGAACGCTATACAAAAAGTGTATCATATCATTTTTTGCTAGACTCTCTCATTCCAAAGTTATTCACACTCAAAGTTTAATTTATAGTCAGTTCAACTATTTTTTTAAATTTCTGGAAATAATAAATAAATTTCCCTTTTTAAAATACATTAAGGGGGTGGTGAGAAAATATGATTCTTAAAAGCGGATCTCTTGATTTTAATATTTAGAGGTCGCGCACCGCAGATTTTTATTTCCCATACAAATTACATAAGAAAAGTTTTTTTGTTATTATAAATGTTGTATCTCACGAGCTAATTATCCAATCTACATGATTTGTTGATATTTTATTTTAATAGACAACTGAACGTTCTAAACTGCCTCGTTTTAAATTTATTCCAACTCAAAGTTTAATTCCTAGTCATTTGATTATACATTTAACTTTGGATGTGAATAACTTTGGAATGAGACAGCTTAGCAAAAACTGATTTTTGTAGCGCGTTCAGTTTTCTATAAAAATATGTACGAGCCATTTAGATTGTATTATTTGTTCGTGAGATACAATATTTTTAAGAAAAGAAAAACATTTCCCCATGTAATTTGTATCGGAAATAGAAATATGCGTAGAGCGACGTCTAAATATTAAAATTAAGAGCTCTTTTCAAAAACGGAAAGTTATTTCTACAAACACTAAAAAACATATAAAAAAACATTTAAAAAGCGTCAACCAACAATATTCATCAAATCTTGCTTCGATTCATATCTAGACATTATTGCTCTGATTGCTTCCTGATCTCTAATGAATCCGTCCCGTTTCTCGTGAGTGTACACTTTGTCAGAAGCCTCTGTCATTTGTTTCACACACCTCTCTATGGACTGTCCATGACATGGCTATTTGGGGCATGTCAATTTTTTTAAATTTCTTTTTTTCAAAAATGAGGGGTGTCAAAAAGTTGCGTTTTTGTTAGACATTCACAATTATGTTTACAAAAACTGGCAATTATATTGATTTCGTTGGTAAATAGCTACTTCAAAGTCTGGAAATTTTTTACCTTAAGCTGAAAGATACTAGTTTGCAAAACTTCTTTTAGCAACTCCATAGAAATTGGATATATTTTACTCGTTTTTATTACTTACAGAATCTAAAAATTCGAAACCATGACTAGTAAAAGAAACACAAGATTAGCAACTTCCACTCACATGAGTCACTTTATTGCAACTGGTCGGGAAATGCTGCCTTCGGAACTCCCAACTCTTCGTGATGTTCTAAGATATGGACTTCTACTAAGACAGCAAAGTGGAGAAAATGTCAGAAATTACCCAGCAGATACTATTGCAAAGGATATTTATTTAAAAGTGCTGAAAAAGTGGGAGCTAGCAAACTGTTGTTTTGTGGTACCAATTTTAAATTCGAGAACCAGAGTTCTGAAGCAGATAGAAAAAAATTGGGAAAAGGCGAAAAACATATCACTTGGCAGAGGAAAACTGGAAGCGAAAGAGGCGTTCATAGCAACGTTAAAATAGCTCTTTGACATACTTAATTGTAAGTGTGAGATTAAGCTATGGAGCTGGCTATAAGCATGAAGTCCACATCTCCTGCTCTTGTTGTAAGAGATCCCTGCCAAAGAACTAGTGTTTACTAAGAGTCAAAGAGAAAAGATTGGATCTGTAGGAAAGCATCAAATTGGATTTCCAGATCGACGTGACCACAGAAGACAAATTAAAAAGCAGAAGAGGCAAGAAGATAGTTTTAGAAGAACTTCAAAATGTCAACAAGAATAGAATGATAAGTTAACATTACAAACAAGTGAATTTATTTCCTCCGACGAAGATGAACAGCCAAATGTGATAATTTTGATGTCCCTTCAACTTCAGGAACAAGTCATTAATTACAATACATTACAATTGCGCAATGTAGCATTGAAAAATATTAGGTATGGTGTCGGTCTACGTGCTACAGCTGCCATTACAACAGCTGTTTTTTTTTTTTGGATGCTGGATTAATTACAGAAGGAGATAGGAGACATGTGGTTGATCACAATAAAGTTTTAGATAGCACAAGAACGAGTTATAAAATTGCTTGATAAAGAATTTCATGATTATTGTCAAACAGGCAACGTTGAATGTATCTTATTTGATGGACGCAAAGATTCAACGAAAGTTCTGTTACACAGAAAAAATTATCACCAAAAAGGTTTTCAAACAAAAGTTTGTCTAAAAATAAATTTAATTTTCAGTCAATGTTCTGTCCATAATCTATGAATTGTTTGTTTGACTTTTATTTAGAACGCAAACAGCAAAAAACAACAATAAAAACTGTGTCGTAAAAAACCAGCCCATTGACGACACACACAAATAACAACAACAACAATCATAGCAAGAGGAATGCAATTGTACCAAGTTTATTTACAAAAGATTTTTGAGTGAATCGATTAGGTAATGTCGTTGCTTGAATTCTCATTCATTTTTTTACAGTATTTAGATAAACATTCAGACTTGAACACATTTAACAAAGTGAAATCTCATTAATGCTCAATGGATGATGATGATGACACAGACAAAAATTTTGTTTGTATTTTTGTTTGATTAAGTAAATAATTTTGCTTAATAATTGTTAGCATTTCTAGAGTAATTGTTCATTAAATTCAGACAGAAATATTGTTTGATATTTTTCAGAAAATCCAGTAAATATTTTTGTTGGATTTAGTAAATTGCTTTGTCTACAATTTGTAAATATTTTTAGACAAATTGTTTTGTAGATTTAAACAATTTGTTCACTGAAAAAACCACGTTTTTTTCAATGAAATTGTTGAGGTATTTTTGTCTATATTTACAAATTCGTTTGTAGGTCCGTTCATAGACAAAATATTTACTATTTCATTGAATGCCTTTACAGAAAATGACATTTAGTTTTTTCTGTGTAAAAGCAGATAATTCAAGTCATCAATTTCCAAGTACTGTAAAAGAAGAGCATTACACTGTTTGTAGTGAACCAGGTGGAAGGTATCTTTGTCATTTTACTCCTGAGAAAGATTTAACGAAAAGAAAACCTGCTGAAGTAATTGCTAATCATCTTGCCGATTTCTTAAAGAAAAATAGCAAAACAAAACTGAATCGTAAACTCATCTGGTTGGTTTGTGCTCTTCATACTAGTGAGCTACCTTTGCGGGACTTGATCACAGAGGTAGATCGAAAAACGTTGTCCAACAACAAGTGGAGTGGAAGAATTGGCAACATGCTTGATAAAGCAACTTAACGTGAAATCAATCCCTCACAGAAAAAATTATCATAGGTTTTTATTTTAACACACATGTGTTTGAAACTGTTTTTAAATTTTATTATTTTTTTCTTTGGTTTTTAAATATTCCAATACAAAATTTTCATAGAAAAAAATGCGATTTTTTTCTTATTAAATATTTACGAATTTTCGTGTTTAATTTTACGAATTTTGTGATAGGTCCCATTTCCGTAAAATAAATATTTGAATTTATGAATTTAGTAACAGAATACGAATTATAGTTTTTTCTGTGCTCATTTGTCAGATTATTCTTTCCAGAGCCTTTGTTTCCATTGGGTGACAATATTGTCAAAGATCTCTCTACAGATCAGGCTTATGGTTACAGGATAACTCAGGCCATAAGGACTAGTGTACTTCGCAACTGAGCTGGCACTACTAGAAATTGGTAAAGTAAGCCACCCTCGGTGGTTAGCAACTACAAATAGGATTTGTCGCATATGTGCTTCAAAACATGACCTTAAAGGCAATAACTTGAAGACGTTGCAACTTCTTGTGGAATAGATTGTCGGCGTTTATTATCCCTGCTGGCTTAGAATTAAATCGAAACTCTTTTGGGTGGATGGCCGTCGCCACATTCTTCTACAATTGAAGCTGGTAAGATCTCAGAAAGAGACAGTAGCCAATATTGTTTTTCCAATAATCCAACGTTCATCGGGGTTCGCATTCAGTGAAATGGTGCTTCAGACAATTTATGCTCGGAGGACCAAGAAGAAAGGTTTGCAGGGGTCCAGAAGATAATTGAATTAAGGAATGAAGATGATGATACACTAGGAAATCTTTCCGTTCGGACATAGATAACACCTGCAGTAAATTTAAATGCAGCTTCTCTTTTAGAACTAATAGATTGGTCAGATAAAGGAAAAGTATATGAACCTCCACTTAAGTGTAAACTCAAATTATCAGATATAAAAAAGGTTGTTGAAGAGCCAATGCAAGTTCCAAAATGGCCATGTCATGGACCGTCCATAGAGAGGTGTATGAAACAAGTAACAGAGGCTTCTGACAAAGTGTACACTCATGAGCAGCGGGACGGTTTCATTAGAGCTCAGGAAGCAAGCAGAGCAATAATGTCTAGAAATAAATCGAAGCAAGATTTGATGAATATTGTTGGTTGACACTTTTTAATTTTTTTTCTTTATCTGTTTTTTTAGTGTTTGTTAACAAAGAAAAAATATAAATAAACTGCTTTAAGTTCATTTGAGCTATTTTTCCTTTTGCGTTTATAACAAATTATCACTTTTTTCAGAAATTTCAATATAAATTTTTTCAAACGCAAATTTACCAAGCTAAATGTTTTTGAATAAGCAAAAACCGTTCAAATTAGGATAAAACACATCAAAAGAAAATTTTTTGGACCCAATCATTTACATAAATTGAAAAATTTTCAAAATCGACAGATCATAATTAGCTATGACATAGTGATATATTGAGATTCTTAGCAACAATATTTCGAAATGCTACAACCTCTTATTTTGTGAGGTTTGGAAAAAAATGCAGGAGGCAAAAAATGGTGGTGGTGGGGTTGGGGGCAAATGGCCGCTCATCGAGGTCAAAGTTGAAGGAAAAGGTAAACAAATCCACAAAATGTCCCATAACTGCAGCATATATATACATTAGAGTGTACAGTTGGGACTTTCAAAAATAGATGGTAATCAATTTGGAACTTCTAAACAGCTGATTGGATTTATCTCAAACTTGAAACATCTTTAGGGGAAGAGACAGGCTTGTAACTTTTTTAAACGCTATCCAATATCAAAATTTTAAAGCTCTTTGCGTTTCACTAATAAATAAAAACAAATAATGTCCCAACATGTGTTTCCGTATCTCTCATAGCTTAGAAGATATTTGACTTTAGAGAAAAAAAAAATTTTTTTTGTCTTGAATATTTTTAGCTTTTTACCTATAACTTTTTAGTTTACTGTTCGATTTTAACGTAATAGACATTATTCGAGTTTTGATAAAATTCTAAGTAAAACTAGAGAAAAATATTTTTTATCCAAAGTTATTAAATTAGTTTCGCTTAAGTTCATTTTTAATTTAATCTTTCGATCAAATTATTTTTTATTTAAGAAAGAAATTGTAAAGTATGTAAATATTGAACATTCAAAGAAAAATTTGGCTGTACGGAAGGTTGAACTGACAGCTGTTTCGTGACCACCAAGTCTACTCATCAGAGTCCTTTACCCACACTACCACTGACAGTGGCAACAACACTGTAGCGAAAATCCTACTAATATTAGTAAGCTCAATTAACACACTGTCGCCATCTTGTGGCGAGTCGCACCTTATTGAACTTTGTCTAAATGTTCGGAACTTCTAGCTAAACATGAATGTGTACTGTTCCAAAAACTTGGGCAAAATAAACATTCAATAAAATCCCAGCATTGAGAATATCGACGATATTCCACGCTGGTAAGACTGAAATGGAAAAAGCTTAAAATAGTTGAACATGCTAAGAAAAGATAGTTAGTGAAGTTCCGAACATTTAGACAAAGTTCAATAAGGTGCGACTCGCCACAAGATGGCGACAGTGTGTTAATTGAGCTTACTAATATTAGTAGGATTTTCGCTACAGTGTTGTTGCCACTGTCAGTGGTAGTGTGGGTAAAGGACTCTGATGAGTAGACTTGGTGGCCACGAAACAGCTGTCAGTTCAACCTTCCGTACAGCTAAATTTTTCTTTGAATGTTCAATATTTACATACTTTACAATTTCTTTCTTAAATAAAAAATAATTTGATCGAAAGATTAAATTAAAAATGAACTTAAGCCAAACTAATTTAATAACTTTGGATAAAAACCATACAGTTCGACTAAAAATTCATAACTCAATTATTAAAAATATTTTTTATTAGCTGCTTTCTTGAAGTCGGAAAAAGGTTAAAAATTCAAATTTTTGAAATTGACCTGGAAAAACACGTTTTTTAAGTATCTTCTTTATTTTGTAAAAAACTTTGTTTAATACATTCACTCTTTAAACACAAATTACAAAAATCCATTGACAATGTGTCCGGCGCCAACTGTTTTGTATTTCTGACATTTACATTCAGCAATGCGCGAAAAACGTCAATTTTAAAAATATTTTTTTTTTGCTTAATGGCCTATAAAAATTGTGATTATGGATTTTGAAAATTCCACCTATTTTCCCAAATTGACATTTTTACTTCTATATAGGGCTGCCATAGCTCCTGGTTTTCCAGGATTTGTCCTGGTTTTAGACAAATTGTCCTGGTGTCCTGGTCAACTCTTAATTTGTCCTGGTTATTTGATACAGGTTAATGCAGACAAAAATTTAAGTTCTTAAATGAATTTATTATATTGGTTTATTGTTTTTATGTATGAATTACATGTTAAGTTTTGTATCTATTGTTTAATTGTTAGACTTAAATTTGAATTATATATAGTTCTTGTAATTTATCTTTGGTTACATCCCTTAACCGCTTAAGTCGAGTTTGAATTTTTGGTGTGATCGAGTGCATTCGTGTCTAAATCAACTCGCTGCCAATTTTTTTAAGTTTGCAACTTTTTTAAGACGACAATTATCTATAAATAACTTAAGGAAAAACAAACTGACGACTAGCTGGATGCGAGTTTTTGACACTTTAAATATCTCTCCCGAAATTTTTTGAAAACGACTTAAGCGGTTATGACCACAGATATAAGGCTGTGTTATACGTTCGTTTGTTATATGCAGGGCTCGGCCTTTCATGCAAATGCATTATTGTTGTGGTGATAGATAAAGAGGTATTGGCTAATTACACTGGTTCACAAAAAAATGCACCTCAAAAATGAGATGTTTTTTAAACTAAATTGGGGCTGCTGAACACGAATATGTCATTGATTTATTTTTCTTAAGAACCGTTTTCGAGATATTTGCGAAAAACTATTTTTTTTTGCAGTTTGTAAAGATATTTCCAAAAATCTTGAGTACTGTTTACTTGAATTGAGCAAGTTTGGCATTGTTGCATAGATATGTCTTTCCTATTTCAGTTCATATTTATACTGTGTTGATCAGATAAAAATTCACTGAATTACAAGCCTTTACATTTGAAAAAAATGAAATTTTTTGCGTTTTTTCAAAATTCACCATTTTGAAATGCTGCATTAAAGCAAACAAAAAAGTTAAGTTTTTGTTTTGATCCATATCTTAAATAAAATTTTGTTCCCAACGTACAAAAAGTAAAATTATTAACATCGGGCAAAAATTTAGAAAGTTACAATAGATTTAGTGAAAACATCCGATTTTGAATTTTAATATAAAAAAAATTGTATGGAGTATGAGTATAAGAAAAATGCCAGGTGGGGCAGAATTAAATATTTTGGAAATATATCAACCATTTCTAACTCTTTAGTCCGATCAGTATAAGATTTTACATGGAGATATCAAAGGAGTGTTCTTATTTAATTTAGGAAGATGAGCTTCCCATATTTCTCAGGTTAAGAGGTATGAAGTGCAAAGTAGTGCGCTTCGGTCATGTAAAATTTTTCAACGCTTGTCTGTTTCTCACTCGATTCCAAAAATTGCTTTGTCCTTATATGTTTTGTAAAGTTCTAAAAAAGTCTTTGGTTAAACAAATATCTTGTATAGTTAGTGAGGTATACTCATTTTAATATTAAAATTTCTAAATTTTTCAAATCTTTGGTCCAGTATTTTTAAGATATCGGATCCAAATAACAACCGATTGTCACAATTATTTCTTTATTACTTACATGACAAAATTTCGAATAGTTAAAAAAATAGTTGATGGAAGTATTCTTTTAGAGTAGGAAAATATACAATCTTTAATTTGAATATTGAAATATTTTGAATTTATGATAATTTTTGCCCAAAAAAGCACCATAATTGTTATCTCTATAAAATTTTTTTCTCAAGGATCAAATAATTAGTATATACATGTCTAAGAAATGTCCTTACAGACATGATTTTAGAAAAACAACTTAATAGAATTTACAATTTTTGGTGGGCATGCACCCTTTTGAAATCTACCTATTTTTTAGATTTATTGGAACTTTCTTAGGAATTCTTATGATTATGAGAAACAAATCATAGTTATCAGATAAATTCCTATATAACTGCAAAATTTCATTGGAAAATATCAATAATGAACGATTTTATAGAATTAAGAAAAAAATTAATATGCACAAAACACCACATAGCACCATTTTTCCACTTTTTTTGCCGTAAGTCTTTCATAAAAATTTAAATTATAAAAATCTGAATACAGAGTTGAAAACTACACATAATTTTGGTAACTTTGATATGCGAGAAGTCGACCTTTCTTTTTCAAACGAGTAAAAGTAATGGAATGGAAGCAAAAACTCGTACTGACCTGAAGAACAACGAATGCAAATTAAAATTTTGATGTGTTCACTAAATATATTGTAACTTTCTTATATTTGGTCCGATGTAACTAAATTTAAGCGTGCTGTATTTGGAACAAAATTTTCTTTAAGATGTGGGTCTAAAATAAATTAAAAAAAATTTATTTTGCCTTACTGGAGCGTCTTAAAATATTAAATTAAAAAAAACCTGTAAAAAACAAGGTTTTTTCATATCTAAAGACCTGTAACTCATTGAACTTTGATCCGATCAACACATTTTGAATATGGACTGAAAGGGGAAAGGAATATCTATGCAACAATGCCAAATTTGCTCAATTCAAGTAAACAGTGCGCCAGATTTTTGGAGATAGCCTTATAAACTGCAAAAAAACACATTTTTTGCGAATATCTCGAAAACGGTTCTTAAGAGAAATATATGAATGTCATATTCGTGTTCAGTGACCCAAAATTACCTTAGAAAACATTTCATTTTTGAGGTGATCCCAAAAAGTCGAAAATTTGTGAACTAGTGTTATCTATGCGAATCGTCAAATTTGAAGTAGTTTGGCATCGATTTGTAGTTGCATATTTTTCCATATTTTGGCAGTAAATGCATATTTTTGGAGTTATAAATATTTTTTTAATGCATATTAAAAGGCCGATTATGGAGTGCAACCGAGCCTCAGTTAAGTTGCCAGTTGCTAAAAATTATACTACTGATGGCAAGTGGCAACTGAGGGCTGTCAATGTCAGTTGCTAATTAGTGCCTTTCTGGCAACCATTATTTTTCAGTTGCCGACAGGCAACACAATTAAAGTTCGGTTGCATTAAATAATAGACCCAATTATGTTTGTTTTATGTTATTTTCTCTAATAATAATAAAAAAAATATATTTTCATATTATATGAGTTTTGGTACTTTGTTCGAAGGTAAATGCATATTTTTGCGCATATTTTTAATTTTTATGTGCATATGTTTAGCTCTTAAAATCATTTTTTAGTTGCATAAAAGTCCTAGCCCTGGTTATATGTATTATAAATGTCCTGGTCGACGAGTTCAGACTTCTGGCAGCCCTATTCTATATGAATCTCTTTACTACAAGTGAAAAAAAATTATTCGAATATCTTTTACTGATCATTAGGTATTCCGATTGTAGGGTATGTAATTCAAAGAATATATAGAATGTGCTAAGCTTCTTTCCTTTTATTTACACAACAGTTATTTCTAAAATTCTACCTAAAACCTCAGAAAAAAAAACAAAACTCAATTTTTAATGTTATACAATACGTCTATCTATGTACACTTTTTATAAGAAAAAATATTAATGATAAATTTTCGTTCAGTTAAATAGATTATGGGCTTTTCCCGTCATGTTTAGCTTTAATTTCTCGAAAAATCCTTTGTGAAATATTTTATCAAAAGCTTCCGAAATGTCAATGAAGAGTTTAGAGCAATATTTTTTCATCCCAAGTTTTCCTAACCACATTTACAAGTACATAAGTATTAGGGTGGGCCAACATATTTTTGATTTTTTCACTTCATACTCTGAAAAACAGGTTGGTGGGCAGGTGTCTCCTAGACACCTCAAAAAAATTATCTCCAAGTATGAGCTTTTAATTTTAATAGGAAGGTCTTCCGCCTCTCAGGTTTTTATTTTTTCGTTATTATTAGAAAGAAAAATTCATATCTCGTTATTTACTATTTGGAAAAATAGTTCATCTCATATATTTGTGGGAAATTGGATTCTCTACAAAAAAGTTCTCCTACATTTTTTTTTGTAATCCTCACCGTTAAAAAGTTATTAAAGGTTGAAACTTGACTATTTTCAGGCAGATTTTTTTATGAATTTTATAAATCGCAATCAAAAAATTATTATGATACGCGCAAATCAAAATTTTATAGGAAATTTATTGCTCTACAAAAATGCTCTAATATGATTAGTCGATTAAATTAACCGTTTAAAAGATATTCATCGTCAAACTTCAATGCGCACTAAGTTTGACGACGAATACCTTTTAAACGGTTAATTTAATCGACTAATCAGCTTAGAGCATTTTTGTAGAGCAATAAATTTCCTATAAAATTATGATTTGTGCGTATCATAATAATTTTTTGTTAACGAGTTATAAAATTCATTAAAAAAAAAATCTGCCTGAAAATAGTCAAATTTCAACCTTTAATAACTTTTGAACCGTGTGGCTTACAAAAAAATTGTTGGAGACCTTTTTTGTAGAGAATTCAATTTCCTACAAACATATGAGACGAGATATTTTTTCCAAATAGTAAATACCGATACTGGAATTTTTCTTTCTAATAATAACGAAAAAATAAAAACCTGAGAGGCGGAGGACCTTCCTATTAAAATTAAGAGTTCATGCTTGGAGATTTTTTTGAGGTGTCTACCAACCTATTTTTCGGAGTATAAAGTGAAAAAAACAAAAAAAGTTTTGTTGACTAACACTAATATGTATGTATATGTGTTTGTTCAACAGTGCTATGGAGGTTATCTTACTCATAAGTATTCTCTCAAATAGTTTTGACACATTAGATAATACTTTTATTGGCCTATAAAATTCCACCTTCGTAAGATCTTTTCCGGGCTTAAGTATCAGGATAAGCAAAATAGGATTGAAAATTAAAATAATTATCCTCTTTTCAGTATATGGACCTCTAAAAGCATCTTGTTCGGATTTTATCAGCACGTAATCTGTCTGTGGTGTTGCGCGAGTTATTGCAAAGATTTTTATTTGAAAACTTTTCAAAGATGATGGTTAAAGGACGACTGATGAGATTAGCGCCTTATAAACCAAAACAAATAACAAATTTTCAAATAATTAATGTCTAAAAATATCTCAAGTAAAGTTAATAAATTTTGTTAATAAAAATTTGTTTTTGTTTGTTATAACGCTAAATAACTCTTGCAAAAAACCGACTACAAAATAGGCGTGGCACTGCCCATAATTTTTATCATAATGATATAATCTCACGAGAACTAATTGTGTGTGAAGTTTCATAGGAATCGGTTAAGTAGAAGTAGTTTAAATGAACATTTTCTTTTCATGGGCGTGGCAGTTCCCACTTTTCTAACCATACTGTTGTATTGTGACAACAACTAAATGTGTATGCAAAGTTTCATACGAATCGGTTTAGTACAAGTTGTTGATAAAGAATATTTACTTTGCATGGCAAAGTGCCAGGGCACTGCCTACTTTTTTAATCATGATGCAGAATTCAAACAGAAGCTTAATGTGTGTGCAAAGTTTCCTGGGAATCAATTTAGTAGCAGTAGATGACAAAGCATGTGGATTTACTTTGTTTGGGCGTGACCCCCGCCTACTTTTCAACGGGACCAATCTGGAAGTGCATCCTTTTAAATAATGAAAAAAAAACCGAAATCGTTTTATAACGTTTAAAAAAAATACATTACGAATTGATAACCTTTCTCCTTTTTTTGAAGTTGGCTAAAAAACATAAAATCTATTACTTCTACTTAAAATCTATTACCAGTATTCACTATTTTAAAATAAAAGTGCAATTACAAAATAAAATTTACTTAACTCTTTTCCAAATCTAAAAATGTTTATCCGAAAAGAGCTTCACAGCAATAATTGCATTAATTTTGTAATATTCATGCAGCATCTTATTTTTAACGCACATCTGACATTTCAAAAATAATGTTTACTCATGTTGTAACTTTCCCTTTTCATAAAGTTTTAAAATAAAAACCAAAAACATCTTGCAAAGTCCTTAACAAAGCACGTCGAAAAGGTTTAACATTGAACTGGCAGACCGAAGAAGAAGAAGAAAAAACGTTAAACAAGATTAAAAAAAAATAATTAAAAACAAACCAAACGAAAGTTAAATAAGAAAAAATTCATTCAACACATTTCCTATACAACAAGTCCAACCAAAATGCATTTTTCTTCGCTTGTTTTACTCTTAATATTCCGCATTTTATTTACGAATCAAAATAAAAACTTGATGGAAAGGAAGAAGCTCTGGCTTTAAGTCAAAACATTTACCGCCAAAAAGAATAAAAATATGTATGTATATGAAATTTAAAGTCATATTGATATGCACCTTACCGACAGACACACACATGTATGGTCACTCCTTTTCAAATGAACATTTCTGTTATTAATGGCTTTTGGCTACAAAGATGAAGAAATGGTTGATAAGAAAATTAAAAAAAGAAGAAACTGCGAGCATCTTTTTTATTTTTTGGAATGCAGACAGAAGACAGTTTAATAAGTGAAAAAAAAGAAACTTAAATATGTGTTTTTCAACAAAAGGTTATGAAAAATCATACAAACCTGTTTTCATAAAAATTTTGATTTACATACAAATAATGTTTGCAATGTTGACACGTGAAAGTAAGTCTTCATTTATATTCATTAAATAATTGAAATTACTCATACAAAAAAGTATGGTTATTAATAATCATGTATTCTTCAGATGTTATTGTATAATTAGGACAGACTTATTGTATTTGTTTTATTTTTTAAAGAGATATGTGTTAAATGGTTAATGGGATTTAGAAATTGGTGATTAAAAATTGTATCCAATATTTTAAGAGAGAACTTTATTGGTTTTGTCTTAAGCTCACAGATTTAGCGCAACAATAGTTAATTGTGCTCAGATTGGCATGTCTTTTAACTACGGGCTGTATGAGGTCATGTCCAACCTTTGCCATTGAGTGAGGCCTTGATTGGATTAATACCCATAAAAATATTTATAAGATCCTCTGCGGCAATGGCTATTTATAGGACGGATCTCGGGAACTCTGCAACATACACTAATCGATCCTGAGTACTATGCCCTGCAGAGAGTCTCGGGAGCTCTGCCCGTCGTATCGGCAACAGACACTCATCGATCCTGAGTACTATGTCCTGCAGAGGGCTCCTATTAATGCCTAGTGGCGGGATAAACTGTGAACTTAGGTTCGACAGGAGATTCAATGTCACAATTCCCCTTAGGGCAACGTGGGAAGAAAACGGTCCCACTGTGGATTCCAGAAGTTTATGCTAGTATACGATAAAAAACGGAAGATGGAGTTGGCGCTGGAGTCTGTAGACCAAACGTGAAAATCTCTGTGCGCATAGGCAAATGACCCATCCTATTTCAAGCGGAAATGCTGGCGATCACTAAGTGTGTTCATATTAGGCCCCTATTATGATTCACAACTCAATTAGGTTGAGTTTTCAATGGTACGACCCAACTCAACCATTTTTTTTTGTATTTTGTATTTTTTTGTATGATTTTAGTTGCCTTCGAAAAAATAGGTCCGTTCGTTTACTTTTGCAGTAAAATGCAGTAAATGAGTAATTAGTGAGTAAACTGAAAAATTTACTCTCAAAAAATGGTATTGCCCAAAAAAGTACGCGAACGGAAAAATAGTAAAAATTTGTAATATTAAGGAAACAGCTGATGGCAAATAAATCGAGTGCTGAAAAACATTTACACTCTTGACTACCCAACTCATCTTCTTATTGGTAATCGGTACAATAGTTTTTATAACACGAAAATTTTAAGAAAATATAAATAATTCATTTTATGTAATCTTTTCCATTTGTATTTTTATACTTTACTTGATTTTTCTAATTTGTGTCTAGTTAAATTTATTCAGATGTATGATCATGTATTTGTGTTTGCTTTTGATTACCTTAAAAACAAGTGCAGTACTAAGTAGTCAAGTATTTAGCACTTTCACAACGCAAGCAAATTAAAGTAATACAAACAAAAAAAAAAAACCAAATGGTTTCTAAAACTTTTATTTCCTTTTTAATGATATGTGCTTGACTTAATAAGCGAAAAATTTCATAACAACTATTTATTCACCTTTTATTTTTGTGCCGGTTTTACTTAATTTTTTCGCTAATGTTTTTACAAATTATATACTTTTTTCTACTTACTTTTGTTTGTTTACCATATGAATCATATGTTTCTCATCTTACTAAATTTTACTAGCAAAAATTTCTGCAGTAAAAATTTGTAAATATGTGCATAGTCATGAACTTTACGCTCTCAATTTGTGTTCTCATTTGCTGTATTTTGTGTAAACGAACGCAATTTAGTAAAATGCAGTAAAGTTCAGTAAAAATTTGCAAAAATTTTTGTGTACTCGAACGGACATAATGTTCGAAAAAAAGATTCTTATCTATAATCGCTATTTTTTGAAACCATAGTAGCCATCACAAATATTTTAAATACTTTTAGTTTTGGCCTTACTATTTTTTCTTGAGATTTTATGTTTTATGGATATGGCAACACTATTGGTTGACAAATGGGATAGATTGGCGCCTAGAATCACCTTTTTAGTCGAAATAAAAACCAAAACACAACTGCTAAAAAACAGTTGTCTCACTTTGATGAAAGTTGCAACCCATAATAAGAATTTGACAACTACACTCAAAATATTTTGTAGTTCAAATCAACTGAAAATTAATTTTAAAATATATAAAAATTCATTTGAAAACCGGTCTACTAATTTTTTTCATTTATATCAAATGCAAACTCAATTTAATTTTCAATGTTAAAAAATTAACTAACAAAACTTAAAAATTACTGATATTTTCTGTTAATGCTGTTTTTCAACTATCAATAAAATTAACCAGCAAAACCATGAAATTTACTGATTTTCCCTTTTATTTCTGTGTTTTGACTATCAATAAATTAACTAAAATAAATTAAATAAACTCCTTAAAAATTACTATTCTTCTCTTTTATTTCTTTTTCCAACTGAAAAAAATTTTAGCCCTCCCAAAATAAAGTAACACAATTTACATTCCATTATGTTTTTTTTGCAAATTTTTTAATTAAAGATTTAGAAATTGAAATTGGTTTACATACATACATACATATGCAAAAGTAATTATAAAACATCGCAAAAAAAGAATTAATAGTTTATACATATATACATATATGAAAAAGAATTTACGTTGCGGCTTTAATCCAGGCTTTAATCCAAGACTTTAATGCATTGCAATTGAATGATTTGTATCTGAAAATGAAAAAAATTTTAAGCATTTTACTATAACATTTCTTTTTGTTAAATATATAATATTGCAAAAATTCGCAAAAAATTGTTAAAATCGAGAAAAGTTT
This sequence comes from Panzeria rudis, assembly GCA_956483635.1. NCBI lineage: Eukaryota > Metazoa > Arthropoda > Insecta > Diptera > Tachinidae > Panzeria > Panzeria rudis. Next base: position 98,222,135 of record OY101450.1, on the reverse strand, counting down.
GAACCTTGTTTAAGGTTATTAAAACTGTAAAAATGGTTACAACTCGGAGAATTCAGGTGTATCGCGAAAAATCAAACAAATTGCGAAAATCAGAAGAATTTGCGAAATCAAAACAGTAAAATATGTTTATTTAAAATCGATTAGCAGTTTTTGTTCTCGGACAAAATAACTTCTTTCAGAAAAATTGCGAAAAAATTCAGAATTGGAAACCCCTCAACTTATTAAAAATCGGTGAATCTGAAAAATTTGCCGAAATCTCGAGAAAATAACGAAACTAGCCTTAACTATGTATAAAATAATAACTGGAAAAGCAATATTTTCCCATGGTGGTCTTCTGCAACATAATTTTTCATCTAATTTGGAAGATATAGTCCAAAAAATTCGTGAAAAGGTTCAAGTACATATTATATGTATATCACTCATTTCTTATCTTTTGTTCCAGTTGTAATCGTGAACTTAAATTGAAGTTTACGAGATAATCTCATCATATTAATCAGCACCTCAACTCTAATATTTAAATTAACGATAAGCAGAACAAAAATTTGCATCCAATCGCAAAATAGACTATTTATTAGACATGAAAGTTTAAAAATTGTTCTTACCTTTCTATTCAGTATTCCTAAGCCAGTCATCCTTCGATTTTTTTGATACTCTTAATGTATTCCGCATTTGCGATTTTCCTACAATAAAAACTTTGTTATAGATTTTGATTCTGTTTATATCATGCCAAATAAGTAATTACTTACCTATGTATGCCAATTCTACACATAATTACTTTTGAGAAAAAATTTAATATAATTTATTTTTTATTTGACAACTTTTCCAATTTTAAAGTTTTCTTGAGAACAGACAAAATATTTTTTGTAGATAAAACAAATGAACTTATTAAATTTTACAGAAAATCATTATTTTTTGGATGTTAATTTTTTAAATAACAATCATTATAAGTTAAAAAATAAATTTCATAGCAAAAAGAATAAATTTTCATTTAAATTTTACTTTAAGGAAAACTTTTAAAATAAAATACAAACAGTTAATGTAAAACTTTTTTGAGTGTACGACTCCATTTAATTGTGAATCATAATAGGGGTCTTAATTTAAGAACGCGCATATAGTAAGGCGTCTCTTAAGTCCCTCCTTTCTGGGGATTTCCGTTCTAAGCTCGTTTTAGAGTGCTTTGACGCACTACAGGAGCTATCGTTACGAAACTGTATACCTAGCCACAGTGGTCATCCGGGCAACGAGGAAGCGGATGAATTGGCCAGAAGGGCTTCTGCTACTCCTCTTATGAGCCCAGAGACCTTTTGTGGCGTAAACTGGTCGAAGGAAATCAAAATTTTCTCCCACGAACACCTCGTGTTGAGTCGTACGTGTTCGTGTCACGAAAAAAACACGACACCTGTCCATCTCTAGTTTAAGGTATAAGATGTGTCGAATGTGTTAACCCTTTAGCTCTTCGCGGTCTTTTTGTTCCTTACTTAAATAAGGGGCAAAAATGTCCCCTTCAGCGGCGATAGAGTGAGCTGAGTTGTTCTACAAAAAAGTTTCTCGTGGTGTTTTAATTGAAAGTGTTGAAATAATCAAAAACGTTCGGTGGCCTCTACCAGAATCAATCGTTAGAACCTTGTTATTTAAAAAAAATTATTTTGTTGTACAGTGTAAATATCCCCAATTTTTGCAAAAATTATGCGACTTCACTATATTATAAATAAAAAATATTTATCCATCGATTTTCAAATAAAGCTTATTTTATTTATAGTGGCTTCCTATGTGGCTTCATGATCAATTAAGATATTTTTTTTGTAAGGAATCTAGTCATATAAAATAGCAAATCTAAAATTTTTAAACTTATATTAAGAGCAGCGTTACCGTTGGTGCTACTAAAGTGGCAATTTGCCACTTTTTCGACTGCGTGGATACTATTTTGCTACTTTTACAAAATGCACCCAAATGTGATACTTTTTGTAATTCTTGCCACTTTTTTGACACTTTTTACTAAGTGAAGAGATACTTTAGACAATTTTTCTTACGCAGTGAACTAAGTGGTGTTTTTTTTTGCAAAATCAGTCTTACATTACACGGCTTTACAAGCAAAATGTATAGTTTCTAATGAATTTTTTAGGGTGATTAAAATATGGTTAACACGAGAAAAGTAAAGAAAAAATTTTAATTTCGGCGATTTCCAGATAACGGTACATTTGTGTTTTTTCGATGTATACTTCCCAGAGTCAAAAGCTGGTTCGATTGAAATGATCTATATATTATTGGAAAGCTTCAAAATTACGAATCGAATAGTGGATAATTGGCTTTGATGGGATAAAAATTACTGAAGTTATTGGTGGTCAAATTTAACAAAATTTCTTGCTGTCTCTTCGGAAGCTGTACCACAAATAATAGCAAAATCCATAAAAAAACAAAACACAAACATTTAAATTTACTAAAAAATGCACTATGTAGTAAAAATCAAAATGAAACAAATAAAAGATTTGCTAGTAAATTGAAATGGTGTTTTCGTTTTTTTCTTCTAGCATTTTTAATTTTTATCCGATTTTGGTCCATTATTGCTTAAAATTTTTAAAATCGAATATACAATTCAATAAAGGTATTTAGCTAGGAGTTTTTTTTTTCTTGTACAAAACAGCTTCCGAATAGACAACACTTGGTGAAAAACGATATATATAAAAAAAAATTAAGTTTGATCCCCTATAACTAAATCATTTTTTATCCCATAAAAGTCAATTATCCAATATTCGACGCGTAATTTTGTATCCTTTCAAACAATAGCACTTTAATTAAACCAGCCTTAGAATGTGGATAGCGCTTTAACGGGAAGTATACATCGAAAACGCAAACGTGCTTTTATATAGACAATGGCCGAAATGAAATATTTTTATTTTATTTTTCTCGTACTTAGCATATCATACTTACCTTAACCCTCTGCGACTGACGTCGTAGTCTAGCAGACACCAGAAAACAGAAAACATTGTTTTACGCCATAATTATACAATTACCGATTCTGGTATTTTCAGTACCTTCTTGTTACGTAGTCATGCGTACATTAGTGTGAAGAAATCAATTGAAACGAGCGCACGCGTTGACGTGATCATACAAGTGTCTACAAAATACGTTGTAACTTTTTATTAAACCATTGATGTTATCTCTTTTTTTTCAGATTGATTAGCTTAGGTATAAGCTAAAATTAATGCTAAACTTTTTACCAAAAACATAAGATATGACGATTTTTTTTTGTATGGATGTAAGTTTTTTAAGGGTAATTTATGTCATGCCAATAATTTTAATTTTAATAAGCTTTGTCGTTTTGATTTCAACAAAAAATTACAATAATCAAGAAACTACTACATTAAACTAAAATCAAAAATAGTTTCAGTGGGCTTACAAACGGAACTTGAAAAATATAAGTAGTCGAAATAGTGTCTAGTATACTACCACGTCAGTGGAATTGTGATAATGAATTCACATCAGTCGCAGAGGGTTAAAATATAAATTTGCAAAGCAGTGTTATGTATTACGCATTCTACAGTCGCGAAACCACGTAGCTTTAGTACCAACTTTTTACTTATTTTCGCTGCTTTCTTTCAGCTGCTGAGTTGTCTCCTTTCATGTTCTTTCCATAGTTAGTCTCATTGACTGCCAGTTTTTTGTAATAGAAAACGAAAATTTCTTGTGAGAATTTATGTTGAAAACAACAATAATATACGATAGATCTTACAAAAAGTTTTTGTTTTATTTTACAAAAATTACTCACACAATTTTGAATTTCAATAATTTTTTTTTCAAATTTGATCATGAGTAAGACCTTCTTTAGCATAACATTTAATTTTAACTCTTTCAGCTTCAGATAGAGATTTTCGCCGACGCCCATTTAAATTTCAAATTGTTTTATCGGCTTAGAAAGATCAAAAATGTATTGAAAACTAACAATTCGCGGGGAAGTTATACTGTAAACTATTCTGGTTAGGCACTGATCTTGGACAAATTTTGTTTTGCAGCAATTTATATGATAATGGTACAATATTTCCATTAAATTTTTTGCCCAAATTTCACGTAATGCATATTATTTATTAATAAGTCCAATTTTATTAGTAGTTTGAGCAATAGTTTTTGATAGAACTGCCAAAAAGTATTGATAAAATGTTAAACCTAATCAGATGAGCGGCAACTTATGTTTGCTAACCTTTATTTTGAAAAATTAAATAACTTTTTTTCATATATTTCTTGTTATTAAAGTTGCCTTTTTTCTCAAAAAGCCCCTTTTTGTGCCCCTTTCATTTTCAAAATCCCCTTTTTGTGCCCCTTTTTGAAAAATTTCAACGGAAACGCTGATTAAGAGTATCTATCCCATATGCATTCATAACATAGTTTGCTCACTTTTCCATTTGCATTCACTTAATTAACATTCACTACACTTCGAAATAAAAACAATATAAATCTTTAAAACTCTTTTATTTTAACTAATTTATGTAATTAATGTCATATTTCCGAGATAATTAAGACGAAAAGTTTAAAAACTAAGCGTGCAGTTAATATACATAAGTGTGTGTGTGTATGAAATTTCACCAAAATTGCTTTTAACATAAAATCCCCAACTCTTTTTAATGTCATACCAAGCAAATAATATTAAGAAAATTTTTTCTACTTCATTGAAGAAGCTGAAAAGCAATTTATCAAAATAATGACAGGTTCTTCTATCAACTTGAGCATTTAAAGAGTTACAAATAGAACTGACCGTTAAATTGGCTTAAATGAAAAATAGAGCATACAATGATTACCTTTACCTACATTTATGTATGCTTTACTTTTCATATGTACATTCTTGCATACGTTATTTTTCTTTTTTCCTCGTCTGGTAGCTGTCTATCAATATAATTAATAAATACTCTTACTAACCACATACATATTATTTATTTCCGAATTCCAAACTCTAAATCCATACTTTCGAATGAATGCATCATACATATCCATACATAAACGCACATACTGGCCTGGCCATCCAAGCAAACAATCGAATTTGTTCTCATATGAGATATGAAATAGAAATCATTCTCAATTGTTAAACGTTTGAGAACGATCTCAACATATTCCAGAAACGAAGTTTTGTCAACACAAGAGTTAAATTTTTCCCAAAGTTTTTTTAAACGAGGACTATAAATAAATTTGTATGTAACAAAACAAAGTAAATAGGACAGTCAAATTAGACAAATCGAAGGAAATAATTCCCGGAGTTATGAAAATTGGCACAGTTTGTCCTTGGTACATATATATAAAAAAAACTTAAGAGTCCCAGTGTTTGGCGAGTGAGCTAGAGAAAAGAGGTCCCCTTAGGGTGACTTTTTTCGTTTTTTGGACGTAAGTCTGAAACCATAACTTTTACCACAAATTTTTGCATAAAAGAGTTAAAGCTGACAAAATTTCCTATAAAAATGTTCTAAGTAATTTTGTACTAAAGACCAACCTTTTCGGAGTTATAAAGCCATGAAAAACAAGAAATTTTAAAAAATTGTTTTAAAATTATCCATAACACCACCCACCCCTTTACATATTTAAATTTTTGGAAAGTTAAAATTTTCTAAAAAATATTTTAAAAATAAATTTCGGCCATTGTTGGAGCCGATCACAAGGCTATAAAGAGTTTGACTTCCCTTAGATTTCGTTTGTGTATAAAACAATTTGTAGATTTTGAGAGTTTTTAAAAATAAAATTTGAGATTTTTATATATAAAATATATTTATAATCTTCCATTCTGATCGAGTTTAATAAGTTTCCATCAGTTTTTAGCACGAAAAAGTAATGTCGATTGTCTCAATCGAACAGTTTCGAAAAAAATTTTACTTTAATTAGTCCATAAATTACCAAATTTGAGCTTTTAGCCATAAGCAAAGCTGGGCAAAATACATGCCTTTCCTAATTGAAATACAAATTACAAAATACATTTTCGCATGTGTTTGAAATACAAAATCGTATCAGGACAATTATTTAAAATAGAAAATATAAATTACAGTATTTTAAAAAATTGTATTTCAAATACAAAATATAAGTTACCAAGTACATTAACAACTGTTAATAAATAAAAAAAAAGCGCTGACAGACTACATATTATTTTATTGCAATTTCTCTCTAATGCTTTGATATTAGATTTTGAATTATTAGCCAATCATCTGTTGTAGTCATGGAAATAAATCTCTATATATTATAGGTAACAATTTAATTGATTATTAATTGTGTCTCACATATAATTTTGTTTAGTATTCATAAGCTGCTCTATATCTTGAAGGAAATGTCGATAGTAAAACTGTACTTATTTAATGATTGTAGTCAACACATATGAAACCTTTAATTCGATTTTTATGGAAATTTTGTTTTTGCGCGCAGTCGCATGCAATTTCATCACAACAAAATGAGACAACAAAAAATCGTTTTGTAGCTGTCAACAAAAACATTTCTTCCCGCCAGGGATGGCAAAGTTGGTACAATTGTACCATTTTTGGTACAATTCGGATTTTAAGAGTACAATGGCACGTACACCAATGGCTTATTTAGTACAATTAATAATTTTTTTATTTATTTTAGAAAACCTTCTTAGTGCAGTTCTTTTATTGTGATAAAATATTCTATCCTTTTCGTCCGCTCGTACATATGCCACTTTTATCTGAATTAAATCTAAATTTTGCGAAGTATTGAAAACAAAATTTGGCTTAAGAGTGGTCAAACAAGGTTAGCTTACAAAACGTCTCTATAACTTTAAGCTCTTTCTGATCATTATAAATATTATATGGGGCTTAGACGAAGACTTTTTAGTTTGATTTATTTTAAGTGTCTGATCAAACTGGGTATAAGGGCGTTTAGTGAGATACCAAATGCAAAGGAAATTTACTGTCTACGGCAAAATATTTTAGACTTGTTCCTTGGTTAAACGTAATTTTTAAATCCCGTATTAATCTCGAAAAAGAACTCCGGGAGAATGTATTTTCATTTGCTTTTGTTTTAAAAGTCTCACTCTCACAAAAAAAGTTACTATTTTTTTAGGCAAAACATTAGATTTGAGTAAAGAAAAATAAAACGAAACAGAAAAATTTTAATAAAATTAATGAGAAATTTGCAGTTTCGGTTGTCGTTGTTATTATGGGCTTTGTTGCTCTCTGGCTGATTTTCGGTCGTCGTTACAGTCTTGTTCTGTTTCATCACTTAGAGTCTGAGAAAAATAAATTTTAATAACTTTATTTGCATTGTAGTGAAGATAAATTTTTCGGAACTTTATTGAAACTATGTATGCCGTTCTACCTTCCAATAGCTAGTATGTGAGCTATATAAAAAAAATTTGTTATTACAAACTCATTTAAATTAATTTTGTATGAAAAATAACTAAAAAATAATATAAATGTTTTCGCTTAAGGGCTAATAGTTTTCTTATTTTTTATCAGAACTTAGCGATTGCATCCATCATGTGATCGTCACAAAGTTATCTTTGAAATACAGCCCGAAAAAAAGATACTTAGTATATTTTTTCATCTTAATGGAGCAATTTAAAAATGATAGTTTTTGGGAGAAGGTCTAAAAATATACTTTTTTAAACTTTTAAGTCCTGTAACTCTATACATTTTTTATACGATCGGCACAATCGTGTATTGCATGAAAGAATAGAAAGATATCTATACAACAGTGTGTAATTTATTTTATTCAGATGAGCCGTTCTCGGAATTTTGCCAATAAACGAAAAAACAAAAAAAAAAACATTAAAAAAATGAATATCATTTTCGTGTTCAGCGACCTCAAATTATTTTACAAAATATGTTTTTTTTCAAGATATGACGAAGACTTAGAAGTTCGAAAATCTGCTTCATTATTTCATCTTAAGTTTGTCTGAAATCTGACCTTATATGTATAAAATAGTGGATATTTTTAGTGTAATGAGTTATTACAGCTATAAAGAAGATATAATGTTGCATCATATGATGTTTCACAAATTGATCGATTTGATCTCATAAAAGTAGGTCCCAATATTTTTTTCATTATTTTTCCCATGTATCTAAAAATAAAACGCAACCTTTTTTTCTATTCGAAATTGAAATTCGGAAAAAAAATCTGACGCTCCAGCCTAACGAACACAGACGAGTATACTTTACGCATATTGTACAAACTAATGAACATATGCTAACAGCAGCACACAAAGAGTATAACATGAAGAACATAGTTTTGTTCGACAACTTTGTTATTCTAAAAAATGTGTACGTTTTTTTTTTGTTGTAATATGCACTTCGAATAAGTGTTCATGCTTCGCTACTTCATGTGTACTTCACATATACGATAGAGGTATGTACAAACCACTCAATATAATTGTAGAAACCAAGTTTCGTCGAACGTTTGATTTTGTGTTTGGTGGGATATTGTTAGTAAATGCATGCACTCATGTGCAGAACATAAACATGTGTTTATTATATGTACATGTGTATGTATGCATGTTGTGGATATGTAGTTATGTATATACATATTCTTTAAAAAAAAACTTGATTTAAAAACAAAAATCATTATTAAAATGTCAAACCAGAAATCGAAAAACAACAACAATTTCGTAGAACCACCAGCACACAATAACAGAAAGCTGATGGACAAGTGCAAAACGGTTCATTAAAAATCAACGGGGCGCTTCTCCACTAAGAGTTTTTAAAAGATAATTTTATAAACAAAATTTTAAAGGCAAATCTATAAGCTAAATTCCGTTAAATTTTTGAGCCAAGAATAATAAACTGAAACAGTTTATTCTTGAAATCCGTTTCACAATGTACAGTGAAACATACTTATAACCAAATGAAGGGTTTAGCATTTACTGCGGGTCATTTATGTAGAACGTTCAATGTTTGGCACGGTGCTCTGTCCTACTGGAATATACTATATTATACTATTCAGCTCAGGCATGAAGACATGTGGGCATTATTGCTTACCAAAATGCTCATCTCGAATTTGACTACCAAATATTTGACAGCCGAATATTTCGTAAGATAGGGGCGTCGCAAGTTTGCGCTTGCGACCACTCAGTTTTATAATAAATTTTTAACATGTACCTATGTACTAAGTAAGATTGTGGTTTGGCATCAATAAATACTAAACAAAAGAATTCAACAGCCCATTATGTACGTTCACTCATTATTTTCCGTTATCGCAACTGATTCACGCTAGTCTCGTGCACCTCCAATGCTAATATTTTTAACTGGCACATAGCCTCTTAAGTTGGCAGGTTCATAAGTTTTGAATCATATAAATTATGTAATTTAGTAACCAAACCAATTTTATCTAATGTCTAATGATGTGTTCTTGGTCCAAAACTTTCCTCAATTTATTAGATAATTGTTACAGTTGATTTTCGTGAATATATTATGCAAGTCAGCATGGACCAGCAAAAATAGAAAATAATAAAATTTATAATGGAAATGGTGTAAATTAAATACTTCCAAAACTATAGTGTTAAGCAACAAGCTTTTAAGACAATTTACGTTATTTTTCTTCAAAGTCTTTCTCTTTATTTTAAATGCTTGACACTAATTTGCTGTTATTCTTTTCATTTCTATTTGTAATTTCTTTCTCCCATTTCTCTTTAATCTGGTTTTTGGGGGGAAAAAATCTTCGCACGGCTGATTACTGTTGTTATTTGCTGTTCAGAGACTTGTTGATGTTGACGTTTTGCTTTTTATTGTAATATTTATCATTCCTAAACTGCCAACAACACATTAGTATAGTTTAGAAGAAATGAATTTACAGTGCCTTATGTAAGTTATGGTATAGCATTTTATGGCATTTACTAAGTTATAAAAATAAACTTTTGGTAAATCGAAAGAATGTATGAATTTTTATTATGAGCTGTTAAAAAGCTTTGATTCATCAGGTGTTTTTCATTAAAGCGATAAGAATAATTTCAAATAAAATTTCATGAATTTAATTCAAATATTTATTATATAATTGCTTCAATAGTTTTAATAGTTTAATTAGAAAATCAAACATGAACACAACATTTTTGTAAAAATAACCGTTAAGCTTTGAAAAAACATTTTAATATATACGGGTAGCTGTATTAGCAAAATTAGCTGAATTTGTAATATGAAATAAATTAAAATTCAATTAAAAATTGGTCTACTTACTTTTCATTTAAATTTAACAAAAAGTTTATTAAATTTTAAATGTTTAAAAATTAACAGACTTAAAACCGTAAAAAATAATGATTCTTTTTTTTGTTTGGATCGATTTAACTGCCACAAGACCTAATCGGAACTTTCGTAAAAATAAACGTTGTTTTCCTTGTTTCTGCTATTTTTACTGTTAAATAATTAGCCCCAAGTTCAATCAAAATAAATGATTTTTTCTTTATTTTTAAATGTTATAGGATTATTATTTCGTATCTTTAACTATTATTTCATTCATTTTATATTTTTACTCACTGTTTGTTATATTAATTTCCACAGGGACTCGAACAAAGCTCCTTCAGGTTTTAAATCCAACGCACATAGCACTCTTCTAAGGCATAGTATGTAAGCCAGCAGTACGAAGTTAATATAAACTTACTAATTTTTATGCATTTAACAATAAAAATTAAAAAAAAAACGTACACACACGCATAGTCTTGGGTGAAATTGAACAGGTGACCTCCCGGTTAATAGTCTAGCACACTATCCACTACACTACTGATTAGAAATGAATATTCATATATTCTAAATTAAAAGTTCAGATAATTTTATGTACAGAATATTTTGAGTATTTGTGTGTGTGTGTGTTATTTTTATGCATGTACTTTTTTGGTACATGCAACGGACAATATTAAAATCTTACGAAAATCCGTATTAATGTATATTTTGTTTTTTTATTGAATGTTAGAATCAGTTAAAAATAAAATTACTTAGAAACTTGACCGTTTATTCATTTAAGAACGACTGCACGGAATACTTCTTGAATAAGGTACATTACGTTACTGTAATAATATTGTGAGTGTTTTATTTGATGTTATTTTGCAATTAAAATATTGATTTTCATATGGCGTACATTTCGATTTTTTCCTCGTGGAGTTCTTCAGCTCAAAGGCCTTTAAAAAATCTTTACTCATACTTTGACGATTTGTTAAATGTTCATGATGTCATATTTCGGAAACCATATGACTTTAGTGTCTAACAATTTTTCTTCTTCAAAGGTCTTTTGACATACACTATCTGTAGTAAATTTCATTGATATTGGAAAGCATCGATCCAAGAGCAATTAAAAAACACCCAACTATACAAAAAAAATTTTTTGGCGATCTTTCATTTGGCGATTGTTCTTTCTTCTCCTCTGTAGTATATCCGAAGCTTTGATTACTTAAACTTTTCTGCATTGCCGGTCTTCGGTCATACGGGCGACAAATTTTTTGGGCATAAACTAAAAGTTTTAAGTTAACATTTTTAATTACAATCTTATTTTGTTTTTTTAAACAAACATAACCGGGTAAAGCTTTCGGCTTATCTGCGGAACTACCCAGGGTCCTTAGTGCCAATCAAACCCACAACTTCTTAACTAATAGGCTAGCATCGCTATCTATCAGCCATAGCGGCACTTTAATGACAATAGTTTATTAATTGATTGCTTTGTGAAATATCAATAGTTAAACTATATTCTTTAGTTAACTACAAACTAAAACAAATTAGATCACAAAGTTACTTTTAATTTGTATTTTAAAAAATATAAACATAAACTTAAAAATAAGAGAAGTGTTAAAAAGATAATAAAAATTTTTACTGCCTCAAATGTTAAAAAAATTGTCTGTTTTTTTCAAGAAACGACCTAAAAGAACTTTTGTAACTTTACATCGAATTTTGTCACGCTTTTAATAACTAAAACGAATAATCTGATAGCTGGTCCCTTACAACAAACAAAAGCATTTATTGCAGTTCAAAAATTCAACACCTTTAACTTCACAAAAATGTGACATTGTAATACATATCACATATGTTGATATATTAGTTAAAATTTACTTTTTTGTTAGTATTTATTGTTGACATACATAGACTTTTCTTAAACTCTTATGTTTATTTGAAAAAAGAAGACACACAAGAAACATACAGCACTTTTTACGGCTCTTGGCTCTTTCCATTTTTCTTATTTTTGTGCTTGTTTTCATTCTCCATCATCAATGTTGTTCTATAAATGTGAGAAGAATAAATGAAAGAAAGAAAAATTTATTTTATAATTGGTTTGAATCTTTTCAATCAATTTTAAATGTTGTTGACCATATTAAAACGTGTTTGTTTGACACTATTAGCGTAAGTAGGAAACTACATATTTAATTTAAATCAACTGGGGGAATACTAGCATTCACATACATACATACATACACTTACTTAATACACTTAGCTACCTCGACTTTAAAAAAACTAGATCAACTTACTGTACTCAATTACATTCATACAGACTCGTGTATAGAAAAGTTGATTTATTTAAAATTGTGTTAATGCAACAATGTAAACAAATAGAATATAATTTTGAGGTTTTTTGTTAGTTTTTTTTAACAAACACAATACGCGAAGCCATTGGATTATCTGCAGAAAATACCAGGTTCCTTGGTCGGAACAAGTCGGCTACCTAGCAGCCATACTGGCACCCATATGAAGTATTAAAATCATTGAAACATTTTTATATTTTGATATTAAAAACAAAAGACTTAAGACACAAACTTTCATTTGAAAAAAATAATCAGGTGTGTTATCTGTTCCATTCGGCATGAAAATCTTCGAAATTGTCATAGCATTGTTGTAATAAATATTAATTTATAGCTACAATGCTTTGGTAATTCCGAACATTTTCATTCCGAATAGAATACAGAACAAAACTGAATATTCAAAGAAAGATCTGAAAGACAAAAATGTATTTGTAATTTCTGTAAATTTATTTACATCGTTAAATAGCTGACAATCCTTACAATTCTCCAAAAAATATTTTTTTCGTGGAATCTAAAAAATTCAATGCAGTTAGCTAAAATCCTTTTTAATTTTTTTCTATCTCGTACAGACTTTTTTAATGGGCATGAACGCCAATGGAAATTAACGGATCAGAGTGATTTCACGTAAAACGGCCCTATGCAAGGAAAAAATAATTTTCTTTATTAATATGATTATTTCGAACGTATTTTCTTTGTGATTGATTATTGATTATTAGGCTAAGGTTCGTAACGTTATATTCAGAAAGAATTGGGCATGATTAATATTCCAAGGAACAAGGGAAAAAATAACATAAATTTAATTTTTCAACGTACACAGCAGAACAGAGTAGCGCCACAAAAAAAAAGATCAGAAAAATGGGAATGAAGAAAAATAAACCGATGGCAACGCTGGGAAAGTGCACTTTAATATCAGCTTGAGAGTGATTAATTCTCGTATTAAATTTTCACGAAAAAGCCACCTGATAAGTGGTAACAAGACGGCAACTTTTAAGCCCGGCCGAAGGCAGGCTGTACAAAAATCTTGATGGTTTAAAAAGTGTCATAATGTCCTTGGACCTTACGACACTGTACTCGAGGACATTATGACACTTTCGAAAGTGTCATAATATCCATAGACGTTATGATACTTTTTGGAATGCCATAATGGCCATGGGCATTATGTCACTCCATAAGGATTTCTTCCTCTCGGTATATCAAAAAGCGGCTCCGCTGAGTAAAGCTTTTGCATAACCGGCCTTCGGCCGGGCTTAAACCTTTTCTCCTCTTAGTATATCGAAAATCGGCTTCGCTGATTAAAGATTTTGCATAGCAGGCCATTGGCAGTGCTTAAGAATTTTCTCATGACTAAGAAGAAAATTTTAGCTCAGCGAAGTCGCTATTTGATACACCAAGAGGGGTGGGAGACCCTTAAGACCGGCTATGGAATAATGTTTACACTGTAAAAAGTTTCATAATGTCCATAGACCTTTCGACACTGCACTGATGGACATTATGACACTTTTTGGAGTGACATAATGTCCATGGACATTATAACACTTTTTAGAGAGACATAATATCCATGGACATTACGTCACTGGATATTAGTCATGCCACCATGAAAATATATGTGATTTTCTTGAATAAGCGCGTATTGTGAAAATAAATTTTTCAGGAGAGCCGAAACAATTTATTTTTAATACTACTAATAAAACTTTTTTTTTTTGACAGTCATGTAAACATATGTTGTAAGAAGTTTGTGTATATTGTAAGAAATTTGTATGATTTCAGACTAAAAAATGCTTGCGCACTAGTTACCTGTAAGTTTTTATTAACTGAACAATAATTAAAAAATATTTCGCAAGTGTGTTCAAAAGTAACAACGCATGTGATTATGTATTTTTTTCAATGGCAATAAATTGCCAGAACGCAATTTTAAGTCGATTTAGTTCATTAGAGCAGGAAAATATTTGAATAAATTAAGAAGTTACGCTGTTTTTGGAAAAAAAATTTCAGAATTGGTCCATGTTATTAGCGAAATTTTTGGTCCTTGTAAAAAAAATATAAAATAATGCAATTTGTCATCAATAACTCAAAATCGACATAAATGGACATCTTGCATTTATTCAAAAGAAGTCACAGTTAGTAGACATTCCAATTAAAAAAATCTATAAATGATAGGGAAAAATTGACCACACTATTTTTTAGCGGTTCAACATAACTTGCAAAATGTTAGTTTATGTCAAAAGGGTATTTTACTGTACGTCTGTGTTGTTTAACTTAATTTACTTTTATATTATTCAATATTCCCTTTCATTTTAAAACATATTTTGAATAACTACCAGCTTTAAAATAAAAAAAGGTCATCTATTTATCTTAAAAACCATGAAGTAATTGTTGTTAAAAATTGTAATCCTATTGCATGAAAATTCATACCTACAACCACAATACATGTATTTGCCTTAAGTATCCTTGATAATCTTACCACATCATTGTTGTAACATAAAGTTAATGACCTCAATCAAGGTCTGATCTAACACTTCTACTTCTACTACACGTATAACAACGTTTTAATGGCACAATAAAAAGTTGCAAAAAAAAATACAACAGTCTTCTATAGAAGCTTCCACATGAGTGTGGCGACAATGAAACGCGAAAGAACATGACTGTATTTTGTTTATTTTCAATTTATTTATTTTATTTTTCTCTTCTATGTTTGTGTTTATTTTCAATAGAGCTTTATGTTCAAGTATATTTTCTTGCTTTACCAAAGCAATTTAAACTAAAAATATCGGCATATACGCTTATATGTATGTATGTACTATACTATATATGTATGTACTTGTGTAAGTATTTGTTGAATAGTTTTCGCCTCCTACTTGTTGTTACTGTTTGGTTACGCTACTAAATTGCATGCAACATGGATATTTACTTCATGATACATACGATAAATTTTCTTTTGAATGGCTTGCTATGTCTTTTTTTCAGCTTCGTATGTCTACGTGCTTTTACTACAGTCTTCTGCTACACAACATGTTAAACACATTTCTAAAGACATACGGATGTATACGTAGGTATGTATATGTATACATATTTATATGTCAGTCTGTTTGTTTTGTATAAAATACAAGTCTGAAAATATATCTTTCTTAAGCTTTTATAAAAACAAACTTCAAACGAACTTCTAGTATGTTGGTAGAAAATTGTTCAAATTATTGTAAATTAAAGGTATTTGCTTTTATATGTATTTGTGCTTGTAAGTTTTCCATGCAGAATTGAAGCGTAAACACATTTTATTTTTAACAAGAGTCTGTACTTTGAAAATTGCCTGAAAAATACTTTTCCTTATTATAGTACAAGTATTTTTTTTATCGAATTTGTTGACTTAAGTTTCTTGTTGTTTACGCCTTATATGCAAAAAGAAAAACAAAGTTTGTGATTTAAGTCTTTTGTTTTTATTTAATATTTTCTGTGAAAAGCCTACCTTGTAACTAACTATGCATACATGTTAAACAAGCACATTTCTTGGAATACATTTCATATTGAAAAACTCCTTTTTGTTAATTGCTTGCGCACAATATTTAAAGCTCAGCAATTAAATATTCTTTCACACCTATTTAATCATAAAAATATGTTGCTTGTTGTGCGCAGAATATAAATGACGCCAATACTTATATAATTTATTAAAATTCCTATAAAATTTTGTTTATACAATATAATTACACGCTATAAGAGTGAAAATGCTCGTCAAAAACGTCTTAGTGAGGCTAGCAGGTATAGTTGAGTAGATAATTTTGAGCTTTTAAAAAATTGCAATACGCCCTCATAATTGGAATTTATCGATAAAAAGCGATTTTTTTGGAGTTCACGGACAAAAATAATTTTCACTTCGTTGTTTCTGCACTGATTTTCAATTCTTAAACGCTGTTGAATAGAGGAGTAGTTAGACTTTCCATGTATATGTAAAAGATTTTAGTTTGACTTATATTTCATGGAAATATCATAACAAATATAAAATTTTTTATATTTTTCCGAATTTTTAAAACTTGGCGTAATTTTTGCATCATCAGATATAAATTAAACTGATGTCATTTGAAAGGTTTTCGTCTCCTCTTAGCGAGTATTGCTTAAAAAGGACATAGCTTCCTGCTACAAGTGCGTCTAAAATGCCAAAGTATTCTTTATCCCTAAATATCATGAAGAATGGTATTTGAATTTTCTTTATTTTTTTTACAAAATGTAACCAACTGACATGTCTTTATTGTGTACCATTTTCACGATGAGATGAAAACAAACTCAAAAGTTACAGTTGTTTCTTTATGATAACTCGATTATTTCTATGGAAATTATCTAGGCAATAATAAGAAAAACAACTATTTGAATTAATAAAGTTTTTTTTTTTTTAAAGTAATTTTGAAAATAGCATGACTTTGTAGCACGTCATCAGATTTTAGTAATTTAAATATCATTTAAACGGTTCAAAAGATCACTTTTGAAAAAATATTGCTGATCCTGAAAAGTGGTATTATTTTCTATTGTTTTTTTTGCAGCATATACCAAACTAATCTATGGCCATTGTGTAAAAAATACAAATCGAGATTTTAGGAAATACTAAAAGAAACAACTGTAGTTGTTGAATCTGTTTTCATCCCATCTTGAAAATTGTACACAATAAAGACATGTCAATTGGCTACATTCTGTAAAATAAATTAAGAAAATTAAAATTCCATTTTTCAGTATATTTAAGGATAAAGGATACTTTGGCATTTTAGAGGCACTTGTAGCAGGAAGCTTTGTACTTTTAAATCAGTATTCGTTAGGAGGAGACTGAAACCTTTCGAATGACATACAATTTTTTATATGCGATTACGCCTTCTAAAGTTACTCAATCTTCAATAAGACAAACTTTTCTCAAGGACTATGAAACAGAAACCATAAAAGGTATCGAAATAATTTTTCGCCATGTTACGCGCACACACAATAGTAAAATATGTATGTCGAATTTCTTTAAAATCGGAGAGGAAAAAAATCCAGACCGTGTCGAAAATTTTCGTTTTTACCCTATAAAATTAGACATGAGTGATTCCACGTAAAACGGCCCTACACACAGAAAAATTTCCATGTAAAATCGTAGAAAACCATGTTAATTTAACATTTTTCGGTAATGATTTTGCTTCATAGGTATTTGATGTTAAATCAACATAATTTACAATAATCTTGAAAGAAAATGTATCTTTTTAAATTAACTTATATCATGTTGACTTAATATTCCAGTACAGTTAAATCAAAATGAAATTGATACTGAAATAATACGAAAAATCATATTGAATTAAAGTAATTTCGAGTTGACACAACGTGAATTTGATATTGGAATAACACGAAGAATTATGTTGAATCAAAGTTAATTCAAGTTGAAACAATGTGAATTTGATATTCAAACAACACAAATAATCATTTTGAATTAAAGTTATATCAAGCTGAAACAACATGACTTTAATGTAGCTATTCTATTAATTATTTTACTTACGTGATAGTCATCAGAAAACTTTGCGTTGTAGCTGACTGCCCCAGCCAAGATTTGAACTTGTGCCAACTGCATGATAGTCCACGCGCCAACCACTGCAGCCACAACAGCTTCAAACTTTACTTTACCTATACACTAAATAAATACCATCGTATGGAAAATGAATTTCATTTTAATTCAACATGATTTAAATGATTATTTAACGTAAAACTTATTTGAAATTAAAGTTATAGTTATGTCGATTGAAAATGAAACTTAACGTTTATAACAAAATTGTTTTAACGGTGATTTAAGGTTAGATTAATAATTTTCCGTTTAAAATTCATATGAAACAATGGTAACTTTAAGCCAGCAGCTGTAAATTTTCGCTGGTAATTCATTTTTTGTCGTCTACATAAACGACACATGTAAGAATAAACAAAAACAAGTCACACAACTAAGCAGAACAGTGAATTGTAGCAATGAACAAAGCAAATAAACACTAACACACTCAAACGATAAACTATTTCTTGTAAATTTAATATGATTTCCAATCAAAATTGCGGCATGTTGATTTTACATTCCCTTTTTTTCTGTGTGTATGCAAGGGAAAAATAATTTTCTTATTTTTAATAAAAATCTCTCAATTGATGTTTTTTAGAGCATGACAAATATAGAAAAAATAAAAGAATACATTATTTAATATTTTTAAGCAATTTGAGGTACTTTTAAATGATCATCCACGAAACATTTTGCTCTCCCTCTTTGTATGTTTAATATTTATTTCAGATTTCCTTTTCTTCCCTTTTTCATTACAAATAAAAACCCTTATCGCTGAAAAGAATATACTTTTTCGTTTTTTATTGAATTTAAAAATAAACTAAGCTAGAGTATTCTGCTGTCTATAATAGAACGGATAGCAAATAATTTAATGTTTTATTATTTTCTTATGATTTATTTTTATATTATTTATATTAATGAAATCAATCAAAAGTTTTATTTCTTCGAATTTTTTAAATTTTCGTATTATGTCACACCCGTTGGTCACACCCGTCACACTTTGAAAATAGTTTTTTGCTAAGAAAACAGATTTTTTGTCAAATAGTAAATACTTAATACAGCTAAAAAACATTTTGAACAGATCGCTATACCAGAATTATTGTGCACGCTATAGTAAAATTTTTACAGAATTTATGCTGAAGGTCATAATTATTTAAAAGTAAGTTTTGTTAGGTCACACCCGTCGCAGCCTTCTGACGACCATTCTGTGCAGGAATCGTATTATTTCAGTGTCTTTTTCAACGACTTTAAGCTTAATGGCCTTGCGAGTCGCAACCTTTTTTTAAGTAAAAAATTTTATATTCTTTACTTATAACAAAAAATATGTGTAAAGTGGTCACACCGTGTATTTTGTATGGAAAATCTTTCCACGCTTTGGGAAAGTACTTAAAATTAATATTGAGAGCTGTAACTTTCAGGGTACTTTTTTTTAACATTTCCCACAGAATTTCAAATGGGGATTGCAAAAAAAGATACTTGCAGAGAATTTTGGAATTGCTCACAAAATAAATAGCAAAAATGTATAACTGCCAAAATGCTGTTTAGATTTGTTGAAATTTGGCATATCAATATATGAAGGGCTATATTTGCATAATATAGTTTGCAAAAATTTGCAGAGTATATACTACCGACTCTACAGTGCGGTAAAACTAAACTTTAAAAGTCTTGTAACTTTCTCAAATCTCAATCGATTTTAAAAGTTTTTATATGCCTTAGCTTTGAAAAAAAAAGAATAATATACTAAAACAATCATATTCTAAAAACGCGAGAAAATTATGGCTAAATGTGCAAAATAAAATTTTGCACTTAAATATTTCTTATATTATATATTGTCTAAACTCATAATTTAATTGTGAAATAAATCACATATATGTATATATTTCTTTTTTACTTCAACAGTTGGCAACCAAAAGCGAACAACAAAATTAGTTTCATATGTTTTTGTTTTTGTACTCTTTCTTATTATTATACACTCATAGACACATCGTTTTGACAGTGCTGTTGGCTGAAGTGGGTAAGACGTTGCCTATAAAGCAAATGATGAGAATCAACAGTCTGAGTTTGAGACTGTGAGCGGTCATCAATATTGCAAATTTTTCTGATATAGATTGGCGTCCATCGTACATATTTCAACCATGGAATTGTTAATAAACTAAAATAGTCATTAAAAGATATAAGTTAATGGGGCTACTAATTTATGTAATAATTTCATTAAAACAATAAAACAACTTCATAAAAATAATGACAGAAGATCACTAAAATAATACCAGAGTTTCATTAAAACTATGAAATAATTTCATGAATATAATGAAATAATTTTATCAAAATGATGAACCAGTTTCCTTAAAACAATGAAATAATTTCACCAACATAATGAAATATATTCATTAGCTTAGTGAAATTATTACATTGGAGCAATGAAATTATTTCACATATGTAATGAAATTTTCATTAAAATAATTTTAACGAAACTTGTTTCATTAATCCAACGAAGCGTGACGTTGGTTGAGTTTTAATGAAATTCTTCATTGGATTAATGACAAAATTTACAGAATTAATGAACAAAATTCTTTCAGTGTATACCTACAAGTATTTTAATATACTTTAAATCGTTTTTTAATATAATTTCGCATTAAATGCAAATTGCAATGAATTTACGAATTAAACCGTAAATGGTCCTTGGTACTACAAAACTAAAACATAATTGTCATTTAAATTTATTCCAAAGTACATATTTGAACATTTGCTTCAAATTTAATGTGATTACTTAATTTTTAGTAAATTTTGATTTCGTAACTCTGTACTTTGTACAAAAATATAAACATGTGTGGTATGTGTGTGTATTCAATGTTTATAATGTGCTGGTTGGTGGTGGTTTAATAAAAATTAATTTAAGTAATTATTGTCGCTAGGAATACTAATGACTTTTTATTGTTGTTGATTAGGAAAAAACACTTTTCGTGCTTGTTTTTGGAGCTGCAAATTGTTGTGTGTGTGCATGGTTATGCTTAAATCGCATATTAAAGATTACATTTTTAAAGACAGAGATGGAAAATTATACTTAAGTACACTGAACACGAAAATTACATTAGTCTGTTTTAATTAAGAAGTTTTTCCGAGTTATTCGCTTGAGAAAATTTATTCACTAACTGGGAATAATATCAAGAAAATCTCATCTGAATATTAAAAGCTGCACGCTGCTTCAAAACTGTTTTTCTACTGTTTCAAATAAATGTTATATCAACTATTTTGATCGTATCAAAATTAATTGAGTTACAGACCTTCAAAGCTAGTTGCTTTTTTTCGCCGGGTTCGATCCCTGTGCCAGGCAAGTCATCATCAACATCATGATTTTTTCTGATATACTAGTTGTTGTTGGACTGTTTAAGTGATGAAGGCATAGCATTGGTCACTATGTACTACTAGCAGCGATTGATACTGTTCTATGCTAATTAGGAATGCCAGTCGCGAAATCCCGATTATCTAAAGTCCATGATTATTATAAGAAATAAAGTCCCGAATCCCAGGATCTTTACGCGAAAATCACAGGATTTTAGTAATAGTAAACATATGGGCACATAAGCAGAGTCAAACAATAAAGCTGGTTTGTTTTAGAAATAACTTAATATATAAAATATTGTATTATTTATTTATCCATTATAGTTAAAATCAAAGTGTGTTTTAAATTGAACCAGCTTTAAATGGGTGACCAGTCAAATGCGGAAAACGTCTGCATACAAAAGTAGAGATGTGCGCGTGAGTGAGTTTCCGCTCACGATCACGCACGATCACGAAAAAAATATTTTTTTCACGCACAGCAAATTTTAAGACTCTCACGATCACGCACGCTCACGATCAAATTTGATTTTATCACGCGCGCTCACGCACGACAAAAGCTCAAGCTTTCACGATATTTATTTTTTTTATATCCCACAAAAACACAAGTCGAACATTAAAGTTTTAATAATTGTTTAGTGTTCATATGAAAACGAGTTTTTGAAATAACATCCATGGGGATTCTCATTGTGAGTGTACATTTTGGGTTTTTCATTTTCTTTTCTTAACTTTACCAATTTAATGAATAGAAATATGAGGTGTTATAGTTTTCGCCTCATTCAATGGATCCTAATATAAAATAACATTTTTCGATTTTTTAAAAATTTTTTTGGATTGAGCGTTACATTTGTTTTCACGGTTGTTCTGGAAATTACGTTTTGAAAGCAAATCAGAAATTTCTGAACGGATAATGCTCTCCATATCGTTTCTGCCCTTCCGCTGCTGTTAACTTTTTTTACCACCCTAAAATTTATAGATAATTATATTTAAGAATTTTGTTAACGTAATGCTCAATATATTTTCTTACGAATTTAATATTTTTTAGAATCCACTATATCTTGAATTTAAAACAATTCAGATGTATAATCTTCGATAAGTTTTAACATAAACTCCTTATTTATACACTAAAAAATTTCAATTAAATTAAAAAACTACAATACATTATTATTGATTGATGAAACTTTTTGCAATTTAAACTATTTAACAAAGCTCGCAAAACTTTTAAATATTTAGAAGTGCAACCCTACGCTGTTTTTCTATTAATTAAAGTGAATATTGAAGCATGCTAAAAACATGTAACGCTCAATACACATAACTGCAAACTACAACTATTTTTTAAAAAAGTTATAATTCCTATTATTTTTCAAATATTTGATGCAAAACACCATACAATTCCGATACATCAATTTGTATGAAGAGAGTATAAACAGTATTTTCGTTCTTTTTTTGACACATAATCGTCAGTGTTACATTATATATTAAATAATATATTAAATCATGCTAGAGTAGATTTCATTTTAAAATATATGCGTTTATTGTATGAAATACTTTCAATATTTTCAAAGCCATTAAAAAATTTTTAGTGAAATTGAATTTTAAGCATTTTTACGTAAAACACCGGTATCTTAAAGACTGGATAATATAGCGGTACTCGAAGCTTTCATTTGGTGTATATTTCTAAGCTGTCATTTATTAAATATGAAAGTTATGTAACTTCTAATATTAGTTTATGCACCAGATTTGCAAAATATTTCGTAAAAATTCGTATTACACAGAATCTTTAGTAAGTCACGCCGTGGTGCGAAATATCATATCATATCATATTTTGTGTCTGTTGTTTCAGTAAATAAGCGATATATCGTATTTCAAACGATTTGACTTTTTGTGTGGTGGGTTGTCTTCAGCTTACAAACATATTTTTCCTGATGTCAGACATGTCGGCATAAGAGGTTCACTGGGTTTCTTTTGCTGTCGACACACGTACTTTCGGTCCGAAGTAGGGCAGAAAGTCTGGACAAGATGACGAATTCGTATTTGAAGAGGGTCCATATGAGTGGTTAACAAGAAAACGAACCTCTTTGTCTGAGAAAATTCTAAAAACTTTGCCGAAACTCTCTACGAATTCTGACGAATCTTTCAAGGAATTTTCGACATGTCGCAGAAAACTCGGATCTATCAGAAATGTCGTACAAATTCGCATATTAAAGCAAAATATTGTAGGAGTAAAGAGGAAATTTTTTTCAACAAGCTACGAATTGTAATTTCGTGAGTGCGTGAAAATTAAATTTTTAAAATCACGCACGGTATTTAATTTGTAAATCACGCTCACGCACGATTGCGTGATTATTTTTTAATTTAATCACGCCTGACACGAAAAATTCACGACATTTGCACATCACTATGCAAAAGGTTGAAATATAACGCAAGTGGCATCTCTGATTAGCTGACTTTGTACCAACGCGCACAATATAGATAAACGCATAACCAATACAGCTACACTTTATTTTAACCAACTTGTCAAACTCCATAGACACACAAAATTTTTATTTTTTGTACATCGAGTTTGACAGACTTCATAAAAAGTGCTGATGATCATTTGCTCTAATGATTGTATCTATTAGACCTGCCTTGTTTTGTACATAAGAGAAAGAGAAGAACACAAAACAAAAAAAGAACAAAAAATGCAAATGTTAAAAAATAACTTGTGTGTATTGTTAAACAGACATGTTTAGTCTTTAAAATAAGAATAAAAATTTTTGAAAGAGAATTTTCATTTATTTAGGCAACAGTTACACTGCAAATTGTTCAATTGAAACAGACTTTTGCCTGTAAGGTGAATTTTTTATTGTCTATAATAAACTAAAAGCATATATTAAAAAAAACTACACTTTAGAACTCTTAAAGTATACTTTATTTATGACTATGATTATGGGCCATGGTAATTATTTTTTATATTAAATACAACTTTGTCGGTTTATGTTTGCAAATAAACATGAGTTACCCTGCTAAAAATCACTTCATATATTTGATATTAATTATAACGGAAATTACACGTTGGCAACTTAAAAAAGAATTTAGAAAAAATCACACCAGAAAGTCATTGCACTCAAAATGCAGCTTATACAAAAAAGTTTTAGAAAACTTCAGGCAGTTCTAATAAAGGATTTTTGTCACATATTCATGTACGTATACTTTGTCAGATAAATATTTGAAAGAAATTGTTTTACATACTCGATATTCGAACAAAACAAGATGAAAAGTAAGCACCCAAACCGAAGATATTAAAAATTACAAACTTGCTTGGCCAGCTTTTATAAAAAATTAACATTCTGCTGAATTTTGGGAAATAGTGCATAAATATTAAAAATACATTTTTCAAACTATGGAAGCAAATCGAATAAGAACATTAAAAATAAACATAAAATGTAAAAAAAACAAAAAACCAAAGTTTTGAAATTTTATTAGCAAAATATCTATAAAGCGTGATGTGTAATAGGGGACTTAGACGCTAAGTATTCAAAAGACTTCTTTTAAATTTCCTTTAAAGTTGCTACTGAAAATCACAAACAGTTATACATTGATTTCCTACCTTGATTTTTTTTTTAATTTAATTGTTAAATTTTCTTTGAACTGAAATAAATTCTAATTTTTAATATGAAAAAAATAAAAATACAAATTAGTTTAAAAATAAATGTCAAAAACAAACATGAACATACAAATAGAGATTTTTTTCCTACCCCGTTTGCCCTTCTACACCCTTCACCTATAAACTAAAAACTCAAGACTGAACAAACTTTTAAAAAAAATTAGCGTCTAAGTCCCCTATAACTAGCCGTCTTTAAGCCCAGTGAACACATTGATGTCTTTCTGACGTTAGCATGATATCATGATATGTCATATTTTACGTAAGAAATTACTCATTCATTATTGACTCTAATAATGGTGTTTTCTTTTTTTTACAAAAAAAAATGCTACATTTCCATGTAAAAAGTGGAATTTGGTGTTTGCTGTTTTTAATTTGTTTAATTACCAATGTTTTGACTTGCGTCCGGCTCTAACGACGCTCTGTCCAGATCCCATATTGCTTCCTCGCTTGTTATTTTGTCGATCAGATTATCGGCTGTGATCGTCCCGGTTATCATTTCCATTTCTTCGCGTCCGGCAGACCAGCGTTGGCACGAGAAAAACGTATGCTCAACGTCGTCGGGTACTTCGGCTTCTTTGTACAGACAGAACGACGTAATGCATTGTCTCATTTTGTGCAAATACTTCCTGAAATACCCATGGCCAGATAACATCTGCGTTATATAAAAGTTTACTTCTGTGTGCTTTCTGTGTATCCATTTCCGTATGTCGTGGCTAAGGGAGAAAACATTATATTGTTAATTCTAGATTGTCAGTGATATAAAATATCACTCAATTCGGTGTTATAAAATTTTTCTCAAAAAGTCTTCAAATCAAAAATCTTTAAAACTTCGGGTCGATAAATCGGCAATCTGGCAGCTGTATTTTTATGTTTGAGAATAAACTAAAGCCCTTATGACACTATATTTTTCTTGCATTGTTTTGCTATAGGATTGAAAGAAAGAAATAGCAAATGAAAGAAAGAAACAACTATACAAAATCTAAACAAAACGTAATGGCTTATTTAAGTGCTGCCTACTTTTTATTTATAATAAAACGACAAAAGAAAAAAAAGTTGAAAAAAGAGGCGCTAAGTCGCTAAATTCGTGAATAAGCCGCTAACTTGGCAACACTTTAATGTTTCAAGCTTGAAATGTCAATTTCAAGTTGAACATTTTTAAATTTTTTTTGACAGTTTCCCATTTTTATCGATAACAATAGTAAAAGCTTTGAAAATTTGGTATTTATCTTAATATAGCTGAGCTCTTTGCACCTGGTAAAATCTCCTATTATATTCTATTTGCACTGTTATCCAAAATTTGAAAAATGAAGAAAAAATCTAGTGTCATAAGGGCTTAAGGAATTTTTTTTAACTTTTTAAAGGAAAAAGTTAAAAATTCAAAGTTCTGCGCAAACACTTGTTAGCTCTGCCGCAGATTGCTGCAACAGTGACAGCATTTTTATTACTGTTCCAATAGTTTGCAGATCGGTTGCACAAATTTACTGTATCTAGGATTTCACTATTTTATTCGTAAAGCCCGTATGACACTACATTTTTTCTTCATTTTTCAAATTTTGGAGAACAGTGCAAATAGAATATAATAGGAAATTTTACTAGGTGCAAAGAGTTCAGCTATATTAAGAAAAACACCAAATTGTCAAAGCTTTTACTAATGTTATCGATAAAAAATGGGGGCCTGTAAAAAAATGTAAAAATGTTCAACTTAAAATTGACATTTCAAGCTTGAAACATTAAAGTGCTGCCAAGTTAGCGGTTTATTCACGAATTTAGCGAACTAGCTCTTCTTTTTTTCAACTTCTTTTTCTTTTGTCGTTTTATTATAAATAAAAATTAGGCAGCACTTAAAGAAGCCATTGCGTTTTGTTTACATTCTGTATAGTTGTTTCTTTCTATCATTTGCTATTTCTTTCTTTCAATCCTATAGCAAAACAATGCAAGAAAAATGTAGTGTCATAAGGGCTTAAGACCCTCCATTACATTGCCAAACGAAATGTTTCTAAACATTGAAATTTTTTATTGGAAAATTTTTAATGTATTCTTCTCAGGAGCTTGTAACTTGTAGAACGTTTCATATGATAATTGAGAAAATAATCACTTAAAGAAATATCCTGATATTCAGCATTTTATTTTTCTTCCGTCTTAAATTTCCTTTAATTGCATTATAGTCTTGCCTGGGCATAACTCATATCCTTTCTTCCTTTTCCCATACCGTTCCAATTTTTTAATTTGCTATTTTTGGCAGTATGTTGTTCTACTTTCACTGTATATCGCTGGTAAAATTTGAATCAGTGATGCCATTAGGATACGAAAGATACATTTTATCGTATATTTTAATGACTTTAGGTACCATGTATAATCCTGACATTTTTCGTATCTTTTGAAACTGTACGCAAAATGTACAGAAATAAAATATTCTTTCCGTCTCTGACAAAGTTTTTTAAAGTTATCATTTCGTTATGAATACTCAAAAACGCCTTTACTCGTATATTAATTTTTACAAAAATTAATTTGTTTTGACAGCATCCAAAGATAGTTACCAAGGTAGATCAACACCAGGTAGTCGCAAGAGAATTTGCCGTGGAGAATTTACATTTGGGATGTCAAAAAAGCTGACACATTAACACTGCTGACAGGCCAAATGTGTACACATTTACGTAAACAGCTGGGCTCTTGCGGCCACCTAGTATGAATTCGCCTTGATAGTTACATATAATTAATTTTAAAGTTGCTTACTGTATTTATAAAAATTACATACCTAATATTTATGACTTAAATAAATATAAAAATGAATTTATATGATATCATTTCCTTTACAATATTCATTAAATATGAAATAAAACTGTTGTTAATATATCAAGGCCTTTGCGCGAAATGATCGTAAGCGACATTTTGTAAACAATTTTTTTTTATTGAAATCAAAATTTTATGAGGATACCCATAGTTTAAAATCGTAAAAATATCAACATTTTTGATAACTTTTGAAATACAGGCTATAAAATTTTATCGTAAGCGACAGTTTATGAATATAAATCGTGTTTAAATGCAATAAAAAAAGCCTCCTCCTGAAAAATAAAATTTTTGTCGCTTACGATCATTTGGCGGTAAGGGGTCGATATGTTAAACATTAAAAACGGATTTTGAAAATTTTTTCACAATGTATCTTTTTGGGAAAAAATTTATCTTTTTGGAAACTAAAATGTATCTTTCTCGAAATTTCACTGGCAACACTGATTTGAATACACAAACTATGACTTACCAGTGATGCCAAACGTAGTTCATGTGTTCACTGGGAAGTGTCTAAAGTTGGAAAAGAACCAAACGCGTTGCCGCGTTTTATGTACCTCCACCTTTAGATTTGACTTTAGACTGAACTACGAAAAGGGTCATAGAAAACATATTAAGAGATTAAGAGTACAAGAAATATTTGTCTGTCCGAACACGCATCACGCAAAAACCACTCAACGGATTTTTATGGAGGTACTTTAGAGTCTCGGTTCAAACTTAGAATAGTTTTTATAGGGATAAAAAATCTCATTTCCAAGTTAAAATAATATAAACAAACTAGGATGATATCTATTTTTTTAAGTCTATGTCTATACGACTCAACTTTTGCTGCGCAACTTTTGAGTATATGGGAGAGAGGTGAGAAATTGGGAAGGCGTACACTGCTTCA
The DNA here is from genome assembly GCA_956483635.1 of Panzeria rudis. Lineage (NCBI taxonomy): Eukaryota > Metazoa > Arthropoda > Insecta > Diptera > Tachinidae > Panzeria > Panzeria rudis. The sequence continues at coordinate 98,193,472 of OY101450.1, read as the reverse complement.
TGTACATGCAACTCTCTTTTGTTTTCTTCTTCCTAACATTAAGCAACAACAAAATCTATGCAAAAAAACTAAAGCAGCGCAACAAAAATTTCATTATATGGACACGAATGCAATTTCAAAAAAAAATTTAAGAAAGTTGCAGAATAAAAAGTTGACTCGTATGGACATAGACTAAATAAACAGTGCGCCTGTTTATTTTGTATAACGAGAACTTTAAACAATTTGTAAGGAGCTTCATATTATTATTATATTCTACGGATACCTTATGGCCATAAAAAGAACTTTAAGCACGCGAATCATATTTAGGCATATTTATTTAATATATAATCTACTCTCTGGAGTAAATACTGGAGTTAATCCAGTTGGAAAAGGTAATGAACAGCATGTATAATATTTTATTTCAGAATTCATTATTGTTAACACAGCACATACCCTAGGAACGTAATGAACTATTTTAATGTGTCCGGTGAATGAATTCTATAATTCATTCTTCTTAATTCATAATATAATTAATTTCCCAATATATTTTTGAAAGCTAAATGTTAAACTTTAAAGCACTATCAAAGTGCCTCAGTTCCGGTGTTATACGATCAAAAATCCTGACATGAACATAACTTCTTGATACAACCAATCTCGCTGCAAGACTTAAGGATACATCCAATATATGTAGGATAATCGGAACCAAATTTATTATAGCATTCAGAGACTCTGAAGGACTATTACGCAAACAACCTGTAGTATCGATTCAAGCAGATCTCTGTATTCTGTATAGATGGTCTACTACATATTTCTTACTTGTGGTGGTCCACCATACTACTGATCCGTAAGTCATTATGGGACGTACAATTACTCTATACATTCATTTTAGCATCTTAGGGCTAAGGCCGAGTTGTTGGGTGGAGAGCAAGAAGTCGTCTTTCAGTTGTGGCAACAGTAGCGCCTCTAAAGCCTTTGGCTGTAGGGAAATGTGGCGTTAGGATTCCCCTTTGATTTCGGTTTTAACGGGTTTTAGAATTGAAATAATCCTACTGGCATTCCAGATCTCTGAATAGAAAGTTCTGAGAGACGCATGAGCTAGCCCATTGCTACTGGGCTGAGCTTTTCCAACTTCAGCATAGAGATACCGTCAGATCCAAGTGTTTTAGAAGTTATTTCATTGCAGATAATATACTCAGCTTTATTGGGGGTAAAGGAGAGGATATCAGAATCACATGTTGACTCTCCGAACTGTTGTTCTTTTGCCTGCAGAGTATTGCTGAGCATTTTTTTGCATCAGCATGCTAAGTGTCATTGAAGCAAACAAGTACGAGATTTTTGTTGAATTTAGCATCAAACAGACTCTTAATAGTATGCCATAGTCGTAAGCAGCTCAATCGGTTTATCAGCCGAGTTTTAAGCATCCAGCATATCTCGTTATTAGGACAAACGTGCTGCGATAGTTCATGTGTGATCTAATTTTATAGAGTCTTCCTGTAGCGATAATTGCTTTGATGCCTTGATGAGGTTAAGTCTGAGAGCTTTCTCAACAAATGTGCCCTTATCATTCTCCACGAGGATGGGGATATGGACAGAGTTGAATGCAGTTTGGGTTTGATAGTTGACATGTCCAGTATCACCTTAGCAGCTCATGTCTGCTAGGGATGGGTCGAGGACTAGAGGGTGAGGCGGAACTTGGAATTTATAGTTGAACCTACGATCAATTATGTTGAAAGCCCCCGCAGACGAGAAGGTGCAACTACTCTTTAGCTTCGTTTCGTTGTAAAGCTCGACACTCTTTTGATTACCCTTCAAATAAGCCAACTGTTCAAAAAAGTTGTATTTCGGAATTTTTCTTACACTCTTTTATAGATTTTTACTAGAACTACAAAAACAAATATATTTTATACTGGGGTCTAATCACGGCATTCGATAACGACTACACTATCGTATCGAATAATATTTCGATACGTGTCGAGTATGGTATTCATTTTACTCGAATTTTCCATCATTCAATTAATCGAAATTGAATTTTTTAAATTAATCGAACAATCAAGTACCTAACACTTTTATTTCGTTCGTGTTATTCGAGAGGGCTTTACTGCTAAAAATTATTATTTACTGCTAAACATTATTCGAATTTTTTATAAAAATAAATAGAAATTCTTAGATATTTTTGTCTCTAAATATTAGATTATTATGCATACGGTAGACTCTTACTTGAGGTCTACACGTAACATAATATGTAAGATAAGATTGTCAAATTCAATCGCAGAGAGAATTATGTTACGTGTAGACTTCAAATTAGTGTTATCTCAATGTTATAGGAATTTTTATGAGAGCGTTGTTATAAGAATTCTTATAACAACAATCTTATGATATGAACTGTCAAAAAACACATGTACATAAAAATAAAATAGTGTGCATGTGTGTGTTTATTAAAATAAATGAAAAGCGATGTTTTTGATAAAAATTTCTGTGTTAAATAAATAAATAAATGTGTTTAGTTGATTTATAAATTTAAATTTGTGTGAAAAATTAAAAATAAAACAGCTAATTATGCAAAAGTCGTACATGTTAACTCGATGAGCATTTGCATAAAATGAAGTCTTATCGGAAAAGTAAAATTACGTCTTCCCTTAGTATGTGATTAAGAAAAAAATTCGACATTTTGTTTTTAGTATTCTGCCGACGTTTTCTTTCATGTTATCTCAAAGTTAATGTCTCGTGAAGACGCTGTGTTAACTATCGAATGACAACTCGTGAGATGTAGATGTTTGATTACTCGATCTCGAATGCTATCATCTCAAATTACGATACTTTTTATTCGATATCGAATGCCATGATGCCATGATGCCAACATGAAAAATGTCGATCAATTCTGTTCGATATCGTGTGCGGTGATTAGACCCCTGCTTTCATTTTTTTTCTCCACGAAAATCGTTGTCGATATTATGGGCAATAATTTTCACCTCATTTGAACAACATGAACTATACATTTTTTCCAAGTTACATACATTTCATACAATATATTAACTACTTATGTTTATCGGTTCGAGCTCCACTGATTTACCGTTCTTGAAAGTTGAAAAATTGCAAAAGTAGGACTATAGATTTTCTTTAATGGAATTAGCACACTCAGGCACTTAATGCCTACCAGTTAATTAATTAATGTGTTACCTTCTTTGGGAAACGAATACACTAGAGAGAAGAGATGAAGAAGTAAGATAGAGGTAGTAGCAAGCTTAATTCGTTTACAACTCTGCTATTATGCGTTATGTTAAGTTTACAGCAGTAATTGAAGAGCCTCTGGTGTTAAGTAGACGCATTTACTTTACTTAAGCTTTTATTTGTAGCCATTTTTTATTGTTTTACTTCGCCGACGATTTTGCTAAATTACCAACGTAGGAGGGAATTGTGATCATTGATGCCAACTTTGGGTATTTCTTACGATATAACAAAAAACGATATGACATACTGTATTGTCCTATCGAAAGATCTTTACGATATGACAATGCTGCGATATGACAGCACCGTGTATGGCTATCTCAGTGTTGTCATATCGTAAAAACTTACGATATGACAATACAGTCATATCGTTTTTTGACATATCGTAAAAAAGAGCCAAAGTTGGCATCAATGACTGTGATGTACATTAGCGGGACTAGGTTTTTCGAAAATCATTTTCGGAATTTATAATTTAAAAAAAGTGGATCCCGGTTCGGATCGGGATTTTTCGATATTTTTATACATAAACAAATCAAATAAATTCATTCATGGTTGATGCGCCTTTAGTAGTAAAACCAACGAATAAATAAAACATACCATACCAAATGTCATGAAAATCGGAAGTGGTGTAAACAATTAAAAAAATTTTTTTGTGGATTTGATACGGAATATCTCATACCAAGTATGTGTGTATGTGTTTATCCAAAGTTATAATAAAATAAAAAAAATTAATTACACAAACATACATACTTTTTTTTTTGCTGATGAAGTCTTATTTTGGAAAACAAACCAATAAAATGAATTGAAATAAATCAAATCTTTATCTTTGTGTTATTGCACATGGAAAATTATGTAGCAGCAGTAGTTGGGCGACCAGCATGAATTGAATTTAAGTCGCCAAAATTAACCTTATGATCAAAGAACACTGGTCGTCTTGGTGGATGTCTTTGAGGAGAGTTGCTATCTGGATCTTCATTGTCATCGGGTTGGTCTTCATTGGCATGTGGTCTACGAATATGATGATGATGTCTGCCAGGTTTTCCAGGTCTTCCAGGTCTTGGTGGTCTTCCTGAGCCTTCGGGCCTTGGTGGATTAGGTTCATCAGAAGGTGGAGCTTCTGGATCAGATGACGATTCATCTGAATTAGATGGTTGTGCTTCAGAATCAGATTGTTGCTCTTCTGCATCGGATACTTCAGGTTGGCTAGCATTCTCCTGCATAATATAAAACATATGGTATGCACGAACGTTAATTGAAAAATATAAAATAATTTTTTTTAATTATCCTTACTTCAGCTTGGGTGAAGGCTAAAAGAGCCAACACAACAGCAATTGCAATGAACAATTTCATGGTTAAATATTTTTTGATAAATTGAATTTCATCCATCGCCTTTATATAGCAGCGATATTGAACGTGTTATAACACAGAACTAGATCTCGTTGTATGCGTTTTAATTCAATATTATTTGTTTGTTTAGCTAATTAAATTAATATGCAGGTTGCGAGAATTACTGTTTATTCAGATGTAAAACAATTTTTTTTCTTGATATTAAGAACAAACATCAACAACTTAATTTTTCTTACATTTCTTATCTTGCTTAATTGATTAAATATTAACCACTTGCTATCTGGAAAGCTGTGATAGCAAGAGTTCAAATTTGATGTGGGGTGATTTGAGGACAAGATACAAAGATAGGTGAAAAACTGACGTGGTAGATGTGTGGGAAGCGGTACTTCCCACACAAAGTAATTAGCAATTACATGCTATCGAGAAAGCTATGATGGTAAGAGTCTTTAAATTTGATATGAGTTAATTTTGAAGACAAAATTCGAAGATAGGAAACAACTGGCGGGGTTGGTGCGGCGAAGGGGTACTCCCTATGCAATGTAATTAATAATTTCGCTATGCAATAAAAGAAATACCAAAAGGTTGTAGAGTGATGGTCTCCTAACTACGAAAACAGACGAAATTTAAGGTTATATGGATTACTATTTCTTAGATTTTTTCAATTTGAGATATTTGAAGAGTCTGCTCCACCGATTTTATCATGATTTGAGAACGAATTGTTCAATTTTGTGGAAAAAAACATTAAAAAGAATGTAATTAAAAAATCAAAAATGGAAAAACTACCAATTTTATTACTGCATCATTAAGCTACGTATAATTCAATTGAATATTCTACGAAAATCAACAGATAATCGTAGTTACGTTGTAACATGTAATAAACGTATTTGTGTTTATTGAATGAAACACAAAATCATTTATTTGATTGTATAGATTTTGGTGAAACGTCTTTATTTCTCTACACAGAAAAAAATGTTACTTATATCCAAGGAATTTTTTCATAAAGCTGGATTCACCCAATGTTTCCGAACAAAATTTTTGTCCGGACAAACTTTTTTACATGTAGTTTGACGTCTCTCTTTGTGGGAGAGAGAAAAGAAGAGAAATAATTTTGTTCGGAACACTCTCAGCTTGAATTGGTTTAATTTTAATTTTTGACCGGACAAAGGTGAACTGAGTTGCCACATCAAAGAATGTTTTTATAGCAATTCATTCATTTTTTGTTTTATTTCTATAAATGTGCCCTACTAGTAATATCATAGTATTTAGTTTAATAGTTAATAACATAAACACTAGTATTTTATCCAATTGCTACACAATTTTGTCGGAGATGTTTATTTGTTATTTACATATAACATATGGTAGCTTTGATTTTCCAGACAAATTGTTCGAAATGGGTGAATCGTGTTGCAAAACACTCTCAGTAAAAGAAATTTTGTCCGGACAAAAATTTTGTTCGGAAACAATGGGTGAATCTACCTTAAATGCTATGAATCTAACATGATATTTTTTTCCAAATTATTTTCATTCCAGATAGGAACTTTTACATAAATTAATTCATTAATTCTTTAAAAATTATTTTTAAAAATTCAGTATTGAACTTGTATAGTCTGTTGTACTAGGCACAACTATTTCCTTTCTGCCAAACAGACTATTTGAAATTAATTGTATTTTTACTTTATATAAATAGAAAAGCATTTTAGAATTTGTTGACAAAAAAGTTGAAAATTTTTTTCAAAGCAACTTTGATTTCATAAATTTATTTATTGTTAGCTAAATTCATATTGGGAATGAAAAAATTCCTGTATTTTATTTATAAATTACTAAAATATATGAACAATAGATTATGAATTTTTTCATACTATTTATGTTCAAACTATTTTCTGTGTATAAAAATCACACCAAAAAGTGACTTGTAACAAATAGAGTCTTCTATGCAACAGGTGGGTAAACCAAATTTGACAGCAGCGCGTATTTAAATAAATTATAGTTTAAACGTAAGGTATGCTAAAAATCGAGGCTTTTGATTATAATTACGTTTGACATCGTTTTGAGACTACTGGCGTTTTCTTTTCTAGAAAAAATTTAACATTTTATTACTTTTTTTCAAAAACTCGCAATTTAGCATTCTTTTAAAGCAAACATTTACCTTCGTACTTTCTCGAAAAATGATTATATTGTTAATTTTCATTGAAAAGTGCAAACAATGCAACAAAATTTCTTTTTGTAGAAAAAAAAACGCCATAAAAATTAAGAAAAAAATATTAGAGTAAAAAAATATAAAAAGAACACGCTTTAATAGCAAACGGCACTAAAAATTAGAAAATAATTTTTCTGTGTTATGTACATCAATAGAAATCTCAGCCATAGAAAACATAGAAGCCTGACTGGTCGCAAATAGTTGTCAGAAATCTACGTCGGTTGTCAAAAAAACCTAAGTCTAAGAATGTATTAGTAGAACATTTTGTATTAGTATTCGTTTAAATAAAAATTGTCCCACATCACCAAACCATACCCAGTAAAAAATTGCTTCAAATAAAGCAGTTTTTACTATGAGAGAGTAAAAGTTGTGCTTACAAACCTGCTAATATCGCTGCTGATTTTTGTATGGCGAGTTCACGGCTTGGAGTATTACATATTTGATACAAAAAACGCTTTTTGAAGCGCTAAAAATCATCACCATTTTCGGCACTAAAACTGCAAGTTATGGAACTTTCTCGCTTAAATCCTGCATTGTATCAGCAATGATAGTTTCTTTCATATACATTCACTGTTCTGCAATAAGGTCTTCTTTTAAAGCGTATTATTATGCGCTTTATTGTCTTAGTGCTTCAAAATATTTGAAAATTTTTTACTGGGTACTTAGTTGTACAAAAAGTATTTTAAAAAATGCATATTTGTTTAAACATGAATTTTTAGTTATTATATACAATTATTTTGCATTAATTAATGAATATATGAATTTAAAATCATTTTTAAAGCTCAAAAAATTTTGATTCGCTAAACATTTTTTTCCAATTTTTCTATTTGGTACTAAAACAGGTTTATCCCAAATAGTAAGAAAAATGCACTACTGTTGAATGAAAACAATGGTTGAAAACTCTGATAAAATTCAACACACAAATGTCAAGAAAATTAAAATAATATTTTAAGAAGAAGAAACATCAAATTTATTACAAAGCAAATTAAAAAATTAATAATTAAATAAAGTGTTAGTGTGTGCAAAAAAATTAAATTTTAACGCATTTTCAAGTGCCAAAATTAAGCTCTTTGATGCGTGTTGAATTGGCACTCTCAAGTTTGCTGAATACAGAATAACTATACGTGAGAGAGTTGTCAATTTTTAATTGACAGGGCGAGAATTGGAAATCTACGTATTTATCTATGATCCCAGCAATCAATTATAACTACATACATAATTAATTTGAAATAAGATTGAAATGAAATTTAAATTATGTATTAACAAAATAAGTCACTTATAGTAACAAATTGTGGGGTGCTTGATAGTAAAGGTTATTACTGCAGAAAAATTTGGCTTTGTGAATATTTACCTAAAGACCAAAAAAATGAATGAGAATTAACGCAACGACATTAACGAAAGTCTTCAGTAAACAATCACATTCCTTTCGCTGTCATTGTTGTTGTTATTTGTGTGTATGTCGTCATCGGGGTTGCTTTTTACGATACATATTTTCTTGTTGTTTTTGGTGTTTGCGTCCTAAATAATAGTCAAACAAACAATTCCTAGATTATGTAAAGAACAATTACTGAAAATAAAATTTAGTTTTAGACAAAATTTTGTTTGAAAATTTTTTGGTGATAATTTTTTCTGTATACTTATAGCTTTTTGACCCTTTGCAACCGTTTTTAAACGTTCGAGATATCGACAATTAACCCTAAGATTACCCGTAAGAGATTATATAATTACATCGGCACACGAAACAAAAAATTTGGGTGTACGTTTGACCAGACCCACCTTTCTACGTGGATTTCTACCCGATGAATCCGAATTTGATATCCGTTTTGCTCGTACAACCCCAAAATTTCGAGAAAATTGCGAAAAGCTGCAGTTCACTAATTACGAATACCCAGAGTTCATTTAACCTTTAAAAAAAAAGTAAAAGCTTGATATTTTAAAAGTTTTGACCGCCATATCGGATGCGCCATCTTGAATTTTAACATTTTAATTTCAGATTTGAAATTAGTGGTGCCGAAAACCCCATTGCAATATTTTATAACACCACTAAATCAATACTTTATTTATGGCCAAAATTCTGGGATCCTGGCCCATCGTGCACTGTGTGACGTATTTTGACAATACAATGCAAACTATTATCAGAACATAGTTTTTCATATTGCTAATCATTTGTCCAGAACTAAAGTACTTATAAATTTTACAAGTTCCTCATATCGTACTCTGTAGAATAAAACCTCTTCATTTCAAATTTAAATTCAAATGTTTGTCTGAAATTAACACCTTTTTATCTTTTGGAGCTATATTTTTGCTGAATAAATTTTTCAAGTTTTAAAAAATTTTCTTGTTGTTTTAAGTGAAATAGAAAGTCGTATTTATTTTCTTGTATTTATCTGTGGTTTTGTCACGCATTATAAAAATGTTTCATATATTATTACTTCATGTTTATTTGTCTTATATGTATTTATGTGTCTTTTAATTTTTTGTAAAAGTAGTTTACGTGGGTTGATTTAATTAGTTTTCTTGTATGGGTGTAGTGGAACTAACGATGTCTTTTTAAAGTAATAAAATTTTTTTTAATATAAATATTTGAATACATATATATATGTAATGTCAAAGCCACAAGGCATCAATGAAAGTAAATGCAATTTATCTAAATCGCAAATATTAAAATAATAAAGTGGTATAGTTTTAGTTGGCTTAGGCAGTACAAATATAACACTTTTCTTGGTAGTTTTCTATTCAAAACTGAAAGCAACAATTCCGGCTTATCATTTATTATAAATATGCGTAAAACTGTTAACAATCCATGATGATTATTATCCAAATCATTGGAATCCAGATGATTATTTATCCAAATATATAGTTGTCATTAAGGAATTTTTTTTTATTTTTTATTTATTTATTTTATTTTAAAGAGAAATAACACAATCAGGCAATTAATGCCTACCAGTTAATTAACTAATGTGTTATCTTCTTTGGGAAAGGAACAGTGTAGAGAGAACAGCACCTAAGTTTGCACTATCAAGGAAATTTTATAGGTTAAGTTTTGCTTGTATTTTACTTTTTTCACTACACAGAAAAAACTATAACCAAAAAATATTCAAACGAAAGATTGTCTAAAATAAAGTTTAATGTTCAGTAAATGTTTTTTACTGAATCAGGGAATGTTCCGTTTGACTTTTATTAAGGATGCAAACACAAAAAAACAGCAAAATCCAGTTTTCTGTGTCGTAAAAAGACAACCCCATGACTACATGCACACAAATAGCAACAACAACAATTAATTCAGACTTCGCAACAATGATGCGAAGCCGGAATTCATACAATTAGTATCAAACGAAAATTGTAACAAGTTTGTTTACTGAAGATATCTGAGTGAATCAATTCGTAAATGTTGTTTCGTAAGTTGTCATTAATTTTTTTTGGAGTTCTTAGCTAAACATACTGAGTTGAGCACTTTTAACAAAGTGAAATTTAAGAAATGCTTAATGCTTAATACTAACATCATTTAAAACTTAAAATATTTAAAAAAAGTGTTTACTGATTGAGACAAGAAGGTTGTTGGTATATTAAAAAAATACAGCAAATATTTTTGTTTGATTCAGTAAGCTATTTTGTGTAGAATTCGTTAGTATTTTTAGAAGAATTCTTTTATAAATTCAAGCAACAATATTGTTGATAAATTACAGAAAATCCAGTAAATATTTTTGTTTGATTTACTAAATTATTCTGTTTAGTATTTGCAAATATTTTTAGACAAATTGTTTTATAAATTTGGGGAACTTGTTTACTGAAATTGTTGAGACATTTTTGTCTGTATTTACAAATTTACAATTTCGTTTTTTCTCTGTATATTTAGAACCTTTACGAGCTTAAAGATCTTATGCAGCGGGAAATTTGTATTAAAATCACTTAACTAGAACAAAAATTTTCATAGCATACCTTCAACATACAAGCTTGTTTGTAGAGTTATTTGACTAGTATTAATGAAACCGACCCAGGAAAAATACCTAAAAACTGGATGTAGAAACCTATCACCAATATCATAGTTATATCCATTAACCGTCTCCAATGATAACGCCATGATATAGTGGCAAATACCTCACACAGAAAAGTTGCATATTAAAATCGTCGAAAACACAGTTAATTTAAAATTTTTCGGTAGTGATTTTGCTTTATAGGTGTTTCATGTTAATTCAACATTGTAAAACCATGTTGAATTAACATGACCTTCATAGAACATTTTTCCTTTTGAAATAACTATATTTCATGTTGATTTAATATTCCAGTACAGTGAATTCAAAATGAAGTTGATACTGAATTAACACGAAGAATCATGTTGAATCAAAGTTATTTTAAGTACAAACAACATTAGTTTGATATTGAGACAACACGAAGAGTCATAATTAATCGAAGTTATTTAAAGTTGAAACAACATGATGTTATTGTAGCTATTTTATTAATTGAGGGGCCTAAAGGCAAAGTGGTACAAGTGCAAATAATGACTAATTAAGCTTCGGAGTTTTTTTGTTCCCATGCATTTCATACATAGTATTTTTGGTTTCTAATACATATCGTCTTTTGAGTTCATCGTTTAGGTCTGAATTTTTGTAGAGTGATAGATATTGGTATTAAGTATTGATTCCTGCATATAAATAATTTTTTTTAGTTCTCCCCTTTGCTTTTCACCCGCTCAATTATTTTACTTACGTGATGTGTATTCGTATATGCATCAGAAAATTTTGTATTGTAGTTGGCTGCCCCAACGCGTTAACCACTGCAGCCACAAAAGTAACATGAACTTCATTTTATTTCAACATGATTTAATTGATGATTTAATATAAAATTTGTTTGAAATTAAAGTTACAGTCATGTTGTTTTAAAATGAAATGCAACAGTGATAACAATTTTATTTTAACAGTGAAAAATATTGGTGGCTGTTCGGGAAAACGCATCGCAGTAGTGAAAGTTCGCACGATAAGAAAAACTAAATCTAAAAACTTGTTTTTGTTTTCTATACATTTCTAAAATCAAATAAACGTGAGAGTTTTAACGCGTATCTATCTCTCTCTCTCTCTCTTAAAAAACCGGTAAATTTTGTATGATAAACAAAGACAATTTCTTTGAAATTTATGGAGTTTTGTTTTTATTTTCCACATATTTTTCACTAAGTCGACGCGTATTCCCGAATAGCTACCATTAAATCAAATAGATTTAAGGTTAAATTTAAATTTTTTCGTTTAAAATTAATATGTATGAAAGAATGGTAATTTTAAATCAGTAAAATAAATTTTTCGATGGTAATGTAAAGTTTGTCGGCTATTTACATTTACACAACACGAACATCAAAATTAACAACAAAAAGTCACACAACTAATACTTTTGATCTTTTGTGCACAAAATTCATCATAAACCAGTCATATTAACGCTGATTGCAGTTATGAATATATTAATAAATTTTCCAGCGTATTTTTATGATATTATTTTCATGGCTTATGGTTACGGTGACCAATCGCACTCTAATATAGTGAACAGCACACTATTTTAGCCTTTTTTCCACTACTTTTTTGTGTACGCTATTTGTAAATTTGTTTTTAATACATGCCCTTTATGTACATTATTTTTTCTCAAAAATTTTCACTTTTGCTTTTGTTCACTTTTTTCATTACTTCCAACAGATTTAGCAAACAATTTGAAATCACCTTAAATTACATAAAAACTCTAGCTGGAAACCCAAAGCGTTTGATATTATTACATTCAACAGAGCCACCTGACAAGTGGTGATAAGCAAAATACACGTGAGCACTGACTGGAAGTGTAGCGGCTTCCGAAAGTGGCGCTACTCTGTTCTGCTGTGTACGTTAGAAAATTAAGTTGATGTTAATCTTTCCCCTGTTCCTTGGAATATTATTCATGCCCAATTCTTTCTGAATATAACGTTATGAACCTCAGCCTAATACTCAGTTAGTTTTGTTATGTTTTATTTTAATCCATAGAATGTATACACTATTTTTCCATGGAATTAATGGTCACCGTACTTTAGTTAAAAAAAAGTCCTCTCACAAAATGGCTCAGTGAGCGGCGCCAAATAGTGAAAAATATATAGAAACTTTAAAAAATATACGGGCACATAAAAAATCAATAAAACAAATCTTCAGGAAATTAGCAATAAAACTTATATTTTTTTTAAATAAAAATTATTTAGATTAGAAAAGTGATTCAGTTTATATAGTATTTATTTTTTACTGATGCTCTTGTAGTCATAAAATTAATTTCAGGCAAAGTTAGACGATGTTGTTTTATAATATATTTTGGTCATGCACTGATACACTGCCAAACTCATCTTTTACCCACAGTCGTTTTAAAATTTGTTTTATCTCCACATTTAAGCATACTTTACACCTCTGAAATCGTTGTTGCTTTGTTAATTTTTAATTATTGAAAATTGATTTTAGTTTATGGCTTATTTATGACCCATTACCACAATTAATACTTTGTTGTTAAGACGTGAAATAGCTTTTTTTTTTGTTGTTTTAAATTTTATGCTTGATGTTGCAACATCATTCATTCATTCAGTTGATTTATTTATCTTTTTCATTTGAAAAATAGTCTTTAGTAGTAAAACGACTTTTACTTTCTATCCACAATATTTATTGTTTAAATCAAAATGTTTAATATACAAACTATTTTATTTTCATTTATAGACATTTAATAAAAAAATATATATAGCCCGCATTTTATGGAAAATAAACCAGCTTGAGTCGTGCGTATTTGCCAGCATTATAGACTCAACTTTTTTTTTATTTATTTATCCGTTTTAAATGAAAGTGAAGATTTTTTTTTTTGATATATTTAGAAAATTTTCTTATTCAAAACGTGTTAAAAAATAAAAATTTGTATCGCAATTTATTAATTTTAGATAACAAGAAAATAAATACCAAGTATTAAAATATCTTAAATTTGTTTAAACATAAAATATTAAAACAAGTGAAAATTATTAGTTAGAAAAAATTGATTGGTGCGATGCACGATTCAATCATATACATTTATAGCAATATGTCAAAAAAAGTGTTTTTTTACTTCAAGATTTATATTCAGAAATAGTTTTATTGTTTCATGCGCATATTGGGCTACCACAAGTGCCATATATAGTGGCCCTGATTTTCCCGGTATGTGAAATACCTGTGTGCACCTTTCGAGCATGATGAAACACTCTGTCATTTGTTGTTTGCAACTTCTCAATGAATGTACTAAGCCATAAAAAATTTCATCCTTAAGCGTAGTATGTAGTTCTTACTGAAATTTTTTTTTGGAGTTCTGCATTTATTTCTACATGGGAAAATTATCGTGTAGAATTCTATACAGAATTTTGTTTGCATACACACAAATTTATATATATTTTAATTTACAACATACAAAAACACTAAAAATTTATTACAATGTACGAAAAATTAGAAATGTCAAAAATTCCGTCACCAACATGCACTGATACACTGCCAAACTCTGAATATAAATTTTTGTTTCAGTTGACGGAATATAGTCTTCACTTATTGTTATAACATGCCTGTAATAGACAAAAAATTTCAAAAAAGAATCGTATTGATTCTACTTGATTGCTTGCGTGCAGTAGGCAGCCACGTATACCAAGACAATAAATGCCAAAATTCCGTGTAATTTTCTTTTAAAACTGCATACTAGTACTTCTTTAAAAGAAGATTTCTTTAAGAAATTTACAAACCTGAATTTCATTTTGTTTTTCTTACACATACTTCTTATGGCAGCCTGAATTTCAGGCAGAAGTGTATACTACGCTCTACAACTAAAACTTTTTTTTCCAACTTTTTTGCATGTGCAATAAAGCTACTGACGGATACCTGCCAGACTGTGGTTAGGTTAGGTTCCAGCCCACTTGGGTCCAATAATACTGGTCTCTTTGTGATACCTGTAAAGAAAAAGAAGGGGGAATAGGACAGAAAAGCATATAGGGTGAAAGGAGAGAAGTTGATAAAGAGATTAGAAGATAGTTAGAAGAGAAGAGAGAGGGGCTAGGCATACGGATTTCCGTGCAGGAAGGGTCGTTCCTGCGCTCCATTTCTTAAAACTCTGAGAGACTACCGAAGAATCTTTTGCCCAGGAGGCGAAGGCGGTGGTCCTCCAGAGCTGGGCAGAAGCATAAAAGGTGCATTATATTCTCTTATTATTCTACGTCATTACAGCTTGAGCAGTAATCATTGTAGGGGAGACCCATACGTTAGCGTTGGTTCCAAAGCTGCAGTGCACCGTGACCGTGGCCATGAGGTTGCGCAGGTGTGGTTTTGTGAAATTTATATTGTTCTCGCAGTAGAGCACGTTGGTTCATTGTACTATCTGGTTTGAGCCAACAGCATGAGGGCAGCATCAATTCGTCTCCAGCAAGATGAGAGTGAGAGACCGCAGAGATTGTCAATATCGACATCCCGAAGCAAGGCTCCGCTCTTAGCCAGATCATCCGGAATGATGTTGCCTGAAACGGACTCGTGCCCGCGTACCCATTTTAGGGTGATGCCTCAATTGCTCGCCATCGTGTTAGTGCTGTGCGACATTCCAGGACTAGACTAAATGTGGTGTACATACCATTGAGCGCTTCGATCGCTGGTTGACTATCGTCTTTGATCTGGACATCACTATTTGATATCCGATAAAAACTTAGACAGTACATTGCTCTTTTGATAGCAGATATTTCTGCTTGTAGGATACTACATACATTCGTCCGGGAGTCAGAAAGACATTTTGATCCCGAACTCTGCGATGTAGACACCCCCACTAGCTCTCGTTGCCATTTAGAGCCATCGGTATAGATATGTAATGGGGAAAAGTCCCCCGTCAAGGAGTATTGAAATTCCCTCCTTAAGGAGGGCTTTGGAGTGCAGTAGTCTGTGAGACCCAGAATAGTATCAGTAGTCTCTAAAATGCTAGCATGACCCCAAGGCCAATGGTTCCATGCGCCGATCGCGTTAAGCCTGATTGCTGTTCGTGGTACTAGCTTTCTGGCCAGCAGATCCACTGGTAGCCAGCACAACGTAGGGAAGAGTGCATTTATTGGTGTGGATCTTAGGGCACCAGTTATCATGATTGCCATTATGCGAAGAACCCTCTCTATACGAGATCGATTGCTCGCCAGGTCCATTGCTTTCCACCAGACGGATATGCCGTAAGAAAGTATATGCTTGATTATTGTCTCTAATATCCAATTGACCCCTTTTGGATATATGCCCCAGGAGGGGCCAATGGCGTTCCTGCAAACATTAATTGCTGTTAAGGCTGCTCTTGCATGAAGATTGTCACTCCATGTGAACTTACTGTCAAGGACAACACCTAGGTACTTGGCGTTGTCCGAAAGGGCTAGTGTAATGCCACAGACTATGGTTACCTTTCTTAAAATATAATATATCGTTACTTTAATTTACAAAAGGCGTCTCTAACACATATATAAAAAATTTTAAGTTTGAAACATAAAACTTAATAAAGGAACTACAAAGTAGTATTATATATATTTTAAGAACTATGAAATGTGTATGCTATATCCTTTCCTACATTTCTTATATTTCTAAAACTATACATACAGGTATGATGTGGAAATCGATTTTGAAAACGAAGCACTTTTGAAAGTCCATTTTAAAACACTTTTATCAAATTTGTGATACAACTCTTTTGTAATAAAGAAAAACACCTTTAAAAATTGCTTCGTTTTTAGAATCGATTTCCATCACATACCTGATAAGCTTTTTTATATTTTTTTATTAATTTTTTTGTTTCAAAATAAAAAAATTTTTATATGTTAGATACGCCTTTTGTAAATTAAAGTAACGTTATCGAGCATTTGCTGTAATAAAGTCATAACTCAAAACAAACTTGTTTGGCAGAAAAGAAAATTACATTATTGTCTTAAGAGTTGAGTGAGTTTTCGCATGACTCCCATCCAATTATGATTCAAGTTGGCTGATCTATTATATATATAAGTATCTAAATTTTCTGGTTCACTTTAAAAAATTGATAGACGACGGACATTGTTATGTCAACGGATGTATGCCAGTTCGTAGATTTAATATTTAACTGCATTAATTAGTCAACAAAACAGCAAAAAATAAATAAATATTTATATAAAAATAAATAAACTAGATTCTTTTCAATTTCATATATTCTTTTCTTTTTTACTTCTTTTCAGATTGCGTACAAGATGTTTCGCAAATTTCTCCGAAATCCAGTACTAATATGGAAAATATAGATTTAAATCCATTTTTAACAACCTCAAAGCTATTATTGGAAACAACAATGAGCGACACAATATCGAATAGTCAAAAGTTAACTAAATCTTCACAGATCAGCGGGGAGAATGAGACTCGTGAGCATGCACGTGTCGAAAGATCAGCATCGCCCATACTAAATGAAAATTTTCCAAAGATTGGACCGAATAATGTACAATTTCCGGGAGAAAACGAAAAAGAAGCAGCAGCTGGTCGCTATTTTCAATACAATATAAAACCAACGGGTACATTCGATCAGTCATCGGAAAATGTGGAAACAACTCAAAAAGTTAGGCAAGGAAAATCGGCGAATTTGGCAACATCAGCTGCTACCATGACCGGTCCTTTTTTAGTAAATGGGGACCTTCGACAGCATATGTCGGGGTCCCCAATCGTGAAACCGACGACCAGCAGTACTGCGATCTTGACAGTAGCTACTGCCACGTTGGCTCCACATAATCCACGTCAAAATCCCAACCCTGATATACAAGACATTATCACGGGCATTGTAAAATTGCTAAATGGAAATGTTAACGTTCATGCCAATACTCAAGGTATAAGACGCCCATCGGCAAGTCGTATCAATAATAGGGGACCACCAAGAATATCGGAAGTACAAAATCTACCCATTGAGTATGATGGGCAAAAGCCAGCAGGAGCTTCATCTATTCACCCACCACCATATCCCTTTGATCGTCCGGAAAGACCGTTTATTACAGGCGTTCCCATACCTGAACAAATCGTTCCTATGCGTCCTGGTTTTGTTAGTAATCGTCCGCCTTGGCACCGTAACAAACCCAGACCACCGATTACAACTTCAATGGGCAGCCGTAGGCCTATACCTCAATATAAACCTTTACCTTCATCACAAATGCAGCCACCTCAAGAAGACGACCAACAAGTAGCAAACATTCCAAGTACGCATGCTACAGGACCTATGGAATCGCCTGCACTCGATGAAGTTGATCATGACATCAAAGACAGTCCTGTGCCTACAGATACCTCTTTGGACTCTGAATTTTCGAACGAAGACTTGAATACTCAATACATTGAGGTTTCTGACAACGATACAGATACTCAAAGTGTCAATAATTCAGCTGACGACACAATGGAGGAGCTTCAACCGCCACCTATGCCAACGAAAAAGGAAGAAAATCTTAACAAAAAGAAAAACAATAAACACAAGTCCAATGATAAGAAAAAACATTCCTCAGATATCTATAGCAGCATAGTAGAGACAAGCTCTGAAGTCCACACTGTGATGCATATGTCTTCGACTTACGTGCCTATACCCATGGATACTACTGAAGACACAGCCGACATTGATCCCTCCATAGAAGAAGTTATTTTTATGACGGCTAGCAAAACTCCAGAGTTAGAAACAATAGCTCAGCAATCAACGAAACCGAAAACGGAAATATCTACAACTTTGTCAGCTTCCTCAAAAACTAAAACATCATCTGCCATATCTACAAAGCCATTGACCTCGAATAAATACAAAGCTACAAGTTCAAAGCTTAATGCTGAACCGATGAATACCATTGCTCCCACAAAAATTACCTCTGATTCCCACCCTACCACAACTACTAATTCTTATACTACTACCACAACCACTACTACCACCACCACTACCACAACTACAACTGAAACCGCACCCACCTCTAAGAACCAACATCCAAATCCAACAACGCCAACTCCAACACCACCACCGCCACAGCAACCACAGCTACCAGCCCAGTATCAACCAAGACCAGGCATTGTTTTGGATGATCCTGAGTTTCAGCCCGGTGTACGTCCTCGTCCACAACGTCCAACCCAGTCACAAGTATCCCGTAATCCAGGACCACCCGTTAGCATACAACCAACTCGTCAACATTTACCACCCGGCTATGGTGAAATATTCGATGTAACACTGTCCGCCATACAAGGACCAGGTTCCAAAAGCGGCTCACAGCAAACTATCAATATTAAACCATTTGGCACTTATGGGTCTGCGGGTGGTAATAATGCTGGCGCTCAGCCTGGTGCAGATATTATTGTTTCCGCTTCAGGTGAAGATGGTTTTGTTTCCATAGATGGTAAACGTACTTACATCAATCTTTTTGGTGATCCCACAGATCCTCCAACAGGCGTCCAGTTGTCCTCAACACCAGCCACAGCTATACCCCAGCTGCCAGCTGCTGGTACTACCTCAACATCGAATCCAGTTAGTAGTACAGGTAGTGCAATTAGTGGCAGTAGTGCCAAATCCCCCGTGCTACCAGTAACCCAACACAATCGTCCCGGTTTGGGATATGGCGTAGCAGAAACGGAAATTGTTGACATTCATACAAATAAACCACAATATATCAAGCCACACCAACATTCAACAACAAGTACTAATTCTGGTCCGGCTAGACCTCATTACAGGCCACGCACAACTCAACCGCCAGTCCGTATCGATACTTGTATTGTTGGAGACGACTCAACTTGTGATCAGGCTCAACATGAACACTGTAAAACAGAAAGTGGTGTATCCAGTTGCCACTGTAGAGCAGGCTAGTATTTAATATAGGGCCTTATTTTTTTAAAACCAAACGTTTCTAAACGTTTGAAATTTGTATGAACAATACTTTTTACGTTTAGGCACGTTTCGTTTAAAAAGAATATGCTCTTTTTTTTAGTCTTTGAAAGTAGAGCAGTTTTGATTTCTGTGTTTTTTATTCCAGGTTATTCCCGACGCAAGCATCGTGAACCCTGTAGGCGAGTTATATCTTTCTATATTGGCATGCGTGTGGATCGTATCTATGAACATCGTATTGTTTGGGATAATAAACTGGCGGATCGCAATAGCGAACCATTTAATCAATTAAGTTTTGAGTCTGTTAGAGCTGTAAGTTTAATTTTAATGATTCTAATATCCTTCCATTACAGATTTTGTCCTTTAATTTTTAATTTCCGAAATATTAATCTGTCCACTGATTCATTTGTCCGTAGATTATCGTTACAATACAACATTGTGGTTAGAAAAGTGGGCAGTGCCACGCCCATGAAAAGTAAATATTCATTTTAACTACTTTTGCTTATCCGATTCTTATGAGACTTCGCACACACAATTAGTTCTCGTAAAAGTATATGATGATAAAATATAGGGGCGGTGCCACGCCTATTTTCTAGTCAGTTTTTTTGCAATAATTATTTATTCATTATATAGATTATTATATTCCAAAGTAAATCAGAATTTTTTCGTTGCAATTGGTGATCAACTTTTGATTTTATTCACAATTTAGGTAGAGAACTTTATAAAAATTATTTTTTTAATATTTAATTTTTAGGCTCAAACTTTTATGTTATCTCTGAATGGGCAGATTTAGAAACAATGTTCGCTCAGCTTAAAGATAATTTTGTTATCGAATTTGGCTTTTCTGTTTTACTGAATAGGGCGAATTCTTCCCCAGATATGCTAATACATGTCGTGCAAGTGCCTTCAATTTTGACATAACGGTAGATCTCGAAAACTAGAGCTGATAAAAAACATGGAGTGCAGAATAGCATTCATTTAATCAAATAACTAAAGAAACAGCTTTCAGTTCTGGGGAAAGAAAATGTTTACCTAAATTTTTAATCATTTTGAAATTTTAATTGTTATGGGCTTTTTTCAATATTGCCGATTATTTTGTAAAATATGCGATAAAAGTCGGTAAGGGAAAAGCTGTTGAAAACTTCACAGACAACAACTTTTTAGAAGGAATTTATTTTGTTAATACTATATTTATTAAGTTAGAAGACATAAAATACAGAAAAAGAGCATTTGCCCAAACTTAGGTTGGCGTGCGACACGCCTTAATCTTAACTGATTAACATGAAATATTTTTTAATTCGGTTTTTTATAAGTACCAATCGGTTTGAGAAGAAATCCAAATTTTAGTTTTTTACGACCACTCTAGTGGCCACTGTACTGTTTATGCTTAAGGTGTTATAAAATATTTTTTAAACTACTATAATTTTGGCAAATTTAAATTTTAACGGAATAGAACTTTTGAAGATCAAAAGAGATCAAGAGAAGTTAATCACCCATAGAAAAGTACAAGTGTGCCCGTCCCATCAACAACTTTTGTGGTTTTTGTAATGGGTAGTACTTTATTAATGGGTTACAAAGTAGTGAGTGGTACTTACTTATCTTATTACTGTGCTTCAAATTAGAACTAATACCTACTTCTTAATATATTTAGTACGTATTTTTCTCATTATCTGAAAGTAGTTACAATTTGTTGGTATGTATTAATAAAATATCGCGACCTTAGTATTGGTATATGAAAACTAATTTTCGTCGCTTAAACTTACAAGTCAAGAATAGCTGAGTGGGTAAAGTTCTTGTCTTCAAATCTATCTGAACGAGCATAGGTTCGGATCCCAGCTGGGTCCAAAATACAAAAAATAAAAAATTTGAAAAATATAAATAAAATATAAGTGTATAAAATTTTTTTTAATTTGAATTTGTTTATTTGACTGCTTATTTTTAGCTTCGAGTAAGCCAAATAATAACTAGTTAATTGCTTTGACAGTGTAAATACATTTGTAAGGGGTATCCCTTATTTTTTGAACTTTTCAAACAAAAATAAGTAGTTATCGAGTCAAATTGTAAGTAGTTACGACTTAAATCCTCGTATACTTTTTTGCCTACCAGTAAGCAAAGTTTTTGCTGGGGTAGAACACTGTTTTTATTTTAATGAAATTACTCAAAAATTGTTGTTACATTTTCACCAACTTTAAGACGTACGATCAATTTGAAACTTTGCAGACATATTAGGTTCCCATGACAATAGAATCTGACGGATATAAAAGTGAGTAGCGCCACGCTTTCAATAAGTAAATATCTTATATCATGAAAGCTATAGCAGTCACAGCATTCTTAAAATGTATAGATTATTTTTATAGCAAAATGGGAAGTACGTTAAAAATTGGCAGTATAAGAGCGCGGTAAGGGGTATTCCCCACACAAAGTAATTAATTTTAAGATTCTATAAAAGCATGAATCTTAAAATTTGGTATCAGTTAATTTAAATACAAGATACGAAGTTAGGTACAAAGTAATCAATAGTTATCTGCTAACTGGAAAATTATAACAGTAAGAGTCTTCAAATTTGGCATGAACTAATTTGAAGACAAGATACGAAGTACGGTAAAAAACTGATACCGTAGGTGAGGGGGAAGGGGTATTCCCCATACAAAATAATTAACAGGGGTCGGACATTCATGCAACTAAAAATCGATTTTATGCGCTTAACAAATGCACCTATGCACGACAAATGCACGATTCTTTTCAAAAAGGTGTAATGAATTCCCACCGTTTTTGACATTTACTTGCGAGCCAAACTCAAACTATTGACTTAAAAAGTGCACAAGAATATAAAATATAATCAGTATAAAGAACTGTGAAAAGAAATTTAGCAAAAAAGATTGAAAAAACTATTAAAGACTAATTTGGAAATTATTGACAAAAAGAATATAACAAATACATCACACCTTTTATCGTTTTCAAGTCTTTTTTGTGTCTAAATCGTTTTTCATCGCATACCTAAATAATTCATGTAACAAAACTAAACAAATATTTAAAAAAATCGGTTTTTGTTTCATCATCTACCACAAAATCAGCAAAAAAAAAGCGGTAGAACTCGAAATTCCACTTAAAAATTGAAGTTTCACCATCTTATATCAATAGATTGAAAGATACCATGGAACTTGTGCCAAAAAAAATTTATAACAATGTTTGTTTTTAAAAAATTCATAATTTTTCTATTCCATTCCATTATTTTTCTATAAAATTCCATTATTTTTCTATAAGGGTATATAGGTAAATACATATATTCCAAAGAACACATTTTATTAAAATGAATTTAAAAATTTTTTTTATTCACAACTTACATACACAGAAAAAATTATCATCAAAAAATTTTCAAACAAAAGTTTGTCTAAAAATAAATTTAATTTTCAGTAAATGTTCCGATGACGACATACACACAAATAACAACAACAACAATCATAGCAAGAGGAATGCAATTGTACCAAGTTTGTTTACAAAAGAGTTTTGAGTGAATCGATTAGTTAATGTCGTTGTGTTAATACTCATTCATTTTTTAGAGTATTTAGATAAACAATCAGACTTGAACACATTTAACAAAATGAACTCTCATAAAGGCTTAATGGATGATGATGATTACACAGACAAAAATTTTGTTTGTATTTTTCTTTGATTAAGTAAATTATTTTGCTTAATAATTGTTAGCATTTTTAGACCAATTGTTTATTAAATTCAGACAGAAATATTGTTTGATATTTTTCAGAAAATCCAGTAAATATTTTTGTTTGATTTAGTAAATTGTTTTGTCTACAATTTGTAAATATTTTTAGACAAATTGTTTTATAGATTTAAACAATTTGTTCGCTGAAAAAAAACAAGTTTTTTTCAATGAAATTGTTGAGGTATTTTTGTCTATATTTACAAATTCGTTTGTAGGTCCGTTCATAGATAAAATATTTACTATTTTATTGAATTCCTTTACAGAAAATGAAATTTAGTTTTTACAATATTTCTGAATTTAATAAACAATTAGTCTAAGAATGCTAATAATTATTAAGCAAAACAATTTACTTAATCAAACAAAAATACAAAAAAATTTTTTGTGTGTCATCATCATCATCCATTAATCATTTATGAGATTTCACTTCGTTAAATGTGTTCAAGTCTGAATGTTTATATAAATACTCTAAAGAAATGAATGAGAATTAATGCAACGACATTAACTAGTCGATTCACTCAAAAATCGTTTGTAAACAAACTTGGTACAATTGCATTCCTCTTGCTATGATTGTTGTTGTTGTTATTTGTGTGTATGTCGTCATCGGGGTGATTTTTTCCGACACAGCTCTTATTGTTGTTTTTGGTGTTTGCGTTCTAAATAAAAGTCAAACAAACAATTCGTAGATTATGAACAGAACATTTACTGAAAATTAAATTTATTTTTAGACAAACTTTTGTTTGAAAATTTTTTGGTGATAATTTCTTCTTTGTATCGAGTGTAATATTGTATTGAATACAATAGTGTAAACTTGTTGTTGATAATTTTCATATAAAAATTAGTGTATTCAATGCACTTTTATTTCCCATGTTTTAAAAAGTCCTATTTATTACGATACTCAGAGAGCATTTGTATGTACTCTCTGAGAATATTTGTATGTATATTGTTCTTCTTTTGTCCATCAATACAATATTACAATATTACACTAAGTGTTCACAAGCAAATAAACTTAAAGTATATTTGATACAAGATAAGCGATACAAATTCTTGTGAATTAAGGGCCTATTCACATATTACGTAACGCTATTTTTGAAGGTTTTATACCCCCGCCCCCTCTTCGTAACGCTTTTTACAAAATTTTCAGTATAAAGTATCTAATCCGTAAGAAATCTTTAACCCCCCCCCCCTCCATGGGGCGTTACATAATATGTGAATGGCTCCTAAGCAATTCTGTTATACAAGATTTATAATAAACATAGGCAAGATAAATTTTACATTCCTATAGGTGAAATAGCTTGACTCAGTTTTTCTCTCTCTTTCTCCCTTTTAACAGATTGATTCAGCCATGTCAATGACACCATATTCTGATGAATTTATGGATGCGAAAGTTAACAATATATATCGCGGAGATCCTAATCTAGGAGGCAGTGGGGTTTATGTTAACTTAACCATTAAGGTAGGTGGCTTGTAGCATCTCCATATTTCATATAAATCCTTTATTTATTGTCTTTCTCATATAGTTGGACGAAAGCGTTGAAACATTACGTCCGAACTTGCGCAGTGATGTTCAAAAACATTTATTAGGCGTTCTGCATAGACGCAATAATAATATTGGAAATTCGGTACTTTACGTCAGTTCTCCCGAGGGCGCCATTTCTGCTTTAAGAGACTTGGATGAATGTCAAATGAGCGATTTAAACGATTGTCATCCGAGCGCCACATGTGCAAATTATTGGGGTAGCTTTCGTTGCACTTGCCCGGAGGGCACAAAAGATCCTTGGTATGACCAGCCCAGTCGAGCAGGTAGAGATTGTCAAACATGTCCAGAAGTGTTTTGCAACAATCGGGGAGTTTGTAGTTACAACGAAGATGGCAATCAAGTGTGTACTTGTGATTCAAGTCATTATGGCGCACAATGTGAAATAGATGGCGAAGTTTTGGGTGTAGCTATAGGTGCTTCAGTTGCAGCTGTTATTATTATAGTCTTAACATTGATCTGCTTAATTATGTGGTCACGCAGATGGCAAAGAGAACAAAAGAATGCTATTGGCTCACCGGTATTTGGTTACATGAATACATCACCTTTAAAGTCAGCCGCTTTGCCACAGCCCGGCTATCAAGTCACGTTAGAAGATCGCATGCGTTGGGCTCAAATTGCCGATGTAATGGCTCAAACCAATCACTATGGGGTTAGATTTCACTTGCGAGAATAATTGTGAATATATGGGAAATTATTATACAATATTATTATTTTTTTAATTTAGGCTGAACCCATTGGTGGACCTACAAGACCTTCATCGGCCATGTTTGCCTATCCGAATTTACAGACGCTGGGTACAATGGGCATGGGCACAATGGGCGGCATGTCTATGCAAAGTACTATGCACCAAATGCATCAAGCTAATGCCATGGCACCGCCAGTTCCCTTACCACGGTATGAAAGATTGTTGCTTTTTTGCGATTCAAACTTTAAAAAATTATTAAACTTTTAGGTTGGGCTTAAGTTCTCGCTCTGGTGGGATGAGAACTTTAGAAAATTCAAGTTCCAGTGAAGAGGAAGATCGAACCGATTTATTGGGTAGAAATTTTCAAGTACCACGACCGAAAAGTCGCAGTAATGGTAGTATAGCGGTAAGTTCTTTACTCTTTATAAACTTCCTTATATTTATCAAGAACCATTTAAACAAAACATTTATGTGTTTTATTGCAGAATCAATCTGGTATTTATTATGACGTGGACTATGAACCTTCGGCCAATGGCATTGGAAGTTCTAGTGTAGATCGCCTCTATGGTTCCCAAAATCAATCTTCAACACATTCACACATGAGTAACAATCATATACCGGGTCCGCAAGGTATACCCATGAGTACGTATACATCGGGACGAGCGCCCAGTAGTTATTATATGAAATAGTTGATTAGTTTCTAACTTAAGTTATACTACACTGAACAAAATTTATATGCTCGTATCATAAAGAGTAAGTTTGTAATTTGTAGATACATACATATTTAGTTTATCTTTAATCGCATAAAAAACTATATATAAAAGCTTAAATGATTTGTTGCATAAATTCAGTTATTTTTGTACGTATCTAATAGATAGAATTAAGTCTATTTAACTTCCTAGTACTAGTCCCTTAAGAAGAATATTGTAAATAATAACTAAAATATCTCTTTTAAGTATTGATCGAAATTGTTCAAGTGAATTTATGAAGCAAATCTAACAAAATTTTATTTATATAACAACAAAATGTACTAATCATGAATATTAATAATATTTCTTAATTGAATGCAATATTTAAAATTAAGAAAATACCGGTAAGCTAAAATGTAAATAAATAATTTATTAAAAAGTATGTTCATTAAAGCTATTTTGAAATTTTTATATTAAAGTTTTGGTCCTTTAGCACTCGGAGAGTTTTAGGCCAAATATTAGGCTCAGAGATACATTTAAAAACTAACATTGTCGTAGAAATGGGAAATTTTCATCTTCTAGTAATCTTAAAAGAAATACCATTGGCAACCGATACCGTAATTAATACCGTTACCGATTAAATGCCGTTTAAAATTGAATACCGGTATCACTACCGATACCGTAATTGTTTTCGGTTGGAAAATACCGGTATTCAAATACCGTTTCCTTCAATACCGGTATCGTAGCGGTATCATCGTTTCGGTATGAAAAGTAATATAATACGGCAAAAATAATATCGAGCCATAACCGCCAAAAAAGCTCAAGCGACATGCTTTTCGAAAATTGTTTTTGGACGAAAATCGATTATTTACGATAAATCGGACTATCTGTCAAAGTTTCAAAGTCCTGCCATATATCGTTACGGAAATACAGCAAAAGAAATTTTAGCTTAAGTGCGTTTTCTCTTTAATTTTTTAGATTGTTTACATTTTTTTGTAACTGCAATTTGTCGCTTAAGCTAAAATTCTATTTTTCAATTAGAGCAAAACTAGTGTCAAAAATTGCAAGAATATCAATGAAACAGTTAAAGAACAGCTTAATAAAAATAATAATTACTAGTTTTAGAATAATTTGATTAAATGAATTGATTTTTCATGGCATCAATATTATCTTAAAATATCTTAACCCCTACAAACATGCGTTGCCTTGTAGGAAATTTATTGAAACTATTAACATTACATATAACAGTACACTACAGTCCTATATAGCCAATATAAAGGTTATACTTCCATTTAAACCAAGAATAACTAAAAAAATACTTCTCCTGTAAAATTTACTTTTTGCCGCTTAAGCTTTTTTGGCGGTTATGGCACGATATGAACTTTCAAATAAAAATTTTAGAAAATTTCTGTTTTGTAAGTAGAATATATTTTGAAGCATCTTAACCAAACAAGGGAGGGGTTTTATATTAATTAGTGTCTGACTGAACGTTTGGAAGTCGGCAAAAAGCTATGTTTGGCGTTCGGTGGCTTGGACCTTAATTTGGAGTTTTTGGACTATTGAACATAACCTCGCATAGTGGAATACAAATGAACAAAGTTATATAAAAAATGGATATATAGCAGCATCCAAACAGTCCGCCTATATAGTTGAGCCTAAGTTTGAAATTTGAAGGGTGCCACAAGGTCTTAAAGTAGGACAACTCTTGTGTATCATATTACAGAATTTGCTTACAAATTTTAGTTACTGCGCTAACCAGACCCCTTATTCCGTAATTCGCTAAAGCTAGAGTTAAATCTCGATCGCTAAAATGCTGAACAAATAAAAAGTTATACATTTTTGGCGATAGCATAAATCACTAAAAATAAAGCACAAATATCAATTATAAGGCATGTTCTCTCCATACGCAAGGCTGGAATCATTAAATAAAAAGCCTGTTTCAGGGTTTATCTGTTGTGCATTATTCAGTGAACGTTTTTTCACCGAACTTCAAGTATGTTAAATAGTCCCATTTAAGGATTTTTTAAACCTTTCCTTGCAATTTGGGATTCCCAATATGTTTTTCTTGTTTTGTATTCAGTACATAAATTCCTATATATGTATGTAGTGCAAATTTTCAATAGAAAATATATTTAATAACAATTTTTATAGCACTAAGAAAAAAATTTGTTTGCACTAAAACTATAGGTAAAACGGTAATCTTCCTTTTTTCCCAAAAAGTCCTTTACAAAATTTAAAATTATCACATTGCTCAAAACTAGATATCAATTTCTAGACATTTAAAATTAATAGAAGAGCCCACACTGAAAGTGCTTTGACTTGTAAAAAAAACTAATAAGGGATTTAGACGAAGACCAAGCTAAGAAGCTTGATTTTTTCAGAGTTGATGATCGGACGTTTTAGAAATGCGGTTAACCGAGTAACGACTCCAAAAGATATTGCCAAAGAAAGTAAATTTCTTTTGTTTTGTCGCTAAACGCCTTGACCATAATCTTAAAAAAAATTAAGGCAAAAAAGTCATCGTCTAAGTCCCAAATAAGTATATGTATGAAAGAAAATTTTTAGATGGATCTACATTAGGGTGATTTTTCTTGCAAGTAGTTTTATTTTTGTAGTCCCCACCTGAAATTCGGTTGGATATGTCGACAAAAAATTACACTGAAAGTTACAGCCTCAATATTAATTTTTTTCCATACAAAATACAATTAAAAATAATAGATTTTCCTTAAAAATTCTATAATTGAGCCGCATTTTATGCTATTACACTATATTTGGTCACAATTTACGTGGAATAATTTTTTTTTAAGTACGACGAAGTGTAACTTGAACTGGTGTTATTGCTACGGGTCACTGAATTTCATTTTGCCTAAAATTCTCGTTTTTTTTGCTGTTATCTCCGAAATAATCAGCTGTGCCAACAAAATATAAATAGAAGATTTGTTGTATACGTAATTTCCTACTAAAATGGTAAAATTGCTTAGATTAATAGGTTGAGTTCCAAAACATCAAAATACATTGTAGTGATGCAAATCCTTAGTTGCTTTGTTTTTGTAAACAAAGTAAAGGCGCATCACTGCAATGTATTTTGATGTTTTGGAACTCATCCATACTTCTTGGGATATTAGACTTTAAATTTATTTTTTATATTTTTGTTTCGATGATCCGTAACAGCTTTATAATACTTATAAGTTAAAGTCTGATATTTCAAGAAATACTAATCCAAGCTATTTGGTTTATATATTTTTGTAGGAAATTATATTTCAAACAAATCTTACATATTCATTTTTTTGGTACAGTTGATTATTTCGGATATAACAGAAAAAAACAAGAATTAGCAGTAAAAGTTGTTCCTTCGTCGCTATTAAATCGCCGATTAAATCGAGACCAAGTAAAATGTAATAGCATAAAATGCGACTGAATTATAGGACTTTTAAGTTATTTGGTATGGAGAATCTTTCAAGGCACTTAAAATTAATAATAAAATTAAATATTTAAGAAATTTATTTGACATACTGTCACAATTTTATTTCAAATGAAATTTAGTTGCGCTGGTGTTTAAACAATGTCTACATGCAACATTTCATTGGTGCTTTACCAAATCGTCAGTAGACTTGTGTTTGAAGTCTACTGACGATTTGGCAAAGCACCAATGAAATGTTGCATATAGACATTGCTTAAACACCAGCAAATAAATTTAATTTAAAATAAAATTCTGTCAATATGTCAAATAAATGTCATAAAGGTTTAACTTGGTTTTTATTTTTCATTTTGCCTTTTAAGTACTTTTATTATTATCCGATGGATTTCTAATTGTATAACGGTGTAGAAAAATAAAATGGATTCATATCGAATAAAAAATTATTTGCTGGGTTTTGTATAATTTTCAAAGCTTACTTTGCTTATTTTTGAAAATCATTTACATATTTGTGAATTCTCAAATCGTTTTTGAAAGTCTGTACATAAGATAAAGGACTTGTAACTTTGCAAAATTGTGTTTCAAGTCTACTGACGATTTGGTAAGGCACCAATGAAATGTTGCATATAGACAATGCTTAAACACCAGCAAATAAATTTCATTTAAAATAAAATAAAATAATTTAAAAAAAAATTGTTATGGTTAGTAAACTAGTTCTAGTTTTTAACAATGTACATATGTAATCAATTATAAAATTTATTATTAATGGCACACTCAAAAAGGAAAATCAAGTAATCCGTAATTAAATCCGTTTCTTAAACCATGTACATAACGCTTGATTCAAGAACGGATTTGAATTTATAACAACTTATTGTGTCATACCTTACAAAGGTAAATGTTTGCAAAATTTCTTTGCAATTTGTGAAGCGGTTTCGGAGATCAGAGTAAAGGAAGACAGCGACACGAAACTTTAATATATAACGATATAATCCAAGAGTGGCTTAAATATAATAAAAGTAAGTCCCAAGATATCTCAAAAAGTTTAGAGTTAACATGCTTAAATCTATTAGAAACGATGCATTTTCAAAGTATCTTATTAGTTCGTAATCATTTTGTTTGATTTCATATACTAAATTGTAATGCCGGTAGTAGAGTTTCGGTAGCGGGATATACCGATACCGATATAACTCAAATACCGCTACCGATACCGAAATAAAAATAGTTTTAATACCAATACCGCTACCGATACCGTTATTCGTTACGGTTGCCAACCTTAAAAAATACTGAGCCTTCTACTTTTTCTGTTAAAAGGCTGTTAAAGTAACCGCGCAGAAAAAACTAATTTCAGCAAACAAATGCAATGAAATTTTTTTCTATCCTTTAAATAAAAATATGTGAAATATACAAATTTTAGTGCGCTAAACTCAAATCCGTTTTCAGTTTTTTTTTCTACATATCACGTTCATATCTAGGAGCACGGTAGTGCGCCAGGACAAGTTCCGGCCACACAGTGTGTATATTTATTACACGAAACCATTCGAGCAGTTTTTAACCCCCTCATAACTTTGCTCCGCTTAATCATAAAATAATGAAACTTGAAACATAGGATCTCAATACAGAGGTTACCTCATAGGTGAAATTTGCAAGTTCTACCGTAAAAGCTTCCCGAGATGTGCATATTTTAGTACATATTCACTGACTCACTCGCTAACACGAAATTCATACGATGATTTTTTCCATGTTTTTAAAAAATGATTTTTGGTGTATGATGGCGAACGGGATAGAAAAGCAAACGGGGTAGAGAAAAAATCACGTTTTCAGTTTTCGGTGATTTTTTTCATATTTTTCTTTCGTTCTATTTACATTTTCTCTCATTGTCTCTCTCTCTCTCTCTCTCTCTTATGTGATTGTGTTAGGTTTTTGGTGTTGTGAAAGAGCAAATAAAGCAAATTTTGAGAGTAATTTATAAAAAAGACATACGTGTACAGTTCCAAAACATCGTATGAATGCAAAAGGTGTTTGGAAGCAAATTCTAAAGAGAATTAAAAATGAAACATGACTGACTGAATGAACATAACTGACTCATCAATATTATTGGGCACTTCCACTATAGCTAGAAAGCTGAAAAATAATACACAGGTGAGCAATTAACTAGAAAAATCTGAAAAAAGGCACTTTTTATGTGGGGGGACTAGGGCTCCCCTTCTTTTTATGGGGAACTTCCAGTATAGCTAGAAAGCTGAAATTTTTTATACAGGTAGGTCCTGATGATCAATTAACGAAAAAATTTAAAACGGGCACTTTTCATCTGAGAGGACTATGGTTCTTTGTAAGGGGGACTTCCAGTACAGCTAGAAAGCTGAAATTTAATACTCAGGCAAGTATTGTTCAGCAAACAACCAGAAAGATCTGAAAACGGACACTTTTTATCCAGGTGGACTAGGGCGCCCCTTATTTGTATGGGGGACTTCCCCTATAGCTAGAAAGCTGAAATTTGGAATACAGGTAGGTCTTGATGGGAAAGTACTAAGAAAAATTGTAT
Organism: Panzeria rudis; assembly: GCA_956483635.1. Taxonomy (NCBI): domain Eukaryota; kingdom Metazoa; phylum Arthropoda; class Insecta; order Diptera; family Tachinidae; genus Panzeria; species Panzeria rudis. The sequence continues at coordinate 98,161,295 of OY101450.1, read as the reverse complement.
GTAAAACGGAAATTTTGTATCTAGGGATTATTGCTTGGGGAGCTTATTGTATCAAATAAAAGCTTAATAAAAATAACTAAGATCCGCACAAAAACATAAATGTGAAAATAAGGCCAAGTTCATATCCAAAAATTTCGGCCGTAAAAAGTACTGAGATCAAAATAAGGTCCTATTTCTTGATAGGTATAATACCATCTCATTTCTAGGCAGCCTGTTAGCTTGGCAATATTTTTTGCCTTTCTAATATGGGAAAGAATTATAGAGAAAATGTTGCCAAGCTTACAGGTTGCCTAGAAATGAGATTGTACTGTATCTATCAAGAACTTGGTCCTTATTTTGATCTCAGTACTTTTTACGGCCGAAATTTTTGGATAGGAATTTAGACTTATTTTCACATTTATGTTTTTGTGCGGATTAATTATAGTTTAACTCAAAGAATAGCCAAGGTCTTCAAATATTGTATGAGCATAATCGTTATATCGCACTAAAAAATATACAATTAAAGTAAAATGTGAACAAATTTTATTTAATTTTTTGAAAAGTATTGTTTACAAAAAAGTTTAAGCAAATATGATATTTAAATTATAAACCTTTGAATTGGGCTGTTTTTGGGGAGCGGTTTGATCAAAATTCTCAATCAGTGGATGTTTTGCATTGTCGTTCAACAAGCTATACTTCCCATTGTAAGGATCATATAGTGGAGGTTGCGAATAGCCGCTCAATGAGTCATAGTTGCCATTGTAAGGATCGTACACTTGAGGTTGTGAATAGCCGCTCAAAGAGTTATATTTTCCATTATAATGATTAAATAGTAGTGGCTGTGGATACACGCCCAATGAACTTTTATCGAAGTAAGCTGGTTTTTTATGTTTGTTATCATTATCTGGATGTTTGTCTTGTTTAGAGTCACTTTTCAGCGGACCATTTCCACTTTCGTGTGATGTTAATTCATGCTGCGGAATTACGCGTAGTTCAGATTTATTTTCGGCTAGACTGAGGGCATTCTGTTAAAAGACAAAAATACAGTTAGAAAAAAATTTTACTACTTTTATAAGAATATTTATTTACTGCCTGGAATAAAGCACAAAATACTACAACTGTCACAGTTATTATTATATATTGTTTCATGTTAAAAGTGTTTATTGCCTTACAATTTTACTTCTATTTTTATTTATATGGAATCAGTAATCTCAATAATATTTGCGGTCTTTAATTAGATGCAATTCAAATTAATTAAACAATTTATTTGGAATATTATCAATAGATTCAGCTAATTACGAAGCAAATATTTTGTATAGTTAAGTTTACAAGTGTTTTATATGTAAATATTATAAGTTCATTTTTAATTTAATCTCTCGATCAAATAATTTTTTTTTATTTAAAAAAGAAATTCTAAAGCATGTGAATATTGAACAATCAAAGAAAAATTTGGATGTACGGAAGGTTTAACTGACAACTGTTTCGAGACTACCAAGTCTACTCATCAGAGTCCTTTACCTACACTACCACTGACAGTGGCAACAACACTGCAGCGAAAATCCTACTAATTTTAGTAAGCTCAATTATCAGACTGTCGCCATCTTGCGGCGAGTCGCACCTATTAATGAACTTTTTTCTTAATGTTTGGAACTTCACATGCTAAGAAACGACGGTTAGCCTGGCTAATGTAAGGCTAGTCAGGCTATAATCGTAATCTCTACGCCCTGTCTGCTCCAGGGTATCACAAAGGGACCGAATCAACGGACCCAAGAGAGTCACTTCTTCAGTCGTGACTGCCCTCCTAACCTGTCCGATATATATAAATTTGCTACCATTCAAAAGGTTTCAGTATTCTCTTAACGAATACTGCTTAAAAAGGACGCAGCTTCCTGCTACAAGTAGCTCTAATATGCCAAAGTATCTTTTATCCTTATATATCCTGAAAAATGGTATATTATTTTTTTCACTTTTTTACGGAATAGCGCCAACGTTAATTTCTTTATTGTGTAAAATTTTCAAGATGGGATGGAAACATATTCAAAAGTTTCAGTTGTTTCTTTATGATAATTCGATCTTTTATATGAAAATTGTGTAAGCAATATCTATAAAAACAACGGTAGCCATACTATTTCCTAAAATGTCGATTTATATTGTATATTTATATTGTATTTTCAATATTAATTTTAACAAAATTTTTATTATTATTTCTTATAAAATTTTCACAGAAATTATCGAGTTATCACAAAGAAACAACTGTATCTTTTGAGTTTGTTTTCATCCCACCTTGAAATTTGTACACATTGAGGGTATGTCAGTCGGCTACATTCTGCAAAAAAATAAAGAAAATTATAATTAAAGGATACTTTATTATTTTAGAGGCATTTTTAATAGGAAGCTGTGTCTTTTTAATCAGCATTTATTAAGAGGAGACTGAAACCTTTCGAATGACATCAAATTTATTTATATCCGATGACGCGTTCTAAAGTTATTCAATATTCAATATGAAGAACCTTTCTCAAAAAGGGCCGAGATGCCCAAGTTTAAAGGCCTATAAAATAGAAACCATAAAAGTTAGCGAAATAATTTTTCGCCATCTTACGCGCACAAAGGAGTAGAAGATATGTGTCGATTTTCATTTAAATCGGAGGGGTGAAAAATCCAAACCCTTGTAAAAATATTTTAGTTTTTACCCCACTGTGTTCGAATTTCGAACTTTTTTGGGCCAAGGATCTAATATATAATTTTGGGGCAAGGAAACAAATAGGGCTCACCGTTTATTCAGATTGACTCGAGTTTTCGACATATTGGTATTTTAATTTGTTTCTTTGGATAGATACCCCATTATTCGTTAAAAATCGATCTTGTATGCAAATTGCAAACAAAAACGGATATATATATATTTACTTTTATGAAATTTATTTGACGTATTGTCATAATTTTATTTTAAATGAAATTTATTTGTAAAGCACTAACGAAATGCTGCATTTATTTTTTGAAAATCATTTATGTAATTATTTGTAAATTCTCAAATGGTTTTTAAAAGTTTGTACATAAGATAAAGGGTTTTTAACTGTTTAAAATTGTTTTTGAAGTCCACTGATGAGTTGGTAAAGCACTAACGAAATGCTGCATATAGACAATTGCTTAAACTCCAGCAAATAAATTTCATTTAAAATAAAATTATGACAATATGTCAAATAAATTTCATAAAGGTTTAACTTCGATTTTATTTTTCATTTTGCCTTATAGGTACTTTTGTTATCCGATGGATTTCTAATAGTATGAAGGTGTAGACAAATAAAATAGATTCATATCGAATAAAAAATTATTTGCTGGATTTTGCATAAGTTTCAAACAGTGTTGCCAGAAAAGTTTTGCCTTATGTCCCCAATTTTAATAATGCTGTCCCCAAAAATCCCCATTTCAAAAGTAAAAATCCCCAATTTTGTCCCCAAAAATATTTTTTATAATAAGCACTATCATTCAATAAAAATATAATTTTCAAGTCCTCTGCGCATTTTATTACGTCTAAATAATAGTATTATTTTGATTTAACCATATATGAACCTAATGTTTACATAACATGTAATATGCATATTATGCATTTGGCACTTCTAATTTAAAGCAAATTATCAGTATTTTATTCCACTGTATAGTAAAACTAAGAACTTTTAATACTTTGAGAATTGTTATATTTATGGCCCTTTTCACAATATACGATTAAAAGTTAACGTGTTCTTTAACGGGAAGTTTTGTATGCCGAGCTTGAGTTAAAGTACACGTTAACTTTTAATCATACATTGCGAAAAGGGCCGTTAATTCTCTAGAATAAGGAAACATTTTTTTCTAAAAGTAATAATAAAATTTCAGAGCTATAAAATAAAATAAATGCTTTCGTTTTTTCTGTCACAAAGTTTTAAGAAACCGTTACAGTTTGAAACAGATTAAGGGTACGCTAAAGCCAATTATTCCGCTCGATGATAGATTACATACTTCACTTGGAGTCATCAGTATTCCTCCAAGAAACTTCATTCTGTGAGCAATTACAGACGGGTAATTGCGCAGGTTCCGGTATCTCTTCTTGAGTTTCATGGAGTCTCAGAGTTAGCAATAACAAATTGTTGTCGTCTGAGACCACTGTTTCCCGGTTAATGGTCTGAGGTCATTTTTGTTCGTTAACAATAAATGGCGAGTAAACACCACCTAATCTCATGAAATATTCTTCTCTTTGACGTATCCACGTGAGATGCCAAAGAACGATTCCGGCCCTATTAATCTATTTTGGGCTCCTCTGCTGGTTAGACAGTCAGCCCACTCCTTCCGGCATTGCCAGGCACGCAGAATAACGTTAGTTTATATATCGTAGGTCATACGGTGACAACACGAAACTGATTTCTACAACTTTTCAGTTGAAGATATTACATTATAATTGAAAAACTGAGAAGTGCAAAACTAAAAAAATGAGTTAGATCCAGGAATCAGCACTTAATATGGATATTTATCTCTCTAAAAAAATTCAGACCTGTATTGTAATCTTAAAAAACTGTATGTATTACAAAGCCAAAAATTAAGTATATTAACAAAAAAATTTTTTTAAGCTTTTGCTTCTCAACCCCTTAGTTAGACTGAAGCATTACCAACCACGAAATAAAATAACTGAAAATTAATTAGTATATAACCAGGTATGTGATGAAAAACGATTTAGACACAAAAATGATTTAGACACAAAAACGATATGAAAACGATAAAAGATAATTTCCAAATTTGTTTTTAATAGTTTTCTGAATCTTTTCTGTTAAATTTCTTCTCACAGTTCTATTATATTGGTTATATTTTATCTTCTCGTGCACTTTTGAAAAGTCAGTAGTTTGAGTTCGTCTCGAAGCTAATTGCCAAAATCGGTCGGAATTCGAAACTCATCACACCTTTTCAAAACAATCGTATTGAAATCATTTTGAAAAGGATCGTTTTCAATCACCTACCTGAATGTTAATTAATTTCAATTTGTTTATTTTGAGGATAGGAATTTTTTGAACGATTTACATTATAAAATTTTCTGCATTTCCTGAAAAATAATACAAAATTAGTCTATTTAATTCAATCCTCTATGAAAAATTCAGCATTTTGCAGTGAAGCGTATCGTACAAATTGGACGACCATGGTTACGAATCTAAAGCGCGAATTTTTTACATTCAATAGTTGGACATTTTAGGGACGATATGTAAAAAATTTTCATCGAATCTTTTAAGCCTTTCTGTTTGCTAGTACAGCTAAATACATATTGTAAGCAAATACCCTTATTTCTTTTGATCCGAAAGTGATAACAGCTATGTATTATTCCTCTGAACATCCTATACCAACATCAATTTCAGCCTAGCGTCTGCACACACGTTTGCATTCAATCAAATGATATTCATCAATTGAAACGCTATTTTAAAATAATCGAAATATATGAAGTGGAAAAAATTAATGTTTATTAAAAGTGCTTATAATGAAAAATCCCCAAATCCCTCCCCACGAAAATCTGTCCCCAAATAGAAGTTGAAGTCCCCAATTTGGGGACAAATCCCTTCATCTGGCTGCACTGGTTTCAAAGCCTACTATGCTTATTTTTGAAAATCATTTATGTAGTTATTTGTAAATTCTCAAATGGGTTTTAAAAGTTTGTACATAAGATAAAGGGTTTGTAACTGTTTAAAATTGTGTTTGAAGTCTACTGATGAGTTGGTAAAGCACTAACGAAATGCTGCATATAGACAATTGCTTAAACTCCAGCAAATAAATTTCATTTAAAATATTTATATTTACATTATATAAGATTCAAAAAATCAATTTAATATCCATTTTATTATAGCTTGAACTATTTTCGGCGTTATATTTTAAAATTTTGACCACTTTTTTTCTTACTGAAGTTTTTGCCTCTAGTAATTTTAATTGTAAAATAAATTGTCACCGTTCGAATATTTTATATATAGCAGGTAACGATATATTTTAACATTAACTTGATTTTGAGTAAAAATTTTAGTAATATTTATAACAATAGTAAGAAATTTAAGAAAACGGTCAAAATTAAAAAAAATCGAAAATGGCTGGAAAATTTAATAAAATGGATATAGTATGTATGTTGCTTTGTTTTATTTTTGTTATGTAAACATAGAGATACAACCGTTTTCTGTTCACATAATTTGTATACTTGGGTCCAACTCGTTCGAACTCGCTCATCAGATCGTTGTAGACACAAACCTATGATTAAACCCATGTATTTTAAATGGGTTTGATCATAGGTTTGTGTCTAAAACGAGATGCTGAGCCAGTTCGAACGAGTTGAACCCAAGTCTAATAATTTGCATATAATGTAAGTCATAGACGTTGCGACCTTCATACAATTCAGCTAGTAATCAAGTTGTATGTTTGTCGCACAAACGATACAATTTAGTGTGCGATCTTATGCACAACTTAATTTTGCAGCAAGTTGTGACCAAGTAGGGATCTTATATTTTATGTTGTCCACACACAGAAAAAAATAAGTTTCGTTTTTGATAACAAAAATCCCGGTATTCAATAATTTTTTTTTCAAATTTCCTGTGATAAAGAATTCCGCTATATTGATAGCAAAATTATTTCAAAAGAAAAAAATATAAATTAAAAATAATGTTGACATGCCTGGGATACGAACTCGGGCTTCCCGGTCGTAAAGCTTGCTCTCTACAGCCTAGCCATGTCCCAGTTATATTTCTATGAGATAAAACTTGTTTTAAGTACTTTTGTATGAAAAGAAGAGATATAACCGGCATGGGGTAGAAATAAAAACAACGAAATATTGTATTAAGTTAATGACAAATGTTATTGAAATTCATATTTTTTTCAATAACATGGTCTTATTGGATATAGTTCTTGTCTATTTTTTTCTGTGCAACTAGCACTCACATTCAATGTTTACTGCAACGTTGTTACAACAATAATAACACATTGTAGTACATAAACGTCGCGACAGTGTTGTACAACGTGGAAAAAATTAAAACTTTTTGATCTTTCGTACAACCAAGACACAACTAAATACAACGAGTAGACTTGGGTCCAACTCATTCGAACTGGCTCAGCAGCTCGTTTTAGACACAAACCTATGATCAAACCCATTTAAAATACATGGTTTGTGTCTAAAACGATCTGATGAGCGAGTTCGAAAGAGTTGGACCCAAGTCTAAACCTATTCAAGTTGTACAAACGGACGTAAGTTACTAGTCGTAACGTGTATTACTTGCTTAAGGTTGATCGTAAATGAATAATAGGGTGTCTAAAAAAATTAAAAAACCAATATCTCGAAAACTCGAACCAATCTTATAAAAAAGTGAACGCCATTCGATTCCTTGCACCTAAATTATATAAGATCAACTATCAGAACCTTTGCCCGAATTTTCGACTACCACAGTGTAATTTGAATTTACATCAATTCATATAATGAACTTAAGTCGAAATAATAACTTTCAAAATATAACAGTAACATTAAATAAAACATTTTAAAAACTTCCGAAGAAAATGGATGATAATTTCCAAACTTTGAGCAAAATATGTCGAAACGTTTCCATTATGCTGTAAGTGTTTTTAAGCTCGAATTTTCGTAATAAGTTTGACACTTTTAAGGTTTTGTTTACATTCTTCTTCGAAAATAAAATGCGCGTCATATTTCTTTACTTATGCCGCCCATATACTACACAAGTTCACTGCACAAGTCTGGCACTATACAGTGCGTTTGTATAGTGTATGGGGGTGGTTCTACTATTTACGCAGTGAACTGAGTAAATATCAAAACGATTTTGATATATGCTCAAGTTTGTAAAACTGTACAGTGAACTTGTGTGGTGTATGTTTCAAACGCTTAGTTGTGTCGCTATTTCTTAAGAGTTAAAAACAAAAAATAAGGGCGGAAAAAATATTCTGGACAGAGTACGTAGAAATATAGAATGAATCGTTTACGTTATCGCGAATTCGAATCATAAAAGTTGATGCCTACGAAAAAATAAATAATAAAGCAAAATTTTCTTCTTTGATTTCCTTGTATTTATTTATCAAGCAATAAAATAGCGCTGTGTGTGCACACGTTGTCTTCTTCGCTACACAGAAAAAAATAAGTTTCGTTTTTGATAACAAAAATCCCGGTATTCAATAATTTTTTTTCAAATTTCCTGTGATAAAGAATTCCTCTATATTGATAACAAAATTATTTCAAAATAAAAATATATATATAAATTAAAAAAATGTTGACATGGCTGGAATACGAACCCGGGCTTTCCGGACGTAAAGCATACTCTCTATAGCTGAGCCATATCCCATTTATTTTTTTATGGGATACAACTTATTTTAAGTACTTATATATAAAAAGAAAAGAAATAACCGGCATGGAAAAGAAATACTTACAACGAAATATTTTATTGTGTTAAAGATAAATGTTATTGAAATTCATATTTTTTTTAATAACATGGTTTTATTGAATATAATTCTTGTCTATTTTTTTCTGTGTATAGCTTTAATATAAAAAACTGCACAGTTTACTTGTATAGTGTGTGTCACAAGTTTTGTTTACGCAGTGCCAGACTTGAGCACTGAACTTGTGTAGTGTATGGCTGGCATTATGTGGTCGCAGAACATTGTCACTTTTTTCGCATCTGTCAATCACAGTAAATGGATGACTCAAAATTGCATTTGTAATCATAGAGGCAACGCAGTGTTGCATACACAAATTTCGAGATAATTTGGAGCAAAACACGCTGTTTGAGGTGTTTTGCTCACATGACAATTGTATGGGAAAACATGTAGGAAAACATGTTTTTTACACAAAACTTTTTTTTTGGCCAAAAACACGCACTATTAATTCAAGAATTGTTATGTTGGTTATGTTATTGTTTTTTTTTTTACTAATAAACTCAAAATAATAAATAACACAGCGGAACAGTGGTTTTGTTGTTTAAATAAAAATAGCTGATCTATATGTATTTTCATCTGCTGATTGCGATGGCACTATTAATTTTTCCCTAGCAGCTCTAGTTTTAAATATATAGTGACATTTAGCATTTACATAATTTACACCACTATTTTAATTATTCGCTTAATATTTCAGGAATGGTCATCCAAACTTTAAAATATTTTCTGGATTATTAATCTACACAAAAGTCTCTTTCATTTGGGTTGAGCGACACTGATGGTTATATCAGGAAATCTTACTGTTTTTGGTTTAGTCCAAGGTGTATCTACCAGGTGGGATCACTAGGTTAGCTGACTCACCTGATTAAACGTCAAACTTAGTATAGCTGATGAAATGCTCATGATATCACCACTACCTTCACACTATCAAACACCATATACAGATTTCCGTCTGTGAGGTGTTTGACATTTACTTCGAAGAGATATTTGCGCTGATAACACCACCCGTTTTTTTACTTCTGTTAATGTGCTTTTACAACAAATTTTCTATTGTTTTACTAATGCCCGTACCTGTTAAATATGCCTTGGTTTAATCCTTAAAACTTTTTATTTTAATTCTTTTAATTAAAATAACTGATACTTTTGTATTTTTGTCCGCTGATTACGAAAATAGCTTTATTATTTTTCCTGCACCTCTAGTTTCAGAGATATTAAGCATTATGTAAAAAAAAAGTTTTGCATTTTTCTTTTCTCATGCCATCCTAAAGTCTTTTGTTTAATCTAATGGCGGAATTCAGTGAAAAATTAAAAGCGTTCATAAAATCACAGAGCAATTAAATGTCTTTCATCATATAAAATATTACATTTTTAGCATCTAGAAAAACAAATAATTGCTCCAATAAATTTGAAGTGCTTTTTAATTCTCAATTTCTCCAGCGTCTACGATTAGTGAAAGATCATTCTTAATAATGTTCAATCGAAAAAATATCTATGAAATAGAGAAAAGCGTTAGGACTAAATGTATTGATTTTGTTCGATTGGAATTGTAAATGCTTCGACCCAGGAAAAATTCAGATTGCAAATTTTAGCCAATTACTTTTAATATATATTACTTGATCGAGAGGTTTCTTAGTTATGTTTGACGAAAATCAGTCAGCCGTTTAGAAGATATCACATCTTTTCTAGATATATCCTGTTGAATCTGTGTGTCTTTGACACCGTAGCTCCCAAATCGCTAGATCGATTTTAATTTAGTAAATTTTATTTGAAAGGTGACTTGATCAAAAGTCTTCTAACCAATGTTTAAAGAAAATTGGTCCAGCCGTTTTGAAGTTATCATATATTTTATTCGTGGGTTTTTAAAATTCATTTAATATTACAAAAGTTCGTTTGACTGACTGTATGACTAAATTTACACGATGAAATTGTTTCAGTTCTCTTTTAAAGCTGATACGTTTTTCATAGTCTGTTTAAACACTCATACAAATTCTAAAATTTTGTTTTTGTTTCAAATGTAACTGTAAGAAAGAAAGGATTCCTTCGACATCGATAAACTTGCAGTAAAATGTCCATACAACTTTTTTATTTCTGGCTCTCCCGGGCAATAAAAAAGTCCGGGAATAAAAAAACCCTAATTGTGACATAGTGGCTATGTTCCAGATGGATAACGAAACAGTCCAAAGTTACCCAAAGCGTTCCACAACACATTTTTTGTGCAATTTTGAGAGCGAATGAGAGAGTAATTTTTTTCATTTCTTGTCCTAAGTTGTACGAACTTTTTCTATTGGGTAAGTTCGGACAATAATAAAATGATCAGCTGTTTTTTGTTTACATAAATAGCAATTGAAATTTCGCATATATACAAAACAGTAAATAAGTTGTCCATTGTGAAACAATTATTTTTAAAACATTTAAAGGGAAAAGATTTCCAATATATTTGCAAATGTTAGTAGTTAGGTTGTTATTTCTTATATTAAATATAGAAAAGCGTTTGCTTTTATAGATTTTGCCAGTGATGCACTATTTATTTAAACGATTAAAATCGCAAGCTTAACTTTAAAGCTAATAAGTTGGCACTATTGAAATGTTAGGACTTAAAATTTTTGTTTTTCGCGTTCCAGATGTTTCGAACGACTTTTATAATTTGAGAGCGTAAATGTATAGTTTACTCTCATTAGTCGAAACTTGTCCGAAGTCATGTGGAACACACCTAGTCTTTACTTGCATGTTGTTATTAGATAATGCGCAAATGTTTTTAATTTGCTTACTTAAATATTGTATACGAAAACTTTAATTTGCGTAATCAGAATTAATAAGTATATCAGATAAATCAATAAATAAACTAAACAACAAATAAATTAAACTGACGTACTTCTTACAAACTAAGTAAAATAGGGTATTTAAAAAAATATTTTTAGTTTTTATTTATATATAACTGCATGTTGCTAATTAAAGTAAGATATTTATACGAAATTTTCATCTGTTGCAAAAACACTTTTTTGTTACACTCTGTTCAAGAAGAGGGTTTCTTAGTCCATGTTCTATATAAATTCGTTCACAATAAAATATTGGTAGACCTGTAGTTCATTGACCATGAAGTATCTCACTATCATCGCTGGAGTTTTTGCTTTTATGGCAGTTTGCCATGCAAGTGAAACTGTATGTAATATGTAACTTTGTTAAATAAATCTATAGACTAGTAAAAGCATGAATTTACTTTAATAGACCACAACTGGATCTGTAACTGACAGCTTTACAGAAATTGCAACCGAAGGTACAGCGGAAAGTGCAAATGAAGATGTAACCGCAGGTACCACAGTAAGTGCAACCGAGGGTACCACAGAAAGTGTAACCGAAGGTGCCACAGAAAGTGCAACCGAAAACAATGAGGAAAGCGGAATTGAAAATACAACAAGTACTAACAAGTTACCGGATAAGGACGACTTTCCAGCACCGCCACCATTTCCACCAGGAAGACCAGGACATCAAGGTGAACATGGTAACCCTGGCGGACATGGGAAGCCTGGTGGACATGGGAAACCTGGCGGACATGGTAAACATGGCGAACATGGTAAGCCTGGCGGACATGGGAAGCCTGGCGGACATGGTACACATGGCGAACATGGTAAGCCTGGCGGACATGGGAGGCCTGGCGAACATGGCAGGCCTGGCGACCATGGCAGGCCTGGCGAACATGGCAGGCCTGGCGAACATGGCAGGCCTAGCGAACATGGTGGGAATAGCGAACATGGTGGGAATCGTGGACATGGTAGACATGGCGAGCATGATAAGCCTTGCAAATATGGACATGATAAGCTAAAAGAAGATCACCGCCCTGGAAATAATGAAAAGCCAAGCGGAGTTGGCAAACCAGGACATCTTAATGACCTCCAAATAGATAAAGAACATTTAGAGCCTAGTAAGCTTCAAGTATTTGGCGGTCGTGGTGGTCTAGTAAGACAAGGACTATTTGATCGTTTAGGAGGTCTAAGTGGTTTTAGTGACGCTGGAACGCAAGGAGGATTTGCAGGACTAAGTGTTCCAAGAAGACAACAAGGGCAAGGAATATTTAATAATTTTGGACGTCAAGGTATTTTCGGTGGACCAGGAAGTCTGGGAGGGTTCAGTAGTTCTCAAGGCGGATTTGAAGGTCAGGGTGTCTTTTCTGGGCCAGGTAGGCGAAATCCATTTCAACAGGGGGGCTTTGGTGCTCAACAACTAGGGGGACTTGGTGGAGGTTTTGCTGGACGTGATAGTTTAAGTAGACTTGGTAGTACGTATTAATGCAGTTTTGAATTTTGAATACACAAAAATATCTACCGTAATATGTTTTTCCTAAACATCTCATAATATCGCTCTTAAAAATACATACATATGAATGTAAATTTTGGTCTATTGATTTCAGGTACTGAAATAAAAATTTTGTAAAAAAAATTATCTAAAATGTTTAAAATTTAAACTGTTTCCAAATCAAGCAAAAGTCCGCGTCAAAGTATGCCATGAATAGATTTGTCAACTATTCGACATTTTCCAAAAACCGATTATCGTATAGTTGAAAACCCTGAACTTTTTCAGAAACCGCGGTTCTGTCTTTTTATTCTAAGACCGGGTCGAATAAACGTTTTTTCGGGTTTTTCATAACTAATAAAAATAAATATACACTTTTTTACTTCAGATTATTATTTTACCCAAAAACTAACTCTCATTTCAGTTTCAACATTAAACTGGATTAAATTTAAAATTTAGTTCATTAATAAAAGGTACATTCGTATTAGGTGTGTTCCAGATGGATAACGAAGTCGCCCAAACTTACACAAACTTGGCCGAAAAGCATTCCAGACGACAAAAATTTGGCAAGACAGAGAGAGAGGGAGAGAGAGATAGAGAGAAAGAGAGCTCATGAGAGAGTAATTTTATTTAATTTCCTGTCAAAATCTGCATGAATTTTTTCTTTGGGAAAGTTCGGACAAGAATAAATCGATCAGCTGTTTTGTGTTTACATAAATAACAATTGAAATTTACCAAAGGAATAAAATAGTAAAATAAGCAGTCCATTATGAAGCACTTACCCCGCGTGACAGCATTTTTCGGCAGAAACGCCACTATATATTCATTAATTGACAGGAAATTAAATAAAATTACTCTCTCATGAGCTCTCTTTCTCTCTATCTCTCTCTCGCTCTCTCTCTCTCTCTCTCTCTTGCCCAATTTTTGTCGTCTGGAATGCTTTTCGGCCAAGTTTGTGTAAGTTTGGGCGACTTCGTTATCCATCTGGAACACACCTAATACGAATGTACCTTTTAATAATGGACTAAATTTTAAATTTAATCCAGTTTAATGTTGAAACTGAAATGAGAGTTCGTTTTTTTTGGGTAAAATAATAATCTGAAGTAAAAAAGTCTATATTTATTTTTATTAGTTATGATAAAACCGAAAAAACGTTTATTCGACCCGGTCTTAGAATAAAAAGACCGAACCGCGGTTTCTGAAAAAGTTCAGGGTTTTCAATTATACGATAATCGGTTTTTGGAAAATGTCGAATAGTTGACAAATCTATTCATGGCATACTTTGACGCAGACTTTTGCTTGATTTTGAAACAGTTTTAAACGGCGTACTTGGTTTTTCATTTCCTTATCTTTTGTCCTTTTTAAAGGACTTAACATTTTTTAAGAATGCTTATTTTAAATAATTTTTTTAATATTAATATCTAATATTTTTTAGCAAACTTGGTACCAAATAAAAAGGAAGACTCTGTACAATTTAAAAAAAAATTTATTACAGCTTCCCTGAACAAAAATATAAAAAAATTTCCGTGTGTGCTAAATACATGTTCGTTTTTAACTCTTTTTTTAACTTCTTATACGGAATCGAACCGGCAACCTCTGGACTAATAGACTAACGTTCTAACCTCTCAGCTACAGAGCAATTCGTTATTAAATACGCAAATAACGAATACACACAAAACGTGATTTGCTTTGTTTCATCTACGTGTGTGGATTCATTTGTTATATCAACAATGGTGATTGTTAATTTTTTTTACAATGCATAACAAAAAATTTGGTTAGTTCAGTTTATTGAAAAAAATTTCTTGATTTGCTTTGTTTCATTTACCTGTGTGCATTCATTTGTTGTATCAACAATAATGATTGTTAATTTTTTTCACAATACATAACAAAAAATTTGGTTAGTTCAGTTTGTTGTGTTTGTCGTATCAACAACTCAATTTGTTATATTAAAAAAATATATGTTTGAATTTAAATTGTATATTATATATTTGCTTGAGAACCTACCCATTTTTTATGTTGTTCAGAAGTGTATATTAGAAGGATTACAATCAATTAAGTATTGATTCTTGTAATAAAAATCGATTTTCGAAAATATGGGTCTAATTATTTATTTATTCACATATTACGTAACGCTCTAGGGGGTGTTAAAGATTTGTTACGGCTTAGAGAATTTATACTGAAAATTGTGCAAAAAGCGGTTTAGTTACTTCACTTAATTTTTAATAAAATCGACATTTGTCGAGCGATTTTAATGATGTATGGCTTATTTTATGCCAAATACACTCAGCTTTCGTATTATTGACAAAAACGTAAAATTTTAGCCCTCCTTATTTTATTACGACCTTTTGAAAACGAACGACGTTGATTTCTGAATAACTCCGAAACAATTGAAAATTTAAAAAACTTGTTTACAGTTGGTTTAAAGATAATTTAAATATATAAATATAATAATAAATATAATAGATAATAAATTCCGCATCTATTCCTGTTTATACGGCCATGTCACAGAGTTGAATTCCGTGCGGAAAGCGTAAAATCATATCTTATTTGAAAGACGAGAATCATATCTTTCAAATTTGAGAAGGATTATAGATATCTGTTTTGAAACAAAGAAGTTATGGCTGTTTAAATTTGAAACTTTAAGAAACCCGTTTATTCACTGCATTTATCGTTATAAAATCACTTTGCGAAGTGACCTAGAAAAATCATAGGTATTTTCTTTCTCTTTGGGCACCAACCAAATAAAATTCGTGCATGAGAACCCCTGAATAATATTTTTCTCAACTTTTGTAGCATAGTTAATGCTTCCATTCGTGTATTTTAAATCATATATAGTAAATTACAGATATTTTTTTTAACAAACACAATCTGCGAAGCGATTAGCTGTCTGCGGAAAACATCCAGGGTTTAAGGCGGGAATCGAACCCACGAACGCTGAACTGACAGGTTAGCATCACTACCACTCAGCCACAGGGGCACCCTAAAAAATGAAAAAAGTCTGAAAAAATGTTGCTATTAGTGGATTTAATTTCTCTAAATCGAGCTTTTATAAATGGACTCGATTTATGGAACAGACAGGAAAAATTATTATACAATAGCCCTATTCACGATCTTGTGAAAATGTTCTTGCATCGTTGCATTTGCAAAATGTTATGGTATATTGATACTCACCACTAACAATTGTTAAGAGGTGAGTATCAATATACTATTCTAATTTGCAAATGCTACGATGCAAGACCATTTGCACTAGATTGTGAATTGGGCTAATTTGTCTTTTTAACAAAATGAAAACTAAGAAAATGAGTATAACAAACTGACTTATTGAATAACATCTCCATCATTATGACTATTTATGGATTGCAAGGAATTGTGAAAGGTATGATAAATCAGTGGAATATATGGAAGCAAAGATTGAAGATTGAGTAACTTATTGCCTGAAATTTTTACTGGCTCAGTATAATTTGTTTTCTGTCCGCTAAAAGTTGTATATGAAGGTCTTTCTTCTTTTAGAATGTTCACCTTCTTGTATTCATTAAATGAGCTTTTTGAAAATTGATTTCGTGTACTCTGCCTTAAAGTGGAAAGTATATATATACCGCAGCGTAGATCAGCGTTACCATATATTTTTTTTAAACTTATTTACTGAAAAAAAAAATTTTTTTCCACAAAAGTGCCAAAATTTTAAAAGAAAAACAAAAAACTGTATTTTGAACTCATTTTAAGAAATGTATAAAAACGGCATAGTTGTAGAAGGAGTAAACACAATAGGTCTGTTCAATAACTGAAAGTTGTTACTAATTGTTACTAGTTGTTACTGGAAAGTGTTCACGTACTTGAAAAACTAGCAACGAGAGCGAAAAAAGAGCATAAGCATTTGAGAAAAAAACATTGTTGCAAGTTTTTGCTAGTAAAAATTTTACTAGCAGGAATTAGCCAAACAGCTGTTTAGATCTTTTGTTTACAAAATAAATTTTTAAAAAATTCATGAAAAAGTAAACTTTTTCTAATTTTAATGAATTATTAAGAAATTAATACTTTTTAAGAAGTAGAAAATATTAAATACGGTAAGATTGCATAATATTCTTTAATTTAACTGCAGCAGTGGTCGTTAAAAGAGTTTAAAACGCTTGAATTGGGTGGCAAAAAATTTTCTACCTTAAGGCCAAATCATAAAGGTTACACTCGAAATATTATGTGAGTCAAATATAAGAAAAAAACTTGGCAAGTTCCTGCAAAGAACAAAATTAACTAAATTAATGAAAAAATTCCACAATTACATTGAAATTAACTTTATTTCTACTGTTAAAGGTATTTTAATTAAAAAGTCCTTATGTGTAAGCAGTTGTATTTTTATTTCTGCTATTTAAATACTTTACACACAAAATTTTATTTACGGACAGTCAAATGTAACACTTTTTATCCTTTTATTTTTAAGTTGTGTTCATGTACTTCAAAATGATAAAATTTTCATATATTTGTTACGATATGTCTAACTTTTCATAAAAAGTACTACCAGCTAATGTAAAGTTTTTTTTTGTGTACAAACTGTTTATTTTGTTAATTGCAAATTTTTGTTAGTAAAGCGTTCATTTACTTTTTCATATCTGAGAAAGTAATTTTACACATTTCTGCTTTACTCTCTCGTTGCTAGTTTCTGCTAGGAAAGTAAATGAACAGACCTAATTTTACACTGTTGCAGTAATAGTGGAGTGAGAAAATATTTGATCGTATCATTGCATAAACAATCACTTAATATTTTCATCCGATATACTATACTACAAATTTTAAATTGTGTATATATATATAATATATATATATATATATATATATATATATATATATATATATATATATATATATATATATATATATATATATATATATATATATATATATATATATATATATATATATACATAAATATATATATATATATATATATATATATATATATATATATATATATATATATATATATATATATATATATATATATATATATATATATATATATATATATATATATATATATATATATATATATATATATATATATATATATATATATATATATATATATATATATATATATATATATATATATATATATATATATATATATATATATATATAGTATATATATATATATATATATATATATATGTATATTATATATATATATATATATATATATATATATATATATATATATATATATATAGATATATATATATATATATATATATATATATATATATATATATATATATATATATATATATAAATCACTTAATATTTTCATCCGATATACTATATTGCAAATTTTAAATTGTATATATATATATATATATATATATATATATATATATATATATATATATATATATATATATATATATATATATATATTTATATATATATATATATATATATATATATATATATATATATATATATCTATATATATATATATATATATATATATATATATATATATATATATACATATATATATATATATATATATATATATATATATATATATATTATATATATATATATATATATATATATATATATATATATATATATATATATATATATATATATATAATATATATATATATATATATATATATATATATATATATATATATATATATATATATATATATATATATATATATATATATATATATATATATATATATATATATATATATATATATATATATATATATATATATATATATATATATATATATATATATATATA